>JAPPVO010000031.1:189000424-189601849 GCA_030407325.1 Camellia japonica | reverse complement strand
GAGGAACTGGCTCCTCGAGATTGAGTGCCCCCCCCTTTGTAAACATGTCTGTGTGTCGTGTCTTTTGATTTTCGGTCTCGATATTTGTTTTGAGTCGTTTCGAGTGTCAATAGATGTGTTTAGGTTGTTTACCTTTGTTTTCTTTTGTTGAGTCTTTTTCGCTGTGTTCAGTCGTAGGCTCAATACCCGGAAGAAAAACTCTTTCTCTTTAACAAAACTCAATCATCGGTGCTCAGAGCCTGCCGTGCCATTCTCTACATCCATGCCAGGTAAGAGAAGAAATGGAAAATTTGGGACATCCGAGTGTGTTTCAACCTTAACCATTTCAGTTTTGAGATCCGTCTTGTCGGATTAGGCTGTTTGTTCAAAGTTTGCCGTGTGCGGAATGGACCAAGTGTTGGTTATGGGCTATATGCAGGTTAATCCCCGGCGGAATGTGGGCTGTGTTCAGTTTGAGCAGCAGTTTGTATGAGTTGTTTGCTGTTAGTTGGTGGGTTATCCGATTATTACAATGCAAATGCTCCATTTTCAGACAACAAATCAAATTTCGTTTACATTGAGGTGTAGTATGATGCAATGCAGTGCGAAGTATGAGATATGTAAATAAAACACTTTTAGACAAAAGTTTGTTTTATATAATCTCTTTCAAAGTACAACTTTTGAAGAAAGCAAAAAAATCTGCCTGGGCAGTACATAGTACTCTATCTACCAAAAAGAAGAAAAGTACAAGAAAAGAAATAAAGAAAAGAAGCAGCAAAATCATCATCATCAGCACAGGCCTCATGCCTAAGGATCAGTCCTCGCCCTCTTCCTGGGCAAAAGCACATAAGCACCGTCGGAGCTGTCACTGTCGGAGCCCGAGCCCGAGCTGTCCCCGGCCTCCTCCGCAAATGACTCCGTCCCCGCCTCCGACTCACCATCTCCTGGAACTGGAGCTCGAGAGCTGCTCCCCACGTGACCACGTCCCCCTCTAGTGCGAGGGAATATCCTGCCATCCCGAGTAGAGAGGGGAGGCCCAGCTGGAGCAGCGCCACCCACTGGAGGGATCGGGAAAGGAGGCTGAAAACACAAAGAACAAACACATCAGAAAACTGTGAGCAGTTTATCAGTACGGAATGCAGTGTATGAGTACAGTGTGTGAAACCGTGAGCAGTTTATCAGTACAGAATGCAGTGTATGAGTACAGTGTGTGAATGCCGTGAGCAGTTTATCAGTGCAGAATGCAGTGTATGAGTACAGTGTGTGAATGCCGTGAGCAGTTTATCAGTGCAGAATGCAGTGTATGAGTACAGTGTATGAAAGCTGTGAGCAGTTTCTTCAGATTTTTGTGCGTATAGCAGATTGTGCGAAACAGAGTATGGTTTGAGACTGTGGTCAGAAGAACATACCGGCAGGCTGTAGACGGCCAAAGCGTCGAGAGTCCGCTGCAACATCCCCATCAGGGAGGCATTCAGCCTCCACAGACTGACGGGTATACTCGGAGGAAGCCTGCAAAAGTATTAAATACATCAGTATTCTGTGGGATATTTGAATGAATTGAAATGAAATACAATGCAAGATGCAGAAATAAAGTAATACATACCGGAGGCAATTCGGGAATGCCGGCCAACTCATGACCAGCTGGAGGAGGAGCAAAAGGGATCTGGTAGGTCTCCCCACTCTGCCCCCTGTATGACAGCATGGTAGGCAGAGCGGGCCAGCCCGTCCCTCGTCCCCTCTGCACTCCCCTCCTGCCGCGAGCTCGGGCTCTCTGTGACGACCCCACTCCTGCTCCTGCCTCTGCCCGGGCCGCTGGCGCCGCAGGTCTCGCTGGATCAGCTCGGGAGCCCCGCTCAAAGGCCGCATCAAGAAGGTCCGGACGTACTCTGAGTAGTCGCCCTCGCCCCTATAGCCGTCCTCATCCCAGCCGAGGGTGTAGTCCTCCATCTGCTGCACAGAAAACCTCTCGGTATCCCTCATGTGCTCAGGAGGGTGAACCGGGACTATCTGCTCTGGCAACCCGAGGGTCTGGCGCAGAAAACGCTCCCCCAGGTACCAAGCCCGACAGACCGGGCCCTCCAGCAAAATCCGGTAGCGCGAGGTCTCGATGGCGCCGGCATACCGATCTCGTATCACCGCTGGTAGTGGAGCCCACGGCTGCCAGGTGACCTGAAATGAAATACAGTTGATTATCTAACTGATATAGAAATGTACGCTTGAAAGCGAAGTTTAAACCGACTGTAAGAAAAACAATACCTCGGTGGAGGTGATGGTGTCAAAGAAACGGCGGAAGAAGCTGAATGTGTCTCGGGGCCTCCGAGTGCACCTCCCATCGTAACGGCGGGAGAAAGGAACGACCAGAGGAGTCTCCGTCTCCGGCACTGGCTCTAGTCTGGGGAAGTAGGCGTACACCCACAGCTGCAAAACGAACGTCAGTATGACTTCAGATCAAGCAGGATGCAGAATAAAGCAGAAATAAGAAAACCGTGTGTTGCGCAGTGTATTGAACAGAGTGTGCAGTGTGAACAGTACAGTCAGTGTAAAGCAGAGTATGTGTGTGCCGTGTGTACAATATGCAATCCGTGGGAAACAGACTACAGTGTGCGCAGTGTGCAAAGTACAGAGAATGTAAAGCAGAAATATAAAGTAGAGAAGAAGACATACCTCCCAGGCTCGCCAGTAGCCTCCTAGCAGCTGTCCACTGCCACGAGAGACTGAGCTCATATAACCGTAAAGGGTGGCCAAAGCCGCCCCCCCCAGTCATACTGCACAATCCTCTCGACGTCCACCAAAGCGCTGAGCAGGCAGAGGGGCACTGTGTTCGCCCGGTCGGCAAACAGGGTGGTCCCCAGCAAGAACATGAGAAAGCCGCGCGCATATCTCTCAGCGGCCTCCTGGGTCATCGGAGCTGCGTCCACCAGCGCGGGCTGCACTCGGAACTGCACCTCGAACCAGGAGTAGCGGACGAACCCTGGACGAGCAAGTGGCGGCACCTCGCCGAGCAAGAAAATCTGAGCGGCAGTCCACTCATCCATGTCTGTATCGAAGGGGATCGGATCACCCCCCACCCCGATGCCGGTGAGCATCGAGAAGTCGTAAGGGGTCATCGTCATGTCCCCAGTCGCTGATAAGTGAAATGAATCGGTGGTGTCCCACCACCTCTCTGCAGGGCGGCAAGAAGAGGTCTACAAGCAGAGAGTCTGGAGAGTCCCCTGCAGAAGGTGCCAAAGCCGGCCCGATCTACAATGCGGCTAACGGCGTCAGGCAGCGCGGCGTACCAGTCGCGAGCGACGACGTTCCCATACCCGCGGACGGCATGGGAATCCCCCTGTTTCAAAAAATAGTTGCAAAGCAATATGAGATGTGCAATTCCGAAGAAACAGTTAAAGTCACTACAAATCTAGCATGCGTGCAAGTTTTCAGATTCAAACAGAAACCGGGTACCAGTGTGCTTACAGTAAACTACGGCGCGTGATGCGTCAGTGTGCTTTGAGTGGTCCAGTGTAAATTTGGTGCACGTGTGCACATTTTTCAGATAAGCAAATGTCAGGTTTCAGTGCACCAGTAGGTGGCTACGACCTGTGACGTGTCAGTACTCCCGTGCGGATCAGTATAAGTCTAGCATGTGTGCAAGTTTTCAGATGCCGGGTACCGGTATGTTTTAGTGGATTACCAACGTATGATGCGTCAGCGGGCTTTGTGTGGTTCAGTTTAAATACAGCATACAGTGCGTTTTCAGATTCAAACAAGTACCGGGTATCGGTGAATTCAGTGAAATGTGTGCGTGTGTTTGGGTGATTCAGACTAGTGCAGTGTGTGTGCATGTGTCTCATCCTAAGCAGATGTCAGTGAAGTTGTCTACAATCAACTACAGTACAGTGTATCAGAGCTAAGCATTAAGGGTTGTAATCAGCTATGTCAGTTGACAGTTTACAGTTCTACATTGCGAAAAGTAAAACAGAGAAGAGTGTTACCTCGACAGCGCCAAAGACAGGTGAGAGGTCGGCTCGCGCAAGAGGAGCTCCGGGTCCAGAGCCCTGTCAAAACCGCGGAAGTGGCGGAGTCCATCGGTGGTAGCAATGTGAATCGGCGGGCGATAGGTCGCCGGATCGAAGGCGCTCGCTCAGAGGGAGGAGCTCGACCCCGGGGTCCATCTCGTGGTCCGGGGGAGTCCCGACATGTGAGAATGTCATGCCATGGCATGTAATGGTGGTGAGAAAATGGCCAGAAAAGCCGGAATACGAAAAGTCAACCGAGAAGGTCAACCCCGAGAGGCCGGAAATGGCCGGAAGGTCGGAAGAAGAAAGGCACGGAAAGGAAGACAAAATCAAGGGGAACAAGTCCCGAAAAAGCGAACTAGCAAAAAGTGCACCGAAACGAAGATTGTTCGGTTGAAAATGTCCGAAACGCGAAGAATATCGCGAATCCGACGAGAAAATGGGCGTGAAACGCGGAGAAATCGAAGAAAAACGAGAAAAAATCGCTCTAGAGAGGGGGTGAAGATTTCGGCGGTTTAGAAGTGTGGAGAATAGGGTTTAAAACCCTATTTTATAAGCCCAAGTGAAATGGCAGTTCTGCCCCGATCAGCAACTTTTGGCCGGTCGGCACTTTTTGTGCCGGTCGGCACAATATTGTGCCGATGGATGTTTATGCAGCCGGTGGTGGCCGGTGACCACCCCACCCAGCCGGTGGTGTTCCCAAGGATGTTTTAGGCAGGGGTTTTGGGTCTTCATAGCTCAAGAAAGTGCAAGAAAGTGCATCCCCGACGCTCAACCGGCCTCCGTTTCGACCTCGGACCGTGTCTTTGCATGGCGCTCAAATTCAAGCAAGAAGTATCCTTTGTATCCTTTTGTCTTCTATAAGATTCAAGTAGCCCCGTGTGCGTTGCATGCATCCATCGCATTGTCCGGGGCGTCGCGTCGTGCCGTTTCGCGCGTCCCTTGGGACTTGCACTGTTTTGCACTTCATTTTCCATCCAATGAGGTATGCGTGCCTCATGAGCATTTCATCTTTTGAGCACGGTCCGGCGGGACCAAAAACACGCACGGTCCGGCGGGACGCTAAACACGCCCGGTCTAGAAGACCTTAAATCCTTGGAAGGTGCGAAACCCTCGTCGGAGGAGGTACGCGTGCCCCATCTTGCATTTCATTACATCTCGAGGCATGTAGGCCTCGTTTTGCACTTCGTTTTCCATCCAATGAGGTACGCGTGCCTCATGTTTCATTTATCCTCACTTGCATTGTTTCGCATCCCGTGTGGCACGTGTGTCACATTATGCCAGTTGCCCCACACCGGTCCGGCGAGACCTTAAACACGCATAGTCTGGCGAGACCTTAAACCCGCTCATTTGCATCGTCATGCATACATTTTGCATCCCGGTCTAGGAGACCTTAAATCCTCTGAAGGTGCAATTCCTTTGGTGTTTGTCGTGCCCGAACGACTTCCGTGCTCGCGGTGAGTTCCTAGAAGACAACTGGGACGGTGAAAACTAGAGTTTGAATGGCTTATGCCTAGAACGCAAAGGTTCGGAATTTCCGAGACTAAAGTCTGGTTTAAATACCCAGGGGGTGTACCCTCGGCTTGAAATCTGTGGAAGCCCATAGGTTGAGGCGGCGTGTTTACGCCTCGATTCTGGATACTGAACCAACCTAGTATATCGCCCTGTTGGTAAGATAGGGAAAGTTGCAATCACAGTCGTTGCATCATTGTAGATAAATCTTGCATGTGTCATGCATCATTATCGCATATGTCATGCATTTTCAAAACCAAAAACAAAAACAAACACATGCATATGTCATGCATATCATCATTGCATTTTCTGTAAATATCCATCCCATTGCATGCATTCACTGCATCGCCTTCCGCCTATGGCTTGTGCCTCTCCAGGTTGAGCTTGGTCTGGTATGTGCTCATACTTTTCACGTCTATACACTCATAGTTCTGTGTGCGCTCGCGCCTTGAGGGCTTCGACACCTTTTCTATGTTAGACATGGCTTGTACGTGTACATGCCTTTCCTAGGCAAGATTTGGTTTGGCCCGCGTGCCATATCCATTGTATCAATATCCATCCCATTGCATGCATCCACTGCATCATCTTCCATCCATGGCTTGCGCCTTTCCAGGTTGAGCTTGGTCTGGTATGTGCTCATACTTTTCACGTCTATACACTCATAGTTCTGTGTGCGCTCGCGCCTTGAGGGCTTCGACACCTTTTCTATGATAGACATGGTTTGTACGTGTACATGCCTTTCCTAGGCAAGATTTGGTTTGGCCCGCGTGCCATATCCATTGTATCCATTTCCATTGCATTGTAGCATTGTTGCATCCGGCATTAGGATCATTATTCCTCATCAGCGGGTCGTTTCCCCACTTATGTCAATCCACCCAATACTTGTTCTTATGTCTGTCTACATACTCGTAGTTTTGTGCGCTCGGCCTTGAGGGCTTCGACACCTTTTCTATGGTAGACGGACTTGTCACTTCATCAATATTCGACATTTGTGTGGTTTCGAACCGCTCATGATTGAATCATGATTCAATTGCCCTGCACGTAGTTTGCATATAGTTTCAATTGCACTACATTTTCATTTGCATTATTCATACATAGTTTTGTATATTTTGCATGTCATTTTGCATTCATTTTGTACTATCATGTATATTGCTAACAATATTGTACCTGTTAAGTTTGCTTTCTCTTCAGGCACGATATTGTATGTACGGCTCATTTAAGGCTGGTGGAACCGGGCGAGCCGCACAGGTATTGTATCTCCCGAGTGAGACGTTTTGAGAATTGCATAATTCTCTTACATCCTTTCTGCATTGTGATGTAGACTGTTGCATGTTAGCTTATAACTGTCGCATGTATGCTTCATTACAGCTTTCTTCGCATGATCATAAGTTATGCTCGGCTTCTTGCATTTTCGGTTGCATCTTGCCCCCGCCTACGGGCGCATATCTTATCTTTGGCACGTGTGCCTCCTGCATGAACTACGCTGGTTTGATTCCCTAAGGGATACGTAGGCAGCTTGCGAGTTCAACCATTTGCGCTTTGTATGTTTGTCCAAGTCTTCGGCCTTGCCAAAAATGGGTCGTCTCTGGGCTTTGACATTCACTCCCGTCATTCTTATGACTTCCGAGTTCTGTCAAAGAGGGGCAACTGTAGACACCCCATTTTTGACCGTCCTCAAGACTTGGACGTCACCGTTGGAACACTCGGTGATTATCCATGTTTGTGTTCGTTTGGAGTTCCGGAGTTCTCGGCTGCGCGCGCCTTGCTCAGGACCTCCGAACTCGACCGTTTGTGTTTGGTTTTGCACCAAACACTTGTGTTTGCCTTGGGAGGGCAGGGAATGCTTTATGAGGCATCCCTACACACCACCGGCTGGGGCTAGAGGCCACCGGCTGGCTAGAGTTGCCATCGGCACTATATTGTGCCGGTCGGCACTTTTGTGCCGGTCGGCACTCTTTTTGGCGAAATGACCATTTTGCCCTTCCGACCACTGTGCACTTGCTTTCTGAGATATTTTCAGACAGCTGTGTGCAATTTGCTTCCCTCCATACACGTGTATGGAGGGATGAGCCCTTAGTTGCTTAGCTTGTAAGTCTTACAAGTTCTATAAGAGGAAGGCTCTTCCTCTTGGCTTAAGGTTGGATTCTTGAGAGTTTTCAGCCATTTTAGAGAGAAACCAAGCTCTGGTTTTAGGTTAGATCATATATCTATCTTATCTCTCTCCTTTCTTGCTTATTTAGTACACTAGGTGCCTTAGTTCACACTATTGCACACAAACACCTAGTGTCTCACCTTCTCCTTGCAACTGAGGTTCTAAGGGCTGGTTTTTAGTGTTCTTGACTGGTTTGGAGCTCAAGGGACCAACTACTCCAACCTTTGTGAAGAAAAGCTTCAGGGTAAGAAACTTACTTTATTTACCCCATTTTTGCACTCCATTTTTGCTTGCTTTAAAACAGTTTTGTGCTTGGTCTAACACAAAAAAGTTCTATTTTTTTACCCTCTTTGTTGTATATTAAGGGTGTTTTGTGGTTTGGGGAAGTTTGACGCCCTTTAGGCCTTGAAAAGGGCTCATTTTTGTGCTATTTTGGAGAGATCTGGGACTTGTGTGCTTGGACCTCTCCACCACTGAAATCACTGAAATCTTGAGGGATTTCAGTGGTGGATATGGTGCCTTAAAGTCCTAGAAAGGGGAGGGCCACCCCCTCTCCTTGATGTCCTTGAAAAGGGCAAGTTTCGCTTCTTTATGTAGCTTCATGCTTGAGTGTGTGTTGAGCATGTTTGACTTGTTTTCCATGCTTATATTGCCATGTTATAACATGATCTCAAGTTGGTTTAGGTCTCTTATGCATGCCTAGCATAGTTGCCTTGTAATGCCTCTTTATGCCTTAACATGCCTAGGTTGTATGCCTTAGCTTCGAGCATGTTTTAAGCTTGCATTTGTGAAGCTGTATGCTTATTATTTTGCTATGATTTAGCTCTGTCCATGCTTGTTTTGGTCAATCTCATCATGCATTACATAGCTCCTTTGTATTTGGCATGTTGGCCATAAGAATATGAATGTGTAGCACGCTTTGCTTGCATTGTTTTGATGGTTTGGAACCATTTCGTATGCTATTTCAGTCCCCTAGAAGTACTTGTATGTTTACATTGCATGCCTCTTTGCGACTTTTTTAAGCTAATGTTAAATGCTCCATGTTTTGGTCATGTTGTATGCCTTTGTGCTTGAGCCTCTTAGATGCCATCTAGATGCCCCTTAGGCTTTGTTTAGGTGCTTGTGACCTGTTTTGAGTCCCTTTAGCTTTGTGAGGCTTGGTAGACTTGGCCTTAGTTTAAGCCTTAATGGCTTGTTTCAAGACTTGGACCATTTGTTGCATGCTTGACTTGCCTTGTTGCATGATTTGGCATCATATGTTGCATGATTTTCAGAGCTTTTAATGCATGCTAATAGTCCATGTTTAACTCACTTCAAGTGTGCTTGAATGTTGTTGTTATGCTTAAGTGGTTGGTACCTTAACATGTGTATGTGTGCATGTGTGTTTGGCCCTCATAATTTAGCATTGTGGCCACTGATTTTGGGCCTACTAGAGTTGCCTAATTCATGTATAAGACCATCCCCCATTGGTTTGCATGCTGCTTGTGTGCCTTGCATAAGTGCATCACATTGGTCATTTTGCATGATAGATAACATGCTTAGGGTTGCATCACATTTGCATGCATGTTAAGCCTCTTGAAATGAAGTATGATAGAGGTTTGAGCACCCTTGTTTGCTTGTTTGCATTGCATGCATTTGAAATAAAGTTGCATTCTTGGTTCTTAGGGCCATCATGCATGGAAATGCGCGATTGGTGGTCCGAGAATCGAGGCACATGCCCCTTCGAGTCAATAACATGATAGGAGTGTGTTTGGTGCATACATGCCTTGAATTGCATTGCCATGCAAGTTTGCCCTCTGCTGCTGTGAGTTGCAGGTTCTGCAGGTGTTAAGTGCGACGGCACTTTTAGTGCCGACCGGCAGTGAATTGACAGCGGTAGCTTCAATCAGTGCCGGTGGCCACATCCTTCAGCCGGTGGTGTTCTACCCCAGCCGGTGGTACTCCCCAGTGCCTGAGAGGCACTCCAGGGACTTTGGTAATTTTCTAAGGAGGATAGCAGGGAAACAGAGGCACACTTGCATGACAGTGCGATTCCGAGCCAATTCCGAACGCACGCTGCATTTGGGCCCTCCTCCCGAGGCATTTACTGTTTTAATTAGATTAATTATTTGTCTAATTAATTTAGTAATTTGTAATATTTAATTAGCTAGAATAGTTAATTATTTATTAATTTCTGTATATTTATTTTGGTCCCTCCGAGTGAGGGCAAAGATGTAATAAGTGTGGGTGAGTGGGTGTATGTCTTCAAATCCCCATTTCTTTCTATCCCTTTTATTTACCTGCTTACAATGGTAGATTAGGGCATGTTCAGTTCGCATACCTTATGCAATGCACATGTGCATTCATGCATTTGTTTACATGCACCGGGCTCGGTACTCATACAAACTGCATCGTACTTTCAATTCCAAATTGAATATGTGATAGTTTTAGCATTTCACATGCCATGTCTAGGATAGCCGAGCCTGCCTAGATTACATCTTGCATGTGTTGCATTAGACATTTCAGTATGCTTAGGTCATGCATGGATTCTAAATAAGCTTCTGTTTTGGCATGGAGCACGATGTAAGTATTTTACGCTTTGGCATATCGCATGCGTGTGAATGTTACCATGACAGTATGCTTGCCATGCGGCTAATTGCTTACATGATGAACTGTTTGAATGCCTGTGGGTGGAGGTTGGGTTGCTTGAGTTGGGAATACTCATTGAAATCCGTGTTTACCTACTCGCGAGTAGCAATTTCAAACTGTTTTCCAAACAAGACGGATATGCAATGCTTATTCCCAATTAGGCGATCTAGTCTATACTTGTTTGCTGTGCGCACAACATAGTAAGTCTAGGTTAATAACCGGAATAAGAACGCATAAAGTTTTCAAAATTGGATATCACGGTTAGTAGAGGCCGGTTTTCGGACGGGCGAAAGGGGGTGCTCATAGCTGACCTTCCCGATCGTACCCAAGCTCCGAGCCAAGACCACTTGGTGATGACGGACACGTGGCCTTCGGCACCGAGTCAGGGTTTCCTAAATTTCCCATTTTAAAAATATTTAGGTGGCGACTCTGTAATCTGGCAAAGCAGTCCATGTTTGGCACTACTTTTTCAAAAATCTGTTTTTCTTTCAAAACGATTTGCCAGAGTTGGACTCTTTGGTTCAGATTTAGAACCGCAACAAACAAAAGGAGAGTCCGAGCTGTAGCCGAGGTCCCCCGCGGACGTGCTACACCGAGCTTATTACTTGCACGTTGTATGTGTTGCATTAGTCATGTTGCATTAATTAGGATTCATGCATTTTTTTTCTAACTATTTGCTTTGCTTTTGACTCGCTTCGGACATAAGATAAGTGTTTTTATGCTTTAGCATATTGCTAAGTGTGATTGCTGCATATCAAACTAGTACCATGAGGCTAAATGCTTACTTGATATACTGTTTGAATGCTTGTGGATGAAGGCTATTCACTGACATTGAGATACTTTGATTAATGTATATATATGAGTTCACTTTTTCAAGTGATACATATACAAAACACTTGTTTTCAAAAACAAAATGAAATGAAAGGTTCCAACTGTTCGTGAAATTAGTCTATTTGTATGTTAAAGATAGAATAAGAACATCTTGCACATAAAAATCACAGCATAATTAGTAAAGGATCGATCTTTGATCGGGTGAGTGGGGTGCTCAATTAGTGACCTTCCCCTCTCATACCTAAGTTCCCGAACAAGACACTTGTGGTAATGACGGACTAATGGCCTTTGGCATGAGTCACGGGTTTCCTAAATTTTTCAAAAATAACATATTAGGTGGCGACTTTGATATCTGGCAAAGCAGTCCATTTTTGGTATTTGATTTAAAACATCGATTTTTCAAAAGAAATTGCCGGATTTGAACTCTTTTTGTGTTTCCACTGTTTCACAATTGCACTTGTGAAATCAGATTCAGAACCAACACACAAGTGGAGTTCAAACGTAAGGGCTATTCATTCTTGAAAAGGGAGTGCGAAAGCTGAGCTATATCTGGCTTCTTGATCCTCTTGCCTATAACCAGGCATCGTTGGTATCCTTGATGATGTATTCATCATCAACACTCTCTTGTATCAAATGTTTCAAGTGTGCCACTTCCTCATCAACCGTTACTTCGGCTGTTGTATCAAGCTTCTTAGCACACTAGTGGAACCACTCTCTTGTATCAAATGTTTCAAGTGGCCACTTTCTCATCAATCGTTATTCAGCTATTGTTCAAGCTTCCTTAGCGCACTAAGTGGAACCACTTCCTTAGTATACAACTTTACTTCTGCGAAATCTACAATGCAACGAAGGGTTGTGGGTCTGCATTTATTTCCTCTGTGACCCCATTATTTAGTGTTATCATCACTTTCTGGTGCAAAGAGGAAGGTACACATTTGTTGGTGTTGATCCAAACTTCCAAGTAAGGCATTGTTTTGGCATTATTGTCTATGAAAAGAAGCAGTCGTGCAGTCTCTTGTCCCCCACACTCAGATTAATGGGCAAGATGTCTTGAGCCATGTTTATCCCAACAAAACTAGTAATAGTTGTGCTTGTTAGGACTAACGTGGGGTTCCTCTTACCCAACTTCCTTAACGTGAGCGAGGAAGCAAATTTACTGCTGCGCATTATCCACTAATACCCTGTTCATTTCTATCTCATCAAAAATGCCTTGATGTACATAGACTTAACATGCTGAGTCATAGATACTGTGGGATATTCGAAGGGATATGATAGGTTAACTATGCTCACCTCTTCATTCTCTTCATCACTCTCCATAGGTTGGCCACTTTAGATCATCTTAGACTATGCTTGGTCTGTGAATCTTTACTGGAAACTTTTATAGAATCATCTTCCTAGCCCTCCTAGTTCCCTTCTCCATCTTGAAACTCCTGTGGCACACATATACTATATTGATTGGATTGGAGAAAATGAACCAAACTGTTCAACAGGCTTGCACTTATTCTCCTTCTGTGTTGGTCTGAACCGAAGTTGTTCAAAGCATCTTCCATGCTGCATTCTGGAACCTCTAAGTTAGCAGGCTCCTTAATAGCAGTGTGTTGTTGGCTTGCCATGATTACAGACTCTGTTTGCTCAGCCATGAAGGCGTCGGACATCTCTTCCTTGGCCAATATATTTTTCCTGGCCCTGGCTCAGTTCTTTCATCTGTCTCACTGTCATCATACTTTCTAATAAGGCCTTTTTGAGGCCTGCAAACTTGACTTTTCTTTTGGCTTTTAGTTTAGCATGAACCTCAGCTAATTTTTCCCTGCTGGTCTGATCTCTGTTGATCTTGGGATTAAGCTTCAAACTTTTCCTATCCCATTTGACCTCCTGGTTGCACTAAAGAGGTGCTTTACCAGCTTCCATTAGATCATTCTGGTATCGAGTGAACCTCTGTTGGATCTTTCTCCTCTTGGATCTGGAGATCATAGGAAACCATATTTGTTCTTTTATCTTTGGGTTTTTGAGCAGTACCCAGTTATTTAGAGCCAATAAAGGAGGCTTGATCATTTATCCTTGCCTGCTAAGGCTTTTCTTGTGTGGTATCATTTTTGGTTATTTTGCATAAAAACCAATCAGGTACTCCTGGTACCATGAACCCACCATGCCAAGTAGTGTGTCTGCTATTTTTATCTTCAAAGGCCCATCTATGGACTTGGTTTCCTGTTTTGAGCCTAAGTCAGCTTACTCACAGGCTTGTTGATCAGCTTGTAGTAGTTTGGTGGCCTTGTTTCATACAAAGGCCTCTTATCCCTTGATGATTTCTAGTTTTTTTTGGTACAGCCAAAGATGGTTGCTGCCTAGTGTAGACGGCCCCAAGGACTCTCGAAGCTCCGGCGACGAAGGCGCGAAATCTCATTTGTTCTCTAGCTACTACAGTTCGGACTCGTGTCACGGTTCTGAATCTAGCCTCACAATGTGCGATGTAAGACCGATAAATCACCAAAGAGTCCAAATCTGGCAAATCGTTTTGGAAAACTGATTTTAAAAAGAAGTGCAAACATGGACTGCTTTGCCAGATACAGAGTCGCCACCTAAATATTTTATTTTGGGGAATTTAGGAAACCCTGACTCGTGCCTAAGGCCCCATGTCCGTCATCACCAAAGTTGCCTCGGCTCGAGAACTGGGTACGAGAGGGGAAGGTCCTGCAATGAGCACCCCCGCTCGGCCGATCAAAGATCGGCCTTTACTAAGCATGAATCTTATTTTGAAAACACATGTGTTCTTATTCCGGTTATTAACCTAGAATTACTATGTGATGCGCATGGCATACAAGTATACACTAGATCGCCTAAGTTGGAACAAAACATTGCATATTCATTTGAAAACGATTTGAAGTTTGCTACTCGCAAGTAGGCTAAACGCAGATTTCAATGTATTGTTCCAATTCAAGTAATCCAACCTTCACCCATAGGCATTCAGGCAGTTATAGCAAATAAGCAATAGCCTCATGGCAGCATTAACAACATGCAGTATGCTAAAGCGTAAACACTCACAGTGTACTCCGAGCCAAAATAAGGAACTAGTTAGAAATCATGCATTATCCTAGTTCATGTTAAGATGGCTAATGCAACACATGCAAGAATGCAACTAAGATAGGCTCGGCTATTCTAAGATGTCATGTGAAATGCAACTTGGTACATGTATTCAAATTGGAATTGAAATACAATGCAGTTAGTATGATGCGCCGAGCCCGGTGCATGCAATACAGATGAATGATACACGCATGCAAACATAAGGTATGCTAAATGAAATATGCCCTAAGACTAACCATTGTAAGCGGTTAAGTAAAAGGGAGAAAGAAATGGGGGTTGGAAGACATGCATCACACACACGCACACTTATTACAACAATACGCCCTTTCGACGGAGGAATCGAATAAGAAGCTAACTAGCTAATCTAAGCTAATTAAACTAATTATTACACAACAAATTAAAATAGCTAAACGCATTAACTATTAAAGTACAAAATGAATGCTTAATCTAGCTAAGTAAAGAAGCTAAATAAAGCAGTAAAGAGGAGATTCTTAGAGGGAGAAGACTGGATGCATGCCCAGTTGCCTTGTTCGGAAATCCGTCGCAATGCCCCCAATTTGCCTCTATTTGCAATTGTCCTCAGAACATTGAACCAAGCTCCAGAACGCTTAAACTCCACCCAGGAGACCTCTAGGGATGCTGCCGACCAGTTATTGGTGTCACCAGCCACCTGCCGACCACTTTCTGTGTTGAAAGCTAGAAAAAGTGGTCGGCTAGCTAGTTTTTCTGGCTGGCCGGCCAGTTGTTGCTGCTGAATTCTAGTTTGCTACAACAGAGAGCAAGATAGGGCATGGCAATGTATTTGCAAGATATGTGTGCACAACCACCCTCCTTATCATGTCATGAACTCAAGGGAGTGCGGTTCTCGACCCTCGGGCCACCTATCGCGCATTTCAATGCGTGATGGCCGAGAGGCGAAGTTGCACAATTCAATATAAAAATGAATGCACAAGTAAACACATAAAACCTAGAACTCTATCATGTATGATCAAGAGCGTCGGCGACCGAGAATTTGAGGCACGTTTCATCACTTCAAGTATGAAACGTCCTTCGTTCCTCGTGCTCGAATTAACACTTAATCCAAACAAAATACAACAAGTAACATGGCATGCTCAATGCAATGTAATGCAACCTTAGCATGCAAACATGCAAATACAACTACATGGCATACACAATGCAATAGACAACATGGCGTACACAATGCGAACAACAACATGGCATACTCAATGCAATGTAACATGATCAACTTAACAAAGCTAAGAGCATGCAAACAAAGCTAATGCATGTATGCACAATACAATGCAACAAGGGCAACAATATGCAATACACCAAGCATGCAACAACATGCAAACCACATGCTCAATGGACTTAAACCAAAATGGATAGACCTCAGTCATGCCAAAACAGTGGCCATAACACCAAAACAAAGACATGAAATGCAAAACAAAGCATGCACATGTATTGGCCCATCAACTAGGCCTAAGAGCACAACTCTCAAGCATGATGAAGAAGCGATAAACATGAAAGTGTGACAACACTAAAGGCTCTGAAATCAAGTGTGAAATGATGCCAAATCATTCAAACAGCACAAGTAAAGCATGCAAGAGGGCCTAAGGCACAAAGCCATTAAAGGGACTACACAAAGGGGCATGCAATACATGGCACAAATGATTAAACCAACCATGGACAGAGCTTAATTAGGTCTAAACAAAGACCAAAACATGCTAAGATGGGGGCCCAAGGACTTAGGCAAGATGGCATACATGCTAGGCCAAAACAAGGCAACAATGCACAACACTCAAATGCACTTAAAGAGTGAATGAAGTGGGAACATGGCAATGCTAAATGCTCTGAAATGTCATGTTAAATGATGCCAAATCAAGTACATGATACAAATGAAGCATGCTATGGTGCCCAAAGCTTGAAGCTAGCAAGAGCACTTGCACTAAAACTATGCAAAACATGAAGCATATGGCAAAGGCAACCCAAAACAGTCCAAGAACATGTCAAAATGAGTCTAAAACATGTATGGAAGGAAGCCAAAATAAGCTAGCATGGAGGGCATGAAGCGTGATGAATGCAGGGCAAATAAGGTGGATTACACTACACCTATTAAGACAAAGCATGAGATAAGGTAACCAACAAAAATTAGAGTTATGTCATGGCATAATAACCCCAAAATACACATTGAAATGATGGCTCGCAAGCTATGGCATGAAGGCATACATAATGGCTCATGTTAAGGCATAAAGGACCAACCCTCCAACGCATTGAATAAGTGAAAAATGTGAGTGTATGGCCACACTACATGCACTGAAATAACATAACAAATGATGCCAAATCATTCAAATAGGCCAAACAATGCATGCTAGTGGACTTGATACACAAAGCTAACAAGCTAGAATGCACTATAGCTATACAAAGCATGGCATGCATGACCAAGACAACACAAATCAGACCTTAAACATGGTAAAACATGAACAAAATCTTCTTTAAGCTAAGCCAAAAGCATGCTAGAATGACATGTCAAAGCATGAGACACAATAGGCTAATTCATGGGAATGCACTACAAGTGCATGGAGCATGTAAGGGGCCATCAAACCCCAAAACAGAGTCATGGCATGCTAAAACAACACCAAAGACATGCTGAAATGGACTCAAATCAAGCTAGAATGACATGCTACTTCATGAAGCATACAAGACTAGTTTATGAGATTTACACTACAAGTGTATTAAGCATGCATGGAGTGACCAAACCAAGTAAAACAGTGGTATGCCATAAGAAAAATAACCCCAAATACATACTAAGATATGGCCAACATAAGCTTAACAAAGATGCTCACACATCAGGCATATGAAGCAAGTATTGAAGACACAAGGAGAGGGGATGACCCTCTCCTATTTAAGACGCCAAAACCACCTTTCCAGCACTAAAAATCCTCTGGATTTCAGTGGTAGAAAGGTCATGCAAAGGCTACAACAAGAGCCTAAAGGGATGGCTCAAATCAAGGCCTAACAAGGCCTAAGAGGGGGTAGATCACCCCCAATGAAAAAGTGACCTTAAACAAACACTTTAAGGACTAAAAAAAAGAACTTTTTCCAGTTAAGAGTTAAGCTTAAAACAGCATGCAAGTTGGTCTAAAAGCTTAAGAAAAAATGGGGGTTTAAAAGGTTAAAGACTCACCCTTGTAGACCACCTTCAAGGTTGCAATTCCAGCACACTTTTTGAACCAAAACCAGTCCAAGAACTTCAAAAACAACCTCAAGGGACCTCAGCTCCAAGAGTATGGTGTTTGAGTGTGTGTTTGTGTACAAAAGTGAGACAAAATGACACTTTTAAGGCACAAAACAAGAACAAAAGAGAGAGATAGATACAAGGCTATATGTATATCTCGAACCACCAATTTTTGAACCTAGAGGAGGGAGGAGGAGCCTCCCTCTTATAGAGAACAAAAGGCAAAGCTTCTTGGAGAAGCTAAGGCTCAAACCAATCCCTCCATACACGTGTATGGAGGATGGCTCTAGTGCCCTCCAGCTGTGCCAGCTAGAGGAAAATATCTCCAAAAAGGTGACAAAAAGCAGCCGACCACTTAAAGTGGTCAGCCAGCTACTTAAAGTGGTCGGCCGACCACTTTAAGTGGTCTCCCAACATGAAAACTGGTCGGCCATGGGTGGGAGAGGTCTACACACTGAAAGCAAGCAAGTGGTGTGGTGGCCGACCAGAAAATATGGTCCAAAGACCAAGAAAACCAGTTATCCGACCAGAAAACTGGCTGGCGGGAGGAAAAGTGGTCTCCAAGGAGAAAAACTGGTCTCCCACCCTTGTACCACCTTCCAAACAAGGAAAACAAGGTTCGTACCAAAAACAAACCAAAACGGATGCAATACGAGAGATCGGGAGGCAAAGCACGCGGCCGAAAGCCTCGAAAACTAGTCTACGGGCATCAAAAGTGGTATGCGACCACAAAAGTGGTCTCCCAGACCACAGTGTCCCTCTAGGCAGAGGCAACAAGGTGTGGTTCAAAAACCACGCTAAACAGAGAACGTTAAGCGGTCCCGAGACAAGGCGCGCGTCCGAAGTCTCCAAAAACTGGAAACTAGTCTCCAAACGGGAAAAGTGGCCTACGACCACAAAAAGTGGTCTACGACCACAAAGAGATGGTCTACAAGACCTCTACCTCCCTCCGGGAAGAGAAAACAAGGTTCGGTCCACAAACCGAGCCGAAGCACAAAAGGTTCAGAGGCCTGGAGGCAAGGCTCTCAGCCAAAAACTCCGAAACCTCAGAACGAGCACAACATGCACAATCACCAAGCACTCAATTGATGACGTCTAAGTCTTAAGGTCGGTCAAAAATGGGGTGTCTACAGTTGCCCCTCTTTGACAGAACTCGGAAGTCATAAGTGATGGGAGTGAATGTCAAAGGCCAGAGACGACCCATTTTTGACAAGGCCGGAGACTTAGACAAACAGGCAAGATAACAAAGAGATGCACCCACAGGTTGGGGCAAAATGCAAATGACATGCACAAAGCCGAACATAACTTATGATCATGCAAAGAAAGCTGTAATGAAGCAGTTATGCAAAATAAATGCAACAGTTAAAGCAAGCATATTCAAACCAAACTACTTTACATGCAGAAAGGATGTAAGAGAATTATACAATTCTCGCTACGTCTCACACGGAGTAAGCTAAAAGCGACAATCGAGAATACCCGGAGTCTCAAACAGAATAACGTCTCTCAGCGTATCACACGCAGGAGAGGAGAAAGCAACATCTCTCAGCGTATCACACGCAAGAGAGGAAAGGTACACCTCTCAGCGTATAACACGTAAGAGAGGAAAGGTAAAGAAACGCACCCCAAACGCGAAAGGAGAGAGGTATCCAAACGCACACCAAACGCGAGAGGAGAAAGGTAACCAAACGCATGCCAAACGCGAGAGGAGAAAGGTAACCAAACGCGTGCCAAACCCGAGAGGAGAAAGGTATCCAAACGCGTGCCAAATGCGAAAGGAGAAAGGTAACCAAACGTGCGCCAAACGCGGAGGAGAAAGGAAACCAAACGCGCGCCAAACGCGAGAGGAGAAAGGGTAACCAAAACGCGCGCCAAACGCGAGAGGAGAAAGGGTAACCAAAACGCGCGCCAAACGCGAGAGGAGAAAGGGTAACCAAAACGAGCATCAAACGCGAGAGGAGAAAGGGAAACCAAACGCGTGCCAAACGCAAAAGGAGAAAGGGAAACCAAACGCGTGCCAAACGCAAGAGGAGAAAGGGAAACCAAACGCGTGCCAAATGCGAGAGGAGAAAGTGAAACCAAACACGTGCCAAATGCGAGAGAATAAAGGGAAACCAAACGCGTGCCAAACGCGAGAGGAAACGTAACCAAACGCATGCCAAACGCGAGAGGAAAGGTAACCAAACGTGTGCCAAACGCAAAGGGAAAGGGAAACCAAACGCGTGCCAAACATGAGAGGAGAAAGGAAAACCAAACGCGTGCCAAATATGAGAGGAAAGGTAACCAAACGCGAGGGGAAAGGTAACCAAACGCGTGCCAAACACGAGAGGAAAGGTGACCAAACGCGAAGGGAAAGGGAAACCAAACGCGTGCCAAACGCGAGGGGAAAGGGAAACCAAATGAGTGCCAAACGCGAAAAGAGAAAGGGAAACCAAACGCGTGCCAAACGCAAAAGGAGAAAGGGAAACCAAACGCGTGCCAAATGCGAGAGGAGAAAGGGAAACCAAACGCATGCCAAACGCGAGAGGAGAAAGGGAAACCAAACACGTGCCAAACCCGAGAGGAGAAAGAGAAACCAAACGCGTGGCAAACAAGAAAGGGGAAAGGGAAGCCGAACGCATGGCAAATGCGAGAGGAGAAAGGGAAACCAAACGCGAGAGGAAAGGTAACCAAACGCATGCCAAACGCGAGAGGAAAGGTAACCAAACGCGTGCCAAACGCGAAGGGAAAGGGAAACCAAACGCGTGCCAAACACGAAAGGAGAAAGGGAAACCAAACACGTGCCAAACGTGAGAGGAGAAAGGGAAACCAAACGCGTGCCAAACATGAGAGGAAAGGTAACCAAATGCGAAGGGAAAGGTAACCAAACGCGTGCCAAACGCGAGAGGAAAGGTGACCAAACGCGAGGGGAAAGGGAAACCAAACGCGTGCCGAACGTGAGGGAAAGGGAAACCAAATGAGTGCCAAACGCGAAAGGAGAAAGGGAAACCAAACGCGTGCCAAATGCAAAAGGAGAAAGGGAAACCAAACGCGTGCCACAAGCGAGAGGAGAAAGGGAAACCAAACGCGTGCCAAACGCGAGAGGAGAAAGGGAAACCAAACACGTGCCAAACGCGAAAGGAGAAAGGGAAACCAAACGCGTGCCAAACGCGAAAGGAGAAAGGGAAACCAAACGCATACCAAACGCGAGAGGAAAGGTAACCAACGCGTGCCAAACGCGAGAGGAAAGGTAACCAAACGCGTGCCAAACGCGAGAGGAAAGGTAACCAAACGCGTGCCAAACGCGAGAGGAAAGGTAACCAAACGCGTGCCAAACGCGAGGGGAAAGGGAAACCAAATGCGTGCCAAACGCAAAAGGAGAAAGGGAAACCAAATGCGTGCCAAACGCGGGAGGAGAAAGGGAAACCAAACGTGTGCCAAACGCGAGAGGAGAAAGGGAAACCAAACGCGTGCCAAACGCGAGAGGAGAAAGGGAAACCAAACACGTGCCAAACGCGAGAGGAAAGGTAACCAAACGCGTGCCAACACGAAAGGAGAAAGGGAAACCAAACGCGTGCCAACGCGAGAGGAAAGGTAACCAAACGCGTGCCAAACGCGAGAGGAAAGTTGACCAATCAAACTGAACCAAAACTTCTCTGAATGAACAGTACATGCAATACCGTGCATGAACGGGAAAGAAACTAGATAGGTACAATGCAATACAATGCATGATGTTTAACGAATGCAATAAACAAACATAGCGGCGCTCTAGAAAGCACCTCACGGGGTGAGTGGCGATAAACTGCTCTACTCTGACGGGGATCCCCCCCTCGTGTTCCTCGAACACTTACCTTCAACTCACAGTACAAAGGTACTGAAATGCTGACAAGGAGCAACATCTGCTGGGAAAGCCACGGATGCTGCTTTTCTTCCTGATCATGTTCACAACTTTCCCTATTCTCCAACGGGGTGACAGATAGGTTGGTTCAGTATCCAGAATCGAGGCGCATACCCGCTACCTCAACCTATGGGGCTTCCACATAGATTTCAAGCCGGGGATACACCCTGAGTATTTAACCAGACTTTAGTCTCGAAATCCAAACCTTTGTCTTCTAGGCAACAGCCATTCGAACTCTAGTTTCCACCGTCGCAATTGATCTCCTAGGAACTCATTGCAAACACAGCCAAGATGCCCCTGGCAGGGACAGTGCTCAGGAAGAGCGCTTCTGATTGTCATTCTGGCATGGAAATAACCAACAGTATTCTGTACTTTGAACACATAGCTCTACAGCACACTGCTCATTTGAACATACAGTCATAACACAAGAACCTGGTTTACTTTGCAGCACAGCTGATATAGCACACTGTTCATTCTTAACACACAGCTCATAATACAGTACCTGGTTTACTTGGCACGCAGCCTCATACAGCACACTACTCATTCTGAACACACAGCTCATAATACGTACTCGTTTACTTGGCAACGCAGCTCATACAGCACACTGTTCATTCTGAAACACAACTCATTCTAAACATACGTGATGTAGTGACGGAATTGCAGGAGTTGAAACAAACTCAGACGCTCCAAATTTTTCCCTCTTTTCTTTTGCCTTGTAGCCTGGAACCATATAGCTTTCAGATACGTCCTGGTTTACTGTTCTGACATGACCTGGGTTGAACCCTGTAGTCTTATGAAAGAACGAATCCTATTTTGCACAAATGTGGAGAATGGCACAACACTCTGAGCACAAAACAAATCATTTTGAAATTGAAAGATGAGTGCTTGACCGGGGTATTGAGCTACGACTGAGACACAGTGCACCACGACTCACAACGGAAAACAAAGGTAAACAACCTAAGACATCTATTGACACTCAAAACGACTCAAGACAGAATCGAGACGATCAAAACAACACAAGACACTCAGACGTGGACAGAGAGCCTATTTCTCCGGGTATTGTTTCCACCCTTTTCTAATTTGTGTTTCTCACATCACTCGGCGCCTCAGGCTCTGTTTTTCTGAAAAAGCCCTTTTCTCATTTTTCTCTCACGCACATCTCTCTATTCTTCAATCTCTCATTTTTTTATCCTCCCCTGGATGGTCGGTGGATGAACAAGAAGTTACGGGCTCTTGCCCCTAGCATTTTGCTAGATTCTCATTCTTCTGCGCACAACTAGTGAGTTCCTCCACAGAGGGTTGCGCTACAACTGGGTGTGTAGCAAATCTGCAGCTGACATCGGTTGACAATGTTCTGTTGGGGAGTTTGGACGTGATTAGATCTGTCTAGATGAGGGAGTGGAATACCCTATCTCTATTTTCCAATTCATGGTTCGCACTTGGCTGATACCTCGCAGCTTGGAGGATGGAGAGCTTTCGGCCTTTTGCTGACAGCTTTCAACTGTGCCCTTTCTGGCGAATACGGTGCCTTTTCGGCAAGTATGGTGCCCTTTCTGGCAAGTAAGTTGACATGGGGAAGACAAAACACCTGACTCAACTGTGCCCCTAGTTTATCATTTTGACCATTTTTTTTGTTTTGCTTTCTGTTAAAACAATTTTGACCAAAATGAGAGTTAGATTAGCATACTTGTTCAACTTTTTGATTCGAAATCATGCAAGTTAGGTTGTGAGCACTGAAAATTTTCTTTTTTTGGGTCCAAGAAATGGTCCAGTTTTGGAAAATGGAATACTTTTCGAGAGAATTAATCAACCTCAGTAAAAATTCCCAAAAACTGTTTTTGGCAAAATGGCCACTGCTTGACCAACACAGAATTTACTCTTGAGATGCACAATCTCAGATCCATAACAATGGAAAATTGCCCCTTGTCTAAACAACACTGCATGGCAACGGAAAGTTGCTCCTTGTTTGAATAGCACCGCAGCACACTGTATGGCAATGGAAAGTTGCCCCTTGTTTGAATAGCGCCGCAGCACGTCGTAATCAGTCCTCAAAGTGACGATCACAACCGAACTCTCGGATACAGAGAAGACAAAGATGATCAAAACCATTACATGGACACAATCGATTTGGAAATGTTTATGGCTGGACTTCAGAATGAAGTTGCCTACGTATCCCAAACATGGGAATCAAGCCTTACGTAGTTCGGGTTAAGGTACACTCGGGTATTAACCTCTTCTTTTGCGCTCTAACTCTTGCCAAGGCCGCCCTTTCGGGGTTTTCAACCTTGCGAGCTTTGTTCTTCTTTTCTTTTCAATTCTTTTCATTTCTTTTCATTTTTGTTCATTTCTTTTCAAAAATTTTCATTTCTTTTTTTTTTTTTTCATTCTCTGCAATTTTATTTCTTTTTTTTGTTTTGTTCTTTTCTTCTTTTTCTTGCTCTAACTTTTGCCTGGGTTGCCCTTCCAGGTTTTCGGGCCAGTGACCCTCTCAAGGGTAAAAGTGTAACAAGTCCATGTCAAATGGTTTTTGAGATCTCGAAGCCATCCCAATCCAGGAGAGTGGCTGTTGTTCGATGATGATGTAGGAGTCCATCCAACGGGGGCTGAATTTGCCCCTAGCGTTGCGGATAAGAACTTGGTTGTTCTTCAACAATATTTTGTTCTTTCCTCCCTTTTGGGATTTGGCATTCTTGCCCATCTTCGGTAGCTTGGGAAATGTCCCAATTTTGACTCTTGGAGCACATCTGACATTCTTGCCCCTTATTCGAGAGGTACTTCTGATCTAGCTTTGCAAGCTTTCTTTTGATCATATCTGATCTTCTTGATCTGACTTTCTTGCCTCTTGTTCGAGGGCTGCTTCAAATTTGGCCACACAGGCCTCACATTGTGATTGACCGTTGAACATTCTGAATCCAAGTTCAAGGTTTAAAAGTAAGGGGTCGAGTCTCGAGGTTGAGAGCGATCCTAAGCTGCACAATCTCAAGAGCGATTCCACACAGGTCTTCGCAGGACGGCGCAAAATATTTTTTTGAAATCTTCTTAAGAAAGCGACTAGTTGCTCACGCTGAAGACAACGTACAACCAATCTAGATCAAGCCAGGATCCTTCTCAGTACTCACATTAACAAGCATGATTTCATTCATTAAGGGCTTAGCACACCTCTCTTTCTCTCAATTGATTAAATTTTTGCAAATCCTGAGGAATTCCTCCCTCTTCGTTTTCAACACACTGTTTGAAAAGGTTTGAAAAACTTAGGTCAATGCAATAATTTCAAGGCACAGAAGAGCAGGTGAAATGCACTGCCATCTCAATCAAATCTTCCGGCACAACTGGCTCAAGGCAGAAACAAACATAAAAGCATGAAAACCACTGTTGTTTCATTCAGATCTTCTGGTGTAACCGGCCCCATGGCGCAGAAACAGACTCAAAAAGAAAGCGAAATGAAAACACAAAACAAAATAGTGATATCCGAGAAACACCCCCGGCATCACTCGACTCCTATACAACAGGACTGACTCGATACAACAAGACAGACCCAACTGACTTAGTAAGAAAAGACTGACTCAAAACAACGAGACAGACTTAAACAACATAACAAAACTGACTCAATACGAAGTCAGAAAGTAAAATAACCAGCATTCGCAAATGGTCAAAACAGTGCGTGCCATACGCCACATCAGGAGTAAACTGAGCGCCGCCCGCAGGTGGTTCATCCCCCGATCATATACTCGCATTATCCCCCAAGTTCACTGATCTAATGACGATAGACGTTGCTGAGCTTGGTGGGATGATGACCTCGTCGTCAATCAAATCCTGTACTTCGTGGTGAAGATGAAAGCAATTATCGGTGCTGTGACCGGTTTGTTGATGGTATGCACAGTACTGGGTACCATCATGCTTAGCTGCAAGGGGATTTGGGAGAGGCCGAGGCTCAAAAGGTTGAGATGGCCTTTTTCAACAAGGATTTGAAGAGCCTTAGACAAAGGCATATAGAGGGCATGGAAGACCCTGCGACCTCAGGGTAGATACTTCGAGGTTTGGAGATTTTTGCTGGACGCACTAGCAAAGGGGTCAGCAGGTGCTGACTTGGTTTTCTAATCTCTTCCGAGTACAGGGTTAGAGCTCAAAGGATCGTTTCTGGTACGACGACCCTTCTCCCAGTTCTCCTTTTGACTTGAACTGCTCTTGTTTTGAGTGACGAAAGTGTCATCCACAGTTTTTGCAGCAACTGCGAGCACTTGCTGTTTGTTCAGTCCCCCGGCTTTCAAAGCCTCAATAGCCCACATAAGGTATTCGTAGGGATCAATGTCTGCCCCTACCTTGTTCTTTCACTTGCCTCAGCTTGGTCGAAGGTTTGGGTTGCTACATCAGTGCGAAGCCCGGTTGTTGTCGACACGTCATTGCCCAAATTTGGGATGGCTTCAGGTTGGCTGAGTTCAATTACAATTCGCCCTAAGAGTGGGGGCTCTTCTGGCATGAAATTTCTGGCATGTGATGTGGTTGATGGTGGAGCCGATAGTCCAAAGGCTAGATCAGCCACAGTTCTCTGAAGATGGCCGATCATTCCCATTAGCTCAAAAGTAGTAGGCTCACAGGTTTGAAATGATTGGGGTTCCAAGACTGGATGTGTGGCAGGTACCCCAGATGGGCATTGTATTTCAGCATCGGTCTCACCTGCATGGTGATTCCCTGGTTCAATGCTGCTGTCATGACCACAATTTCTTCTAAACTCTCTCCGTCATTATGAGTCTGCTAAGTTGAATAGAGGTGATGTAACTGGTGACTAATGGATCAGATGAACCGATGAGCCTTGACTAGCCTTTCTCTACCTTGCCTCAGTGAAGGAACACACTGCTGCTCTGAACTGAATCTCTGACCTGACAAAGTCTATCAGCAAAGTCCGGTGTACTGGTGGGATATTTGGAGCCTTCTGAAGCTATAGTTCCAAGATCACCTAGCAAAAGAGAAAACAAGCAGCATCTCAGCCCGATTTCACTGGAACAGATACGAGCATAGCTGAATGACTGTACTCTCTACTGAACTCTGCCCAAAATTCTGCCTGTAAACTGATACCCTTAGGTAAAACTGATTCCCAAAATACTGATGCCCTTAGGCCTGATACCCAGACTTGCAAACTGATACATGCATTCCTGTAGAGGCACACTCTAAAAGCACATAACAAGCAAATGAGAGCCCAAAACACCCCTATGTTGGGGTAGGGTTTCCCTGTCCTATTTTGTCAGGAGCTAGGGTTTCACTACGCACACAGCGGTTTCAAACAACCTAAAATCGGGTAAGCAACCTGTCCTAGTTTGGAATAGTCACTATGGATTTCGATATGTACTAGGTCGAATGGTCAAAAGGGGTGCCCCTGTAAAACGGGGTTTGTGTTCCCGTCGTGGCAGAGCCCACAACCGGTCAGCCTTATGGCAACTTCTCAAAGCAAGCCTTTGGCAAACCATTCAGGAATAGCATACGGCAAACACGGTGTCCTAGGCGCACCAATGCAATGCAAAGAGACACATAAGTGTAGTCAAAACAAGATATCATGAGTTCGAGTCAAGTTCTCTAAGTCCCCAGCAGAGTCGCCAGAAACTGTAGACGCCCCGAGGACTCCGGAAGCTCCGCGCGGCGAAGGCGCGAAATCTCATTTGTTCTCTAGCTACTACAGTTAGACTTGTGTCATGGTTCTGAATAGTCTCACAATGTGCGATGTAAGACCGATAAATCACCAAAGAGTCCAAATCCGGCAAATCATTTGGAAAACTGATTTTAATGAAGAAGTGCCAAACATGGACTGCTTTGCCAGATACAGAGTCGCCACCTAAATATTTTATTTTGGGGGAATTTAGGAAACCCTGACTCGTGCCTAAGGCCACGTGTCCGTCATCACCAAAGTTGCCTCAGCTCGGGAACTTGGGTACGAGAGGGGAAGGTCATGCAATGAGCACCCCTGCTCGCCGATCAAAAGATCGGCCTTTACTAAGCATGATATTTTGTTTTTGAAAACACATGTGTTCTTATTCCGGTTATTAACCTAGAATTACTATGTGATGCGCACGGCATACAAGTATAGACTAGATCGCCTAAGTTGGAACAAAACATTGCATATTCGTTTGAAAACGGTTTGAAGTTTGCTACTCGCAAGTAGGCTAAAATGCGGATTTCAATGAATTGTTCCAATTCAAGTAATCCAACCTTCACCCACAAGCATTCAGGCAGTTATAGCAAATAAGCAATTAGCCTCATGGCAAGCATGCTTTCATGGCAGCATTAACACACATACAGTATGTTAAAGCGTAAACACTCACAGTGTACTCTGAGCCAAAACAAGGAACTAGTTAGAAATCATGCATTATCCTAGTTCATGTTAAGATGGCTAATGCAACACATGCAAGAATGCAACTAAGATAGGCTCGGTTATTCTAAGATGTCATGTGAAATGCAACTTGGCACATGTATTCAAATTGGAATTGAAATACAATGCAGTTAGTATGATGCGCCGAGCCCGGTGCCTGCAATACAGATGAATGATGCATGCATGCAAGCATAAGGTATGCTAAATGAAATATGCCCTAAGACTAACCATTGTAAGCGGTTAAGTAAAAGGGAGAAAGAAATGGGGGTTGGAAGACATGCATCACACACACGCACGCTTATTACAACAATACGCCCTCTCGACGGAGGGACCGAATAAGAAGCTAACTAGCTAATCTAAGCTAATTAAACTAATTATTACACAACAAATTAAAATAGCTAAACGCATTAACTATTAAAGTACAAAACAAATGCTTAATCTAGCTAAGTAAAGAAGCTAAATAAAACAGTAAAGAGGAGGTTCTTAGAGGGAGAAGACTGGATGCATGCCCGGTTGCTTCGTTCGGAAATTCGTCGCGATGCCCCAATTTGCCTCTATTTGCAATTGTCCTCAGAACATTGAACCAAGCTCCAGAAAGCTTAAACTCCACCCAGGAGACCTCTAGGGATGCTACCGACCAGTTATTGGTGTCACCAGCCACCTGCCAACCACTTTCTGTGTTGAAAGCCAGAAAAAGTGGTCGGCCAGCTAGTTTTTTTTGGCTGGCCAGCCAGTTGTTGCTGCTGAATTCCATTTGCTGCAACAGAGAGCAAGAAAGGGCATGGCAATGTATTTGCAAGATATGTGGGCACAACCACCCTCCCTATCATGTCATGAACTCAAGGGAGTGTGGTTCGACCCTCGGGCCACAATGGTGCATTTCAATGTGTGATGGCCGAGAGAGGAAGTTGCACAATCCAATATAAAAATGAATGCACAAGTAAACACATAAAGCCTAGAACTCTATCATGTATGATCAAGAGCGTCGGTGACCGAGAATTGAGGCATGTTTCATCACTTCAAGTATGAAATGTCCCTCGTTTCTCGTGTTTGGCTTAACACCCAAGCCAAACACAATGCGATGCATGCAATATGGAGATGCCATGCAATGCAATATAAGCATGCCAAATGCAATGTAACAAGCATGCAAAATGCAAAGTAACCTAAACATGCAAATGTGCAAAGTACCAAGCATGCAACAACATGCAAAAATCATGCAATGCGACAACATGCAATGCGACAAGCATGCGACAACGACAAAATGGAACAAGCATGCAACAACATGCAAAGATGGACTTAAACCAAAATGGACAGACCTCAATCATGCCCAAATCAGTGGCCAAAATGATGAAATGATGGCGTGAAATGCAAAACAAAGCATGCACATGTAATGGCCTATCACCTAGGCAAAAGAGCACAACTCTCAAGAGTGCTCAAAGGGTGAAAAGCATGCAAGTGTGACAACACTATAGGCCTTGAAATCATGTATGGAATGGTGCCAAACCACTCCAACAAGACAAGCATAGCATGCAAGAAAGCTCAAAGCTTGAAACTAGCAAAGGGAATTAAACTATGGCCATGCAAAGCAAGCCTCAAAGGGGCAAGGGCATCCAAAACAGTCCCAAGGCAGGTCAAGGTGAGACTAAAAACATGCTTGAACATAGCCAATACAAGCTAGAACAAAAGACCAAAAGCATGAAGCATGCAAGGCTACAAAGGGGTATTACACTACACCTATTAAAACCAAACATGGCATGACTTGGACAACATAAAACAAAGTTACATCATGATACAACAAGACCAAAAATGCACTGAGATGATGGCCCAAAGACCTAGGCATGATAGCATGCACAATAATCCATTCTTGAGGCATAAAGAGCCAAACCTCCAAGGCATTAAAAGAGTGACAAATGTGAGTGTATAACCACACTACGTTCATTGAAATCATATGTCATATGATGCCAAATCACGAAAACAGTCCAAGTAGTGCATGCTAGTGGACTTGATACACAAAGCTAACAAGCTAGAATGCACTATAGCTATACAAAGCATGGCATGCATGACCAAGACAACACAAATCAAACCTTAAACATGGTAAAACATGAACAAAATCTTCTTTAAGCTATGCCAAAAGCATGCTAGAATGACATGTCAAAGCATGAGACACAATAGGCTAATTCATGGGAATGCACTACAAGTGCATGGAGCATGTAAGGGGCCATCAAACCCACCCAAAACAGAGTCATGGCATGCTAAAACAACACCAAAGACATGCTGAAATGGACTCAAATCAAGCTAGAATGACATGTTACTTCATGAAGCATACAAGACTAGTTTATGAGATTTACACTACAAGTGTATTAAGCATGCATGGAGTGACCAAACCAAGTAAAAATAGTGGTATGCCATAGAAAAATAACCCCAAATACATACTAAGATATGGCCAACATAAGCTTAACAAAGATGCTCACATATGAGGCATATGAAGCAAGTATTGAAGACACAAGGAGAGGGGATGACCCTCTCCTATTTAAGACCCCAAAATTACCTTTCCAGCACTGAAAATCCTCTAGATTTAAGGAGTAGAAAGGTCATGCAAAGGCTACAACAAGAGCCTAAAGGGATGGCTCAAATCAAGGCCTAACAAGGCCTAAGAGGGGGTAGATCACCCCCAACGAAAAAGTGACCTTAAAAACATTTTAAGGACAGAAAAACAGAACTTTTTCCATTAAAAGTTAAGCTTAAAACAACATGCAAGTTGGTCTAAAAGCTTAAGCAAAAATGGGGGTTTAAAAGGTTAAAGACTCACCCTTGTAGACCACCTTCAAGGTTGCAACTCCAACACACTTTTTGAACCAAAACCAGTCCAAGAACTTCAAAAACAACCTCAAGGGACCTCAGCTCCAAGAGTATGGTGTTTGAGTGTGTGTTTGTGTACAAAAGTGAGACAAAATGACACTTTTAAGGCACAAAACAAGAACAAAAGAGAGATATAGATACAAGGCTATATGTATATCTCAAACCACCAATTTCTGAACCTAGAGGAGAGAGGAGGAGCCTCCCTCTTATAGAGAACAAAAGGCAAAGCTTCTTGGAGAAGCTAAGGCTCAAACCAATCCTCCAAACACGTGTATGGAGGATGGCTCTGGTGCCTCCAGCTGTGCCAGCTAGAGGAAAATATCTCCAAAAATGTGACGACAAAAAGCAGCCAACACTTAAAGTGTCAACCAACTACTTAAAGTGGTCGGCCGACCACTTTAAGTGGTCTCCCAACATGAAAACTGGTCAGCCATGGGTGGAAGAGGTCTACACACTAAAAGCAAGCAAGTGGTGTGGTGGTCGACCAGAAAAGATGATCCAAAGACCAAGAAAACCAGTTATCCGACCAGAAAATTGGCTGGCGGGAGGAAAAGTGGTCTCCAAGGAGAAAAAATGACTATCTCACCCTTGTACCGCCTTCCAAACAAGGAAAACAAGGTTTGTACCAAAAACAAACCAAAACGGATGCAAGACGAGAGATGGGAGGCAAAGCACGCGGCCGAAAGCCTTAAAAACTAGTCTACGGGAATCAAAAGTGGTATGTGACCACAAAAGTGGTCTCCCGGATCACAGTGTCCCTCTAGACAGAGGCAACAAGCTATGGTTCAAAAACCATGCGAAACAGAGAACGTTAAGCGGTCCTGAGACAAGGCGCGCGGTCGAAGGCTCTAAAAACCGGAAACTAGTCTCCAAATGGGAAAAGTGGCCTACGACCACAAAGAGATGGTCTACAAGACCTCTCCCTCCCTCCGGAAGAGAAAACAAGGTTCGGTTTACAAACCGAGCCGAAGCACAAAAGGTTCAGAGGCTCGGAGGCAAGGCTCTCAGCCAAAAACTCCGAAACCTCAGAACGAGCATAACATGCACAATCACCAAGCACTCAATTGATGGGGTCTGAGTCTTAAGGTCAGTCGAAAATGGGGTGTCTACGCCTAAGACTATTCGGGTAGGCCTTCTTGTAGGCATTGGCTATCCTACAATCCCACTGCACATCTTTGTAGTACTGTTTCCCATCAATTGGAAGCCCCTTCAACTATTTGTAACTTAGTCTGCACCTTGGACACATCTGCTGCATAATTGCTACTTCGAGTGCGTCATCATCCAAGGTGTTAGTCTCTTCACTGGAGCCATCTTCTTGGCCTACGAAACTCTTCCCACCTGCTGGCGTACCCTGAATAGTTTTCTTAAAGGCTGCTTGACTAGTAACATGCATCTACACATTGACTTCATCCATCTCCTTCAAGGAAAGGCTTTTCTCCATGGTTTGGGCATGGAAATCTGGCACACTGTAGCTGGTTTCTCGTGTTCCTCGGAGGGGTATACTCTCCTCGGATAAGATAGCCCTACAATTCGGTCTCCCATGGTTCTAAATCTGGTTTCATAGGTGCAATGTGAAACGGATAAAACACAAATGAGTCTAAATCTGGAAAATCTTTAGAAAATCCATTTATCATCGGAGATGTCGAAAATAGACTACTGTGGGGGCCGAATACTGGGAGTCGTAAAGGGGCTGAATATTATTGGACCTGGAGAGTCAAAATATATACATCACATTCGGCCCCGTCCTTCACAAATCCTACCCTATTCGGCCAAACAGCCGGTTGAGTAAGGGGCCGAGTGAAAAGCGGTTTGCAACAGAAGAAGCCAAGTAAATAGTTATACGGAGAATTGAAAGTGGGCCCAGTCCTGAGGCCCAAGAAAGAAAAGATATAAATAGAAGAACATCAGCCAGAAAGAGGTATGTGAGAACCATTACGCTTAACTTAAAATACAAGTAATCCAGAGAGTAGAGACTGACTTGCCCGTCGAAGTGCTAATTTCGGCACCCCCGACCGGAGTGTTTATTCCTTTTCAGGTTGTTAACTGAGGATCTCGAGCGCCCCAGTGGATCGAAAGAGTGTTTCCATACCACCTTCCCCACAACTGCATTGCTAGATTTCAAAGTCTCCACGTAAATATTTTTGAAAAATTTAGGAAACCCGTGACTCGTGCCAAAGGCCACTTGTCCGTCATAACCAAAGTGTCTCGGCTCGGGAACTTAGGTATGAGAGGGGAAGGTCATGAATTGAGCACCCCACTCACCCAATCCAAGATCAGCCTCTACCAATCATAATGTGATTTTTATGTACATCATATGCTTTTGTTCTGATTATTATGCTATCATTACTATGTGAGGCACACAAGTATAGACTAATCCATCCACTTTGGAACGTTTTGATTTCATGTTTATTTTGAAAAGTGTTGTGAATATGAGCTACTTGAAAAAGTGAGCTCATATGTACATGTATCAAATCATCCCAATTTAAGTGAAAAAACCTCCATCCACCGGCATTCAAAAGTTATATCAACTAAGCACTTAGCCTTATGGTAAACATGCTTGATATGGCAATACTAATGCAATATGCTAAAGTGAAAATGCTCACCTAGTGCTCAATCGAGGCAAGCCAAAAGAAAAAAAAATAGTTAGAAAAATGCATGTTCTAATATGCAAGTGACTAAATGCAACACATGTAAAATGCAACCAATAGGTTCGATTTATTAATATGACATATGGCTCAACTCAAATCATACGATAGTGCACGTATTCATTTAATTAAGAAATAACAACAAAGTTTAGAATGATGAACCAAACGTAATGCATGCAAAAATGGATACAAGTCATGGTAATGACATGAAAATGTCAAACATGATGCCAACATTACAAGCAAGTAAATAAAAGAGAGAAAGAAATGGGGGTTGGAAGACATACACCATATTACAATTTTTCCCTCATACAAGAGGGTCCGAATAAATGTCCTAATCAACTAATTATTACAACACTAAATAAATGAACTATTGCTAATTTAACTAGCAATTTACAAGTTTTGAATGAAGCTACTAATTAAGTACAACATATTGCTATTAAAGCATTAATTTAACAGGCCACAGGAAGTGAAGAGTCACACATGCACAAATGATAACATCCACCCGAAAACTCCTCTGTTTTGCTGCCAGAAAATGTTCTGTTTGCAATCAGAAAATTAATTTATTTTTTGCCCCAACTTTTGCTTTGTTTTGTCATGAAAATGACACTACCTGCATAAAATGGAGTGGCTGATCGGCCATTGTTTTTGGGTTCTACCTTGTTGCAATAGAATGGAAATAGAGAAAAAACAGAGTGTTTCCGGGGATGTTTGTCCTCTCTGCCTCTCCCTATCATGAAACTAATCAAGGGAGGAGTATAATCGATTCACAAACCATCAATTGTCCCAAAGTTGTTGCATGATGATCTATGAATTGATAGGACAAAAAGGTCAATAACCGAAATAAAAGACTAACAACACCTCTTTCTTATCATGGAGTTACCTCAAAGAAAAAGGTGGACATTGCTTCTTGAACCATTGAACGTCACTAGAGTACGTAATGAGTCAAGATGCAATAGGTTCAATTAACGTCCGATTGAACCCGACTTGATTTTATTATCTTTTCTTACCTCTTTTACCAATTTTATTAGCCTCTTTTAACATTACCTTTCCATTACTTAATTCATTTTGTCCAAAAGTGAGAGTTGCGTTCACTAATGAAGAGAAGTGTCAAACAAGAAGTTGTCCTTAGCATAAGAGAGATGTAATGTTTTGGTAATGAACCTCCGAAGAGATTAAACCATTAAGCATGGAAGGTCTCTTCATCATGCCTTAAACAACAATCAATTGTTTGAAACAACTCTTAAACAAAGAAAACCAAGAAAAGAGGGAGGTTGCAGAGATGATTATTACAAATGTGAGTATGTGTATGAAAACTATGAAATAAAAAGCTATCAACTCAAATAGATTGATGTCTAAGGCCTAAACCACCAAATCTATGATGACTTACAACAATACAGGCATCATATTCAAAGCATAAACTAAATAAAAACATAAAACAGCCCCAAAAACAAGAAAAATAGTTCTAAAAATAGTGTGAAAAGCTAGAAAAAAGTTAACTAAAATTAAAGAGAACAAGGCTAGTAAGCAAGCATAAGGGTGGCTAACCCCTCCACTTTTTGGACTTTAAAACCACATGTTTTAGCCTCTGAAAACTCTGAAAATCAGTAGCTAAAAGTTGGAAAAAAAAAAGTGAGAAACACAAGGATAAAAGCTATGTAATGAGGTGCAAGAAAGGGTGGTTAACCCCTCCACCTTGAGTAGCTTTTAAATCACAAGTTTCAGCCCACAAAAAGGGTCCAAAATAGAGTATAAAAACCAAGAAAAAGAGGAGTGAAGAGTAGGCAAAAGATGGCAAGAGTTATATCTTTGAAGAGAAGACACTCTTTTGTTCACAAACCACAAGATGATCACTCTTAAGGGCTGAAATTTTGGCTCAGGAATCTCAACAAGAACCCTCAAAATATTGGTTTAGAAAGTGTATGTATAGTATATGTATATTGCAAGATAGAAAGGGAAGTGTTTGGCAAGTTTTTGAGTCTTGGGAAATTTTTCTAACCTAAAATCAAGAGGAATGGTCATCTATATATAGAAAAATAGGTGTCTCTGTCGGAAATATTTGTATTGAGCCAGCTGGTGCAATACATGCACATGGGGGGACAACTAGCAGCAAAATATTTACCTGCTGGGAAACATGGCCAGTAGGCCTTTGAGTGGTCAGGCTAGAAAAAATTAGGTTTTGGTCCAAAGGAGGCGCAAGGTTCTAGGCTTTGAAACTCAAAATCGAGGCTTTCTGCTGAGGAAATTGAACGATTTGCACAGCGTACTATTTCATCATTGAGTGTTCAACATGAGGTGCCCAAGTCTTAAGGGCGGTCAAAAATAGGGTGTCTATTGTTTCCCCTCTTTGACAAAGCTGAAAGTCATGAAATAATGTGAGTGAATGTCAAAGCCCGAAGACGACCCATTTTGACAAGGCTGTAAAACTTGGGCAAGCAATCAAAATGTAAATGCAAGTGGTTGAACTCAAAAGTTGCCTGCATATCGCTTTGCAAGGAATCAAACCAGCGTAGTTCATGGGCAAGATGCAAATGATATGTACAAAGAATACAATTGAAAAGCTGGACTTATACGCTACGCGAAGCCGATTATTTTTGAAAAGCCATGATCATGCAAGACAATGCAATGAACAATAACAAGATGATAACATATGAATCCAAAGTTCAAAATAAACCAAACCATGCCTCGCAAAGAAAGAAGTAAGCAATTAATATGACGGTGCAACCAACAGATGCATCTCCCCGCATTGCATACGGAGATAGGGGGAAGATTGGAAATAGGTGAAAAGACGTGAACCGACTACGTGTTATGCAGAAGGGATAAAACGTACAAGCCAAATCACACTCATGTGATCGGGGTGAAGGGATACAAGCCAAACTACGCTTTGCGCAGAAAGGGTGGAGGGTGCAAGCCAAACTACGCTTCGCGTAGAGAGAGGAAAAGCTCCATTCCAAACTATGTCTCACGCAAAGAGAATGGAGGGTGCAAGCCAAATCGCACTCACGCAATAAGGGTGAACACAACAAATAAAAAGCACAACGTACATGAATGCAACACAATGCGATATAATTGATGCGAAACATAATACGTTGCATATTCCATGCAACATAATAGGCAACAGAATTGAAAAGATAACAAAAAGCAGTATTAAAAAAAAAACCAACTCGTAAAGATCTTTGACTTACGCTCGGAGATTTTTTAAATGCTCAAAAAGGATACAACTTGCCCAAGCCTAAGATCGGGGCACATTCCCACTTCAGAGAAACAACGAGACTTGAAACAGTGTATCCAGAATCATATTTTAGAATTTCCTGTAACCGAGACAAACCCGAATTCGTTAATTTTCCACTCTAGAATGAATACAGGACCAACCATACACAGATTGGGCAAGAGCACAGTAAAAACCACTATGGACCAGAAGAGGAGTCGAAGACTATACGGCCTTCATTAGGACTCATTTGATGCCACCACTGACCAGACCACAGTAAGAGAGGCTGTAGGTGCACCCACTACTGGAGGTGCTGCTTACGCTGCTGAGCCTGGTGTTGGAGGGGCTGCTCCCACTGTTGCTCAGGTAGCCGGTCTACTGGTGATCCCGACTGCGATCCCATGTTGGTGGCCGAGTGGGATAGCCTATTAGATTCCTGTTGATCTGTCGGAGGGAGAGCATCGGTACGTCAGAGACCCTGATGTGCAGTAGGTGTGCACTTTGCCTTGTAGTTAGTATTTCACATTCCCTTATCTGTATACTAATATACAAATCATTTGCAGGTGCCATTGGAGTACATGGATGGCCTCCTTGGATTGGTCGCCTCTCTAGTCCAAATGGTGCAGAGGAGGGAGACACTACTTACTCTCCATGGTTACTAGGTATTCTACCTTTTTCTCATGGATTTGACTTGCACTGATTCACACCTATACTGATTTTGCATTATACTGTTCTGATACTCTGTACTGCTCTGTACTAATTTGCACTGTTTTGTACTGATTTCTTGTTTCTTGTTTTTAGCCTCCACCTGCACTTGTGGCACCAGCGGCACCTCCTCCGACGGTGGGGAGGAAAAGTAGACAGGCCCCAGCACGCGGCAGGAATGAGAGTCGAGGTCGGGGCAAAAGTAGGGGTGCCCGAAGTCGGAGCAAAGAGTCTCAGCCAGATGAGACTTCCTCCTCCTCAGAGCCGATTTTGAGTGGGGATAATGATAAGACTAACGGCACCAAGGAGACAGCGAGTAGGCACTCCGAGTCCGAGAGTGAGGAGGATGATGCTAGCTCTGGATTAGGTAGTGGGGAGAAGGCATAGATTGGCTCTAGGTCCGGGAGTAGAGAGGATGATGACGACTCGGAGTCTCATTCTTTTGATGATAGCGGCGCCGATGGCGATAGTGCCCCTAAGTCCCCTCCACAGAAGAGGACGAAGAGGGTCTCTCGAGTTTGACTCTGATCGATGTTGACTTTTGTATTTCCTTTGCTTATTTTCTTTTATTTTGATAGTTTAGCACTTGTATAGCTTCGAATAGGACCGTTACTATTTTCTTTTGTAAAAACTATGTTCAAGGTAAACCCTGCAGTTTTATAAAAGAAGGATTTTGTTTCATACAGCATCTCTGGATTGGCACACACTCGCATGAAATGTAATTGAATTTTGAGCTGAAAAGGCTTGTATTGGAATGGTGTTCGTAACCGGATATTGAGCCCACAACTGACCAAAATGCAAAATACAACTCGAAATGCAAAATACAACTCGAAAAAGGAAAAATAAATCTAAAACAACCTAAACACAGATAATTACACTTGCTAGAAACAAAAGACTCAAAAAAGACTCAAAACAAAGAGTGACCCAATATAAACTGCTGCCGCCCACTGCCTAGCCAACATAAGTGGTTGGCCGGCTAAGATAATGGACGGCTGGCCAAGGATGGACGGTTGGCCAAGGAAGGTGGCCAGTCGGCCAAGACAGGTGGCTGGACAGCTGGCAACAACAGTTAGCCACTCACACAACCTTATCCTCTATAAAGGTCTTCTTTCGTTGTTTCTTTCACAGAACTTCATCATTTTTTCTGTTTTCTCTGAAAATGGAGATATTTCTTACCGAGAGGCTCAAGGATTGGATGGCCACCTTGGACGACACGAAAGAGGTAAATTTTTACGGTTTCAGCATAAACATACTTTTTTTGTTGAGCTGTACTTCGCTTTGTTTTTGTTACTTCATGCTGTTGTTCGATGCTAGAATCGGTTACGCATGTATTTTGTTTCCAAGCACAAGAATGTGTCCGACTATTGAAGAGTTTCAAGCTTTGATGGAAACCGGACGTGATGAGGAGATTATGCCCTAGCCTCGTTTTGGCCATGCAAGGGCTCTAGAACGGATGTGTGGGCTTACTTTACACGAGGCTTGGTTCTTGGCTCATGACGGGAATTTGGACATACCTGGCTTGATTCATCGATTTTTCGGTATTGGAGACAGAGGTGACCTTCTCTGGCGAGGTTATCGTCAATATGCCCTCTGTTTATCTTTACCTGCACACTTCCTACTTGTCCTAGTTATGGTGGAGCTAGCATTAGGTTGATTGAAGTGGCCCAATACCTCAAGGAGGGTAAGAGTTGTATAGGCTTAGCACTGGCCGAGACCCTGATAGGTTTGGATGCTTTCCATCGATGGGAGACTACCCGGTTTATGGGGAGTCCACTACTTCTCCAGGTATTATTTCCCACTCTTTCTTATTTACAACTTCTCACATCACTCAGCACTCACTCTCTATTTTCTCTCAAAACCCTTTCCTCACTTTTCCCTCAATGTACATTTCTTTATTCTTTAATCTCTCTTTTTTTTATCCCTTCCCCGGTGTGGTTGATAGATAAGCTGAAAATGGTGGACCCTTGTCCCGAATATTCGGCCAGATTCTTTCGTCCATAACTAGTGGATTTTCCCTCAGAGGGATTGTGGTGTGACTGGATGTGCGGTAGATCTGCGGCTGACATTGCTTGGCGTTGTCTCTGGCTTAACTTGACTGAGATAAGCTACAACATGTCCCGACAACCGGTATACAGTTAATCGACCTTACGCACCGTGTGTTCTATTTTTCTTTCTGGTTCAAATGCCAGTTTGGGCGTGATCAGACCCATCCAAATGAGGGGGTGGAATACTCTGTTCCATTTCCAGTTCGTGCTTTACACTTGACTCGATACCTTGTTGCCTGGAAGACGAGAGAGCTTCTGACCTCTGCCCCTAGCTTTAGTTACGCCCTTTTCGGTGAGTGCTTAGCTTAGCTTGAGGACGAGACACAGGCTAGGCCATCCTTGGCTGTAGAGACTTTTGCGAGTGTAAGTAGGAGGCAGAGGACTAGCACCTGACTTATTTGTGCCCCTAGTTTATTGCTTTGACTTTTCTTTTCAAGTTTCTATGACGTAAAAGCAACTTTGATTTAATCAAAGTGTTGGAGAATGTACTTGTGCTGAAATCATGGAATTAAAGTTGTGAGTACTGAAAATTTTTCCTTTTTGTCTAAATAATGGTCTATGTTGTAAAAGGTAAAATTTTAAGAAAATCAACTTCATTAAAACTCTTCAAAACAATTTTCGGAAACGGCCACTTCCTGACGCGCATAGAATCAGTCCTTAAGATGTACAACCCCGAATAAAAAAAGATCATAACTGCCCATGACTGTATTTCACCATCACCACTCTATCTTGAAACTGACCCTTCTACCAAATGGAGGTAACACAACTAAATTGACAGATGATGGAAAAAGATGGACCGATTAAACAAATGGACAGGACAGTTGAGTTGGAGATGGTTATGGCTGAACTTTGGGATGAAGTTGCCTCCCAAAGATGGAAATCAGGCCTTACGTAGTTCAGTGCGGGTTCACTCAAGTATTAACTCTCTCCTTTTGCGCTCTAACTTTTGCCAAAGCCGCCCTTTCGGGTTTCCAACCTTGCGAGCTCGATTTTTGTTTGTTTCTAATTTTTCATGCTCTAACTTTCGGCTAGGTTGCCCTTTCGGGTTTTCGGCCTAGCGAGCCTCTCAGGGATAGTATTTCTTCAACTTGTCCATGTTGATCAGTTGCGAGAACTCTAAGCCATCTAAATTCATAAGGATAATCACTCCTCCTGACCAAATTGATTGGATGATGTAAAGACCAGTCCAATTAGGTCGGAACTTGCCCCTAAGGTCATAGATAGAAGCTCAGTTGTCTTTGAGCACCATATCTCCTTCCTTGAGATTCCTGGATTTGACCTTCTTGTTAAAGGCCCTGGCGATTCTGCACTGATACCCTTGGATATGATATAACGCCCATAACCTCCTTTCGTCAAACAACATCAATTCTTCGAATCTTCTCTATTGCCAGTCTGCCTCTGTTATTTGACACTCGGCCATAATTCTCAGCGACGGTACTTCGATCTCAATTGGCAAAACAGCTTCCATCCCATACACTAGAGAGTAGGGGGTCTCCCCCATGGATGTTTGAATTGACGTTCTATAACCCCAGAGTGCAAAAGGCAGTTTGTCCTAGTCCTTGTAAGTCTCAACCATCTTTCACATGATTAAAGGGCTCCGTTGGTCTGTGGTCTATATGTTGATGACTTATGAAAAGCCACGCTGTATTTCTCTAGCAAATCCACTACCTCCTTTTTGAAGTGCGAGCCATTCTCTGAGATGATCTCATTTGGCACCCCCATACTTGCAGATGATGTTGTTCTTGATAAACTTGGCCATGTGACGCCTTCAACACAGAATAAGACTAAGTTTCTACCCACTTGGTAAAATAATCGATCGCTACCAAAATAAATCATGTCCATTTGAGCCCTTTCGCGAGATTGCCCCGATGATGTCAATTCCCCAAATTGAGAAAGGCCACAGCAAAGTCATGTTGTAGAGCTTTGACGGTGGTATGTTCATGTGATTGACATGGATTTGACATTTGTGGCATCGCCGCACAAAGCTAATACAATCCTCCTCAATAGTGGACTAATAATAGCCTGCCTGAGGATTTCCTAGCCAACATCACACCATTCGTGTGTGCTCCACACTCTTCTCTATGGATGGCCTCCATAAGACGTTTCGACTCTTCTTCTTCGACACAAAGCTTGTGCATTCCCAGATGGCCTCTCTTATATAATTTATCTCTGCAGATGATGAACTGAATGGCGAGACGCCGTATTCCCCGTTTACCCTTAGCATTTTCCCCTGGTAGATACGTATCCTTCCCCAGAAAATTCCAAATGTCATAATACCAGGGGTTCTTGTCTTGAACTTCGTCTGTTGCGGCAATGGTCTCACAAGCAGGCGTATACTTCTGTTCAATGATGATCGGATGCATCTTGACTCCAAGCGGTATGTCTACCATGGAAGATAACGTTGCTAGCGCATCAGCAAACCGGTTGTTCTCTCTTAGCAGATGTGTGAATATTAGTTTTTCAAACCTTGGAATCATAATATCCAGGGCCTGATGATAAATCTTAATGTTCTCTTCCTTGACCTTCCAATCCCCATTGGCTTGAGAAACAACCAGGTTTGAGTCTCTGATGACGTCCAACCTTATTGTCCCTAGTTCTAGGGCGGCTTCCAATCTAGCAATACACGCCTCGTATTTTGCTTCATTGTTAGACACTCTGAAATGAAGTTTGAAGGCTAGGGGTATATGGGAATCATCGGGTGCCATAAGCAACACGCATATCCCATAACCGTATTCATTAGTTGCTCTATCAAAGTACATTATCAATGTTTCCTCTTCTACTATAGAATCTCCTCATCTGGGAGTAGGTATTCTACCTCATCTCCTTCCACTGGGTGGTCTGCCAGAAATTCCACTACGGCTCTTCCTTTGACTGATTGCGTGTGACATACTTAAGGTCAAACTCAGAGAGAAGAAGTAACCAATGAGCTAGCCTACCCATAAGTGCTGGCTTCTCACAGAGATATTTGATGGGATCTAATCTCGAAACCAGGATTATCGAGTGAGCTAACAGATAGTGCCTCAGCTTCCTAGTAGCCCATACCAAAGCTAAGCAGGCTTTCTCCAGGGAAGTGTAACGGGTCTCATAATCCAGCATCTTCTTGCTCAAATAGTAGATGGCCTTCTCCACCTTAGCTTCTGATTCTTGGGCTAGCATGCATCCCATGGTCGAATCTGTTACCGACAAATATAGGATCAGTGGCTTCCCCAGTTCTGGTGGCAACAATACAGGTGGATTCTGCAGGTACTGCTTGACCTCTTCGAAGGCGAACTGACATCGATCATCCCATTGGAACTTCTTCATTTTTTTCAAGAGACCAAACAGTGGTTCACAAGTCAAAGTTAATTTTGAGATAAACCGTCTTATGAATTGTACTTTACCCAAAAAGCCGTTCACCTCCTTTTCAGTTCTTGGTGGTGGCATTTCTAGGATGGCCTTGATCTTAGATGGATCTACTTCAATTCCCCTCTACATAATCAGAAAATTGAGGATTTTCCCTGCAATCACCCGAAAGGTGCATTTCTGTGGGTTCAACATCAGTCTGTACTCCTTGATCCATTCAAAGAATTTTTCCAGTGTAATGTAGTGGCCTTCTCGGTCGTTAGACTTGACAATCATGTTGTCCACATACACCTCAACTTCTTTATGGATCATGTCGTGTAAGATTGTGGTCACAGCCCTCTGATATGTAGCCCCAATGTTTTTCAACACAAAAGGCATGACTCTGTAGCAGTAGATACCCCACGGTGTAATGAATACCGTCTTCTCTCTATCCTCTAGTGCCATCAAAATCTGGTTATACCCAGAAAACCCATCCATGAACGATAGCAAGTCATGACTTGCGGTGAAGTCTACCAATTCGTCAATGTGCGGCAATGGAAAGTCATCTTTCGGACTAGCTTTGTTCAAATCCCAGAAGTCAACGCTAACCCTGATTATGCCGTCCTTCTTTGGAACCGGGACGATATTGGCCAACCAAGTTGGGTACTCAGGCACCATCAAGAAACCCCGCATCAATCTGTTTGGTGACTTCTTCTTTAATCTTCATCGTCCAGTCTCGACGGACTCTGTGGAGTTTCTGTTTGACTGGTCGGGCCTCGGGGTCAAAAAAGATCTAGTGATGTACAATCTCAAGATCAATTCCAGGCATGTTTTCGTAAGACCACACGAAAACATCTTTGAAATCTTTTAATAAAGCGATTAAACGCTCACTTTCCTTCAAAGACAACGTGGACCCGATCTGGACTAAGCGGGGATCCTCCTCAGTACCCACATTAATTGCAATGATTTCATCTGTGCAGGGCTTAACACGCCTCTCCTCATCTTGGTCAACCAAACTTTTCAAAGCCCGAGAAATTTCTTCCTCTTCGTTTAAGTCAAAATTTTGAAAATCAATGCCAGTGCAACAAACTAAAGGCACAGAGAAGCAAGTGAAATCTACTGCATTCCCATTAATAAAGTTAGGATCCTCTGTTACAGTTGACTCGAAAGAAAAAATGAAAGAAGACCTAGACAGGATCTTGGCATCCAGGTTACCACCCCCAGAAGTACCAGACTCAGACTCCTCAAAAGGACTTAAATCTGATCCCGACCCAACAGATTGGGTGGAATCAGATTCAAACTCATTATCCGATTCAGAATTGCCAATTGTGCCCTTCTCAAATTACCAGACTAGGAGTGGAGCCTCGGCTGCGTCCACGATGAGACCGGAGTAATCTGCCGCTAGTTTATCCCCGATCATAGAGATAGTAACACTATCCCCAAGTTAACAGGCTACCCCGACATTGGAATCTATTAGTAGGTCAGCCATGCCATCCCTAATAGCTCCTCTTCATTGCTATCCGGGTTGGTGTGTCTGCTTTGCCCTTTACTGACACTCCGGTCAATCTGCTCCTTCTCTTCTTCATTGTTTGGCAACTAGTGATCAAAGAAAATCTCAAATCTCGGGTACCTCATCTTGGTTTCCCGTTCGATCCATGGCTCTGGAAATCTAGAGAAAGGGAAATCTTCCCCTTGGTGGACAAAGCGTCTATTCAGGGTTCCGCATATTGGCTTGTAGACTAGTTCATATTGCCTCCCGATCCTTTTTGCTTTAACTCTCTCCCTTAATTCATCCCCCTTTCTCTTCCAGTCTTCTGCGGTTGGCTTGCACCCTAGGCCAAAAACATGGGGGTTATGACTCACTTCTCTGGCAACAATATTTCCTTGTCTGTCACTCCTGCCCAATCCTCATCTGGGAATGTGTCCTTTTTTATTCATCATATAGATGGACTTGGCGCTCATATAGTTCCCGTCATCCTCTGCCATGATAGATTGTACCAGCCGAGCCTCTACCAAGGAGAAGCCAGAGAGGAACACATCCTCTTCTCCATGCATTATTTCTAACAAGGGCATGGTGGTTCCTGAGGGTGGGTGGATTAAAGAATTGCCATAAACAGTAGCAATCCCACCCTTGAATGGAAATTTCACCAGTTGGTGAATCGTTGATGAAACTACCCTCATCTGGTGCAACCAAGGTCTTTCCAAGAGCAGATTGAAGGTTGTTGATATGTCCATAACATGGAATTCAACCTCATACTCGGACAGGCCAATTAGTATTTGGCTCTTGAAGGTTCCCATGACATCTTGGCTGGTATTGTCATAAGCTCAAACAACTTGAGTTATAGGCGTGAAGTCAGATGGCTTCAAGCCTATGGCATAAGCGGTCCTTGCCGGACATACATTAATTGTCGAGCCGGTGTCCACTATCACCACCGAGGTGCACTTCTACAAAGTCACATACAGGGGTTTGTTGTGGTTAGCGCTCTCAGGCGGCAACTCTTTGTCTGTAAAAGACAACACTGAAGTAACATCCCCAGACGTTACCAAAGACACGAGTTGGTCAGTGGTTGTGTCGATAGGTAGTTAGTCCTATTCAATGCCTCTAACAGTGCCTGTCTATGCTCCTGGGAAGCCATCAGTAGCCCCCAAATTGATATATCTGCCTAGATCTTTTTAAGTTGCTTTAAAACCAGGTCTTTTTCTATGTCTTTTTCCTTCGATTTCTCAGCCTCTTTCCCAGAGGGTTCTGCTTTATCTAGGGCTGGGGGTTTGAAATACCGATCGCTTCTGGTCATGTAGTTAATCTCATTTGTGCACCATGTATTATTAGGGGTATAAGCTTTCCACCCATCATCAATATATGCATGGCTCAGATCACTGTCCTCCCACAATTCCCTTACAGTTATTGTTGGGTCACTATCGGGCTCTACCCAGATCATATTTACATCGCACCCTCCGTCGACACACACTCCTCTTCTATAGCTGATTCAATCTCTGCATCTCGGTACTGCCTGAGCTTTCTTAGCTTTCTTTTCTCTTCACTAGATTCTCATTTGGGCCATTCTATGGCTTGGCGATCGTCTGCCCTAGATTCAATATCTTTCTTTCTCTTCCCTTTCTCCTGCCGTTGGGCCATTTTTCTCTATATTTTCTTTATTGTTTCTCATTGGAACTGCTCTAACGCTCGCTCCTTCTCAGTTATAGGCATGGCCTCAGCCTTGCTGTTCTCACCAACTTCCTCTCCTCTCAAATTCTTCTTTCTCTGCTCCTCTGTATCGGATTCTTCTTCGCTACTCAACCACCCAATGCTGGATTCAAGCTAGCTTAGATCCCATCACCCGATCTGAACGCTGCCCACATCCTCTTCTTCGAAGAAGTAGAGGTTCTCCAGCTCTTCCTCTAGTTTTGCTAAGTCATCAAGACCTTGTTCAGGCTAGTTATTCATATTTTTCCCTGGCTCATTTTCTCTAATGGCGTTGATGCTGAAGGAGTCTGGCAGTATGATTATGGGTTTTGGCTGGTCAGCAGCAACAATGTACCAGTCGAGGTCATACTCTTCTGCGAGTAAGGCTCTCTTCTCCATAACTTGGGTGTCAAACGACCCCTTCATCTGGTGAATTCCTCTTCTCTTCCACTTCTGCCACCATAGGCCATGATTGGGTTTTGGGTGTTATATCCATCATGCACATATCTGTGCTTTCTGGATTAACCACCTCAGGCTTAGGTAGATGGGATGGGGTAATATATACGTTGGGGTTAAAGGTAGGTGGTAGTGTAAAGATAAGGTTGATATTTTTGGGTAGGGAGACTTGGTTATGGGTGAGGAGTGGGTTAGTGGTCACATTTGGTTTGGAGGGTGGGGCTATGATTTTATTATCAATGAGATCCTGGATCTCATGACGTAGGCGATAGCAACGATCGGTAGGGTGACCGTGATGTTGGTGGAAAATGCAGTATTGGGTGGGATTGTGTCTAGATGGTAGTGGGTCAGAGAGAGGTCGAAGGTCGAGGGGCTTGAGGTGCCCCTTTTGCATTAGTAGTTTAAGAGCACGATCTAGGCTCATGTGAAGGGGAGTAAAGGTCCTATATTGGTTTTGGTTTGGACTGATGGGTTGTGAGGTTGTAGCGGCGAAGGGATCGGCCATTTTCGCCGTGTGTGTGGCGACGGTGTTGATCTCGGAAAACCGAGGAATAGTGATATTGCTAGCATTGGTACTCCTAGTAAACGGCCTTTTTACCGGTTCGCTAGTTCTCTGAATGATGCCTTTCTTAAATGCGCCTTCAATTTGGACCCCCAACTCGTGCAAAGAAGAAAATGTAGACAATGGCGCTATTATCATTCGTTGTAACATATCCGGTTCAAGATTCTAAACTACCAACCGGACTTGTTCTTTTTCCAAGGGCTTGTTAGTCATTCTGGCTACCTTTGCCCTCCATTTTGCAACAAAGTTAATGAAGGGTTCCTTGGGATTCTGAGTGGTCGTTTCCAGCTCGCTGATTGTTACTTCTATCTGAGTATTGTATGAGTATTGGTTAACAAAGCCTTCAGACAATTCTTCCCAATTCCATGTAGTAGAATCCTCCAGTTTGGCATACCAGATAGTTGCTACGTCCGATAGAGTTCTTCTGAACAATGACAATTTCTGAGCCCGAGTCAGGCCCATTGGTCTCAGAACATCCAAGAAAAAATGAACATGTACATTAGGGTCCCCACTACCATTAAATCTATCAATGTGAGTCATCTTGAACTTTTTCAGTAATCTGACTGAGGCCTCAGTATAACCGTCTTCAATATCCGATATGGAATTGAAGCCTTGGGATTTTTTGAGCACCTTCTCTAGTCTGGCAATTTTGATCATAGCCGGATCAATCTGACTGGAGCCGGTGCAAACATCTCTTAAGGATCCGGGACCTGAGGGTTTTCAACTGGTAGAGGTGGATCTGGATTCGACTGGGTAGTCGGGACTGGATTTACAATAGATGTTGATGCCCTAGATGGGAGTCGCATTTCAGCGATAGTTTCATCCTGTGCAGCTATCCTTTGATTCAATGTATCCAAGGTTCTCTAAAAAACTACCATCATAGTAGCAACCTCTTCTGGACTACTGTTTACCATTGCAGGTCTGGGAGAATTAGCTATCAGTGAGCTGAGTAGGTGAAAACGGACAGGTGACTGCTGAGTGATCTGTGCTAGCGATGATAACTGCTTGGTTTTTCTCCTCTAAACAACTGGTGGGAGAGAGACTAACGCTGGCTGACCATCAACAAGATCCTGAATTTTGCAAAGTCTGCCAGAGCGAGTCCACAAAACTTGGGAGATATCGGGTCTATCTGAAGCTATGATTATAAACTACCTGGCAAAAGGAAATAAAGAAAAGGAAAACAATAACCAAAAATCGGACAACACTTCGGCCCAATTCGCAATAGATATAATCACAGCTGAAGAACTATATTTGCCAATGAATTCTGCCACCACAAACTGATATTAACTTTTTCAAATTCATACGGTGCATTCCTGTACAGTTTCACTGTAAAGCACATACCAGGTAAAGAGAGCCAAAACACCCCTATGAGGGGGGTAGGGTTACCCTGTCCTAGATTTTTGACATGATCTAGGGTTTTACTACTTCAAGCAAGTAGTTTCACAACATCCTGTATACGGGTGAGTATCCTGTATGGCTTTACTATATGTAGCTAAGCCAAATGGTCAAAAAGGGTACCTTGGCAAGATTACCTAATATACCTCTCAAACCTATCACCGAGAAGTGAAAGGAGGATCAAACGGTACAGCGATAATCCAGATCCAAGAATTGTGTTTCCAACATGGCAAAGCCCATGACCGGCTAGCCTTTTGGCAAGCATTTTAGGCAAACCTCTGGCAAGTCATCCAGGAATAACAGATGGAAAACACAGTGACTTAGAGTAACAATGCAAATGCAACACAAAGAACATATATATGTAGATAAATTTTGCATCATGAAGTTCAAGTCAAGTTCTCTAAGTCCTCAGCAGAGTTGCCAAAAACTGTAGCTGGTTTCTCGTGCTCCTCAGAGGGGTTTAGTCTCCTCAGATACGATAGCCCTACAGTTCAACTCCCGTGGTTCTGAATTTGGTTTCACAAGTGCAATGTGAAATGGATAAAACATGAATGAGTCCAAATCCGATAAATCTTTAGAATATCCATTTATCATCGGAGATGCCAAAAATGGACTGCATTGCCAAATTTCAGAGTAGCCACCTAAATAATTTTGGGAAATTTAGGAAACTCGTGACTCGTGCCAAAGGCCACTTGTTCATCATAACCAAAGTGTCTTGGCTCGAGAACTTAGGTATGAGAGAGAGAGGTTATGAATTGAGCACCGCACTCATCCAATCCAAGATCGGCCTCTACTAATCATGATGTGATTTTTATGTACATCATATGCTCTTGTTTTGATTATTATGCTATCATTACTATGTGAGGCACACAAGTATTGACTAACCCATCCACTTTGGAACGTTTTGATTTCATGTTTATTTTGAAAAGTGTTGTGAATATGAGCTACTTGAAAAAGTGAGCTCATATGTACAAGTATCAAATCATCCCAATTTAAGCGAAAATGCCTCCATCCACCGGCATTCAAGAGTTATATCAATTAAGTACTTAGCCTCATAGTAAACATGCTTGATATGGCAACACTAATGCAATATGCTAAAGCAAATATGCTCACCTAGTACTCAACCGAGGCAAGCCAAAATAGAAAAAAAATAGTTAGAAAAATGCATGTTCTAATATGCAAGTGACTAAATCCAACACATACAAAATGCAACCAATAGGTTCGGTTTATTAATATCACATATGGTTCAACTCAAATCATGCAATAGTGCATGTATTCATTTAATTAGGAAATAACAACAAAGTTTAGAATGATGAACCGAACCTAATGCATGCGAAAATTGATGCAAGTCATGGTAATGACATGAAAATATAAAACATGATGCTACCATTATAAGCAAGTAAATAAAAGGGAGAAAGAAATCGGGGTTGGAAGACATGCACATATTATAGTTTTGCCCTCATACAAGAGGGTCCGAATAAATGTCCTAATTAACTAATTATTACAACACCAAATAAACTAATGCTAATTTAATTAGCAATTTACAAGTTTTGAATGAAGCTACTAATTAAGTACAACATATTCCTATTAAAGCATTAATTTAACAGGCCATGGGAAGTGAAAAGTCGCACATGCACGAACGATAACATTTGCCCGAAAACTCCTCTGTTTTGCTGCTAGAAACCATTATGTTTGCAGTCAGAAAATTAATCTGTTTTTGCCCCAGCTTCTGCTCCGTTCTGTCATGAAAATGACACTGCCTAAAAGAATAGATTGGCCGGTTGGCCTTGGAAAGTGATCGGCCGGATGGAAGGGTGGCCGGCCACTATTTTTGGGTTTTGCCTTGTTGCAATAGAATGGAAACCGAGCAAAAACAGAGTGTTTCCAAGGGATTTTTGTCCTCTCTACCTCTCCCTATCATGAAACTGATCAAGAGAGGAGTAAAATCTATTCACAAACCATCAATAGTCACAAAGTTGTGGCATGATGATCTATGAATCGATAGGACAAAAAGGTCAATAACCGAAAATAAAAGACTAACAACACCTCTTTCTTATCATGGAGTTACCTCAAAGAAAGGGGTGGTCATTGCTTCTTGAACCATTGAACGTCACTAGAGTACGTAATGAGTCAAGACGTAATAGGTTCGATTAACGTGTGATTGAACCTGACTTGATTTTATTATCTTTTCTTACCTCTTTTACAATTTTATTAGCCTCTTTTAACATACCTTTCCATTACTTAATTCATTTTGTCCTAAAGTGAGAGTTATGTCCACTAATGAAGAGAAGTGTCAAAAAAGAAATTGTCCTTAGCATAAGAGAGATGTAATGCCCTGGTAATGAAAAGAGATTAAACCATTAAGCATGGAAGGTCTCTTTCTCATGCCTTAAACAACAATCAATGTTGTGAAACAACTCTTAAACAAAGAAAACCAAGAAAGGAGAGTGGTTGCAGAGATGATTATTACAAGTGTGAGTATGTGTATGAAAACTATGAAATAAAAAGCTATTAACTCAAATAAATTGTTATCTAAGGCCCAAACCACCAAATATGACAACTTACAACAATATAGGCATGATATTCAAAGCATAAACTAAATAAACACATCAAATAACCCCTAAAACAAGAAAAATAGTGCTAAAAATAGTGTGAAAAGATAGAAAAAAGTAAGCAAAAATTAAAGAGAATAAGGCTAGTAAGCAAGCTTAAGGAAGGGTGACTAACCCCTCCAGTTTTTGGACCTTAAAACCACACGTTTTAGCCTTTGAAAACTCTGAAAATCAGTAGCTAAAAGTTAGGAAACAAATGGGAAACACAAGGATAAAAGCTATGTAATGAGGTGCAAGAAAGGGTGGTTAACCCTCCACCTTGAGTAGCTTTTAAATTAAAGTTTCACCGCACAAAAATAGTCCAAAACAGAGTATAAAAACCAAGAAAAAAAGGAATGAAGAGTAGGCAAAAGATGGCAAGAGTTATACCTTTAAAGAGAAGACACTCTTTTGTTCACATACAACAAGATGTTCACTCTAAGGGCTGAAATTTTGGCTAAGAATCTCAGCAAGAACCCTCAAAATATTGGTTTAGGAAGTGTATGTATAGTGTATGTATATTGCAAGATAGAGAGGGAAAGTGTTTTGCAAGTTTTTGAGTCTTGGCAATATTTCTAACCTAAAATCAAGAGGGATGGTCATCTATATATAGAAAAAATAGGTGCCTCTGTCGGAAATATCTATATTGAGCTAGTTGGTGTAATGCATGCACATGGGGGGACAGTTGGCAGCAAAATATCTGCATGCGAGTGTGGACACCCCATTTTTGACCGCCGCAAGGCTCGAGCGCATTGCCCGGTACACTCGATGATGAAAGTGGTGTTGTGCGTAGTTCGAGGTCTTAATGAAGGGGCCATGTTTAAGCTCCGAAACAATCCGAAACCTTCCATATTCCCATTGATTATACCTAAGAAATCCATTTTTACACATTATGCCACCCTATGCTGAGGCTAAAACAGAAAAATAAGGGAATGCATTGAGGCCCGGCCATGGCTATTGAGGGCCAGCCGAGCCTTCTTAGCAAGAAGCACTGTTCTGGGTGGGAGGCCGCCAACTGTCCATTTTTGAAGATATTTATGACATTTTTGGCTCAAATTCTATAAAAACGACCATATATCCCTGTTTTGAGGGTTGAAGAACTTCAAGAAAGCCTCTCTACCATCTTGAGAGCTCCTTCTTCTCCTTCTTATTGTGCAAGCAACACTTTGAGTTAACCTACCACCTTGAACCTATATCCATACACCATATACACCTTCACACCTTAGTCTAGGAACCTTGGTTGAGCCTTAAACACCATAATTCACGCTTGAGGGTGTGTTGAGACTTAGTTTGAATCACAAGCAAAGCTAACTTCTTTGAGAGGTATAAGCTTGCTATCTTCCCTCTTGCTATCATTTCTTTCATTTGATATATAGTTCTTGTAGTTTCATGTTGCTTTGATTCTATTCTAAGTGTTTAAATTTGGGTTTGAAGAGCTACCAAAAGGATAGAGAGAGTTTGCACTTTTTCTACACCTTTACCTATAGCTCAAACCCTTACTTTCATACTCTTTTTCTTTGCTCTCTAAACTGATTTTAGAGTTAAAAAAAGGCTAAAAAATCATTCTTTGAGATTGCAAAAGTGGAGGGGTTAGCCACCCCTCCTTGTTCTTGCTTGCTAGTCTTGTTTCCTCTATTTGTTATTTAGCTTTTTTAGGCTCTTTTCATGCATTTTTACCACTGTTTTTCATCTTTGAGGGCTATTTTAAGGCTGTTCTAAGTTATTTAAATAGTTCATTCTTTCATTAGCTTAGTTGTTGTCTCATAAGTTTGCCTCTATAGCTTGTTTTCCATTGTTCTTAGCTCTTCTTCAATTCATTTCCATGTTTAAAGACCTCATTTAAATCAACTTGCCATTCATCTCTTTCATTTGAGAGTTGTTTCAATCGGTTGACGGTTATTCAAAATGTGAACTAACGATTTACGCCTAATGGCATAATCTCTACGAAGGTTCATTGCCAACGGTGTAGTCTCTTTTTCATGTTAAGAATCACCTCCCGCTTGACATATTTCTCACTTAGTGGACGTAATCTTTAGTGGATGTAACAATCATCTTGGACTTAATGGATTAAAGGACGTTAAAACTAATGAATTTGGCTTAAAATGAACCAACTCACATAAAGAAAATGAGTTATATTGCTTGGGATTTGGCCGGACGTTATACCGAATCCATTGTGTCAAGAGTTGTCTTACATCAATTCATGATGTTTTGATAGATCTTGAAGCGTCTCTACCTCCCTCTTTGAGTTCATCCTATGATAGGAGGGAGCGGTGGTTTTAGTTCCTTTCATTTATTGATTATTGTCCAAATTGTACATCGAAATCATCAAGCAATCAGCTTGCTCATTGATGGTTTTGGAAACAATTCTAACCTTCTCTCGAGGCTTTCCCATGACAGAGAAGTGTAAGAGGGACAAACAGAGTCCAGAACACTCTGTCTTCACTGTTTTCACTTCAGAGCACGGAATAGAATTTTACATGACATTGAGGCACGGCCGGCCTTTTTTAGGCCCAGCCGAGCTTCATTGAGGGCCAACCGATCGTCAATGTTTGGTCAGCAGTGTATTTTTGCAGAAAACATATGGCAGTGGCTGAAGGTGAAACAGAGCAAGCCTGGGCAGATAGTGCTGTTATTGGACCTTGTGCATGCAACCCTTGTGTATTAACGCTCTGTGCTTTTGTAATTAATTTGTTTATTTATTAATGTTATAACTAGTCTTGCTAATTATTAGTGTTGTAATTAATTAATTTATTATTTGTTTATTTGTAATTGTTATAGTTAATTAACTTAGATAGTTGGTTCACTTGCCATGATTATCCTTGTTGTAATAACATAGTTAGTTAGTTAATTCTTTAATTTATTCATTCGGATTTGTAATAAGTAGTTTAATTCGGACTTTCGGACTTTGATTTGCACCCTCTCGCACGAGGGCAATTATGTGATAAGTTGTATGTTTTCCAACCCCACATTTTTCTCCCTTTTACTTACTTACTTACGATTGTTAGTATAGGATATCATTTTTCAAATTAGCATTCTTATGTTTTGCATTCATTGTCTTGCATGCATCCAAGGCTTGGCTCATCATGCTAACCCGATATCAAATGTTCAAATTCATTACTTGACTATGTGCTTCCTCTCATGTCTTGAATGGAATCATATGCCATGCTCATAGCCGAGCCTATCAAAAATACATAATGTGTGTGTTGCATTAGTCATTTGCATTAATTAGGAACATGCATGTTTTTCTACTTATTTTGCTTTGTTTTGACTCGGAGTACTAGGTGAGCTTTCATTACTTTCGCATATTGCATGCATGTGGTTGTTGCCATGTCAAAGCATACTTCCATGAGGCTAGTTGCTTAAATGATATAACTGTTTGAATGCTTGTAGATGAAGGCTAGTTGCTTGACTTGGGATGGTTTGATTAAATGTTTGTTTTAGCCTACTTTTTCAAGTGGCAAAATTCGCAAAACAATTTTAAAACAAAACATGAAATCAAATGTTCCAATTCTTGCAAATATTAGTATACCTTGCGTTCGTCACATAGAATATAGCTAATAATCGGAACAAGAGCATATAATGTAAATAAAAATCACATCATGATTAGTAGAGGCCGATCTTTGATCGAGCGAGGGGGGTGCTCAATTCATGACCTTCCCCTCTCGTACCTAAGTTCCTGAGCCGAGACAACTTTGGTGATGACGGACTAATGGCCTTTGGCACGAGTCTTGGGTTTCCTAAATTTCCCAAAAATATTTAGGTGGCGACTCTGAAATCTGGCAAAGCAGTCAATTTTTGGCAATTTATTCAAAACATCAATTTTCCAAAAAGAATTGTCGGATTTGGACTCGTTGGGTTTATCTATTTCACATTGCACTTGTGAGATCAGATTCAGAACCACAGGTAGAGTCCGAACTGTAAGGCTAGTCGTCCTCCGAAAGTGGGCACAAAAAGTCGAGCTACAGCCGGAAACATGGCCAGCCGGCCATTGAGGGGACAACCGGCCACTGAAAAATGGCCTGCTGGCCACCTGTTGACCAGCAGGCCTTTGAGTGGTCAGGCTAGAAAAAATTAGCTTTTGGTCCAAAGGAGGTGCAAGGTTCTAGGCTCTAAAACTCAAAATTGAGGCTTCTGCTGAGGAAATTGAACGATTTGCACAGCGTACTATTTCATCATCGAGTGTTCAACATGAGGCACCCAAGTCTTAAGGGCGGGAAAAAATGAGGTGTCTACATACACCAACATTGGCTGCTACTTCACTGATCTCAGGAAATAGATCCGTGTCAATCCCCATTATCTTTTCTGCTTTGGCTAAAAACTTCAGCCTTCCTTTCCTGATCTGCTCTTAGATCTTGTCTCAAAAAACAATACAGTTTTTAGTTGAATGAGACCAAGAGCTATGCCATTTAGAGTACATTTTGCCTTTAATTTAAGTCGGGATTTTAACCCCCTTAGGCAATTTTAGAAACTTTGTTGCTAGCAAATGATAAAAAAATTTTATCTGCTTTTGATACATCAAAAGAATATTGCCCATGTAGGTCTTTCTTTTTAAATTGATGATCAATGGTTGTATTCTTTTGAATTAATGCTTGTAAGTTACAAGCTCCTTTCTTATGATCTCCGCTGCATCAATTTCAAAATTAGGGTCCCTATAATAGGTCCTATAGGATGCATTATTAAGATCTTGTTCTTTTTCAAGAAGAGTCTCATATCTAGTGACCTTATAAGTTAATTCTACTAGATCTCCAAACTCTATGGAGTCAAACTTCTTTCGAAACCTAAACTCTAGCTCATTTTGGGCTAACCTCACAAATTCAGGTTCAGGTAACATGACCTTACATTTGTTTCGTACTCTTTTGAATCTGGAAATGAATTGAGCAACCTTCTCATCAGGCCTTTGGCTCAACCTTGCCAAGTTTGCCATAGATACCAGGCTCTATTTGAAAAAACTAGGCGTGAAACACTTCTTCCATTTGTTGCAAGGTCTGAATAGAATCAGATGTAAGGTTTGTATACCACACAAAGGCTGCCTCATTTAAAACATGTCATTGTTGGTAAATTCACCACATTGTCCTGTAATCTTGCAATATGTTCAACAGTCGACTGGTTTTCATTCCCATAAAAGAGGAGTTAAAAAGTTTTTTTTGACTATTTTTTGACTATTTTAATTTGGAGTTAAAAGTTTTTTTAGGATAGACTTTTTGATTATTTTTTTTTAAGTTTTTGTGAGAGAAAAAATAAAATGATTATGCTTTAAATGTGACATTTTTTAACATGTGACTAAAAAGTATATTTTATCTTTTTATGATTATTTTAGCCCCAATCCACCCCAACCCAACTTCCCAAATGAGTGTAAAATAAAATAAAAAATTGAAAGATCCCAATATTTGGTGCACCTATACCTATAAGTTGTTTAAATAAACTCCATCTTTAAACTAAAACTACTTTAATAACAAATAACCATTATCCATAATAATTTATTTCAAAAAAAATAAAAATAGATTTCTAATAAATAAAACTGAGAGAGCGCTTTGTTCATAATTAAAACATAAAAAAATGCTTACCTTCATTTTGTTACATGGCAAACATGTAATTTCATCATTCCTTCATGTTGTTCAATCACTCAATAAAATATTTTATTTATTCATTTTCTCCATCAATCACAATATTAAAGTGTACCAAAATGTGTATTGAAGCCTCGTTTAGCAACTTGTAGTTTTAGCCAAAAAACTAAAAAATCGCTATATAATTATCATATCACTCTCTTTATTTTTTTATATATCTTTTCATAAAAATAAAAAATTACTAAAATAAAAATTTCTAAATGAAACTTAAGTATTACGGGAGTGTTTTGAGAAGATGGTTAAAATCTAACTTTTTGATTTTTTTTTTTTTTAAACGTGTAAAAAACATGAGAGATAATGATTTAAAATAGATTAAAATTAATTTTTAGCTTTTTATTTGCTTCCCAAATTAGCCCATTATAATTGTAGGGTTCACTCAAATATATATAAATCATAATATATAAAATATTATTAAATCTTATATAAAAAATTTTAATTTTTTAAAAAAAAGAATAGAAAGTAAAATCAATGCCACCCTCTCTCTCTTGCTTTGTTGACAATCAGCCCGTCCCATTCTTTTCTCTCTTCCATGTTAGCTTAGAAGACTCTCCACAGTTAGCACACAAAGTTAAGGGCGTAAAAATGGCCAGGCTGAGATGGGCCTGACCCGTTTAGGCCCGTTTGGGCCTAGGCCCGAGCCCCTAGGCTAGGCTTGGGCCATTGTTTTGAAGCCGGCTTGGCCCATGGGCCCAGGTGGCCCCCATCAGCCCGCTTAAGGCCCACTTAGGGTTCGGCCCGCCCAGCCCGTCCGGCCCGCCCAAGGCCCAGTGTATTTTTTAATGGAAAATAATCAAATTTTAGTAGAAAAATTAAAAAAACAAAAAACAATGATTAGCCCGGCCCAAGCTCGAGGCTAGGCCCAAGGCTCGAATACCCCTGGGCTTAATTTTTGGCCCATGGGCCGACCCAACCAGGCCCTGAATTTTGGCGAGAGATCGCGAGGCTCGCTATGGGCCAGCTGGGCCAGATTTTACACCCCTAAACAGTATTGGAGCACAAACCTTCCGAATTATTGGTGTCAGTTAAGGGAATGTTTCAAAAGTTGATTATTTAATAGATTATTTTAATTTTAATTATTAAATATTAAAATATTTGTATTTAAAAGATGGTTAATTTTTTTGTAATTAAATAATATTTGTAAGAAAAAAAAAATAATTATAAGTTTGATGTGATATTTTACTTTATGAACTACTTTAACCTATTTTTTTTTTTTGTGAATTTTAGTCTAAAATAAAAAAATTTAAAAAAAAAACTTTAGCAATGGGTTTAACACAAATCTATTGGAGATGCTCTTAGAACATCCACAATGAGATACTTAAAAAAAAATGTGTTAAAGTGTGTTATATAACAAAAAGTGATAAAAGCGGAATCCAAAAATATGTGTTAAGGTGTGTTAAGAGTTTGTTAATTTTAGAGAATAAGTGGTGTGCAATGGATATGTTAAGATGTGTGTTAAGATCTGTATTAAGAATATATATATATATATAATAAATAAATAAAATATAAAATATTGAAAAGTGCAATGGGGCCCACTGCACTTATCAGCACCTCTCTCTCTCTCATCTCTTCTCTCTCTTCTCTCTCGACTGGTTAGAAGCATCGCTGCAATTAATAAGAAAGTTAGTATCTGACACTAATGAACACCACTAATTAACCATTTAGCAGTTCCGTTGCAGCACCAAACAACACACTTAGCTAGTCAAAAATTGGCATCTGACACTAACAACATCCTAGTGTGTCCATTGTGGATGCTCTTAGGGCTTAGTCCCAAAAGGGGTAATGGGTCAAATATTTAAGTTCTTTGTTAAGAGTGGAAAAATTTTCTTCTATAAATGTTAATTTAACAATTAATAATTAACATTTATCAATTAAATAATAATAATAATATAATGATAATAAAAAATTATTTATAATTTTTAATTAAAATAGTTGTATTTTTAAATCAATACTGTCACCTTGGACCCATTCATCCATTCTCATTCCAATGATTCCATACCCAAAAAGGAAGGAAAAAGTGGTGGTTTTGACAATCCCATTACTTGAGAATGATTTTAAAATCAACTTTTTATTTTGTAATTTGTTTTAACTTTATTTCTTAGCCCTTGGCATAAGTTAAGTAGGAATTTTTTGGTTAAAACAAAAAATAAAATAAAGTTTTTAGTTCAATAAGATAAAATGTCACATCTAAATCATAATTATTTCATTTTTTCTCTCACAAAAAATTTAAAAAGTCAAAAAATTTATCCCAAATAAATTTTTTAAACTCCAAACTAAAATAATCAAAAAATTAAAAAAACTAAAAAATCAACTCACATCTTGAACCAACCCTTAATGGGTCACGTTGATTCAAGTGACACCTTTGTAAACACAAAATCAAGTCCATGCAAGATGAGACAAATACGTGAGCCAATAAAATATAAAGGCACACTTTGAGACATTTCAGTTGATCACATTAATACAAAACATAGGCTTTGTTTGGAAAGTGAATTGATTTTTTGACTTTTTGATTTTTTTTGACTATTTTAGTTTGGGGCTAAAAAGCCTAGTTTGGGAAGAGTTTTTGACTTTTTTGGTTTTTTTGTGAAAGAAAGAATATAATGATTATATGTTGGATGTAATGTTTTGTCTTATTACGCTAAAAAACCTATTTTATTTTTTATGACTATTTTAGCCAAAAAAGACTACAAAACATTCTTCCCAAACATAGGCAAAGCAAGTAAATTAGAGTATGAGCCCAGCCATTAACAAAAACCATAATTCAAAATACCCATAAAAGTGATATTATTTATAATCAGCAACAGCACAAAGAGACTCAAAAATCGAAACCAAAATCAACATAATTCAAAATGCCCATAAAAGTGATATTATTTATAGGGGGTGTTCGGAAGATGGGTTTGAGGCTAAAATAGCCTCAAACTAAAAAAAAAAACCAAAAAACTCCTAAACCAAACCCTTTTTATTAAAAAATGAATAAAAAAAAATAGGGCTGCCGTGGGACAGTGTAGGCACAGAATACACTATCACCTTGTCAAGTTGTTCCATCACTTGCTAAATTACGATTTTGCCCTTTACATCAATTTTGGAAAATGTGATCTTAGGGACAAATTTGTCATTTTAATTTCAAATATCACTTTCAACACATTTTTCAATACAACAACTCAAATAAAAATCCATTCCATCTTCCCAAACACAAAAACTAAAATAGCCTACTAAAATAGCCAAAAACCCAAAAAGCCTCTAATATAACAAAGTATTTTTCTTAGGTAATTATCATTCAGTGGTATTTTTTAAAAGTTATTACACCTTAATAAAAAAATATTTCTTCCGTTTCAAAATATTAATCCATTATTTTATTTGTTATTGTCCTAAAATATTAGTCACTTTTTAAAAATTAAATATTAAAATAATTTGAATTTTCTATTTTACTCTTCTCTTAAATTCATTAGCAATATAAAAAGTACAATTATGATAATTGATGTTTTTTTTAAAAAATATATTATCAAAGGATAATTTTGAAAAATTAAATTTTTTTTAAGTGCAATAATTATACTAAAAAGAAATAAATTTCCAAAAGGGATTATTATTTTGGAATGAAGAGAGTATGATTTTAATTATTAATATTTGTAATATTTATTTTTTTTGTAATTATTTTCTCTGACAACCATTGTTGGATTATTTAGGAAAATATTATAGGCTCTAAATTTTTCACGAATAAATGAATAAATATCTCACAGAGATGCCACACCCATAAGATTTTTTTTTATTCATTTAGTAAAAAATTTGGTATTTCTAACATCATCGAGTTATTTATTCTATTATAATTTTCATTTCTTAAAGATAATATGATAATTTTACAATCGTGAGACTCGAGGGATACGTACATTAACAACGTGTGCCTTGTGAACAGCTAAAAAAGAATTGTCTTCTTTCCGCCGTTCGATGGTTTGTCTAATTTGTTTTAATCGTTCGATGGTACGATTCTTTCTTTTGTTTTTCGTGGATTTTCTTTGCTTTTTCACACTGTAGACACCCCATTTTTGACCGCCCTCAAGACTTGGACGTCACCGCTTGAACACTCGGTGATCATCCGTGTTTGTGTTCGTCTTGAGTTCCCGGAGGTCTCGGCCATGCGCCTTGCCTCAGGATCTCTCGACTCGACTGTTATGTGTCTGGTTTTGCACCAAACACTTGTGTTTTTGCTTTTGGGGAGCAGGGAATGGCTTGTTGGCCATCCCCACACCTCACCGGCCATGGCTTGAGGCCATCGGCCATGTTTTGTTGCCATCGGCCAGATGTTTGGCCGGCCGGCACTCTAGATGGTCGGTCGGCCATTTATTTTGTCAAAATAACATTTTTGGCTGGCCGATCACTGTGCATCTGTTGTTGCAGATATTTTTATGCCAGCTGTGCTAGCTGGCATGCACCTTTGCCCCCCTCCATACACGTGTATGGAGGGATTTCACTATTTCCAAGCTTGTTTTGTAAGCTTTGCAAGAGTGATCTTCTATAAAGAGGAGGCCTCTCCTCCCTCCTCTAAGGTTAGAAAAAAGCTCCAGAGGTCTGGTTTTTAGGGTTAGAAGTGTGTGTCTATTCTATCTCTATACCTCCCTTCCTTGTGAGTTAAGTGTGTGTTTGTCCTTACTATTGCACACAAACACCTACCATTACACCTTCCCTTAGTTGCTGAGGCATTAGAGGGTTGATCATGGACTTTTTGAGCTGGTTTTGATCCAGGAAGAGGTCTGGTCTTGTGATCTTGGAAGTGTTCTTCAAGGGTGAGTGTTCTTGCCCTTTATTCCCCATTTTTGCATAGCTTTTTGGACTATCTTGCAACTTTTTTTAGACTTTGCATATAACTAATAAAAGTCTTGTTTTTCATTGCTTAAAATAGTTGTTTAAGGGTAGTTCAATACCTCTTTGGTGAGCTTTAGACCTCGGACTTTGCTTGCATGCTTTGATTGCCTTGTTTAGATTGATTTGGCATCATTTTATAACATGATTTCAGAGTTTATAATGCATGCCATATGCCCATGATGTTCCTCTTTTAAGTGTGCTTAAAAGTTGTCTCTATATGCCTAAGTGTTGAACCACGTGCGCATGCATGTTTGTATGTCATTTTACCTTCATTTCTATGGCTTTTGGCCACTGTTTTGGGCCTAGTTGAGAGCTGCCCAAATTAGTCTAAGTCCACTCTTTACATGTTGTTACATGCCTTACACTTTGCATGCTGTGATTGCATCATGTCTTGCATGTCCATTAGCCTTGTATGTTGTTGCATACTTGGCCCATCACATGCTTGTTTGTATGCTTCAACATCCGTATTATATCTTGTATGTTTGTTGGTTAGCATTGACGCTTCATGCCTTGTGTGCTTGTTTGCATTGTCATGTTGCATACTAGCTCACATGTCTAGGTTGCATGGCATTGGCATGCATGCTTTGCCTCTTGAATTGAGTATGATAGAGGTTGAGCTCATTGTTTGTTTGTGTGCATTTCATCCCACATTGAAAATGCATACTTGGTTCTTGGGCCATCACGCATTGAAATGCGCGATTGGTGGTCCGAAAATCGAGTACCATGCCCCTTTGAGTCATGAATATGATAAGGAGTGTGGTTGGTGCAAACATTGCTTGAAATGCATTGCCATGCCTTGTTTTGCACTCTGCTGCTGTCAAAATAGGTTCTGCAGGAAGCTTTCGCCGGTCGACTACCCCAAGTGCCGATCGACCATTTATGGATGGCCGATAGCTCCATAGACGGTCGATGACCACCCTGCCATGGCTGGTGACCATTCCCCTTGGCCGGTGCGGTTCCACAATGTCCATAGAGTGTTCCTTGGAATTGCGTATTTTCAGAGGACAGAGCAGGGAAAACAGAGGCAACTTGTGCATGGTGGCGGATTTCCGAGCGAAACCGAGCATGTATGCATTGGACCCTCTTCCCGAGGCTGATTTTTACTTAATTAGCTTAGTTAATTTGCTTAACTAGTTAATTGTCTGTAATATTTAATTAGCTTGATAGTTAGTTAAATTGTATTATTCTTTTGGTCCCTCCGAGCGAGGGTGAATTTATAATAAGTGTGGGTGCGTGTGTGCATGTCTTCCAACCCTCACTTCTTTCTCCCTTTTACTTTCCTGCTTTGATGGTTAGTATTAGGGCACGTTTAATTTAGCATACCTTACGCTATGCATGCGTGCATCATTCATCAAGTATTACATGCACTGGGCTCGGCGCATCATGCTAACCGCATAGCATTTCAAATCTAACTTGAATACATGTTATTTGTTGCATTCCACATGCCATACTAGGATTAGCCGAGCCTATTATAGTTGCATTTTGTATGCGATGCATTAGCCATTTTTTTTAACATGAATTAGGATCATGCATATGATCACTAACTAGTTCATTGTTTTGGCACGGTATACGATGTAAGTATTTATGCTTTAGCAGCTCGCATGAGTGTGAATGTTAACATGACAGCATGCTTACCATGCGGCTATATGCTTACATGATATAACTGCCTGAATGCCTGTGGGTGAAGGTTGGATTGTTTGAGTTGGAACAACTCGTTTGAAATCCGTGTTTTAGCCTACTTACGAGTAGCAAATCAAACCATCTTTCAAACGAGCGGATATGCAATGCTTTGTTCCAAATAAGGCGATCTAGTCTATACTTTTGTGTTGTGCGCATCACATAGTATTCTAGGCTAATAACGGTTTAAGGGCTCATAAAGTTTTCAAACTAGATATCATGGTTAGTAGAGGCCGATCTTCGGATCGGGCGAGAGGGGGTGCTCATAGCTGACCTTCCCCAATCGTACCCAAGTTCCCGAGCGAGTTAACTTTGGTGATGATGGACACGTGGCCTAGGCAAACGAGTCAGGGTTTCCTAAATTCCCCATTAAAAAAATATTTAGGTGGCGACTCTGTATCTGGCAAACAGTCCATGTTTGGCACTTCTTTACAAAAATCTGTTTTCGAAAACGATTTGCCGGATTCGGACTCTTTGGTTCAGATTAAGAACCATGACAATCGAGTCTAAACTGTAGCACGTGAGGCCCCACCAGGGCGCGTCTACAGTTTCTAGCGACTCTGCTGGGGATTTTAGAGAGCTTGACTCGAACTCATGATATCTTGTTTTGATTACACTTATGTGTTTCTTTGCATTGCATGTGCATTGGTGCACCTAGGTCACAGTGTTTGCCGTCTGCTATTCCTAAACGGTTTGCCGGAGGCTTGCTTCGAGAAGCGTGCCATAAGGCTGACCGGTTACGGGCTCTGCCATGATGGGAACACAAACCCCGGTTTTACCGAGGCACCCTTTTGACCATTCGACCTAGTGCATATTCGGAATCTATAGTGACCCTTCCAAGCTAGGACAGGTTGCTACCCGATTTTAGGTTGTTTGAAACTGCTGTGGCGTAGTGAAACCCTAGCTCCTGACGAAATAGGACAGGGAAACCCTACCCCAAATAAGGGGTGTTTTTGACTCTCATTTACTTGATATGTGCTTTTAGAGTGTATCTCTACAGGGAATGCATATACCAGTTTGCAAGTCTGAGTACCAGGACCAAGGGCATCAGTATCGATATTTGGAGTTAATTATATCTGTGGGTATCAGACTCAAGTTTTGGGGCAGTGATTTGGGAACAGTGATCAGTAGTAGAGTACAGTTATTCAGCTATGCTATATGTTCTGATGGCCGAAATGCTGCGTGTTTTCTCTGTCAGTCTAGAGAGTTAGTACAGAATAGCCAGTATTCTCTTTTGCTGAGGCAAGACAGAGATCTGATCCATCATCTCCGTTTAGTTCAAGAGGACTTATGATGACACAAAGTTCAGAGGAAATAGTGGTTATGACAGCCGCATGGATCAAGGGAACATCTTGCAGGAAGAAAAACCAATGTTGATGTACCGCATCCGCCCAGGTCGCCTGCCGTACGCCCGATCTGGGAACCCCAGTTGTATCAGGCTGTGAGCCCACCACGTTCGAGTTAATGGGAATGATTGGCGACCTCCAGAGGTCCGTGGCTGATCTCACCTATGGGATGTCCGCTTCGCCACCAACCACATCATATGCCGGGAATTTTGTACCGCAGGAGCCCCCACTACTGGGGCGCATTGTGATCGAGCTCAGCCAACCGAGGCTAGGTCTGTCTCAAACTATGGCCATGACGTGGCAACAACAATCGGGTTTGCTCGATATAGCAACCCAAACCCTCGATCAAGCGAGGCCAGAGGTAAGAACAAGGTGGGAACAGGTGCTGATCCCGTTGAACAATTGCTGTGGGCAGCGAGGCTTTGAAAGCCGGGGGGATGAATAAGCAACAAATATTCGCAGTGGTGGCCAAAACTGTGGATGATGCTTTCCCCACTCCAACCGGGGGAGTTCCAGCCAGACAGAAAATCGAGATAGGCCCCGTCATGCCAGAACAGTTCCCTCCAATCCCAACTCTGCACCAGGAAAGGATCAGAAAGTCAAGGCGGCACCTGCCGATCCTTTTGCTAGTGCATCCGGCAAAAGTCAGCAAACTTCAAAGTATCTGCCCCGAGGGCGCAGAGTCTTCCCACGCACTTACATGCCTTTATCTAGGGCGCTCCAGATCTTGCCAAAAGGGGGCACCTTAAACCCTCGAGCCTAGGCCTCTCCCAAGAATCTCCTTCCCACACATGATGCTGCTTTGTATTGCGCGTTACCACCAGCAAACGGTAATTGCACCGACAACTGTTTTCGTCTTCGTCACGAAGTGTAAGATTTGATCGACAATGAGATTATCCTCCCACCCACCTCAGCGAAGTCTGTCACTGCTAAGTTGTTAGATTTGAGGATACTGCGAGTATGTGATCAAAGGGTTGGACCACCTGCGGGTGGCGCTGAGTGTATTCAGATGTGTGCGTCTGGCACGCAGTTTTGAGCGTTTTGCGGATGCTGTTTTTTTGTAATTTCTGGCTGGGTGTTGAGCCATTTCTTTGATTTTGTTTTGAGTCTGTCTCATTGTCTTGAGTCAGTCTTTTTTCTTAAGGGTCTGTCTTGTTGTACTGAGTCAGTCCCATTGTATAGAATGTCAGGGGATTCCAGGGTGTTGCCTCGGATATCATGTTTGAGTTATTTTTGTTTCTTTGAGTTTGTCTCTGCTACGGAGCCAGTTGCAAACCGGAGGTTTTGATGAAACAGCTGCGGCTATCATGTTTCGTACTTATTGCTACTTTAGCTGTTAGGCAGCAAGTTAGAGTGGATCATGGCGAAGCATCTCACTTACTCTTCTGTATCTCGAAATCATTGCATTGACCTAAGTTTTTCAAAACTTTTTGAACGTTGCGGTGAAAACAAAGAGAAGGAATTCCTCAGTTTTGCAAAATTTGACTAATTGAGAGAAAGAGAGGCGTGCTCAGCCTTTAATGAATAAAATCATGCTTGTTAGTGTGAGTACTGGGAAGGACCCTGGCTTGATCTAGATTGGTTCCACACTATCTTCAGCGCGAGCGATCTGTCGCTTTCTTAAAAACTTTCAACAACAAAATGTTTTGCGCAGTCCTGCGAAGACCTGTGTGGAATCGCTCTTGAGATTGTGCAGCTTAGGATCGCTCTCAGCCTCGAGACTCGACCCCTCACTCTCAAAGCCTTGACCTTGAATTCAGAATGATCAACAGTCAACCGCAACGTAAGGCCTGTGTGGCCAGATTTGAAGCAGTCCTCGACCAAGAGGCACCAAAGTCAGATCAAGAAGACCAGATGTCGCCAAAAGAAACTTGCGAAGCTAAATCAGAAGCACCCCTCGGACTAGGGGCAGAAACGTCCGATGTGCTCGAAGAGCCGAAGATGGATCTTTCTGCAAATCAATACAACAGCCACTCTCCTGGTTACGGATGGCTTCAAAACCCTAAAACCATTTGGCATGGACTTGTTATACTTTTACCCTTTGAGAGGCTCGCTGGGCCGAAAACCTGGAAGGGCGACCCAGGCAAAAGTTAGAGCAGAGAAAAATACAAAAAAGAAAGAAAAAAAAGAGAAAAATAAAAAAAAAAAAGAAAGGAAAAAAATAGATAAAAATGCAAAAAGAAAAGATGAAAAACAAAAAAGCGAAGAAGAAAAGAAAAACTGAGCTCGCAAGGTTGAAAACTCGGAAGGGTGACCTTGGCAAAAGTTAGAGCATGGTGAGGGTTAATACACGAGTGTACCTTACTCGAAACTACGTGAGGCTTGATTCCCATGTTTGGGATACGTAGGCAACTTCATCCTGAAGTCCAGCCCCGAACACTTTCAAGTGACTGTGTCCATATATTGGTTTTGACCATCTTCGTCTTCTCTGTATCCGAGAGTTCGATCGTGATCACCAATAATAAGAACTGTTCGCAGTATGCTGCAGCGTTATCCAGACAAGGGGTAACTTTCCGTTGCCATGAGTCATCACTCAAACAAGGGGCAACTTTCCGTTGCCATGAGTTGCTATTCAAACCAGGGGCAACTTCCCGTTGCCATGTAGTGCCACCCAGATGAGGGGCAATTTTCCATTGCCTCCGATCCGAGGTTGTGCATCATTGTTTATACATAGTTTTGTATATATTGCATTAGCATTTTACATTCATTTCGCATTGTCATGCATGTTGCTAACAATATTGCACCTGTTGAGTTCTCTTTCTCTTTCAGGCACGATATTGTATGTACGGTTCATTTGAGGCTGGTGCAACCAGACGAACCGGCAGGTATTGTATTCTCCGAGTGAGACGTATCGAGAATTACATAATTCTCTTACATCCTTTCTACATTGTAATGTAGTTGGATTTGTGTTTGATTGCTTAAAACTGTCGCATGTTATGCTTCGTTACAGCTTTCTTTGCATGATCATAAGTTATGTTCGGCTTCTTGCATTGTCAGTTGCATTTTGCGCCTGCCTTCGGGCGCATATCTTTATTGTCTTGCATGCTTTGTCTAAGTCTTCAGCCTTGTCAAAAATGGGTCGTCTCTAGGCTTTGACATTCACTCACGTCATTGTTATCACTTTCGAGTTCTGTCAAAGAAGGGCAACTGTAGACACCCCATTTTTGACCGCCCTCAAGACTTGGACGTCACCGCTTGAACACTCGGTGATCATCCATGTTTGTGTTCATCTTGAGTTCCCGGAGGTCTCGGCCACGCGCCTTGCCTCAGGATCTCTCGACTCGATTGTTTTGTGTCTGGTTTTGCACCAAACACTTGTGTTTTTGCTTTTGAGGAGCAGGGAATGGCTTGTTGGCCATCCCCACACCTCACGGCCATGGCTTGAGGCATCGGCCATGTTTTGTTGCATCGGCCAGATGATTGCCGGCTAGCACTCTAGATGGTCGGTCGGCCATTTATTTTGTCAAAATAGCATTTTTGGCTGGCCGATCACTGTGCATCTGCTTTTGCAGATATTTTTACGCCAGCTGTGCTAACTGGCATGCACCTTTGCCCCCTCCATACACGTGTATGGAGGGATTTCACTATTTCCAAGCTTGTTTGTAAGCTTTGCAAGAGTGATCTTCTATAAAGAGGAGGCCTTCCTCCTTCCTCTAAGGTTAGAAAAAAGCTCCAGAGGTCTGGTTTTTAGGGTTAGAAGTGTGGTCTATTCTATCTCTATACCTCCCTCCCTTGTGAGTTAAGTGTGTGTTTGTCCTTACTATTGCACACAAACACCTACCATTACACCTTCCCTTAGTTGCTGAGGCATTAGAGGGTTGATCTTGGACTTTTTGAGCTGGTTTGATACAAGAAGAGGTCTGGTCTTGTGATCTTGGAAGTGTTTTCAAGGTGAGGGTTCTTGCCCTTTATTCCCCATTTTTGCATAGCTTTTTGACTATCTTGCAACTGTTTTTAGACTTTGCATAAACCAATAAAAGTCTTGTTTCATTGCTTATAATAGTTGTTAAGGGTAGTTCAATACCTCTTTGGTGAGCCTTAGACCTCGGACTTGCTTGCATGCTTTGATTGCCTTGTTAGATTGATTTGGCATCATTTTATAACATGATTTCAGAGTTTATAATGCATGCCATATGCCCATGATGTTCCTCTTTTAAGTGTGCTTAAAAGTTGTCTCTATATGCCTAAGTGTTGAACCACGTGCGCATGCATGTTTGTATGTCATTTTGCCTTTTCTAGGCTTTTGGCCACTGTTTGGGCCTAGTGAGAGCTGCCCAAATTAGTCTAAGTCCACTCTTTACATGTTGTTACATGCCTTACACTTTGCATGCTGTGATTGCATCATGTCTTGCATGTCCATTAGCCTGTATGTTGTTGCATACTTGGCCCATCACATGCTTGTTTGTGTGCTTCAACATCCGTATTACATCTTGTATGTTTGTTGGTTAGCATTGATGCTTCATGCCTGTGTGCTTGTTTGCATGTCATGTTGCATACTAGCTCACATGTCTAGGTTGCATGGCATTGGCATGCATGCTTTGCCTCTTGAATTGAGTATGATAGAGGGTTGAGCTCATTGTTTGTGTGTGCATTTCATCCCACATTGAAAATGCATACTGGTTCTTGGGCCATCACGCATGAAATGCGCGATTGGTGGTCCGGGAATCTAGTACCATGCCCTTTTGAGTCATGAATATGATAAGGAGTGTGGTTGGTGCAAACATGCTTGAAATGCATTGCCATGCCTTGTTTTGCCTTCTACTGCTGTCAAAACAGGTTCTGCAGGAAGCTTTCGCCGGCGATACCCCAAGTGCCGATCGACCATTTATGGATGCGATAGCTCATAGACGGTCGATGACCACCCTACCATGGCCGGTGACCATTCCCCTTGGCCGGTGGTGTTCCACAATATCCATAGAGTGTTCCTTAGGAATTGTGCTACTTTCATAGGAGCAGAGCAGGGAAAACAGAGGCAACTTGTGCATGGTGGCAGATTTCCGAGCAAAACCGAGCATGCATGCATTGGACCCTCTTCCCGAGGCTAATTTTTACTGCTTAATTAGCTTAGTTAATTTGCTTAACTAGTTAATTGTCTGTAATATTTAATTAGCTTGATAGTTAGTTAAATTGTATTATTCTTTTGGTCCCTTCGAGCGAGGGTGAATTTGTAATAAGTGTGGGTGCGTATGTGCATGTCTTCCAACCCCCACTTCTTTCTCCCTTTTACTTACCTGCTTTGATGGTTAGTATTAGGGCACGTTTAATTTAGCATACCTTACGCTATGCATGCGTGCATCATTCATCAAGTATTGCATGCACCGGGCTCAGCGCATCATGCTAACCACATAGCATTTCAAATCTAACTTGAATATATGTTATTTGTTACATTCCACATGCCATACTAGGATTAGCCGAGCCTATTATAGTTGCATTTTGTATGCGATGCATTAGCCATTTTTTTTAACATGAATTAGGATCATGCATATGATCACTAACTAGTTCATTGTTTTGGCACGGTGTACGATGTAAGTATTTATGCTTTAGCATCTCGCATGAGTGTGAATGTTAACATGACAGCATGCTTACCATACGGCTATATGCTTACATGATATAACTGCCTGAATGCCTGTGGGTGAAGGTTGGATTGTTTGAGTTGGAACAACTCGTTGAAATCCGTGTTTTAGCCTACTTACGAGTAGCAAATTTCAAACCATCTTTCAAACAAGCGGATATACAATGCTTTGTTCCAAATAAGGCGATCTAGTCTATACTTTTGTGTTGTGCGCATCACATAGTATTTCTAGGCTAATAACCGGTTTAAGGGCACATAAAGTTTTCAATACTAGATATCATGGTTAGTAGAGGCCGATCTTCGGATCGGGCGAGAGGGGGTGCTCATAGCTAAGCTTCCCCAATCGTACCCAAGTTCCCGAGCTGAGGTAACTTTGGTGATGACGAACACATGGCCCTAGGCAAATGAGTCAGGGTTTCCTAAATTCCCCATTAAAAAAATATTTAGGTGGCGACTCTGTATCTGGCAAAGCAGTCCATGTTTGGCACTTCTTTACAAAAATCTGTTTTCGAAAACGATTTGCCGGATTTGGACTCTTTGGTTCAGATTAAGAACTGTGACAATCGAGTCCGAACTGTAGCACGTGGGGCCCCACCAGGGCGCGTCTACACACACTGTGTAGTGTAATTATTAGGTTTAAAACTTGCATCCCATTCGTCATAAATTATGATTAATTTTGCTTTGGTCGCTTTTGAGTAGCAAGTTAAAAATTAATTTTTTTATTTTTTTGATTTTATTTAAAAAATATGTAAAAAATAAAACGATAATATAAGACAAAAAGGTCAAAAATTTTAAAAATTGACTTTTAAATCAATTGACAAAATAGATCTTTCTCCATAGTGGTGTTTTCATAAATTAGAAAGGGCTAATGTGTCTTTTTGGTTAGTCTTGGAATACCACGTGATAGTCACGTCCGAGGGCAAACACAAATCTCTATACGTCTCATTTTATTTTTCAATCACTTAATATAAAATTATAAATTTCATCTCTTTTATCAATCACATATGACACTATTCTAGACCAACCAATAACTCCTCCTTTTGGGTGACAAATGTGGAACCCAAGAAGCTGTATTGTTTTTTTTTGGATGAATATAAGAAGTTGTATTGTTCTATTGAGGAGAACATACAAAAGAACAAGTGGTCCTATCTAGACTCTGCAAAATATCATTTAATCTACACTGATTCACTCAATTCGCACTGATTTGTCTGTTAATTGTGAGTCAATTTGATCTGTAGTTTAAAATTTGTAATTCACTTTTGAAATTGTTTCGCTCTATTATAATTAATACATTTTTTTTTTTTACTTCTAATGAAATATTAAAATAAGTATAAGAGAAATTTAATATGTAAAATTTATTATAATTTAGTGTTATATATGAAAAAATATTATGTAAAATTAATTAGTGTTATATATCATGTACTGTTTGATAATTGTTTAAATTATTCTTTAATCAATTAACAAAGTAAAACTGCTCAAATTGCGGTTTAATTATTTATTATTCACAATTTAAAATTTTATCTTCAACTCTCCACAAACCACAAAAATTATATTTTATTGATAAATGATGCAAAGAAAAAATGAGATACAAATAGATCAGGCTGAGGCACGGATATCTCGTTTTCTTTAAGGAGATCAAGCCCACTGCGGTAGGAAGAACCCCAATACCGATGCAGCAGTCACAAAACTATGACTTGTCTCCTCCAGGATACAACAGCCCGACCACTTGTCGTATGGTTCAGGCTAACTCTGCACAAGATGGTGAACCCAAAGCTCCACAAAAAAAAAAAAAAAAAAAAAAACACCCTTCTTTGCTAGCAATCTCTCTTGTATAGAAAATAGTTGGTGTGTGTTTTTGTAGAAAAGAGTAGATGAGAGGGACTATTTATAGGCCACTAGGACCTTACAGTTACACCAAAAATAAAGATGATCATTAAACTAGAGAAAATGGAGAAACTCCAAAAATTAACTCACCACCAAGGTCATGAATTCTAATTAATCTCCATTCATGACCAAGATAAGAGGTTACCAAAGTAATGAAACTCCATTTATGTCCATTTATGACCAAGATGAGAGGTTACCAAAGTAATGAAACCCCATTCATGACCAAGATATATAAATAAATAAAAGATACTAAAATGGTCCAATAATCCCCCACCCATTTTAATATCAACAAGGATAAGAGAGATTACCAAACAAAGGTAGACTAGTATGCATCATGAAGGTGTGCTCTGCATTGAACCTTCATTAGTGAAACAGCAACCTCTACTCCAGAGTCAGCAGTGGTCTCAGACTTGAACTATGACTGCTTAGGGGAAAAATAAGAATTACTGCTCACACATAATAATCCAGGTGTTGACATGAGCTTTAATAGCTAGCACATTACGGCCTTGTGCTAATCCCAGTTTTCATGAGCATATTCGAGAATAAGCCTTGTTCTCATAGAAAGCGGCCCCACTTTCATGCTCATGTTCTCATGATGCATACTAGTCTACCTTTGTTTGGTAATCTCTCTTATCCTGTTGATATTAAAATGAGTGGAGGATTGTTGGACCATTTTAATATCTTTTATTTATTTATTTATATATCTTTTTCATGAATGGGTTTCATTACTTTGGTAACCTCTTATCTTGGTCATGAATGGAGATTAATTAGAATTCATGACCTTGGTGTTTAATGATCATCTTTATTTTTGGTGTAACTGTAAGGTCCTAGTGGCCTATAAATAGTCCATCTCATCTACTCTTTTCTACACCAACGCACACCAACTATTTTCTAGCAAAGAAAGATTACTAGCAAAGAAGGTGTTTTTCTTGGTGGAGCTTTGGGTTCACCATCTTGTTCATGACCTATGTGAGCATGAAAGTCGGGCCGTTTTCTATGAGAACAAGGCTTATTCTCGAATATGCTCATGAAAATTGGGATTAGCACAAGTCCGTAATGTGCTAGCTATTAAAGCTCATGTCAACACCTGGATTATTATGTGTGAGCAGTAATTCTTTATTTCCCCTAAGCAGTCATAGTTCAAGTCTGAGACCACTACTGACTCTGGAGTAGAGGTTGTTGTTTCACTAATGAAGGTTCAATGCAGAGCACACCTTCATGATGCATACTAGTCTACCTTTGTTTGGTAATCTCTCTTATCCTTGTTGATATTAAAATGAGTGGGGGATTGTTGGACCATTTTAATATCTTTTATTTATTTATTTATATATCTTGTTCATGAATGGGGTTTCATTACTTTGCTAACCTCTCATCTTGGTCATAAATGGACATAAATGGAGTTTCATTACTTTGGTAACCTCTTATCTTGGTCATGAATGGAGATTAATTAGAATTCATGACCTTGGTGGTGAGTTAATTTTGGAGTTTCACCATTTTCTCTAGTTTAATGATCATCTTTATTTTTGGTGTAACTGTAAGGTCCTAGTGGCCTATAAATAGTCCCTCTTATCTACTCTTTTCTACACAAACACACACCAACTATTTTCTATACAAGAGAGATTACTAGCACAGAAAGGTGTTTTTCTTGGTGGAGCTTTGGGTTCACCATCTTGTGCGGAGTTGGCCTGAACCATACGACAAGTGGTCGGGCTGTTGTATCCTAAAGGGGACAAGTCATAGTTTTGTGACTGCTGCATCGGTATTGGGGTTCTTCTACCGCAGTGGGCTTGATCTCCTTAAAGAAAATGAGATATCCGTGCCTCAGACTGATCTATTTGTATCTCATTTTCTTTGCATCATTTTCACTAACAAGTGCCAGAAAAAACCAATGATGGAATTGGAGATCTCAACAAGCCTTTCAAGTTCAAGGTAGTTCATTTTAAAAGGTGGAAAGGAAAAGTTCTTTTTTACCTGAACCTTTTGAAAGTTGCATATGTTCTTACGAGAAGAACCCAAACAAAATCCCAATCGAGGAGATGAATGATAAAGACTATGAGGCACATGAAGCAAAAGTGGCTTCCTACAATGCAGATGAGTATAAATGTCGCTTTTATCTCTTAAATTTCCTTGTTGATTAATTTTATGATTATTACTATGACACCGCTTACACTTTGTCTTCTATTAATTTTTTGGCATGCTCGCTTGTGTCATATTAACAGTAAATATGTGGGAATCATGAGTAGTTTAAGATTAATTCCTAAAGTGACAAAAACTTTTCAGAAATGTGAAGTTTGCAGTAAAGCAAAAATTACCAAAGAATATCGAATTGCTAGAATTATTTCATACTGATTTGTGTGAGTTTGAAGGAATTTTAACTCGAGGTGGTGTAGACACCCCATTTTTGACCGTCCTTAAGACTCAGACGTCATCGATTGAGCGCTCGGTGATGATGCATGCTGCGCTCATTTAGAGGTTTCAGAGTACTGGCTGAGAGCTTTGCCTCCGGGCCTTCGAACTCTTGTGCTTTGGCTCGGTTTGCGGACCAAGCCTTGCTTCCCTTCCCGAAGGGAGGGAGAGGTCTTGTAGACCATCTCTCTGTGGTCGTAGGCTACTTTTCGTGGTCGTAGGCCACTTTTCCCATTTGGAGACTAGTTTCCAATTTTTGGAGCCTTCGGCCGTGCGCCTTGTCTCGGGACCGCTTAATGTTCTCCGTTTGGCTTGGTTTTTGAACCACACATTGTTTCTCTGTCCAAAGGGACACTGTGGTCTGGGAGACCACTTTCGTGGTCGTGTACCACTTTTGGTGCTCAACAGCCAGTTTTCGAGGCTCCCAGCTACGCGCTTTGCCTCCTAAACTCTCGTTTTGCATCTGTGTTGGTTTGTTTTGGCACGAATCTTGTATTCCTTGCTTGGAGGTGGTACGAGGGTGGGAGACCAGTTTTTTTCCCTTGGAGACCACTTTTCTTCCCGCCAACCGGTTTTCTAGTCGGGAAACTAGTTTTCTCGGTCTTTGGGCCACATTTGCTGGTCTCCCACCACACCACTGGCTTGCTTTCAGTGTGGAGACCACCAATTACCCCTGGAGACCACTTTTTTTTTGGGAGACCACTTAAAGTGGTCGGCCGACCACTAAAAGTAGCAAACCAACCACTTTTTCTGGTCGGCGGCCTTCTTGTAGATTTTGCAAAGTCTGTGGATGCCAGCTGTGCCAGCTAGAGGGCACAGACTGTATCCTCCATACACGTGTATGGAAGGATTTAAACAAGCTCTTAGCTGTCCAAGAAGCTTGAGAGTTGTTTCTCTATAAGGGGGGAGGCCTCTCTCCCTTCTTGAGGGTTCTAAAAAATTGGCTAAGGCAAAAATATCTCTCTCTCTCTATATCTCTACATTTTGGGTTCAAAAGTGTGTTGTTCTTGACCTATTGCACCACACCTCATAGCCATACACCCCCACCATTGATCTAAGGTTCTTGGAGGACATTTTTGGAGGTTGAAGAGTTGGTTTTTGGTCCAAAAACTTGCTGGTTTTGCTGTGCTTCAAGGGTAACCTCCTTTCTCCCTTTTCAAGCTTTGTTTTGGTCATTATCTTAGACATACTTGCATGCTTATTTGAGCTTTGTTTTCAACTCAAAAAAGTCTTGTTTTAAGTTGCTTAAAATGTTTGTTTAAGGCCCTTTTGGTGTTGATGGTCATTTTCCCTCTTGCATGCCCTATTTGGCTTTGTTTTGTGCCATGCCATAAGGCCTTTGAGTTGATCTTTGCTTGGCCTTTTTGCCACTGAAATCCAGTGGATTTTCAGTGGTTGGCATGTGGTTTTGAGGGCCTAAATCAGAGAGGGGAGACCCTCTCTCTTTTGGTCTTGTTTGCTTGCATTTTTGGCCTATCAAAGAAGCATACATTTTCATACTTTCAAGGCTTGGTTCAGGCACTTTTTGGTGACTTTTAGGGCCTGCCTAGACTTTGTCCATGGTTGGTTTGGTCACCCTTGGCATGCTTCTCATATGTGTAGTGTATTCTCATTCATGGCTCATCAAGGTAGCATGTTGTTGGCTACATATTTTGTAAAAGCCAATTACAATTCGACACGTGGCAGAATAAGGGTAATACATGAAGATTGTTCAAATCTTCGATCCTGATCGTACACGTGGCCGTTAGCATTGGTTGATACGAGATCTGAGTAGTAGTGGATCAATGAAGAGATGCAAGGTGACGTGGCTTCAACGGTTACTCACATTTGAATTCAAATTTAGAAGGGAAGCCTAACTGCAAATAATGGCGTAGTGGAGCTAATCTGGGCAACATGATCAGCGATCATAGAGGAACAGTTCGACGGTTGGAAGTGCAGTTCGATGGTATCCTTGAGAAGTATAAATAGCAGAGAAGGCCCCAGAAAAACCCCCAGACTCAGAATCAAAAACCAGTCTTACTTTACTTATTTTCCTTTCCTTTCCAATTTTACATTTCCAGTCTTACATTTCCTGTACTTTAAATTCCTGCATTGCACTTCATTTATAGGAGTAGTTTCAAATAGATTGTCACTGTAAACCTCTACAAGGCTGAGTTTGGATCATTGTAAGTTTTTCATTCTAATGAAATACTTCAATTACTCTTCATTTAACTGTTATTGTGCTTAAATTCTCCTAAATCAAGCCACCAGTAAAAGTCCTCTTCATTGAGGCTGAAAGAACTACAACACAATCGTCTGATAATTGGTTGGCAATTAAATTTCTGTAAGGACTGATTGATCCTTGCTGGCACGCTCGCAATTACAAATATAACCTTTGATAGCCAAAAAAGCCAACATATATTTTTGGCATTTCTAGTGGGTCTATTTGAAATGGCTAGACGTAGAAGACAAGAAGAAAATGAACGCCTGGAAGAAGGTGTAGAAGGAGAGGTAGAGATACCTAATCCAGGGGATAATGTGATAACACATCCTGTGGAAACTCCCATTTTAGCAGAACTTATGGTCGAACAGACCAGTACTTCAGAACAAGAACCATATGTTCATAATATTAGACGAAACCAAGGAATTGGACCATCCATTGTTCCATCTACTCAGCCAACAAATCCATGGGATGGCCTAGTAGATGCCATGGGACAACAATTAATGAACACAATGGAAAGGTGGGCAACATCCTTTTTGGATCGAATGAATAACCACCAACCAACAAACGTAAGACACGTGGAGGAAGTGAATGTCCCTCAACAAAAATTGGCTAGAGATAAACAGCCTCTGCAAGTTAATGGACATTCTAATGGTCAAACTAGTAATCAAAACTACGAAAGACCAGCACCTCAGTCTTGGTATGAATCCATTTCGAGGCCTGTAGCAGGCCAAAATGCCTCAATATTTAACAGCGAAGCCGTGCAAGTTGGTGGATCTGGCCCAGTACAAGAAAATGGCGTAAGAATGGTTCCAAATCCCATGTTCGAAGCCATACCTAGCACTAGAGGGTACAATAATCCCTTATTCAAATTTTTACCTGGGGGTTGGAAGGTTTTCCTACAAATGGAAGGGACACAACACCTGTTCCAGCACCCTTCGCAGGTCAGGCTCAAAGGGGTTACCCACAACCCCAACAGCAACCTGCACCACAGGGACAACCAGTCCCAAATTTGCCACCTTACGGACCAAGAGGACCACAAGCACAAGTTTGTCCACCAAATCCTGTGTTTGTCCCTCCAGTAGTGGTTCAGCAGGCACAAAATATGGTCCCTAGAGACCAAATTGCTGACATTGTTAGGGAGATGTGTGGACCGATAGCTCAGGGGGTCCAGACTCCTGTGTACAGGAAACCATACCCAGAATGGATAGATAGGATACATGAATACCCAAGAGGTTTCAGGATACCAGATTTTGTCCTCTTTTATGGGAATGGAAATCAATTAACAGTGGAGCATATTGCTAGATTTGCTGCTCAATACGGTGAATTTACCAATCATGACTATATGAAGTTAAGATTATTTCCAAATTCTCTAACTGGAGGAGCATTTGTATGGTACATTAACCTTACACCTGGTTCTATCCAAACTTGGCAACAAATGGAAGAGGCATTTCATGCCCAATTCTGCCAATTGGAGCCGGAGGCTTCCATGGCAGACTTGGCAAGATTGAGTCAAAGGCCTGAAGAAAAGGCTACTCAGTTTATTGCCAGATTTAAAAGGGCTCGAAATAAATGTAGAGTCATCCTGCCAGAGCCAGAATTCGTAAGATTGGCTCAAAATGGCTTGGAGTTTAGGCTTCAAAAGAAGTTTGACTCAACTGAATTTAGAGACCTGGTGGAACTAACCTATAAGGTGTCTCGGTATGAAGCATTACTAGAGAAAGAACAAGATCGAAATAATGCATCATACAAGACATACTATAGAGATCCTAATTATGAGATCGATGCAGCAGAGATTATGGGGAAAGAACCTGTAATCTGTGAAGCATTAATTCATAAGGATACAACAATTGACCAACAGTTTAAAAAGAAAGACCTTCACAGGAAATACTCTTTCGATTTAGCTAAGGCAGATGGCATTTTTGATCATTTGCTTGCGGCCAACTTCCTTAAGTTACCAAAAGGAGTAAAAATTCCATCTCTAGATGAACTTAAAGGAAAAGTATATTGTAAATGGCATAACTCTTGGTCTCACTCGACTAAAAACTGCATTGTTTTTCGAGACAGGATCCAAGAACAAATTCAGAAAGGAAGCCTAAAATTCCCAGCTAAAGCAGAAAAAGCCATGGGGATCGATAGCAATCCATTTCCAGAGATTGGAGAAAGTGCAGCTAATGTTGTTGTACCAAACTTCCAAAATTTGTCTCTGCAGGAATTGTAAGAGGTCAATGTGCAGATGCATATTGCCAACCAGTCAACTACCAAGAAGGACACTAGAAATCTGCCAACTATTGGACAAGGTTTCTCACGCCAGAGGGAATAGTCTGATAAAGAAGCACTGGATGATGATTCCTTGGAGGCAGCTGTAATGCAAAGGATGTGTCCCAGGTGCAGACTGAATTACAAATGGTTGAAAGGGCTTCCAATTGATGGGAAGCAATATTACAAGGATGTGTAGAGACGTCCTAAATCAACCAATGCTTATAACAAAAGGCCGTATCCGGCTAGTGATAGGCAGCGGCCGTTAGTGGTTGAGCCTGCAATCGATAGAATGCATGCTAAAGGCAAGAGGCCTTTACATGAGTCCAGGCCACCTAATTACTACAGGGTAGAGAGTAGTCATTCTGAAAGGAGACTGGAGAAGGGCTCAGTTTATGGGATTAAAGCCAGAGATTGGCCCCCTAGACCAGCCTCACGCAAGACAGAAAGTGATCACCTTCATCGAAGGCCTGAGTTGGGCCCAAAACATGAAGTCAGGACCAAGAAGTCGCCTTCACAGCCAGCTTCGAAGATGGCTTCGAAGGAAGAGAGGGACAGTTCAACATCTGGGTCAGTAAGTTCATGGGTACCTGGAGTCCCAGATTGGTTTGTGATGCAGAACAAACCTAGGGAGGTGCCTACTCAAAGGGATGTTGTTGGAAACCAAGGTAGGATGATCAAACCTCCTTTGGTAGCCCCAAACAATTGGGTATTGCTTAAACACCCAAAGACAAAGGAACCAGATATGGTCCCAGTCATTTCAAGATCACAAAGGAGAAAGATTCAGCGTAGGTACACCCAGTACCAGAAAGACCTAAAAGAAAGTGGAGAGAGCTCCTCATTGGTCCAGACGGAAGGAAAGAAGAACCCAAAGTCAGACCATTCTCCAAAACCAACTCTACAAGGCAAGGGGAATTGCAGCAGAGAACAGTTGGCCAAGGTTCATTCTGAACTAAAAGCCAGAGAAAAGTCTAGCTTAGCAGGATTAGAGAAAGCTCCGATGGAGAGTGATAGCGAGACGGAGGAAGAAACTGGCATAGGCCAAAAGAAAGAAATGGTTGAGGAAGAAATGTTCGAAGCCTTCATGGCTGAACAAACATTTTTGGTTGAAAAGCTAGTCGAGGAAAACCATTCGAAGGAATCGGTTGGCAATGAAGTGCTAGAATGCAGTATGGAGGATGCTTCTGAGGTAATTGATCAAGGTAGCCAAGAGGGGAAACACGCACAGCCAGTCATCCAATTTGGCTCGTTTCCTCCAGTATCAGTAAATATGGTGCACATATTACCGCATGAGTTCCAAGCTGGAGATGAGAACCAAGAGGGTCAAGAAATTGACCCAATTCCAGTCTCTAGTGAAGACTCACAAGTGAGTATGGTACAAGATAATTCTGGAATGGCCACCCCAATGGAAACTGACTTCGAGAGTGAAGAAGAGGTAAGCATTAACCTCTCGTATCCTTTTGAGTATCCCTCGAACTCTATGACACAACATGTTAAGCCTTTGTATATCAAGGCTTTCTTCGATGGGATACAATTGAATCGAGTTTTGGTGGATAATGAAGTAGCGGTGAACTTACTACCGAAATCTTCTTTGAAGAAACTAGGGAAAAGGAACCCCAGGTTAATTCCCACCAGCACAACCATTGCTGGCTTTGCTGGAGACAAACAGATGGCTCAGGGAATTCTGCCCATCAACCTGAGTGTGGGAACCAGGGACTGCATGACGGCATTCTTCGTTATCGATAGCAATGCTAAATACAATGCTTTACTTGGTAGAGATTGGATACACACTAACAAATGTGTGCCTTCCTCTTTGCATCAGAAAATAATGATGGCCTTAGGCAATGGAGAGACAGAGGAAATTGATGCAGATTCTCAACCCTTCATAGCCTGTGCAGACTTCGCAGAGGCCAAATTGTATATTGAGGGAGTGACACCACTCAGTATACTGAGGAAAGCTGATGGCTCAGCCGAAGTGACGGCTGATGAGGAAGTGACACACCTAAAGCACTTAGTCCAGGAGAGTGCTGATGAAGAGGTTGTCGTTAAAGATGACAATGATGCCTGGTTGTAGGCAAAGAAACGAAGCCCAAGAAGCCAAGTCTTTGGCTCTGATTAAATTCTCAACATTGGACGTAAAGTCAATAGTCCAGAAAGTGTAGGAGCAAGAGAAAAAAGCCATGATAATTGGCTGCAAGAAAGAACAACAACAGGCCAGAGTTTTGGTCCTTAATAAATACTGTGCATTGGACATAGAAACAAAAGTCCAGGAGATACAGGAAGAAGAAGCCTTATGGACAGACTTTGTCTATGAGGAGGAGGGTAAAGATGTTGAATTAAAGAATTGGGAGCAGAACAAAGCAAGAAGATTGCTTCGAAGGCAGAAAGAATCAGAGAAAAAGCTTCAGTAAGTTCTCAGACACAAGACCCCTTAGAATAAATAAATTTAGGGGAAGGTTCTTTACAACAGCCCACCTATATAAGTGCTTGGTTGAATGCTTTTGACAGGGACCAGTTATTGGCTGTTCTGAAGAAATATAAAGATTGTTTTGCATGGTCTTATAATGAACTGTCTGGATTGGATAGATCATTAGTAGAACATAGGCTCCCTATGAGGCCTAATTTCAAGCCATACAAGCAGAAACCAAGAAGAATGAGTCCAGAGGTGATTCAGAAAGTTAAGTAGGAAATTCTTAGACTACTCAAGGTAGACTTTATTAGGATAGCCAGGTATGTTGAATGGCTATCTAATATTGTGCCTGTAGTTAAGAAGAATGGTAAGATGAGGGTATGCATCGATTTCAGAAACTTAAATCTAGCAACTCCAAAAGATGAGTACTCCATGCCTATAGTTGATTTGTTGGTAAACATTTCAGCAGGGCATCAAATCTTATCAATGATGGACGGACACTCTGGTTATAACCAAATCTGCATTGCAGAGGAGGATGTTCACAAGACAGCATTCAGATGTCCTGGGAATATTGGCACCTTCGAATGGGTTAAAATGCCATTGGCTGAAGAATGCTGGGGCTACATATCAGAGGGCTATGAACACTATCTTTCACCTCATTGGAGGGTATTTAGAGTGTTATATTGATGACATTGTAGTGAAATCCCAATCTATGGAGGAACATTTGTTTCATTTAGAAGCAGCCTTTGAAAGAATGTGGAAGTTCAAGTTGAAACTCAATTCTCTTAAGTGTGCTTTTGGCGTATCATCTGGAAACTTTTTGGGCTATGTAGTACACAAGAAAGGAATACAGATTGACCAGAATAAAGCCAAAGCCATCATCGAAGCCAGACCTCCATCAAGTAAGAAAGAAGTATAAAAGTTTCTTGGGCAGGTTAATTTTCTTCGAGGATTCATTTCTAATACTGCAGGAAAAACTAAAGTATTTTCTTCCTTATTAAGGCTAAAAGATGAAGAGGAAGTTGTGTGGACAGCAGAGCATCAAATTGCTTTCGAAGGAATCAAAGCTTACTTGGCCAACCCTCCAGTGCTGATGCCACCAAAGGGTGATAAGCCCATGAAGTTGTACATAGCTGCAGCAGAAGATTCATTGGGAGCTTTCTTAGCCCAAGACAATGAAGAAGGCAAGGAGCAAGCTGTTTATTACCTTAGTATGTTTTTAAATTCTTGTGAATGTAAATATTCAGCTGTAGAAAAGCTGTGTCTTGCTTTGTATTTTGCTGCAATGAAATTAAGATACTATCTTTTACCTACAACTATCTTGGTAATTGCAACCATGGATTTGGTTAAGTACATGTTATCTAGACTTATGTTAAGGGGAAGAATTGGCAAATGGATCTTAGCCTTATCAGAATTTCATTTAGAATATGTTCCCCAAAAGGCAGTAAAAGGCCAAGTTTTAGCCAATTTTTTGGCAGACCATCCATCTCAAACAGAAAACCAAGAGGTAATTGAACTTGGTACAGCTAGTGTTGAGCCATGGCAAATGTGGTTCGATGGATCAAAAGCCAATGGTTTAACTAGAATTGGTATTGTGATTAGGTCACCACAAGGGGTAGAAACCACACATGGTTTCAGAGTGGATGAAGCTACTTGTTCCAATAACCAAGCTGAGTATGAAGCCTTAATAGTGGGACTAGAAATCCTTATTGAATTACAAGTTCATGCAGTTGACATATTTGGAGATTCTCAATTGGTGGTTAACAAAAGGGATTTTCAAGTGTCAAAACATAAGCATTTTGCCATACTATGTTGTTGCATTACATCTGCTTTCTCAATTTCGAATAGCAAATGTAACTCATGTCCCAAGATTCTTGAATAATAAAGCTAATGATGTGGCTCAGAAAGCTTCGAATTTCAAGAGAAGGGATAATGTCCAAAGGGACATAAGCCGAACAACATATCAGAAATTAATACCACCTTTGAATAAAAGGAGTGTGGTCTTGGAAGTCAATCATAATGATCGACACCACTACAAAAACAGATAAATATCACACTTTTTTTGTGTGATGTTTGCTATTAACGTGTGATATTTGGGAGTGTGATTAAAAGGGGTCATTTTTAATCACACCTTTTAAGTGTGATTAATAACATTTAGATCACACCTTTTAAGTGTGATTAAAAACATTTAGATCACACATTTTAAGTGTGATTGATAAGATTTAGATCACACCTTTTAAGTGTGATTGATAACATTTAGATCACACCTTTTAAGTGTGATTAAAAACCTTTTAAGTGTGATTAAAAACATTTAGATCACACCTTTTAAGTGTGATTGATAATATTTAGATCACACCTTTTAAGTGTGATTAAAAATATTTAGATCACACATTTTAAGTGTGATTAATAACATTTCGATCACATCTTTTAAGTGTGATTAATAACATTTACATTACGTCTTTTAAGTGTGATTGATAACTAATAAAACCTGTGATAATAAACATTTAGATTACAGATTTTAAGTGTGATTAATATCTAATAAAACACGTGATTAATAATCAGATAAGATCACATGTTATATGCATTTGAAGAATGAAATACACACTATATACTATATTTTGAATCACAACCATATATTGAATGGAATATAAATGAAAGTTAAATGTTCAAAAAGTATATACAAAGGAATTAGTAAAACGTTTTTAACTGTGCTTACATATATTAAAAAAAAAAACTTGAAAAAACTAAGTTGTTGAATTCTTTGACCATATTTTGCATTTCTCCAGGAAATTTCTGACCTGAAAAATAAAAACACAAATTAATTCAGAAACCGCTAGAAGCATATGAATAAACTTAATATTTTTGTAGAGACTTACAAAAGACAAAATCGAACATTTTCTCATCACACTGACTCTTCATCTCCTGCATCAATAGAAAATGAATAACAACTTTGATTGTTACTAATATAAAATGTTTGGATTACCATATATAAATATGACATATACATAGAATCAATAAATCCAAAATGAAAATCTTCAATGTATGAGCAGATATTTTAAAGTCATAAAACCAAATATACATAGAATCAACAAATCTAAAATGAAATCTTGAAGTGATTATATATTCTTTACCAACTAAAGAAATTGTTGATTAGTAATTTAAAGAACAGAAGTTATATCATACTTACATTGGATTTCAACTCATATTCTTTAGTATGAAATTAATCCATTCAACTCGCACTTCATCAAGTTCAGTTTCCGTGTAAGTCTTTTTTCCATTGAACTGCAAGAGGTTATTTACAAACAATTAGATAATGAAGAAGATGTACAAGTATCATGAATATAATAGTAATAAAAGTTAGAATTTATCTCACATTTTGTTTTCTTAGGATGCTTTGATCTCTAATGAGGTCTTTCATATACCGCATTACATAAAACCCACATTCCACGTTTGTAGGTTGTTGCGGGGACTACATAAAAGCATTTTCATTATTAATAGAAACTATATATAAAGTGTTATGATCAAGCTGAACAATCATTAGCATAATATAAGTATGATAAATTAGAGAAAATGATATTGATTACCTGAACTACTTTCCAAACTGGATTGGTCCTCCTCCTCCTTTGGGTAGTTTCATAAATTTTCAAAGCACTTTACAAAAGAAATTCCAAATGTCAAAATATTTTTAGAGTAACTCAAATTGCTTAAAAATGTACGAACTAGCCAAACTTACGTGTTTATTACAATTTCAAAGCTTGTGTTTATTTTAGAATTAATCGGATCAAGTAAGTACACAATCATCAATGTTAGATCAACTAACAATATCCAATGGTACCTACAATTGAACAAGTCACAAGTATAAGCTTAATAAGTTTATTATCATTTGAACACATGAAATAAATAGTTTTAGATAATTACCCAATATTATAAGGAATTAAAACCAATTGTTCTAGCATAGCCTCCTCTAATCTTCTTGCAAGCAACACTGATTTTGATTTCTCCCAGCCATAGTTTTTCCACTAACGACACAAGGGTTAACAAATACAAATTGTTTCCTCCAATTGGAAGCCTTCAACACTTGATGGAGATGACTAACAAAAAAACAAATTTTAATTAAATTCGTAATTCATAAAATCTGCAGAAATAACTATTGATGTAGCAAATTTTCCTTACCTTATGTACAACATGATACATGTAACAGATAATTCTTTTACATGACATATGTACTCCATGTCTACTCTTTGAAGTTGGATATTGATCTCCCCCAAATATGTCTTTCTCTAGTGGAATGTCTATGGCTTCATCATACTTGATATGCTCAACTAATGAAACAAAGATTGAATGGACTCTTGATATTTTCCACATTCAACATTAATTGAAGCTCCCTAAGTTTAAAATTTTCAAAATAAACAAATATCAACTTTAACTTTAAGAAATTGTAATAAAGTTTCTAAGTTTGAATATTTACCTCATCACCGACCAATATAAGATTTTTGGGCCAAGCAACAAAAAATCCCACTGCTTCTCCAACAATAAGCATCTCATTTGGGATAGGTATAGGAAGAGGGGCATCTTTTTGAATAACAACTTCAACAGACACACGTACATTGGATTCTCCTAATGGCACCGTATGAATGGCTTCATTGTGTTCAATTCTCTCATACACCGTACCATGAGCAACAATATTTTCAATGGAACCTATCGCGAGTTTACATGGTTTTCCCTATAACACAAAGTTAAAAATGTAACTTCGAATAATATCACTAACGATATTAGAAATTATAACATCAATAGATAAAAACTACACACCTTTCTCTTATTTTGTTTAGGATCTTGAGGTGGAATGTCGTCCTTAGTTCTCACCATATTTTCTGCTAATAAAGAATCATGCTGAAAATTGCCTCTACCACCACTTTTCAATGTGTTTGAACATTTGCTCTATAACAAACACACAGATAACAACAAAAGCACTAATAAAATTACTAACAATATTAGAAAATATAACAACTTTAGGTGTTCTAAATGCTACACACCTTTATAATATTTTGGGTAAGAGCTTGCGGTGGAATGTCATCCTTAGTTCTCACTCTGTTTTCTGTTAAGAGAAAATCAGGCTGAAAATTTCCTTCATAACCACTTCTCAAGATGTTTGAACTAACATGTTCAGATTCTAGTGTATATGGTATTTGTTGTTCCACTGCACTAAGCCTAGCTTGCAATTGTACCACCACTACCTCAAGATCATTACACTTCTTCTCCCAATGTGACTGATTCCCACGTCTAGGCAAGTGAAAGTAGGTGCTAGGTGTGACAGAATTTCCTACACCCCTTACTCGACTAGAAGATTCAGGAGTACCGAATGCCATAGTAAGAATGTCATTGCATCCTTCAATCTTTAAACTCCCATCACTTTTTTGTTTGGTCAACTCATCCTACAATATTACATTACTATATAAGAAAGATGAACAGTTAAGATAATATAAAATAAATGCAATCAGTACACACAAATATCTTACAATTCTCGCAGCTTGTTCCATAATTGTCTTGTCATCATATTCTCCATTTTTATTTTGACGAGCCTTTTTCCATAGAAAGCTTTTGTCCAAATCTTCAGTAGATCCGTCATACGTTTCTGTCAATTAAACATACATCAATTTTTCAAAATAATGATATCAAAATTGTTATTAAATAATAAAATTTATAACCCCTTACATAGTCTTCTTGAAAGCGAGCATAGCCCTCTCGACTAATTCTATGGTTATACTTATTTTGACTTCGTCTCCATTTCAGAACTTGGCTCAAAATCTTTGAAAATGTAACACACAAAATTAATCCAAATGTATAGCATTTAATATTTTTTTTAGGTGAATAAGTCATAAAATAAAACATAAAATTTACAAGATTACAAGGGGCATGCCACTGTTATTACAGAACTATACGAAGTTTGATGGGTGTAGCATTTAATACTGACATTTTAAATAACTAAAGTTTGATTATTTTTACCTCAAACTCTTCTGATAGTCGCCTTACAAGAAATGAGTCCCAATGTCTTTGTTCAATGAATCCATAAATTGCTGGTGGGTTTGATATGATCTCAGGATTGGACTTGTTTTCACGTATGTACTTGGTAAGCTCTTTCTTGAATGTCCTCCATTTTGAACAAATTGAAAATAACACATTTTTCTTACTTCTTTCATCCACTTTGTATGTTAACTGAGTAGTCAAAAAATACAACGTTATAAAATTCTAATTTTGATTGCACTTAAATACATGTTTAAGTGTCTTACTTACCTCCACACAACTCCATAATTTTCTTTCAGTTCAGCTGGCACCTCAAACCAGTCTTTATAGCATATCGGAATCATTGTGCGAGCCAACACCCCATGATAGCTTGAACATTTGATTGAATTGTTTCCAATCAATTGACCATTCTCGTTATAGTCAATGGCTTTTCGTACACCAGAACTCTATCCTTTATGACAACCCGGTAATGTTGTCGAACCTCTGCCTTTTTTTTATTAGATGTTGGTTCTGTTGCTGGTAACCATGCATCCTCTCCATCAGTAGGCAGGACATGAGAAGTATCCATCCTGTGAATAAAATAAAATAAAAATTTAAGAAAAAAATGTCAAATAGTTAGACAATTAAATATAGGCGCCCATGTGGCATGATCATTTGAATTTGAATTTGAACCTTATCCAAATAGGTTTTGAAATTAAATTCAAACCTATTTAGGATAACCACTCAGGATATAGATATTATCTCCATTAACTGATATGGATAGATAATAATAACATATTATATATCTGATATATGGGTTTTTGGGTGATCAAGTGAGAAACAACGTATGATCTGAGTTTTTCCCATATATTGACTCTCTCCCAAAAACAACGATCAAAAGCCATTTGCACTGTGGTTTTGTGGTGATATCACTATTGTAATATCACCCCATTGCTGGGTTGATTGACCAGATTCAGGAAGTACGTGATTTACCCACGAGATCCTTCAATTCAGACTCTCTTTGAAAGGTATGACCATTATTTTTATTCCGCTGCGTTATACTTTGTTTACATTGGTATCAGAGCATGTATGGATATTTTGTGCTTTCTTTTATCATGTGTATATTTACATATATATATATGCACACATATTATTTATTATGGAGGAAGATTATGGAGGAATGTCCCATAAAATACGTCATTTCATGTTCATAAATGTCATTTTTTATGCTATAAATGTATTTATTGTGAAAAATGGAAATCGGCGGTACAAAAATCGATCCAGAAAACACCCTGGAAGGCGGAGCGTGGGCCTCACGCGCCACCTGACGCTGTGGGAGGCTTTCATACGCCTCCACGCGCTGTCACGCGCCTCCACGCGCTAGACGCGCTGTCACGCGCGCGCTATTCCGCGCTTCCACGCGCGTGCCCTCCGCGCCACACATGCGCGCCGCGTGCCGAGCCGTGCGCCGAGCCACTCCGAGCAGCGTGCTGAGCCGCGCCGTTTTCCTCCGGCGGCTTGGCTGGCTTGGCTGCTGATGCCTAAGGCACTGTTTGTTCTGTTTTTTAATTCTGTATCGCATTAAATGGTCATTATTAATTCATTACATATTTGTTTTATGCGTGGTTTGTGCTGTTAGACTCAGAATTAATTTTTCTATATTCTGTAAAATTTTGGAATTTTACGAAAATAAAAAATATTTTTTCTGTGTTAATAATTCATTTTTTATGCTTTAAAATGATTCTGGTATTGCATAAATATATTTTCTGGGGTTGAATTTTTATTGTGGACTTCTGAAATGTTTACTATCTTTTTGGAGAGAGTCTCTATGGATCTGTAATATGTCTCTTTAAGTTTTTCTGCTCCTGGATTTTTTTATTTCTAATTTTATGTGTTTTATTAGTTATTTAAAATTCCAGAATATTTCAGAAAAAATTCCAGAAAATTTCAGAATGATGTACATTTTAATTATGGCATAATCTGAATATTGTTTCTGTTTATCAGTTTCTGGATTTTTTATTTCTAATTTTATGTGTGTTTATTAGTTAATTAAAATTTCAAAAAATTCCAGAAAATTTCAAAATGATGTACACTTTAATTATGGCATAAACTGAATATTGAATACAGCATATTTTTTTTTGGTTTGTAATATGTTGTAATTAAAGAAGCATGATTAGTTATTTATTTATTTATTTAAAATTCCATTATTAAATGAATATAGCATGAGTTGTTTGTAAATCTACATTATAATGCTATTGTATGGAATTAAAATTTTTTCATGCTTTTAGTCATGCCATAGTAAGTGGGAGGTTATTCGGTTGAGAGAAATCTTTGTAGATTAACTCCCGAAAACCAATATTTTGCACATAAATTAAATTAAATTTTGGATAATTGTCACTTGTGGCGCAAGAGATGATTACGAGCATAGCGGATTTTCGATCTTGCGACTTGTGTAATATTGTCACTATTTAATTAGATTTTTGTGGCAAAATTATATTATGCTAATCAAGTTAATCCCAATGCGAATTTCTCTCTAAATTGACTTAGCTTATGGAAGTTAATTGGTTGACCTAGACTTAGTAAAGATGTTCAAATGTGAACAATTTAATCCCATTCTTTAGATGAGCAAAAGTCTTGGAGACTTTAGGTCAAGCCTTAATTGATCCAAAGTAAGGAAACATGACTCGAAGTCGTCGTGTTTTTGTTGCCTTGTTTGGCATAATAAAAACTAATGCGTGCGCTATGGTTAGCGGCACGCTACGTAGTTTTGGTTGACGAGTTTTGGAGTTATGAAATTAGTAAGCCCTCAATAGATCTGTATATGATCTTGACTATTGAGCTGCGCGGATTGACTTTGTAATTTGACTTGTAAATAATGTTACATCATTGGATGAAGTAACATTCAAGAGTCACGTCATCCAAGAAATGCGAGCTTAAATAAATTAGTCATTAAGTGTAAGACGAGTAGCCAGTATGAGCAGTGTTTTGCTCTCTACCCAATTATTGGGAGTGGATGGAGCAAAATTTCATGCACTATAATAGTGTGCGTTGAAATATCACGTGAAGTTAAAAGATTAGCGCTTAGAAGCTGCAAAATCTATTAACGCTAAGTGAAAAGATTAGCGCTTAGAAGCTGAAAAATCTATTAACACTAAGTGAAAAAGATTAGCGCTTAGAAGCTGCAAAATCTATTAACACTAAGTGAAAAGATTAGCGCTTAGTGGCTGCAAAATCTATTAGCATTGCCAACTTGTCTAAGTCTGGACACTTACTGTTTCCACACTTGGGTGTGAGACATAAGGAGGGGCTTCTTTGTATGATTCCTTAGCTAGGCTAACGTTTTTGAATAACGTTTACCATTAAGCGCAAACGTTGCAGCATAGTAATGAAAAGGTCAAGGCCACAAGGTTGTTATGACTCTAAGAATTTGACGCATGGCTTGAGAGCATTGTGTTGAATTAGACTCTTTAGCCTAATTCGCGCTTAAGTTACTTCAAGCTGTCATAGTTGATAGCTTATTCTCTCCTTCTTGTGGATAGTAGAATTAATTGCAAGTAACTATGAAGCGAGAAAAGAGATGGCAAGAGGAGTATCGTCATCTTTCTTAACTAGATGCATTAAAGTGTATGGAGAATAAAATTGACTTGAAGGTGCAGGGGATTAGCACTTACTAGTTAATTTGCGACTTAGGCGCACTTGATATCTCCATGACATCCTTTTATGATCTAGTGAATATGAATTAGTCGTGAGTCATTACCTAGTTGGGCCTAAACCTTTTAAACTTATCTTCAGAACTCACACATTAGATGATTGGAATTAGTTTATGACATTGGTCATGAACCGGTGTTATACTTAATCACATTAATGAGATGATGACACGATGGTTTGAGTAGGCCTTCTCGGGCCCACTCGCTTGTGACATCCTGCTCTCATGTGAATGTGTAACTTTGTTCGCAATAGGTGCGCACAAGTAAGTAGGAAAGCCATAGAAGGTCATTTGTTTTGGCGCATTTAGTCCACTATGATATTTTGTGACTAGATATGTGTAAGGGTATGAAAGCTAAGCCTCAATCTCGACACATTTATAGATTACGATACGCATCTGAGTCAAGACTATTTGATCTCCCATAAGTCAAAAGTTTTGAGATATTTTTTTGACATTGCACATATGAGGTCGAGATCAATTAGATAAGAGCTTTTGTGCTTTTAGTTTTGACCAAGGTGGCGAGTATCTATTTGAGCTATTTTTTAGAAAGCTCTGTGAAGAGAGATGGATGCTTAGAAAATTGATTATTCCTAATACTCAATAACACAATGGTGTAGTAGAGATAAGGAATTACGTATTGTTAATGTTAGGTGGATAATGGCGCAAAATGTTTCCCAATTGGGAATTGCACTAGTTTGTTGCCTATATCCCTAACTAAGTGCCCTCCATATCAGATTTTACACTCCATTTTGAGTAATGGGTTAGCAGAGAGCCATCTATGGGCGATCTGTAACCGTTAAGCAGCTTATCTTTATTCTACTTCTCATAAGATTGCGAAGTTAAGACCTAGGGTTTTATAGCGCATTATTGTATGCTGTCTTGTAAACACAAAGGGTCGTGTGGCGCATCATTGTATGCGGTCATGTAAACCCTTGGGTCATGTGCATATAGGTAAGCAGCTTTGTGGTAGTGTAACTAGTCACATAAAGTTTTCTTAGTAAAGGTGACGTGAATAGAGTTTTTGGAACTCTATAAGATAGAGAATTCTAAGCATAGCGCTTATGTAGCCTAGTTGAGAATGGAAAGAAATTTCCAATATCCTAGGGACAGTGGGAGCATGTGCCTACTAATGGATTACTCATTAGAGAAGAATACTCTACATTCTTAGTTGCGTGGTAGCAAATGTGAAAATTTTCCACGTCATCACTGGGTGATTGAGAGGGAAATTCATGATTGCTCCGCAAGATGATAAAGAGCCTAGGATAATGCCAAAGGCTCTAGTCCCCTGTTTTAGAAAGTGGATTAATGTTGCGCAATTTAAGACAAAGTCTTTGAGGATTAACCATTTTTGGTTGACTTTCCATTATGACGCGAAACTGTTCTAAAGTTATGCGTAATTTGGATAGTCATTGTTGAGGCATAAGGCTCGCTAGATACCGAAAAGTCGCACCATTGAGGAAAGTGTAGACCATGAGAAGACTTCCTCCTGGGGAGTGAGGTTATTTGACTTAGGCTATGATTGACATAAGTTCGGAACATTGATTTGTGGACATTGTGACCCAACTTTCTCGTTAGAATTGGATAAGTAGATCCGTAGGGATTTACCTTCTGCTTTTATGGTGAAAAGTTAGGAGCGCAAAAAGGTTGCTAGTTCCAATAAATCTTTTACAGCCTAAAACAGTTATCCAAATAGTGGTTCTTAGATTTCGTCAAGCCATGATAGGCAAACGATGATCGATGAAGACCACTGAGGCATGATCAATGGTCCAAAAGAAGTTTTTCCTTACTTAGTCATTATGAGCCAGGAATTTATAGGGTTGTCGCCACCTAGGGTGGGCAGTCCTCTATTTTAGATATGATGGACATGGGTGATGTAATTTATATGCTCGGATGTACGATCCTTAGGGATTGTTTTGGGAAATTCCTTTTTGTCTTCGATGACTTACATAAGGAATATCCTAGAATGATTCTAGATGCAAAATTGCAAACCCATTGACTTACCTATCGGTAAAAGCCAGAGCCTTAGCTATTGAGTGAATCCTCGAATTGTCTTTGGGAGAAACAGATGACCTATATTCCTTGATTTTTTCTTTGTTGTGGGAGCCTAAAGTACGCTATGTGGGCGTATTCGGCATGATAAGTGTTATCTTTGGTAAATGGTCAACTGAGTTGTTTAGACATTGACCTTGCTCATTAGACTGAGGATAAAATGCTTTACTAGTAGTATATTAATTTGCTCCTTGTAAGATTCAATGCGCTAGTTGGGCGCATCTGCGCTAGTTGGGCGCATCCAGAATGAACGCAAATTGGTCACCAAAATATCTTTAGAGAGGTAATTGCGCAAGAGGTAGTGATCTTAAATCACTTCATGTGAGGCGCACATGGAGGATTCCGTTGTATATGCTTATCGCAAGAGGTGCTGATAAGGCTTATGTTTGGAATCTAGAATTGCGCAAGTTGTGGTCAAATTTTTTTTAAAAATCGATCACTTATTTTGAGATGATGGGATGTTGACACTATTATGGTTTGTGTCATAATGATTAGCAAATGATGATGTTAGCAGGCAAGATTGACTCACTCACACGAGCAATCGCCCTTGGCGCTTGGGAGCGAGCAAGGATGAGACTAGTGGTTCATTTTTATTTGGAGCCAAGAGATGCTTAAATAATCCACTATGTATGTCGCCTTGGTTACAACCAAGATGAGGTCGTGTTAAGGACCAAACATGGATGATAGTACCCACTTTCCATGTTGTGCCTGTTATGATTAGCCAGATGCGAGATCTCATTTGGCGCCTAGAAGGCGAGCAAATAGAGAATTCGGGTTAGGCGCTAGAAAGCGACTAGACTAATATCTGTACGGTGTATCGAGGATGACGTCACTCTTTTGGAAGAGTTACTCCACCGTAACATGTATTCATACTATATGTGCCTGGCGACTGAGTAATGAGGTGAGAGAATGGATCCCTGTTTCCTCACCGTGTGAGTCTTACGTGTCATTATTGATATGACTTTCATTTATGTACCCTTTTGTGACTTTTGACTATGTCATAAGGTAAGGGGTTGATGTTCTGCTACTTTGGTATGTTGCCTGCGGTCATGTATGATTCGGCCTTAAGGGACATCACTGGGAAAGCGGTCAATCCTAAACTAAATGGCATGAGGGCAAAGGGAAGATCATCTAGTATTACACCACTGTTGTATATTCATTGCCGGCAACTCACATCGCTCTGTATGAGAGGCAAATTGAGTGTGAATATATTGCAAGAATTGAGAGGGTCAAACATGCTCTTTTTGAGGGATTAGAGATGTTTTTTGGACCGGTGTAATTAGATGGGTCTGGGGTATATGAGACACTATTTTTTGTTCCTTTTGGGTTGATGTCTCTATGCTGGCTCATTTTGAGTTTCTAGTATAGAGCTCCCACATGCAGGTGTTCTCAGCAGTCGCACGGTGCATTGGCTAGTATGAGATTGTTTATTTTTGGGGAGATTGAGATAGAGATGTGGCAGTGTCATGCCAACTCATGTGCGAGTGGGAGATGTTAGAAATGGGCGCCCATGTGGCATGACCATTTGAATTTGAATTTGAACCTTATCCAAATAGGTTTTGAAATTGAATTCAAACCTATTTAGGATAACCACTCAGGATATAGATATTATCTCCATTAACTGATATGGATAGATAATAATAACATATTATATATCTGATATATGGGTTTTTGGGTGATCAAGTGAGAAACAACGTATGATCTGAGTTTTTCCCATATACTGACTCTCTCCCAAAAACAACGATCAAAGCCATTTGCACTGTGGTTTGTGTGGGTGATATTCACTATTGTAATATCACCCCATTGCTGGGTTGATTGACCAGATTCAGGAAGCACGTGATTTACCCACGAGATCCTTCAATTCAGACTCTCTTTGAAAGGTATGACCATTATTTTTATTCCGCTGCGTTATACTTTGTTTACATAAAGACATGAAGAAAATGAATATAAGTCAAACATTTTAACAGAAAAATACAATACTTAGACATACATTCTTACAAATACATTTTTTTTTTCATCATGGATTATCGAGCCAAGTTCCCTCACAATCACCTCGCATGTAAGATGACATAGAATCATCAACCACATCTAATGATTCAACTTCTGGCAAAACTTTTGTAAAGCCATGATGCACTATACAAAATCATTGAACTCATCATCCTTTTCACAAGAATATTGTTTTTGAGGAGGTTCTAGCACAACTGACCATCTCGGATCAAGTTGATCTTGTACATAAAAAACTTGCTTAGCTTGGGAAGCCAAAATGAAGGGATCGTCTTTATGGCCTATCCTCCCTAACTCAACTAATGTGAAACCCAACTCATCCGCTCTAATTCCCTTTGTGTTGTCAACCCAATCACACTTAAATACCGGAATCTTGAACATATTGTAGTCAAGTTGCCATATCTCAATAATAACTCCATAGTAACTCATATCAGTAAACACTGGGTTCTTATCCTTGTAACCTATCACATGCATTGTTGCTGCCACTAAACTAACTCCACTGTTTTGGCTAACTCGTGAGTTATCCCGATCTTTTGTGTGATAACGGCAACCATTGATGATATAGCCAGGGAATTTTATAACATCCAATTGAGGTCCTTGTGCTATCCACTTCAGGTTATTTGAGATATTATTTTGGCTACTTAATTCCTTTAAGACTTGTATATGGTTGAATAGTTTTCTTAATAATATTTGCTATTAGAAAAAGATAAATGTTGAATTACCCCAATACCTTTTCACGAAGCCAATACATAAATGTTTTATTATGCTCAATTTGTAGCCATTTTTTACTTTGTGATTGACGATGATATTTTAGCTTCAACCAAGCCATATGCTCTCTATCAAATCATCAATAAAGCAATATATTATGAGATAAATCTCTAACTTGTGAGAATACAATTATACAAAAATGTACATGAAATATTCTTACTCAATGTATGGTTGAATGTCACTTGTATTTTCTAACACATAATGATGTGCTTGCTCCCATTCATTACGATCAACAGTAACAACATAACCACTTGATAAAGGCCTTCCAATTTCTATATCATTATCAACTGTCATGTTCCTATTAGAAGGAATCCCGATTGCATCCACTCCAGATAAGTACTCTGCACAAAACTCAACAGCTTCTTCTACAATGTAACTTTCAGCAATGCAACCTTCAGGACAATTACGATTACAAACATAACCCTTTAAGATCTTCATGAACCTCTCAAATTGGTACATCCATCTAAAGTGAACTGGTCCACAAAGTCGAACTTCTCTAACAAGATGCACTGTCAAATGCACTACGATATCAAAGAACGAAGGTGGCAAGTACTTTTCAAGCAAACACAATGTGACCACAAGCTCTTTTTGAATCTCATCTAATTTTCCCACATCCACCACTTTGCTACAAATAGCATTAAAAAAGAAACATAACCTGATAATGGCATGTCTCACATGCTTAGGTAACACAAATCGTATTGCCACAGGTAGTAACTGTTGCATCAATACATGAAAATCATGTGATTTTAGACCATAAAGTTTCAAATCTTGCATTGATACACGACTTCCCAAATTTGAAGAGTATCCTTCTGGAACCTTCAATTCGAATAATGTTGTACATACTCTTCTTTTCTTCTCCTTAGACAATGTGTAACATGCTGGAGGCAAGTATGTTCGCTTCTCCCCAATTTGTGGTGCCAATTCTTCACACAAACCCATTTCTACAAGATCAAGGCGAGAATTAATTCCATCCTTTGTTTTTCTTGGAATATTAAGTAATGTACCAATGAGGCTTTCACACACATTCTTCTCAATATGCATAACATCCAAATTATGTCGAACATGTAAGTACTTCCAATATTCAAGATCAAAGAATAATGATTTCTTCTTCCAACATTTTGTACCACCAACATGTAATGCTTTTTTTATTTTTCTTTCCCCATATGGTTACAAGCCCTTCAATCTTATTTAATATCTCCTCCCCCAGTTAATGGTATTGGGGCTAATCCAAACTCTTGCTCACCATTAAAAGCCTTTTTTTGCCTCCGATATGGATGATAGCGTGGAAGAAATTTTCTGTGGCCAACATATGTGTTCTTCTTACCATATTTTAATCTGTGAGAACATGTTCCTTCACTGCAAATTGGACATGCATAATATCCCTTTACAGTACAACCGCTCAAATTACCTAATGCTGGAAAGTCGTTAATTGTCCATAACAATATAGCCTTCAACCTGAAGTGTTATTCTTTATAAGCGTCATAAGCTTCAACACCTACCTCCCACAACATTTTCAAATCATCAATTAGTGGTGCCAAGTAAACATCAATGTCATTACCAGGTTGTTGTGGACCTGATATTAACAATGATGACATCATAAATTTCCTCTTCATACATAACCACGGTGGAAGATTGTAGGTAATCATTATAACTAGCCAACAACTATACCTACTGCTAAGGGAACTGTGTGGATTTATTCCATCTGCAGAAATAACTAATCGAAGGTTTCTTGGCTCTGCAGCGAAATCTGGCCACTTGTGGTCTACTGACTTCCATGATGGAGAATCTGCTGGGTGACACATTGTGCCATCATAATCTCTTTCGTGAGCATGCCATGTCAAATCCTTCGCTATTTTTGCTGATTGGAACATCCTTTGAAACCTTGGGATAGGTGGAAAATACCATAAAACTTTTGCAAGCACATCCTTTCTTATTTCAGTGGAATTCTTCTTCAACTTCCATCTGGATGTACCACATGTAGGACATGAAGTTGCATCTTTGTACTCCTTTCTATAGAGTATGCAATCATATGGACATGCATGTATTTTCTCATATCTCATTCCCAATGCAGCAAACGTCTTCCCAGCCTTATACATGGATGATGGTATTTCATTGTTCAATGGCAGCATATCACCCAACAACGTCAGTAGGTCTGAAAACCCAGTGTGAGATAGGCTATTCGTAGTTTTGAAGTTATACAGTTTAAACAATGCAGATAACTTGGTAAACTTTGTGCAACCCGGATACAATGGTTTTTCGGAATCTTCAAGTAATTTCTTAAACACTTCAGGATCAGCAGTGCAATGATCGTATGCATCTTGAACCATTTCTATTGTTTCAGCTACATTGTCTGTGGGAGACGGGTCAAATTGTTGTTGGGAAAAATCTTGTTCATTTAAACATGGTGATGTCCCATTAGTGACTGCTTCTCCATGCCATATCCATGTGGTATAACTTTGGTCAACACCATTGAAAAAGAGATGATTTCTAATCTCTCGAATAGGTTGGCTTCTCAAGTTTCCACAGACTCTACAAGGACAATGTATGGATTGAAGATCACTTGCATGGATCATAACAAAATTAAGAAATTGTTCAACTCCATTCTCATAGTCTTTTGATCTTCTATCCTTGAACATCCAAGATTTGTCCATTTTAAATGTATTTTTGAATACCTATACCAGCAAAGAAATTAGAATATAAAGAGATGATTTTTAAATGTATATATATATATGTATAGTCACTAGTGTAATGGAGTTGCATATTCTACAAAGCAACTAACATATACCCACCTCCTGTAAAGCCCACCAACCATTAACAAAAACCTTACCAATTTCAACTTTGATTTACAGACACGTATCATTACCACCTGAAGACCCTCATTCACAATGAAAACCTATATCTATAAAATTCCACTAATAATAATCATAATCATAAATATATACACAGAAGGGGCATAAAAAATAGAGAACTCACCAGAAATTTCAAAAGGTTTTTGATTTCAAAAGACAAATTTGAGTAACTTCAATGGTGGTTCGGAGCTGTGAGTAACATCAATGGTGGTTCGGAGCTGACGAAACAGGGCTTTGTTTCAGAAATAGAAGGCAAGGAGAAGGAGAAGAGACGTGTGTTTGTGAAATTCGATCTTGCCGGGGAATGGAAGAGTCGTCTCTCTCACTCATGGGCATGGATAGAATAAAGGCGCGAATTGTATAGTATATTTTATATAAAAATCAAATTGAAATGTTTATGGAGTGTGATTAAAAATATATATATAATCACATTTATTTAAAAAGTGTGAATAAAAACAAAAATAAATATTATTGTAGTAGTGTATATATAATTACACTTTAATTAGAAGGTTGATTAAAATATATATATATATATATATATGGGTAAATTACACTGACACCCCCTGAAGTTTATGTTTATTACAATTCCCCCCTCACGTTTTGGAAATTATATCTTCCTCCTAGAGGTTTAAAGTTTCATTACAGATTCCCCTCAGCAATTTGATTTTTTTAAATACTAATTTTGCCCTCACTGGTAAATTATATTGACACCCCTCACATTTTAGAAACTACAATCCCCTCCCTAAGGTTTCAAGTATCATTGCCCCCTCCGTTAGTATTAGTTGGAAAAAAAAATTCATTGAAAAAAAATTAATTTGAAAAAAAATTTTGCTAGTAAAATTTTTAAATTTCTGTTTAAAAACCAATGTAAACGTATTTTTTGAATTTACATTTTTTCCTCAAATTTACAAATTGAGACAACCATTTATAAATAAAAAAAAATTTTCAAACAAGTTTTTATGACAGTTTTTAAAATTTTTGTAAATATAAATTGAAAACTAAAAATGAAATGTTGGTAACGTTTACGTTTTCAGTTTATATTTATAAAAATTTTATCTGGTTTTTGTTTATTTTTGGAAAAACATAAACTACAAACGCGTTTGGTAATTGACAAAATGTTTAAAAATATAAAAAGAGTGAGAAATGGCAAGTGCTGGCAAGTGGCGGCGGAAAACGGTGGTGGAAAGTGGTGACGGTGGGTGGTGGGTTAGCGGTGGTGGCGGGTGGTTGGTGGTGGTGGTGGGTGGGTGGGTGACGGTGGCAAGTGGTGGGTGGTGCGAGTGAGTGGTGGTGTGGTGGTGGCAGGTGGCAGTGGTGGCGTGCAGGTGGTGGCGGCTAGCAGGTGGGGTCGATGGTGGCGGGTATGGTGGCGGGTCGTGGTGGTGGTGGGTGTAGCGAGTGGGTGGCGGGTGGTGGCTGGGTGGGTGTAGTGGCGAGTAGGTGGCGGGTGGTAATGGTGGGTGGGTGGGTGACGTGGTGGTAGGGTGGTAGCGAGTGGTGGGTGGTGGTGCGGGGGGTTAGTGGTGGTGGCAGGTGGGGTGGCGGATGGCGGGTGGTGGCGGGTGGTGGTGGTGGGTGGGTGGGTGGTGACGGTGGGTGGGGGGGGGGTGAGGTGGTGGTGGTGGGTGGTGGTGGTGTGGTGGTGGGTGGTGCTGGTAGATGGGTGGCAGGTGGGTGGTGGTGGTGCGGGCGGGGGGTGGCAGATATCTGGTGGCGGCGGGTGGTGGATGGTAGTAACAAGTGAGTGGCGGTGGTGGTGCGGGCGTGTGGATGGTTGTGGTGGTGGTGGGTGGGGTGGTGGTGGGGGTCGCGGCGAGGGGTGTGGGGTGGTGTGTGGTGGTAGGTGGGTGGTGAGTGTAAGTAGCAGTGGTTGTAGGGGTGGGTGGTGTGGCGGAAGACGTGTGTAGAAAATGGTTGCTGGTGGTGGCTAGTGTTAGGTGGTAAAAAAAAAAAAAAAAAAAAAAAACGGAAAACTCAAAACGGAAACACATTTTTTGACTTTACATTTTTTGGCCAAATTTATAAACTGAGACCACCGATTTATAAATCAAAAATTTACCAAACAAGTTTTTATTTGAGTTTTTTAAAATTTTGTAAATATAAACAGAAAACTGAAAACGTAAGTGTTACCAAACGGCACTTTAGCAAACAGGTTTTAGATGGTAAAAATGTCGTAAAATTAACAAATAATTAAATAAGTTACCAATGTAAGAAATGACTTATCAAAATATTCTTAAGCCATATATGGTTTGATTTTTAGAAATTTTTTTTTAAAAATTAAAAATTAATTTGGTTAAGAAATAAAAAATAAAAAATAACTATCATTAAGGGTAAAAAATAATTATCATTTTAATTTTTGGGCAGGTTATATACACACGTATGGCTGTTTCAATTTAATTTGTAAAAAATTATTTCTAACCACTCAAAAGATAAAAATTATATAAAAATATAATTATTTATATTTTTTTTTCTTAACCAAATTAATTTTAGTTTTTAATTTTTTTTTCTAAAATCAAACCATACATAGCCTAAGAATCTTTTTATAAGTCATTTCTTATATTGGTAACTTATTAGATTATTTGTTAATTTTACGACATTTTTACCATCTAAAGCATGTTTGGTAACCATTTCGTTTTTAGTTTTCAATTTATATTTACAAAAATTTTAAAAACTGTCATAAAAACTTGTTTGATAATTTTTTTGATTTATAAATGGTTGTCTCAGTTTGTAAATTTGAGGAAAAAATGTAAATTCAAAAAATGAGTTTATGTTAGTTTTTAAACAGAAATTTAAAAATTTTACTAACAAAATTTTTTTTCAATTAATTTTTTTTTCCAATGAATTTTTTTTCAATGAATTTTTTTCCAACTAATACTAACCGATGGGGCAATTGGTAATGCTACTTTAAACCTTAAGGGAGGGGATTGTAATTTCTAAAATGTGAGGGGTGTCAATATAATTTACCCAGTGAGGGCAAAATTGGTATTTAAAAAAATTAAATTGCTGAGAGGGGAATTTGTAATGAAACTTTAAACCTCAGGGAGGGAGATGTAATTTCCAAAACGTGAGGGGGGAACTATAATAAATATAAACCTCATGGGGTGTCAGTGTAATTTACCATATATATATATATATATATATATTCACACTTTAATCAGAAGTGTGATCAAAATATATATATAATCACACTTAATTAGAAAGTGATATAAAAAATAAATATCATCACACTCAATCAGATTAAGTGTGATTAAAAATTTGGAAATTGTATATTTTATATAAAAATCAATTTGAAAATTTTATACAATCACACCTATTTAGGAAGTGTGATTAAAAAGTATAATGTATATAATAATCACATTTTAATTAGAAGGTGTGATTAAAAAATATATAAATAATCACACTTAATTAGAATGTGTGATTAAAAAATATATATAATCACACTCATTTAAAAAGTGTGATTAAAAAGTAGTAGTGATATATAATCACACTTTAATTGGAATGTGCGATTAAAAAATATATATAATCACACATTTAAAAAAGTGATTAAAAAGTAATAGTGTAATATAATCACATTTTAATTAGAATGTGATTAAATATATTAAATAATCACACTTTAATTAGAATGTGTGATTAAAATATATATGATCACACTCATTTAAAAAGTGTGATTAAAAATAGTAGTGTATATATAATCACACTTTAATTAGAAGGTGTGATTAAAAAATATATAAATAATCACACTTTAATTAGAATGTGTATTAAAATATATATAAATATCACTTATTAAAAAGTGTGATAAAAAATAATGTTATATATAATCACTTTAATTAGAATGTATGATTAAAATTATATATAAATAATACACTTTAATTAGAATGTGATTAATATACACTATTTAAAAAGTGTGATTAAAAAGTAGTAGTGTATATAATCACATTTAATAGAAGGTGTGATTAAAAATATATAAATAATCACTTTAATTAGAATGTGTGATTAAAATATATATATATAATCACACTTATTTAAAAAGTGTGATTAAAAAGTTAGTATATATAATCACACTTTAATTAGAAGGTGTGATTAAAAAAAATATATATAATCACACTTAATTGAAAAAGTGACATAAAAAATAAATATTATCACACTCAATCAAATTAAGTGTGATTAAAATATCAATCTAATTTTTTTTATCACACTTTCAATAAAAGTGAGATATTTTTTTTTTTTGTCAAAGTGTGATCTTTAACTATTTTTGTAATAGTGACCATATCCTCCTCCTGCTATGGCAGCTGTGACTAGCTTCACCGTTCGTTATCCTCATTCTCCGGTAATGGGTCCACCACCATATGGGGCAGTAGCAGCAGCAGTTGGGCAATATAATTCACCATATCCTCCTCCAGCTCTAGTAATGGAACCACGACCATCAGGTTACGGGTATGGGTATGGCCTATACGCTATGGTGCAAGTGTAAGAACAAGCTGAGCCTGCAAAGAACAAAAAAGTAGGAAGCATTGGAGGATGGCTGGGCCGAGTCTTTGTTGGGGCGGTGATTACTGATATCCTTAATAATGTTTCTGAAGGAGTTATCCCGCCATCGCACATCAAACCTGAGCTACAGCCTTTGCCTGTTATAGCTTGTTCATCATAGGCCTATAATAGTAGTATTAAGATGTAGTGCTACAATGGAATCAATTGTGGTGGTTAGAATATAAATTTGTGATAGCTTGATATATAGTTGGTTAGACTAAATATGAGCTGTGCTGGTTAAAGAGAGTTAGTTAGGATTAGATATTTTGTATAGATTAGATATTTTGTTTACTGTATAAATACAAGTGTAAGCTACAATTTTGAATAAGATGAAGAGTTATAAGATTCTCAATATGGTATCAGAGCATAGAGCTTTCGTGAGCAAGATCCACGACCTTTCAATGGTAGATTCTTCTCTACTGCCAAATCTCAATTTACTGATTTCAAATTTCAATTATCTCATCACAGTAAAGCTCGAATCCAACAATTTTCTCATATGGAAGACATAGATGACAAATGTGCAAACAACAACTGGATTTCTTGATTATGTAAATGGATCAAATCCATGTCCATCTCCAGAACTCATTGATGCATTTGGAAAATCTATTCCAAATCCAGGTTATGCAAAATGGCAACTGATTGATGCACATTGGCTCACTTTTCTAACTGCAACCCTATCTTCATCCATTTATTCTTATGTTCTGCATCTGAATCACAGTGATCAGGTATGGCAGTTTTTGGGAAAATAGTTTACTTCTATTTCACGTTCTCATATTCATCAACTTAAAATCAAACTCCAAACACTCTGCAAGAAATCATCTTCAATGGAGGTTTATTTGTCTCAAATCAAAGAAATTTTAGATCAATTGGCTTTAGCCTCTGCAAAAGTTGATGATGAAGATCTGATATTTCTAACCTTGAATGGTCTACCAGAGGAATACGATGCTTTTAAAACCTCCATTCATACTCGATCTGAGACTGTCACGATGGAAAATTTGTGTTCCTTGTTATGTTCAGAGGCCATTCACATTGAACAAAAACTTAAACATTCCACTGGAACTGATTTTCATGTTGCCTACTCTGCTTCAAGAGGATCTTCATATTCCTCTCAGTCTGGTTATGAATCTTCCAATTCTTCTAATCGAGATTTTCATTCTGCAAGAGGTAGAGGTCAATATCGAGGTTCAAAAAGAGGCAGATATAATAATTTTCAAGGAGGCAGATCAAATAACAGATTCAATAATAATAGATCTAGAAGCAATTATTATTCTAACTTTGGATGTCAGACTTGTGGAGGTCTGAGTCATACTGCTCGTGAATGTTGGCATCGACTGGATCCTAATTTTCTGCTTTCCTCTCATAGTAATTCCTCATAGTCCTCTCTATTCAGTCGAAGGCCTATGCTGCTTCAGTGCCCCAGCTTTTCTCTGATCCTCCCATACCTCCTTGGTATGTTGACTCTGCTACCACCAACCATCTGACAAATGAATTGACAATTCTTCAACAATTTCAGCCTTATCAAGGTCAGGAACAGGTTCAAGTTGGTAATGGTTCCTCTTTACCAATCAGTCACATATAGGTAAAGGACTCTTGCCCACTCCGCATTATTCTTTTCACCTCTCAAATCTTCTTCATGTTCCTACCATCTTTTCAAATCTCTTCTATGTGCATCAACTTACCAAAGATCATAATTGTCTTGTTATTTTTTATGCTAATACTTTTGTCATTCAAGACAAATGTACTAACAAGGTTCTGCATGGAGGTGTTAATGTCAATGGTCTCTACCAGTTCATTCCATCTTCTGAGCAATTCTCTCCCCAAGTTTTTCAGTCTAGCACTACTGCCCCTGTGTTTGATATGCTTTGGCATCATAGATTAGGCCATCCATCTTCTCTAAAGCTTCATTATATGGCTGCTCTTTTATCAAATAAAATTTCATTGAATAAAGACTTGTCATGTATTGATTGTAATGTGTCTAAAGTTCATAGGCTTCCTCTCACATTGTCTAATACTTCTATTAATTGTCCATTTTCCTTGGTTCATAGTGATGTGTGGGGTCCTTTCACAGTGGCTAATGCCCCATTTCGTTTCTATGTTTTGTTTATGGATGATTATAGTAGATTCACTTGGGTTTATCCTTTACATTACAAGAGTGAGGTGTATGATAAATTGCTTGTATTCAAAGCCTATATTGAAACTCAGTTTCAGACTTCACTTAAGATCCTTAGGACTGATTGTGGTACTGAATTTGTTAATAAAAAAATTGATACTTTGTTGTCCTCTCATGGCATTGTTCATCAAAGTAGTTGTCCCTATACTCAGGCTCAAAATGGCATAGTTGAATGCAAACATAGACATCTTACTGTAACTGCTATAGCACTGCTTCATCACTCTTCTGTTCCCATTATTTTGTGGTTTGATGCCATTGCCACAGCTTCTTTCCTTATTAACAGAATGTCCTCTAGTGTTTTACATCACAAGACTCTTTTTGAAATGTTGTTCCATACCTTACCTGATTTTTCCTTTTTCAAAGTGTTTGGTTGCCAATGTTTCCCTTGGGTAAAGCCTTATACTACTCACAAGTTGGAACCTAAATCCATTTCTTGTGTTTTCTATCATCCTGCCATTAAGGGTTATAGGTGCCTTGATCCTATTTCTGGCAAAATCTATATTTCTAGGCATGTAGTCTTTAATGAATCCTATTTTCTATTCTCTGCAGTCCTTAGTTCCTTCTTTCTTCGCCTTCAGATTTGTTTGCTCTTACTTCCCTTTTCTGGCCTTCTTCACCCATTTCTTCATCTATGCTTCCTTCTAGGCCTTCTTCTTCTTCTACTATACCATCTCCTTCTATGCCATCTTTTGCTCAGTCTGAGCCTTCTTCTTCTTCTTCTTCTTCTTCTGAGCCTTTTTCTTCTTCTCCTCCTCCTGCTACTGCTTATCTTGCTCAACCAATTCCTATTTCTTCTATTACCATTGACTTACCTCCTCATTCTCTTCCTTATTATGTATCTAACACACATCCCATGCTTACTAGATCCAAACACAAACTCCCCAAGTGTCTTATTGCTACTGCCTCTCTTCTTGACACTGAACCTACCTTTGTTCAGGTTGCTCTTCAATCTCCTCTGTGGCTGTAGACCGCCCGAACTCCGCTACTGCGCGCGAGTGCGCGAATTGTAGTTCTAGCTACTACAGTTCAGACTCCTGTCACGGTTCTTAATCTAATCTCACAAAGTGCAATGTAAGACTGATAAATCACCAAAGAGTCCAAATCCGACAAATCGTTTTGGAAAATCAATTTTAATCAAGAAGTGCCAAACATGGACTGCTTTGCCAGATTTCAGAGTCGCCACCTAAATATTTTATTTTTGGGAAATTTAGAAACCATGACTCGTGCCTAAGGCCACATGTCCGTCATCACCAAAGTTGCCTCGGCTAGGGAACTTGGGTACGAGAGGGGAAGGTCCTGAAATGAGCACCCCCGCTCGCCCGATCAAAGATCGGCCTCTACTAACATGATATGTTGTTTTTGAAAACACATGTGTTCTTATTCCGGTTTATTAACTGACCTTACTATGTGATGCGCACAACATACAAGTATAGACTAAATCACTCAATTTGGAACAAAATATCTCATGTTTGTTTGTTTGAAAATGGTTTGAAGGTGCTACTCTCAAGTAGGCTAAGACGCGGATTTGCCACCCTCAAGTGGGCTTGGAAAAACATGATTTTGCCACTTCAAGTGGGCTTAAAATGCACATTTCAATGAATTGTTCCAATTCAAGCAATGAAGCCTTCATCCACAGGCATTTAGGCAGTTAAACACTTAAGCACATAGTCTCATGGCAAGCATGCTATCATGGCAGTCACTTACATACATGCAAGGATGCTAAAGCATAAACACTCACAGTGTACTCCGAGCCAAAAAAGAAACTAGTTAGTAATCAATGCATAATCCTAGCTATGTCAAGAATGCCTAATGCAACGCATGCAAAATGCAACTAAGATAGGCTCGGCTATTCTAAGATGTCATATGAATGCAACACTCGATAACATGCTTTGAAACACGTATTCAAGGAAGTGTATTAAAGTACAATGCAGTTTGTATGATGTGCCGAGCCCGGTGCATGCAAGACAGATGAATGATGCATGCATGCAAAGCATAAGTATGCTAATTGAAACATGCCCTAAAGCTAACTATCGAAAGCGGTTAAGTAAAAAGGAGAAAGAAATGGGGGTTGGAAGACATGCATCACACACACGCACACTTATTACAAAATTCACCCTCTCGACGGAGGATCCGAATAAATAATACAACCTAAGCTACTTAACTAATCTAATAATCTAATTAGACTAATTATTACACAACACAAATTGAATAACTAGCTACAACTAATTATTACAATACTTTAATTAATTAACAAATTAGCTAATCATGGAAACTAACTAAGCATGTGAGGTGTGTGAACTAGACTACCACAGCTCTGCCTTGAACAATGAAGGATGCATGCTCTCGATTGCCTCGCTCAGAAATTCATTGCGATGCCCAGAATTGCCACTGTTTGCATTTGCCTTGACCTCTGAAAGTTGTGCCAATCTCCAGAATGCTTTGCTCCAACACAGGGACCCTGGTGGATCATCGGCTGAGTTGGTGGCCATCGGCCAAAGTTGATGGCCGGTCGGCTGCTCTGGTGGCCGGTCGGCCACTGATTCCCTAATTTCCTCCTTTTGCTGCAACAGAGCACAACAAGGGCATGACAGTGTATTTGCAAGGAAATGTGTGTACCACCACACTCCTCATCATATCTTAAGCTCAAAGGAGTGTGGTACTCGACTCTCGCCACCAACCAAGCATCACAATGCATGATGGCCGAGAAGCCAAGTTTGTACAAGTCAATGAATGCACAAATAGACTCGATGAAGCTCCCTATCATGCACGATCAAGGTGTCGGTGACTAAGAAATGAGGCACGTTTCATCACTTCAAGTATGAAACGTCTCTCATTTCTTGTGCTTGGATTAAACGTCCAATCCAAACACATGCAATGCAACACAAACATGTTATCTTGACATGTTTTACTTTGATTCATTTTGTTTACTCATTTTAGATTACCGATAAGTCCTTTAACCGGTTAAGTCCAAAAGTGAGAAGTCCTCTAAATGGAAAGACGGACTAAGCCACAAACATCTTGAGCATGAAAGAAGCCTCATGCCGTTGGTTAGTAAAAACCCTCAAGAGAAGGTTAAAACCATTAGGCATGAATGCCTCGATTTCGTGCTCAAACCAACAAAGGGCTTAAAACCTCTTTCAAAGTGATATAACAAATGAAGAATGTGATGCAATGACATATATTCCAGCACTGAAATAGTATGCTAAATGACATTGAAACATGAAAACGATGCATGCAAGATATGCTTAGAGCTAAGAACGCCAAAGCTAGTGAAGTGCATTACACTAGAAGCATGCCATACAAGGCTCAAATGATTAAACCAGCCCAAAATAGAGCTATAGCAGGCCAAAACAATGGCTAAAATGATCTGAAATGATAGCATGAAAAGCAAAAGAGGAGAAATGCATGCTCATGCAATGGCTCACAAACAAGGCATAAAGGCGCAACTCTCAAACACATTGAAGGAGTGATAAATATGAGAGTATGGCAAAGATATAAGCTCTAAAATACCATGCCAAATGATGCCAAGGCATGCAAACATCAAATATAGCATGCTAGTGGTCTCAAAATTCAAGACTAGTGAAGCCCTCTATGCCATAGCTATACAAAGCAAGCCCCAAAAGGCCAAGAACACTCAAAACATTCCAAAAGCATGTCAAAATAGTACCAAAACATGCATGGAGTATAGCCAAGACAAGCTAGAATGATGGGCCAAAACACCAAGTACACTAGGCTAGTGAGCAAGGTTTACACTACAAGTGTAAGAGGCATGCAAGAGGTGACCTTGTTGACCAAAATCAGAGCTAAGGCATGCCAAAATAACACCAAAAATGGGCTGAGACTAAGCCAACACATGCTAGAATACCAAGCTAACTCATTAGGCATGCAAGGCTAGCAAAGAGGATTTACACTACAAGTGTAAGGAGCATGCAACAAGTGATCAAACCAACTAAAAATAGAGTTATAACATGTTAAAAAATTCACAAAAACATGCTCAAACTAAGCCTCAAGAAAGGAGAAATACATGCTCATTTGATAGGCCAAAACACATGCTAACAAGACAAGAGGAGAGGGGACCACCCCTCCTATTTTGGACCTCAAAACATGGTTTCTACCACTGAAATTCCTCTGGATTTCAGTGGTTAAAAGGCCATGAAAAGTTGTTTTGAAAGGCCTTGAAAAATAGCTTGAAAGGCTTTACAAGCCAATGAGCAAAAGGGAGAGACAGCCCCCTAGCCAAACAAGGCTCAAACTACCATTTTGAGGACTGAAAAATAGAGGTTTTTTCAGTTCAAAAACACCCCCAAAACAGCCCCAAAGTAGAAGAAGATGGCAAAACAAGCTATGCAAAACAAGTTTAAAGGGTAGAGTTTATACCTCTTGAAGTCAAGCACCAAAACAGGCAAAAATCTGAGCTCAAATCACCTTTTGGATCTTAAACAAAGTCCCAAGTAAGCTTCAAGCAACCTCCTTCCAAAGATAGGCAACTTTGATCAAGGATGCATAGGCAAACTAGGCATGTTTCTCTACTTCTATGCACAAAAGGGCAAGAGAGAGAGAGCAAACTAGAGAGAGAGGCAGAGATTTAGCTCTGAACATTGTAGAGAGAGAGAGAGAGATTTTAGTGTGAGAAGCTCTCAAACTTGCCAAAATGTTCTAAGTTAGGAGATATATGAGATATAGCTTCATATATAGCAAAAAGAGAGCATTTGGTCAAAATTATCTGAGTTAGGACAGCTGGCACAAGCTGGAAATAGTTGGAGGAGAAATATCTTCAAAAAATATGAATTTGGGTCACTCTTGGCCGAATGGCCATCTTTGGTGCCGACCTACTACTTGTGATGGCCGATCTGCTACTTTTTTGGCCAATCGGCCACAAAAGTCTACTCTTCAGGCCCAACTTCAAATGGTCATAACGCCTTCATCTGGACTCCTTTGTAGGTCATTCTTGTGTCCAAATTGAATCCCCGGAAGTAAGATTTCCAATGGTGGAAGCCTTGCATCAAAATTCTAACTGTGAAAAAAGTTATGCCTGTTTTGGTGAAGCCGCTCAGTTTTGATCCTACCCGGATTGATGCCCAACTTCAACTAACCATATCTCCCGCATCCGGACTTGGCTTTAGGAGATTCTTGAGTGTAAAATGAAGCCCCGGAAGTCTTCTTTCCAATGGTGGTGGCATGATAGCTTAAATCCAAGTATACAAAAGGATAAGCCCGATTTAGCGAGGACTGCTCGTCTCTTTCTTAACGATTCATACCCAACTTCTCCCTCAACTAGGTTTCTTCGCTCCACTCCTCTTTTCTTCAAATTCAAACCCCTAGAAAAGGTGTTTTGAAAGATTTTTCAAAGGTTTCATCTCTCTTTCATTCATTTCCACTTTGTCCTTGCTTGGTTTGCCGAAAAGCACAACATTTAACAAAATGCGAGCGTCGGAACATCGCAGAAACTTTATTTCAAAAATATTTTCAAAGAGAGGGTTTTAAGGTCTAAAAACCGTCCAAAATAGCTTTGGTCTAAAATGGGGTGTGAGGTTAGGATTTGACTCCTCTTGCCGAAGAAATCAAACCTTTGCCCTGCACATATTTCATCACCAAGTAAACCATCAGTAGTGCCCAAGTCTTAAGGACGGTCAAAAATGGGGTGTCTACACTTCAAGCCATGAAGGAAGAATATCAAGCTCTTCAACAACAAGGCACTTGGGACCTTGTTGATCTTCCACCTCATAAGATTACCATTGGGTGCAAGTGTGTTTTTCGCATTAAATAAAATTCCAATGGTACTATTACTCGTTATAAGGCTAGATTGGTGGCAAAGGGGTTTTTGCAATAGGAAGGAATTGATTTTCATGAGACTTTTAGTCCAATGACTAAACAACCCACCATCAGAATATTTGAGTATTGCTCTTCAATTTCAATGGCCTATCAAATAGCTTGATATTTCCAATGCCTTTTCTTCATGGCATTCTTCAGGAAGAGGTCTATATGCTCCAGCCCTGGGATTTGTGCAATCTCCTACTTATGTCTGCAAACTCAAGAAGGCTTTATACGGTCTCAAGCAATCCCCTAGGGCTTGGTACTCTACTTTTTCATCCTTCTTGCTCTCTCAGGGTTCACAATAGTTTCTCATATTTCTCTCTTTATCAAGAACACTTCTACTAGCCTCACCATCCTCTTGGTGTATGTTGATGATATTTTACTAATTGGCAGTGATTCTGCCCTAGTTACTCAACTTCTTCAGCAGATGCACAAGGCTTTTTCAATGAAAGAGCTTGGTTCTCTTTCCTATTTTCTGGGCATTTTAGTTCATACACATGAACATGCTTATTTCTTATCTCAAGGCAAGTATGCAGCTGCATTATTGCACAAAGCAGGTTTGCAAGACTGCAAACCATGCTTTTCTACTATGGTTATTAAGACAGTGTCTTCTGCATCTGATTCTCTGTCATTTTCTTAGCCTTCTCTGTATAGGAGTTTAGTAGGAGGCCTACAATATTTGACTATCACTAGACTTGATCTCTCATTTGCTGTCAATCAGGCTTGTCAATTTATGCATCTTCCCACCAATGCTCATTTTCAAGCAGTTAAGAGGCTTCTTAGATATGTTAAGGGGAATTTGTCTCATGGCCTCTCTTTCACTCCTAATCCTTTTTTTCTATCTACTTTTTCAGACTCCAATTGGGCCAGTGATAGTCTTGATCGAAAATCTACCTCTAGCAATTGTGTTTATCTTGGATCAAACTTGATTTCCTGGTCAGCTAAAAAGCAAGCTATAGTCTCTTGGTCGTCCACTGAAGCTGAATATCGAGCCTTAGCTCATGCCACAGCTGAGCTCACTTGGCTTCAGCAGTTGCTCAAGGATTTCTATGCTTCTTCTCATGCTATTCCTGTTATCTGGTGTGATGGTTTGTTTGCTATGGATTTAGCATCCAATCCTATGTTTCATTCTAGGTGCAAGCACATCGAGATCGATTGCCATTTTATTCGAGAAAAAGTGGTTGCCAAACAAATTAAGCTCAAATATGTTCCTACAGTTGATCAGGTGGCTGATCTCTTTACCAAACCCCTTTCTCCTTCTCGGTTTCATTATCTTCATGACAAGCTGTTAGTGCTTCCTTGCCCTATCAGCTTGAGGGGAGATGGAAGAGTTATCCCACTATCTCACATCAAACCTAAGTTATAGCCTTTGCCTGTTATAGCTTGTTCATCACAGGCCTGTAATATTAGTATTAAGATGGAGTGCTACAGTGGAATCAGTTGTGGTGGTTAGAATATAAATTTGTTATAGTTTGTTATATAGTTGGTTAGACTAAACATGAGATGTGCTGGTTAAAGAGAGTTAGTTAGGATTAGATATTTTGTTTACTGTATAAATACAAGTGTAAGCTACAGTTTTGAATAAGATGAAGAGTTATAAGATTCTCAATAGTTTCACTACCTGATGATCTCGGGTTTTCAGAGAGTTGCTTTCATGGGTTTTTGATTATAAGTTTTTACTTCTGATGATACTACTTGTCCCTGAGGAACGGGACGAGCTGATCCACGCCTCCCACACCGTTGTCCGATCGCTGGGCCCACTAAGAAACCTACACAAGAGTCCAACGGGGAACTGGAGTCCCCCAGCGAACCCTCCGACGAGCAAGTTAGAGAAGAGAGATTAACAGAATATAGAGATAGGATGGAGATAAAGAACTTAACCTTCTCTTTGTCTTAGAAACCTACTTATATCCTTTGTTCATCATTTCCTTGTCCACTCCGACCTGTCATGTTGGCCAAAAGTCTATGTTCTAGCTTGCCTTGTTCATGGTGAGGCTATTCTGTTCCGACGTGAAGGGGTTATCGTAATAAATGCTGCAGGGAACCTCATTAATGGTTGATGTGTGGTGCAATAACTCTGCAGTATCTTTGTCTGCTTACGGGGATGGTTCTTCTCTTGACAAGTGTTTAGATGTCATTGGTTCTTGGTGCAACGTTGGGTTCTAATGATGTTGGGCTTTAGTGTTTGAATCATGCATTGGGCTTTAAGTGGTGGGCCAAAAGCCCCTATGGGCCCACTTATGTCAGTAGTCCTCCATTCCCAAGTGCAGCTTCAGTCCAACGAAGGGAAAAAGAAAGAAGACGGGGGTTGTGGGTGGTCGAGTGAGAGAAGACCGACTAGGAGGAGGGCCGACTGCGAAGGGTGACCGAGAGGGGGGGCCGGTTGTGAGGTGGACCGAGCACGAAGGGTGACCGAGAGGGGGGCCGACGTGAGGTGACCGACCGTGAACGATGACCGAGAGGGGCGCCGTGAGGTGGAACGACCGCGAAGGGTGACCGAGAGGGGGGCCGACCGTGAGGTGGACCGACCGCAAAGGATGACCGAGAGGGGGGGCCGATCGTGAAGGGTGCCCTAGTGATAAAAGTGAATGGCGGCGTACGGTGCTCGAGGAGCGACGGGACACGTGGTGATGTGAAGTGGAATAGACAGGGAAGGGAAAGAGGGTAGTGGATCATGGTCGTACACGTGGCATAATCCTGTAATAAGGGAGGTGATGCGTTAGCAGGAAGCGAAGGGATAGGCTAATATAGGGCGTTGAAAAGGCAGGGGCGTAAGTTTTCAAAATTTTTCAAATTGGCGAAATTTAATCTCGACCCTTGGAATATTGGCAAACCGTGGGCATTTGGAGTTGTGGTAGCCGAATAAAAGCAGACACAGATAGGCCGTGTATATTTTCCCAATTGGTGTATAGTATGCATTCGGCCCCGCCCCTGACGTTTCAGATGCCGAATAAGTCGATCAGGGGACCGATTAAAAGTTGGAATACGGCATAATAGGGGGGGGCTGAGTGAATAAGTACATGACAGATCAAGAGCGGGCCCTACCTGGAAAACCAGGAGCATATATAAATAGAAGAACGATGAACAAGAAGAGGTATGTGAGAATTAGTACGCTTAACTTAAGACATACGCAATCTAGAGAGCATACACTGACTTATTCGTCAGAGTGCTAATTCCGGCACCCCCGACTAGAGTGTTCATTCTTTTTCAGGCTACCGGCTGAGGATCTCGAGCGTCCCATTGGATCCAAAGAGTATTTCCAAATTACCTTCCCCACAATTGGCGCCGTCTGTGGGAATACTCAACTACATCCATGGCGGGCGCAACGGAAGATCCTCCGATAATCGCTGACGAAACTACACCGAGAGATGATCTCACCCCAACAAACATGCTGGGACTAGAGACTATCGCCGCAAGATGCGCCTTGAACTTCGACTCACCCTCGACTTCAGCGCATGAGACAATGCAAGCGATCATGGAACAAGCAAAGCAAAACGAACAGAGGTTGGAGAACATGATCGCTGAGAACGAACGTCTCCGTCAGGATTTGGCCTTGGAAGTGGCGAAGTCTAAACAAGCTGTACGCCAAGATCCGGAACGACCTCTGAGGGCAGGTGGTCGATGACCTCGAGCCCGACAACAAGACACTGACAGCGACTCTGACTCATTATCCCCGGAGCCCAAGAAGAAGGGACGACCCGAAACTACCAGTTCCTCTGAAGAGAGTCCATGTATATGGCACAAGCGAAGACGAAATGGTTTAGACGAAGAGGACCAGCACGATCCCTTGTGCGACGGATCGTAAAGGCAGTACTACCCAAGAAGTTCAAAGCCCCGTCGTTCACCTTGTACGACAAGAAATCGGATCCCACGGATCATATCCGTCACTATAAGCAAGCCATGACGTTGTATGCAGACGACGAAGCTCTCATGTGCAGAATATTTATGAGCAGTTTGGGACCGTTGGTAGTTAGATGGTATTATAAGTTGGACCGGCATCGATTAAGAGTTTCCATCAATTACAAAAATCCTTCAGGGCAAGATTCATCACCAACGAGGTCCAGCTAAAACAAGCCAACTCTCTCTGGGCAATGCAGATCCAGCCAGGAGAAACACTAAGAGCGTATTCGGCGCGCTATGGGAGTGCTTTAATCTTGTTGATGACGCTTGCAACGACTCCATGGCCATCACCGCCTTTAAAATGGGTTTGCATCCTGACAGTGCTCTCCGCAGTTCCTTGACTAGAAGGCCCCGAAAATAGTCTGGTCGTTGATGAAGAAAGTTGAGGAATACTGCAAAGTGAAAGACGATGCCTTGCGGGTTAAAGCTAGGAACAAGGCCGACAAGACGGCCCATCTTGAAATTGTTCAGCCGGTAAACTCTGTGTCACCTCAAAGTCCCAAACCACGGCATCGGGCTAAATGAGAAAAGAGACGGGATTCACGCTGATCAAACGACCAATGTTCCCACCGAGCTAGCGAACAACTTCAAGTAGATAGCAGGCGCACAAGGCGCGCGAACAAGAAGTATACGGAGTTGTCGGAGCCGATCAACGTGGTTATGTCTAAAGTCCAACATCTTCCATTCTTCAAATGGCCACCCAAAATGGTGGGACCTCCCGACACGAGACGACGAGATAGGCGGTGCGAGTATCATAAAGACCACGGCCATGATACTGAGAGTTGTTATGCATTGAAGGATCACTTGGAGGAATTGGTACAAGATGGTCGGCTACAACAGTACATTCGAAAAGGCAACTCAACCAAAGCAATAGCCTTAAGGCAGGATTCACCTCCACTCGGCGTGATCCACATGATATATAGCCTACCAGCGGCATCTGCGGTGCATACGATTCAGTCGTGTCCTGACCCTCAAAATCAACTCACCCCGGCTAAACGGCCCCATGAAGCTGCGAGCATTGCCTTCGATGATTCAGATTTGGCCGAGTGACACTTCCTCACATCGATCCTTTGGTAATTGAGTTACGCGTAAACCGATTCACTGTTGAGCGCGTACTCGTTGATCTTGGGAGCACATCGGAAGTTATGTATTACAGGACATTCACCAAACTTGGCTTCACCAAATCGGATCTTTCTCCAGCTCCTTATCTATTATTCGGCTTCAACGCCAATCCAAAGTACCCGTTAGGCAAAGTCACGCTACCAGTTCGAGCAGGCTCGCGAACAGTGGATGTGGAATTCTTGGTCGTCAAGCTGCCCTCGCCATATAACCTCATCATGGGCCGAACTTAGCTGCACACCATGCAGGTCGTGCCAAGCACCTATCATCAATTGCTCCGTTTCCCTACTGAACGAGCCGTTGAACAAATTTGTGGTTCACAGAAATCGATACAAGCATGTTATCTCCTTGCTGCGAAGACACCAAGAGAGCTGGATTGAATTCTATTGAGGTGCCGGATCGAGAGGGCCTTGACGATGTTGGATGGCTTCCAAGCGAAAAGGCCACGGAAACCCTGGATCGAGTTGAAATTGTCGGGAATCCTGACAGGTTCTTCATGATCGGTGCCTCCCTGAACGAAGTCGACAGACAGCAGCCAATTACCTTCTTACTCGGCAACCTTGACGTATTTGCCTGGTCGTCGTATGAGATGCCTGGGGTAGATCCATCTGTCTCTCAGCATTGTTTGAATGTCGACCCCAAATGTAAGCCGATTATACAGAAAAGTCGGCGGTCAGCCGCAGAGCACACTGCCGCCGTTGTTGAAGAGGTTGACCAGTTGCTTGACGCCGGAGCTATCAGGGAAGTGACCTACCCTACATGGCTCTTGAATACTGTGGTTGTGAAGAAGAAAAATGGGACTTGGCGTGTCTATGTTGATTTCACCGACCTAAACAAAACTTGCCCCAAGGATTGTTTTCCCCTACCCAGAATTGACCAACTTGTAGATGCTACGGCACGTCACTAGCGTATGAGCTTCCTTGATGCCTACAGAGGCTACCATTAAATTGCCATGCATCCAAAGGACCAAGACAAAACTGCATTCCTCACCCCAAGAGGAACCTATTGCTATAAGGTTATGCCTTTTGGGCTGAAGAATGCAGGGGCAACTTACCAAAATTAGTCACTACCATGTTCAAGGAGCAACTCGGCCACACTATGGAAGTTTACATTGACGATATGGTGGTCAAGTCCAAAGAAGAGCAAACTCATCTAGCCGATTTGGAAGAAACATTTGGCATTCTACGCAAATACAAAATAAAGCTGAATGCTTCCAAATGTGCGTTTGGGATCGGCTCTGGCAAATTCTTTGGTTACATTGTCAACCACCGAGGAATCGAAGCCAATTTGAGGCAAATCACCGCAATCCTGGAACTCGGCTCCCCTCGATCGGTCAAGGAGGTTCAGAAGTTGATGGGGATGGCCGCCGCACTCAACAGGTTCATTAGTCGTTCCACGGACCGCTGCCGACAATTCTTTCAAACACTACGGCAGGGTAAAGCTTTTGAATGGACCTCCGAATGTGAAGCCGCTTTTAACGGTCTGAAGGCTTATCTCCGATCTGTTCCACTTTTGACAACACCATCGGCAGGCGACCCGCTCATTTTATATCTGGTCGTCTCTGATCGGGCTGTCAGCACCGTATTGTTGAAGCAAAAGCTTGGAGAGCAGCGACCAGTGTATTATGTGAGCAAGGCAATGGTTGACGCCAAAACCCGTTACCTTCCATTGGAAAAACTCATCCTAGCCCTAGTCATGGCGGCAAGAAAATTGATGCATTACTTCTAGGGGCATAGCATCGGGGTACTAACAGATTACCCCCTCCGATCATACTATGTAGTGCAGAAGCATCAGGGCGCGTTTCGAAATGGGCCCTCGAACTTGGCCAGTACGATATTCAATTTCTGCCCAGAACCTCAATCAAGGGGCAAGTGCTTGCTGATTTTGTAGCTGAATTCACGGGGGGTGTTGCTGACTTCAAGACCGACCAAACTCAACCCAAGCCGAATTGGAGAATTTATGTGGGGGACATTTGGCAGCTGTATTGTGACGAGTCATCCAATCAACGGGGCAGTGGAGCCGGAGTAGTAATCATGGCTCCCAATGGCGCAATAATTGAGTAGGCCGTCAAACTCGGCTTTGAAGCATCAAATAACGAGGCCGAATATGAAGCCCTTCTAATCGGTTTACGGAATGCACATCTTCGGGGTGCTCGGCATTTGCTTGTATTTTACGATTCAAAACTGGTGATCAATCAGCTAAAGGGGGAGTACGCGGCCAAAAATGACCGTATGGCGGCTTACATGAAAACTACTAACTCCTTGCTGGCAAAATTTGACCATCATGAATTGAATCAAATAACACGTGATCAGAACACACATGTAATGCCCTGGCTTGCCTAGCCTTCGCCATTAACTCAGAGATTAAACGGACCATCGAGTAGGTTTCATCCCGGAGTCGAGCATTGGCCCTTCGGAGGAAGTCCAGGTCAATGTCATAGAGTCAGGACCGAGTTGGATGGACCCCATTGCTGCATTCCTGTCTTACGAATAGCTTCCAGTGGACAAGAAAGAAGCGCACAAGCTGCGAAACACAGCCCTGCGATACTACTTGGATCTACAAGGAAAGCTTTACAAAAAATCCCTTTCTGGTCCATACTTGGAATGCGTGCATCCGGACAAAGTTGAAGAGCTTCTGACTGAAATACATGAAGGCAGTTGTGGCGCACATTGTGGCGGGTGCTCTTTGGCTCATCGAGTTGTGACACAAGGGTATTACTGGCCGACAATGAGAGCCAATGTCGAGTGTTACGTGAAAAAGTACGAACAATGCCAGAAGTTCTCTCCTCTGGTTCACCTGCCTGCTGAAGAGTTAAGCTCCATAACCAGCCCTTAGCCATTCGCTCAATGGGGACTTGACATCGTCGGACCGCTGCCTTGTGCCCCGGGTAACAAGCGATTTCTGATGTCGCGACTGATTATTTCACGAAATGGGTAGAAGCGGAGGCACTAACGCACATCCGAGATATCGACGTAAAGTGTTTTGTATGAAGAAATATCATAACGTGGTTCGGCATTCCAGAGCACTTATATCAGACAACGGCACCCAGTTTGATTGAGGATTCTACCGGGAGCTTTGTAGCAAGTATGGTATTCGGCCATACTTCTCCACCCCGGCTTATCCACAGAGTAATGGCCAAGCTGAAGCCTCCAATAAAACCATTTTAGACGGCATCAAAAAGAGGCTGGAGAAAGCGAAAGGCCGATGGGTTGAAGAACTGCAGAGTGTATTATGGGCTCATCGCACAACACCGAGACGGTCCACCGGGGAAACGCCGTTCGCTTTGTGCTTCGGAACACATGCAATTATCCCCTTGGAGATCGGCCTCCCAACCTTGAAATCAAAAGTTTTTGATATGGGCCGAAACGATATGATGCTGGCTTTGGATTTGACTCTGATTGAAGAACGAAGAGATCGTGCCCTTGCTGCCATGGCACGGTACCAGGAGTAGCTTGCTAAGTCGTATAACCAACGCGTTCAGCTACGCCGCTATGTACCTGGCGAATTGGTCCTAAAGAAAGTGCTTCTAGCTGCCAGGAAGCCGGCTGACGAAAAGTTAGGTCCTAACTGGGACGGCCCCTACCAGATCGACTCAGTCGCGAGAACGGGGGCTTATCGGCTCAAAGGCATGTTTGGCAGGAATCTGCCACGCCCTTGGAACTTCTCGCATTTGTGTAAATTCTATCATTAGACCCGACCCGTGGGGCATGATATTTATTTTGAATGATCTGTCATGTACATATTTCACTTTTGCAATGCAAAGTTTTGTTTGTCTCTCATTGTGTAACTCAGTTCAAGTCCTCCGATTTAAGCCTCTGAATTCGGAGCCTCATCCGTGCAGGTCACGTTTGGGCCGAATAAGACTCCGGATTCGGAGCGTCCTTCATGCATGTCACGATTGGCCAAGACAAAAAGCCTCCGAATTCGGAGCCCTATCCATGCAGGTCACATTTGGGCCAAATAAGACTCCGGATTCGGAGCGCCCTTCGTGCATGTCGTGATTGGCCAAGACAAAAAGCCTCCGAATTCGGAGCCCCATCCGTGCAGGTCACGTTTGGGCCGAATAAGACTCTGGATTCGGAGCGCCCTTCGTGCATATCTCGATTGGCCAAGACAAGCCTCTAAATACGGAGCCCCGTTCGTGGTCTCGTTTGGGCCGAATAAAAATTCCGGATTCGGAGCGCCTCGCAAGCTGTTACAACATGTGGTGACAATTGAAACATTCAAGCATTCAGAAATGTTTCATTAAATTGATTTCAAGCATTCAAAAATGTTTCATATGATCATTAGAAAATAAATACATAATTCGCACTCAATCTACATATGATCATTACAAGGTCTGCTTTTATTCGGTGGCTCCCTCATTATCACTCTTCTCAACTTCGAAAGTGGAAAAAGGGAAATCATCTCGCTGGTACAGCGGCGATGCCAAATTCACATCTGCTGCCCAGAGAGCCTCAGCTTCCTAAAGTGCCTTGATCCAACCGTGCTTAAATCCACGATTTTCACATCGGCAAACTTCCTCGGCGAGTTTCTCCTTGGACTTCCCTATTCCGACCTTTCGGCCGTCATGAAAGCCTTTTTCATAGGCCGTGGACCTCGCAGTCTCAATCGCAAACATGCTAGCCATGTTTCGATCGGCAATGGCATGACTTATTAGCCTCTGGTCACCCTCTCTTCCACAACCGGGTTAGGATGGTTGGCCGATTGAGACTCGGCAGACTTGATTTTCCTTAGTTCACGCTCGGCCTTCTCCGCGCGAGCTTCTAAGTTCCGAATGTGTTCATCTCTCTGTTCTATATCCCGCCGAGCGGCGTGAAGATCATGCTGATTTCATAAGTGGTGTACAGCCCCATCACCGCCCCATGAACGCCTTCACGAAGCACTTCGAAATCCTACCGACCTACCATCGACTGCTGGACTTCAGGTGGAAAAATTTGTCGAGCGAACTCGACTGCCACATTTGGATCACGAACGATTGAATCCACCTCTGTCATTGGTCTATTCTCCACGAAGACCGCAAAACTCAATGGGCGCGTTGTCGCATCGGATTCCCTTCCAGAATGGGGTTGAGGAGATCTGCCCCGTGGCTGCTTGTCCCTCCTGGGTGATCTACTTCGACAACAAGGAGATTGGCGTCTCTCCGATCCCTCGAAGTCCTACTTCCCATGCGCATAGGTTCGCCACTTCGATTCATATCTCCTTCCAGCTCAGCTAATGTTCTCGTCTCTCCTCTGTTGTTGAAAAAAAGTCTATTTGACATTCGCACTTGTTTAACCTTCCTCAATGAACTGGACTGAATTACTGACTCTGAGCATATAAATAGGACCTTCATGCACGAAGTACACGCCCCATTTATTCCCAACGGGGGCAGCACCTCCGAGGTGATCTCATTAATATTAAAACCTCAATAACCTGGCGCCGATTGAGTCATGTGCCCCAACCGCCCCATGAACCTCTGTTATTCGGCGTTCTAGTTCATGAACCAGCTGGGGCAAGGGCAGATTCATCAATCTAGTCGGCTTAAGTGCCCCAACTGCTCCATGAATCGATTTATCAGTACAATATTCATGAGTTCATTTTATTCAGCTTTCTAGTTCATGAACCAGCTGGGCAAGGGCAGATTCGTCAATCTAATCGGCGTATTTGCCCCAACCGCCCCATGAACCTCTGTTATTCGACGTTCTAGTTCATGAACCAGCTGGGGCAAGGGCAGATTCATCAATCTAGTCGGCTTGAGTGCCCCAGTCGCTCCATGAATCGATTTATCAGTACAATATTCATGAGTTCATTTTATTCGGCTTTCCAATTCATGAACCAGCTAGGCAAGGGCAAATTCGTCAATCTAATCAGCGTATTTGCCCCAGCCGCCCCATGAACCTCTGTTATTCGACGTTCTAGTTCATGAACCAGTTGGGGCAATGGCAGATTCATCAATCTAGTCGGCTTAAGTGCCCCAGCCGCTCCGTGAATCGATTTATCAGTACAATATTCACGAGTTCATTTTATTCGGCTTTCCAGTTCATGAACCAGCTGGGGCAAGGGCAGATTCATCAATCTAATTGGCTTATGTACCCCAGCCGCCCTATGAACTGATCTATCAGTACCTCATGAATTCATTTTTATTCAGATTCATCAATCAAATTTATTAATAAAATCAGCTAATAAGTTTTTCGTCTCACGTAGTCTTGACATTTTGTTCTAACTGCTGATTTTTTTAATTGTGTACTCATATAACAAATAGTATAAGCAATAACTTGAGAGCATAAAAAATTTTCATTTATAAATTGGACACTAACAGCGGACATTTTACACATGAAAATCGGTTGACATCCAAAAAAGATGAAAATCTACTAACAAAAAACTTTGCATCTAAGATGCCTACCAAAAACGAAAATATGCCTTGATCATTCCTCATGATCAGACGCCAGCGGGTCAACATCCACTTGCTCGTATGGAATCGGTTGTGCCAATGTCACATTCGCAACAGCGAGGGCTTTGACCCAGCTGTGTTTGAAGCCCCGATTCTCAAACTTCGGCACTTCATCTGCGTAGCTTTCCAAGGCGGCCTCTTGCCCAGCTTGGAACGCTTTGGAAATCACAGAGTCGGCCATTTCCCTTGCATTCTTCAATTCCTCCAAGTCGGCTTCCAGCTTGGCGATTGCCTCCTGGGCTAACTTAAGCGCCTCATTGCTGGCCTGCGCCTTTTCCTCGGTGGCAAGCCTTAACTGATCGAAATTTCTAGCTCGCTCGGCCTCTGAGTCGGCTCTGGCGCATTCCACTGCCGCTTGCGTTGCCACATAATCGGCCCCTTGAGAGACCGCCACAACCTTGTTTTGTTCATTTTCAATTTCAGCTTTCAATAGGCCAATCTGTTCTATGGCGTTGTGTTGACGGCGGCCGATCTCGGCTATCTTGCCCACCGCCTACAAAACAAAGAAACAGCAAACATAATTAGAAAAATATTTACAAACGTTTATGCGTGAAGACGGAAGATTGCAGATAAGACAAGTAACGTACCGATAGGGCCGACGGGGCGGCCAAAGCAATTAGCATCAGATCTGGCTCTGCTCGAAATACGGCTCTGTCGACCGGCAGGGATATCGAGGAGGCCATGCTCAAGGCCACAGCCGGGGTCCCTCAAAACCGAGGAGTTCGCTGAAATCGGCATATTTTTGACCCTTGGTTGAATCGTGAATGGAAGGACCAAATTCGACTCCTCAACTCGGGGTCGTTTATCGCTTTGGTCCTCTTCGTGCTCGGCCTCTCGATCGACGGGGCGCTTTTCGCCCCTTTGTTCACATTCGTTGGCCTGCCCCACCTACTCCATCTCGGCCGTTTCAGGGTGAGCCGTCTCTTCGGCAGTAACCGGAGGAGTAGACTCAGTGACCATGGCCGGTGTAGACTCAGCGACTGCGGCTGTAACGCCCCGACTTCCCGGTCGTTAATAAATCAAATCAACCTCAAATTTATAATCGCAGATAACTCATAATCCCAAATATACAAATCATGTCGATAATAACTAACTCAAATGTCTCCAAAACATAAATTATACAAATCTCCAAATAAATAACATATAGTTGTGGACTAAAAGAATCTCCAACTCAAACAATCTCTTTAGATGCTTCAACTCCAACTGCTACTAAATTTGCTTCACGCCTGAAAAAAAAATTAATTCGGGAAGTCTACAATACAACAGGAATAACAAGGCTCAGACAGAAAATAAATTAACAGAGATCTAACAATTACACAACCGATTAGATTCGATAATCAAACAATTTACCAAATTGCACAAACAAGTCAACTTGACATATGATAATTTATCCAGAACCAAATACCCGGTCCTACTCGGTACATGACCAATGACCAGCCTCACCCACCTCACCCAAGCACAAACGCTTATATGAGCTATTGGTCCAAGCTATTGGCAAGGTCTACTCGATCCATGTACGGAGCATTTCCACTTCATTTAGCCAGACAAATCAACACTGACTACACAGAACAACTTCACAGAATTTATGAAATGACCAAAGCACTCAAACGTGTCAACAGACAATGATTCACAAGATTTATCAAATGATCACAATAATCAAGAGGATTACAAATTGAAAGCAATTAATATAAACTCTTTGTAAAGAGATTTAGAGGAAGCATATTGTATACCACCCAAATTACCTCAAATCAATCTCCTCCGTCTCCAACACTCGAATCTCGATCTTTCTCCATGAATCTCCAAATTCTAAGCCATAAGGTATGTGAGGTTTCACAAAATCTACAACTCTCCTCCTTTATGAAAATGCTTACTCTCACTTCAAACATTCTTAATCTAAACTCTAAATCTATATAACAAATGGAGAGAGATATGGGAAAAACCATACAAAGAAGTTGAGAGGTGAGCTCAATTTATAGGCAAACTTGGTGTAACATGGCATAAAAGCCCACTAGTTGGAATTGAAAGGACAAGTTAGAATTTACTTGTCATTAAAGCCTACTAATTGGAAAATGAATGGATCACTAGTTGGAATATGAATGGACACTAGTTGGAAAATGAATGGACACTAGTTGGAATAAATGAACACTAGTTGGAATTTGTAAAGAGATTTAGAGGAAGCATACTGTATACCACCCAAATTATCTCAAATCAATCTCTTTCGTCTCCAACACTCGAATCTCGATCTTTCTCCATGAATCTCCAAATTCTAAGCCATAAGGTATGTAAGGTTTCACAAAATCTACAACTCTCCTCCTTTATGAAAATGCTTACTCTCACTTTAAACATTTTTAATCTAAACTCTAAATCTATATAACAAATGGAGAGAGATATGGTAAAAACCATAGAAAGAAGTTGAGAGGTGAGCTCAATTCATTTGATAAATCCTGTGAAATCATTCTGTTGACACGTTTGAGTGCTTTGGTCATTTGATAAATTCTGTGAAGTTGTTCTGTGTAGTCAGTGTTGATTTGTCTGGCTAAATGACGTGGAAATGCTCCGTACATGGATCGAGTAGACCTTGCCAATAGCTTGGACCAATAGCCCAGATAAGCATTTGTGCTTGGGTGAGGTGGGTGAGGCTGGTCATTGGTCATGTACCGAGTAGGACCGGGTATTTGGTTCTGGATAAATTATCATATGTCGAGTTGACTTGTTTGTGCAATTTGGTAACTTGTTTGATTATCGAATCTAATCGGTTATGTAATTGCTGGATCTCTGTTAATTTATTTTCTGTCCGAGCCTTGTTATTCCTGTTGTATTGTATACTTCTCGAATTAATTTATTTTTCAGGCGTGGAGCAAATTTAGTAGCGGTTGGAGTTGAAGCATCTAAAGAGATTGTTTGAGTTGGAGATTCTTTTAGTCCACAACTATATATATTTTTTGGAGATTTGTATAATTTTTGTTTTGGAGGCATTTGAGTTAATTATTTGTGGAGATGATTTGTATATTTGGGATAAATCAAATCAACCTCAAATTTATACTCGCAGATAACTCATAATCCCAAATATACAAATTATCTCCACAAATAATTAACTCAAATGTCTCCAAAATATAAATTATACAAATCTCCAAAAATAATATATAGTTGAGAACTAAAAGAATCTCCAACTCAAATAATCTCTTTTGATGCTTCAACTCCAACCGCCACTAAATTTGCTCCACGCCTGAAAAATAAATTAATTCGGGAAGTAAACAATACAACATGAATAACAAGGCTCAGACAGAGAATAAATTAACAGAGATCCAGCAATTACACAACTGATTAGATTCGATAATCAAACAATTTACCAAATTGCACAAACAAGTTAACTCGACATATGATACTTTATCTAGAACCAAATACCCGGTCCTGCTCGGTACATGACCAATGACCAGCCTCACCCACCTCACCCAAGCACAAACGCTTATCTGGGCTATTGATCCAAGCTATTGACAAGGTCTACTCGATCCATGTACGGAGCATTTCCACGTCATTTAGCCAGACAAATCAACATTAACTACACAGAACAACTTCATAGAATTTATCAAATGACCAGAGTACTCAAACGTGTCAACAGACAATGACTCACAGGATTTATCAAATGATCACAATAATCAAGAGGATTACAAATTGAAAGTAATTAACATAAATTCTTTGTAAAGAGATTTAGAGGAAGCATATTGTATACCACCCGAATTACCTCAAATCAATCTCCTCCCTCTCCAGCACTCGAATCTCGATCTTTCTCCATGAATCTCCAAATTCTAACCCATAAGGTATGTGAGGTTTCACAAAATCTACAACTCTCCTCTTTTATGAAAATGCTTACTCTTACTTCAAACATTCTTAATCTAAACTCTAAATTTATATAACAAATGGAGAGAGATATGGGAAGAACCATAGAAAGAAGTTGAGAGGTGAGCTCAATTTATAGGCAAACTTGGTGTAACAAGGAATTGAAAGGGTTAGTTAGGATTTATTGGTTCATTAAAGCACGCTAATAAACACTAGTCGGATTATGAAAAGACACTAGTTGGATTAAATGAACACTAGTTGGAAAATAATTTTAAACATTATAAACACGAGTTCGAGATAAGTCCAGTAACTGAGGGTCTTTAAGCAATAATTTAAACATTTTTTTTAAAGCGAATACATTTTTCAAGGCTTCACAACCTATCCCCCTTAAAACAATTTCATCCCCGAAATTCAACTACATACTGCATTCGAAAGGTCTATTCGATCCATGTACGGAGCATTTCCACGTCATTTAGCCAGACAAATCAACATTAACTACACAGAACAACTTCATAGAATCTATCAAATGACCAGAGTACTCAAACGTGTCAACAGACAATGATTCACAGGATTTATCAAATGATCACAATAATCAAGAGGATTACAAATTGAAAGTAATTAACATAAATTCTTTGTAAAGAGATTTAGAGGAAGCATATTGTATACCACTCAAATTACCTCAAATCAATCTCTTCCGTCTCCAACACTCGAATCTCGATCTTTCTCCATTAATCTCCAAATTCTAAGCCATAAGGTATGTGAGGTTTCACAAAATCTACGACTCTCCTCCTTTATGAAAATGCTTACTCTCACTTCAAACATTCTTAATCTAAACTCTAAATCTATATAACAAATGGAGAGAGATATGGGAAAAACCATACAAAGAAGTTGAGAGGTGAGCTCAATTTATAGGCAAACTTGGTGTAACAAGACATAAAAGCCCACTAGTTGGAATTGAAAGGACAAGTTAGAATTTACTTGTCATTAAAGGCCACTAGTTGGAATTGAATGGATCACTAGTTGGAAAATGAATGGACACTAGTTGGAATTGAATGGACACTAGTTGGAATTTAATTAACACTAGTTGGAATTGAATGAACCATTATTTGGAAAATTTAATGGACCACTAGTTGGAATTGAATGAACCATTATTTGGAAAATGAATGGTCACTAGTAACTGAGGGGCTTTAAGAAACTAATTTAAACATTAGGTTTTTAAAGAGAAAACATTTTTCAGGGGCTTCACAACCTATCCCCCTTAAAACAATTTCGTCCTCGAAATTCAACTACATACTGCCTTCGAAAAGCTCGGGGTTTCACAATCTATCCCCCTTAAACCAATTTCGTCCTCGAAATTGATAATCTCTTATACTCCAAAGTTTAATAACTACAACCTCTTCAGATAATACGCTTTCGCTACGCACTCTGATATAAACAACCAATTTTTTTTTACCTCAAATATCAATCATGTTTTTTTTTTTTTTACCTCAAATACTGAACCCAATTATTAATCACCCAACAGATCCCATGTAAGACCGAAAAGCTCGGGGTTTCACAGCGGCGGGTGGAGTTTCCGATCGGACGGCCTTGGCCCTCCGCCTGGCGGCCATCTTCTTGGCATTCTTCTTCCGCACAAGTTGCGAAAGTGATTCCCCAGCTATATCCTCTGGTTAAGCGCCGGGAAGATCTCCTAAGTTTGTAAAAATGTCCTCAAAGACGTCCCATCGGCCAGATATAGACGGAGGGTCGGACAAATTCAATCAAGCCTCCTCAAACGCTGAATTGAGGGCTTCGTCTACCTCGGTTCCCAATTGGTTCGGGTCCTCGGCGATCTGATCGGCTACTTGTTCTTCTGCGTGTTCCGAATCGGAGGCTTCTAAACCGATCTCCTTCAGACTTTTAAAGCTGGGGAAGATGAGGGCTGTAAGATGATCTTCGCCTCTTGGAACTGGAATATGGTCTGTTGCCGAAAACGTTGAGTAGGACGGCGCGTAGCGCAAGAGAATATGGGCCGCCCTTCCTTGCTTCTGAAGATTTGGACGGCCAACGAATTGCAGAGTGATTTTAATATCCGCAAGTACAGCGTCGTCGGCCGAAACCAACACTTTCTTCAACTCATTGCTTGCGCAAACAAAACGGTAAGTACGTGAAAGGAGAGCCGAATACACATGCAAAAATATAAGCAACTGGAATGAGCTATACGGCCACCTGGATCGCCCTTTCGCCTTGGCATGGGATCTAGGCGATCTTCACCCTCGCCGAATTCCCAGTTGCCTTGAACAACGACCATCATGTCGTCAACACGCTTGCCAGAGCTGGCAAGCATGGTCACTAAATGATGATCGGTGTCCTTGGCCCTAAGAAAATAGCGTCCTAGACGGCCAGTGGACTTGGTTAAGACATAACAATGCCGAATCGTAGGAATGCCTAGGTTAATCCTAAGACGACGGTTTAACTCTATGATCCCCATTATGATGTGAAAAAAATTCACGTTAGGCTAGGAAGGGATTAAGCCCTAATGTCGAAAGACGGCTCTCAAAAACGGATGAAGGGGAAAATGGATGCCGCCTTCAACTCGATAGGAGAGGAAAGATGATTGTCCTCTCGTTGGTCCTCTGCATATCAGTGGTGTTGTCTTCCACGAGTGATAGATGAACACCATCGGGGATGGAACAATGGTGTCGGAAGCCGGAAATCCGATCCGGAGAAAGGAGCGCTTTCAAATTTTTTGCCATCGTAGCCAGCCTAAGGATTATGCAAAACTAATAATAAATGAGAAAATGGTATTGGGAGTGAAAGAGAAGAGAACTTACAGGAAGCGAAAGGGATAATGAGAGATAGAAGAGAGTTGCAGAGGTCGCGAGGTGGAGGAGTTGTACTAGAAGGCGAACCAAAAAATCTTGAGTATTCAAAGTATACATTCGAAGAGACAAAGTTTTAAACCACATTAAATGGAGGAAGCATACGAAGAGGCAGGAACTTGTAATGATGACTAGAAAACGTGTGCGTTCTGACACGCTTTGGAATGAGGTTAACTGCCAAATTTTTGACTTTTCAAGATCGAAACCAAACACATTGACTAAACAGAGTTAGTGGGGTGTTTGGGGGGCAATTGTGGTAGCCGAATAAAAGCAGACGCAGATAGGCAGTGTATATTTTCCCAATCGGTGTATAGTATGCATTCAGCCCCGCCTCTAACGTTTCAGACGCCGAATAAGTCGATCAGGGGGCCGATTAAAAGTTGGAATACGACATAATAAGGGGGGGCTGAGTGAATAAGTACATGACAGATCAAGAGCGGGCCCTACCTAGAAGACCAGGAGCGTATATAAATAGAAGAACGATGAACAAGAAGAGGTATGTGAGAATTAGTGCGCTTAACTTCAGACACACGCAATCTAGAGAGCATACACTGACTTATCCGTCGGAATGCTAATTCCGACACCCTTGACCGGAGTGTTCATTCTTTTTCAGGCTAACAGCTGAGGATCTCGAGCGTCCCATTGGATCCAAAAAGTATTTCCAAATTACCTTCCCCACAGGTGTTATTCGCTTTACTTACCTAATCGCAAAAAACTAAAACATCCTAGAGGTGAACTCATTTGTTTCGTGTGACACGCCTCTGCAACACTTTGTGAACTTTCTTGTGCCAGCGTCCGAAGCGATATGCAGACACGTAGGAGAATGGCTCGAGATGAAGTGCCAGCCATAAGGCTAGATTCATTGGGAGACGACGACGCAATGGAGTTGGCGGAACAACGCCGAGGAGAGCGAAGGGAGGGGAGGGGAGCTGGGCAAACGGCGCAGGCTCGCCCGGCAATGATGATCGAATCCGCCAAGCCAATTAGCCAAGTGGAGCCGGACCACTGGCACACCATGGCCGACAGGTCTACGTTTACGGCGGAGGAGTTGGAGGAGGTACAAAGGAAGTACCAAATTCCGGTGGAGGTAGAGCTGAGGCTGCCTACATCAAATGAGAGGGCGTCGGATGCACGGCCATTAGAATTCACGCTGTATGAGGAGGCACTGCGGGAGGGGGGGCTGAGGCTACCACTCCCCCAAATAGTGGTGGACATACTTAACAAGTTGGAAGTTGCGCTAGGGCAGCTGATGCCCAACGCATGGAAGATACTGATGGCTTGCGCGGTTTCATGGCCATGGGCGACCGGGGGGCGGCCATGACGGTAAAGGAATTTTTCTCCTGTTACAAGGCCTCCGGTCAACAAGAGACGTGGGTGACCTTGCAGGCAGTGCCTGGTCGGGGACTAGTGGCAGGCTTGCCATCTTCGGTGAAGGGGTGGAGGCCGAGATGGTTTTATGTATCAGCGAACGGTGGGAGAGGAGTTCACACCACATGGAAAGTCCCCACAAAATCGGTGGAGCCAAGGCTAGACATGGAGGCTGAGAACAGGGTGAAGAGGGTGAAGGAGTGGAGGGAGAAAGAAGAGGTAAGGTGGGATGATCTGATCCTTCTTTCAACTCTGTTTACCCTGATCCTGTTGCCATAGCCGATGGAGGAGGATCCGGCGAGGGAGGAGCTGGAGGCATGGAGGAAGGCGGAGGAGGCGGAAGAGAGGAGAGTGTTCGCTAAAGCGAACAAGTATAAGGAGAGATAGTTGGGGCCCGCGCCTAAACTGGTGATGAGGGAGCGAGTCCGACCATGTCCCAAACCGTTGGGGGACAAAAACCTGACTGAGTTTGCCCCACTGCCGCCCCCAGTAGACCCACTGAAGGAGAGGGCCAAACAAGAGGTGGAGGCAGTGCTAAAGAAATGGAACAAAAAGAGGGTGGTGGCAGAGGGCAGTAAGGATGCCCCTGCTCTAAAGAAGATGAATGAGGGGAATGTGGAGAAGGCGCCAGGAAGGGAAACTGCCCAAGTGGCGAAGGAAGGCATGAGCCCAAGAGCCCAAGTGCCAAAAGAAAACATGGGTCCAAGCGCCCAAGTGCTGAGAGAAGATGTTGGCCCAAGTGCCCAGGCGGAGGTGACGGTGGGGCCTGTGGTAGAAGTATCTCCCAGTCCTAGTGAAGAGAAGATTAGGAGTAGGAGACCAGAGACAAGCGTCGCGCTGAAGACTGCCATGTACCATGTGCGTGCGTTGGCAGGTTGGTTGGCAAAACAAGGGTAGAAGGCCAGGGTAGCAGCCGACCGACTCGTTGGAGTGCTGGAGGATGCGGCCGTGCGGTCAATGGTGCGGTTAACCGAGGCCGACCTTCTAAGAGGGGTCTGCTCGGCCCAGATAGAGGCAGCGACCTTGACAGCTGCCTTGATGAATAAAGCAGTGTGCGTGAAGATGGAGGTAGAGCCGCTAAGGGCCCAGCTAGAAGGGGTGAAGGCGCAACTGCAGAAACTAAAAGTGGAGACAGCGGGCTAGAAGAAAACCGCTCAAAGTGCGTGTGCCAAGGGGTTGGAGTGTGCATAGAGAGCAAAGAATATGGAAGTGTTGGCGGTGGTGCAGAGCTATTCAGCAGAGCGTGCTGGTGCTGAGCTCCTCGCAACCAAATCAGAGCTGGAAGCGTAACGCCGCAAGGCGGTATCGCTCGAGTTCGAGCTCGCGGGCGAGAAGAGGCAGCTTGAGCTGGTCCAACAAGCCTGCACCATCGCCAATGAGAGGTGGGAAGAGGCCCTCACCAAAACGAGGAACTGCGTGACTAGTCGATCAAAGACAAAGAAGAGGCGGACTGACGGATCGCAGAGTTGGAGAAGGCTCTGGCAGAAGAAAAGGTCAGGTTGGCATCTGAGAGGGCGGCGTACCCCGACTTATGCATGGCGACCGTGGAGCAGTTCAAGGGGTCCGCTGAATTCTAGATGGCCATTGATGCCTGTCACCAGTAGCTTGGCGAAGGAGGGGGCTGGGCCGTCGGGAGCGGCCGCTGGAGTTAGGAGTGAGGAGGAAGTGATCCAAAGCTTCCAGCGGTCTGACTTCTACATGCACGAGATGAGCGAGTTCTGGGACAGCGGCTGGATGACTTTCAAGTATATGGTGTAAGAGTTGTTCCCGGACGTGGACTTCAGCCTCGTGAAGGTAGGAGAAGGCGACATCGCCCAGACCCCCCCAGATGAAGGGGTTGAAGAGGAAGATCTCGCGTCGAGCGAGGGAGATTAACTGTATAAAACTATTTGTTTTTGTTTGTTTGTTTTTTTTTATTATAATAGAGGTAGTTTCTGTAATAAAGTTGTGTAAAAATGCAAGTTTGTTAATAAAACAGCGAGTTTTCTTATGTATTGTTGTTGTCGTTATTGCTCTAATTTGTAAATTTGGGATGGTAAAAATGGCTGAGCGAAATTCAACAAAAAGTGGGTGTAAAAATGAAACTTGTGCATAAATTGTGAAACTTGTAAGTAAATTGTGATGTAAAAATGGTCAAAATGGGCAATCAGGCTGACTTGTATGGATGACTAGTGAAAATGTTAAAAATGGGCAAACCATGATGTAGTATGAAATTTCGTAACAGCTGAGTAATATGAAATTTTGTAACAGCTGAGTACTATGAAATTTTGTAAGTAAACCATGATGTAAAAATGTTAAAAATGGGAAACAGGCTAACTTGTATGACTAGTGAAAATGGATGGTCATGAACTTGGATTTTCACTAAGTATGGCAACAGCTGAGACTAGCTTTGATTCAGATCGGCCAAATTCTTCATGGGAGTTCTGACTAAGACTTAGAGGGCTCTGTTGCGCTGAGGCTTAAGTTAACTCGGTCAGGTTGAGCTCTCTGTGCTCAGTCTGGCTGAGACTTAACTCAGTCTAGCTGAGCTCTTCGTGCTCAGTTTGGCTGAGGCTTTAGTTAACTTAGTCTGGCTGAGCTCTTCGTGCTCAGTCTCGCTGAGGCTTTAGTTAACAAGTTGTATTTAAACACAATGCAATAATGGAGATATAAAGTCATTGTCATTTAAGGCATAGCTTGTTGATCACAAGTTTACACCAATAGAATAGTACAAAAAGGAACATACAACAATGGAATGGTAAAAAAACAGGAGACACCATTTCACTGGAAATAACGCTTCAAGTGATTGGCGTTCCATGGATGGGGGAGGTCTCTGCCTTCCATGTCTTCGAGTCGGTAAGTGCCTGGGCGAGGTCTGGCCTCAACAACGTAAGGTCCTTCCCATTTGGCTGCTAGCTTGCCCTCGGCGGGATTTTTGGTGGCAAGAGTTGCTTCACGCAGACTAGGTCCCCCACTGCGAACTCTCTCGGTCGGACTTTGCGGTTATAGTGTGTTCTCATTTTCTGCTGATATGAGGCCTGCCTGACAGCAGTGGTCTCTCAGAGCTCTTCAATCAGGTCCAAGTCAGCCCGACGCAATTCTTCGGTTAGTTCTGGATCCGGGTGCAAAACCCTTGGGGTTGGGAGGCCGATTTCCACTAGGATGACCGCCTCAGCGCCGTATGTTAAGCGAAAGGGGGTCTTCCCAGTAGGGGTTTGGGCGGTAGTTCGATAAGCCCAGAGTACGTTTGGTAGTTCCTCAGTCCACAGTCCCTTAGCGGTTTCCAGCTTAGTTTTGATGATCTTCAAGAGAGAGCGATTGGTGACTTCGACCTGCCCATTGGCTTGGGGATGACCTGGGGAAGAGAAACATGGCTTAATGTGGAGCTCGGCACAGAATTTCCTGAATTTGGCATTGTCGAATTGTTTGCCGTTGTCTGAGACGATGGCTTGAGGATTCCAAATCGGCATACAATCGACTGCCAGATGAATCTGGTTGTGTTCCGTTTAGTGATTGTGGCGAGGGGTTTCGCTTCCACCCATTTGGTGAAGTAATCAATGGCAACTCCAGCGAAATTGGTTTGGCCCCTACCGATGGGCAATGGACCAACTAGTCGATGCCCCACTTGGCGAATGGGTAGGGACTGCAGAGTGTAACCAGTTCTATAGGTGGAGCATGGGGATGTTGGCAAAGCACTGGCATTTATCACACTTAAGCACAAATTCAGTGGCATCTTGGTTGAGAGTAGGCCAAAAGTAGCCGGTGCGAAGGATTTTATGGGCCAGTGACCAGGCACCCGAATGATTACCACATACACCCTCGTGGACTTCCCTCATCACATAGGTCGCTTGAGCAGGACTGAGACACCTGAGTATGGGCTTGAAAATCCATGTTTGTACAGTAGGCCGCTGATAAGGGTGTAATTGGACGACTGAACTCTGACTTTTGTGGCCTGCTATTTATTGTCTGGCAACTCCCCACTTGTCAAAAATAGAAGGATGTCTGCAGCCCATGGGATAGGTTTATTTTGGAGGAAGTGAACCTCCTGCTGGATTGGCGAAGTTGCCAGGAAGGCTAGGTATTCAAGATGGACGCCATGGCTGAGGTCTGACTGGTCGGCCGAGGCTAATTGGGCCATTTCATCTGCCTTGGAGTTTTCTGACCGAGGGATGTGTTTGATATAGAAAATATTGAAAAGGCGAACAAGAGGGAGTGCAATATCCCTGTAGGCTCTCATCGTGTCTTCCTTCGCGTCAAATTCCCCCGCAATCTGCCCGACGATCAATTGGGAATCACTGAACACTTGGATATGGCTTACACCAATGTCTCTGGCTAGGCGAAGACCTACTATCATGGCCTCATATTCGGCTTCATTATTGCTGGCGTCGAACAGGAAATGGAGGGCACACTTGAAATAACCGCCCTCGAGAGCAGTAAGGATGAGACCAGCCCCACTGCCTTCTTTGTGGGATGATCCATCAACATTGAGGGTCCAGGAGTGGGGATCTTCATCCTCAGTATTGAATTGCTTTGGCGGAGGGGGCGTGGTTGGAGTGGGATTGGTGAATTTCAAGATAAAATCGGTGACAGCCAGTCCTTTGATCGATGTTCGAGGTCGTAAGAGATTTCAAATTGGCTGAGCTCGACAGACCATTGCATAAGCCTGCCAGACAGCTCTGGTTGTTGCATTACCTTCTTTAAAGGTTGATCAGTGAGGACCACTATGGAGTGAGCTTGGAAATAAGGTCGGAGTCGTCTTGAGGCTATGACCAGGGCAAGGGCCATTTTTTCCAGCAGAGGGTAGCTCTGTTCTACCCCCCCTGAGAGCTCGGTTAATGTAATAAACCGGACGCTAGACTGAGCTGTCCTCCTTGATGAGGGCCGCACTGACTGTGGTGTTTGATACAGCTAAGTAGAGAAAGAGGGTCTCACCTGAGAGTGCCTGGGAGAGTAGGGGGGGTTGGCCATGCACTGCTTCAATTGTTGAAAGGCCTCTTCGGATTCGGTGGTCCACTCAAAGGCCTATCGAAGGACTTTGAAAAAGGGAAGGCACTTGTCTTTTGCGTGGGAAATAAAACGGTTGAGGGCGGCGAATCTACCGGTGAGCCGTTGAACCTCTTTGACCGTCCTGGGAGACTGCATTTCTATCAGGGCCTTGATCTTTTCGAGGTTGGCCTCGATGCCCCATTGACTGACCATAAAACCCAAGAATTTCCTAGATCCTATGTCGAAGGCGCACTTTTCCGAATTCAGCTTCATTTGATACTTGCGTAAGGTTTCGAAGGTCTCTCGCAAGTCTGTCAGATGATCAGAGGAGAGTTTGCTCTTGATAAGCATGTCGTCGACATAGACTTCCATGTTCCGACCTATCTGATGGTGAAAGACGGCATTGACCAACCGTTGGTAAGTTGCTCCAGCATTTTTCAATCCGAATGGCATAACACGATAGTGGTAAGGTCCTCTGTCTGTGATGAAGGAGGTGTGTTCCTGGTCAGCCGGGTGCATCAGAATTTGATTGTAGCCGGAGAAGGCGTCCATGAAACTGAGAATCTGATGTCGGCAGTGGCGTCAACAAGCAAATCTATGCGGGAGAGGGAATAACTATCTTTGGGGCAAACTCAGTTAAGGTCGGAGTAGTCGACGCAGAGTCACCATTTACCGTTGTTTTTACGGACCATGACCACATTTGAAAGCCATTTGGGGTAGTCTACGTTCTTGACGAACCGTGCCTCCAGTAGTTTGTCTATCTCAGAAGCAATAAGGACGTTGCGTTCCGGGTGAAAGACACGCTGCTTCTGGCAGAAGGGTCGGAAATGGGGCTCGATGCTGAGGCGATAAGTGATGAAGGAGGGATCGATACCCGGCATATCAGAATGGGTCCAGGCAAATACATCATTGTGCTCGGTTAGGAGGGCTATGAGGTCGGCCTTGGCTTGGGAGGGTAGTTGGCTGCCGATCTTGGCTGTTTTTGTCGGGTTGGCAGGATCGATGCGGACTGCAACAAGTTTTTCCACTAGTTCTCCTCTGACTAACACATCTTCGTCTCTGACATTGAGTCCTTCGATGATCATGGCCTCCTTCAGCTTGACCTCTTTGAGTGAAGCGACGTAGCATTTTTTTGCCACCATTTGCTCTCCTCTCACGGTGCCGACCCCATGGTCGGTAGGAAATTTCATGGCCAGATGGTATGTGGATGTGACAGCTTGAAAAGCGTTAAAGGCTGTGCGGCCGAGGATGATGTTATAAGCGGAGTGACAATCGACGACAAGGAAAGTGAGTAACTTGGTCGTCTGCCTTAGATACTCTCTGATGGTGATGGGAAGATCGATGGAGCCTATGGAGGTCACCCGATCCCTAGTGAAGCCGACCAGTGGGGTTTGGAGAGGGGACAAACTTTCTTCCCCGACCTTCAGCTGGCGATAGGCGTTTAGGAAGATGATGTCTGAAGAGCTGCCATTGTCGACAAACACTCGTCTGACTTTGTAATTGGATAGGAGAGCAGAGATGATGAGGGGGTCATCGTGAGGGTAACAAATGCCTGTGCAATTGGCCTCCGTAAAGGTGATGGGCTCCATCCACTGTTTGGGGTGTTTGAAGGGGCGATCCAACGTTGCGACTTCTTTGTCGGAGCCCTGCCTGATTTTTCTGAGCTCGGCTCGCTGGGCTGAACGAGATGGTCCTCTGCACGCAAGTCCGCTAGCAATGACTCTGATCTCTCCAACCGGGGGAGCAGGGTTGCCTTCTGCTCTGGGTTGTGGCGGGGGTCGATCATTGCCTTGGTTAGGTTGTGCGGGTTGTCGGGCAGGGGTGTGTCGGCGGTTGCCCCTAGCAGGTTCGGTCCTTGGCCGTTGCTGGGGACAGGCTGCCGTGAACTGACTGAGGTGCCCCTGGCACATCAAGATCTCTACCTAGTGTTTAAGGTTAACACATTCCTCGGTGTTGTGGCTGTGGTCCTGATGGAAACGGCAGTATTTGGATTGGTCTCGCTGTTTAGAAGGAGACGGTGAGGGTTGTGGCCATTTCAAGTTCTAATCTCGTTGGATTTGGTTTAAGACTTGTTCCATGGGGGAGTTAAGGGGTGTGTATCGTTCGAGCCGACCGGCAGTCGAGTAGGTGCCGATCGGTCGGCTCGAGTGGTTCGGTCGGTATACTGAGGTGTTTGCTATGTGTATTGGATGGTTCTGGTTTCAGATTCCTTTCTCTTCTCTCTGAGGGTTGGGTTTCTGGTTGTGGAATCTTGGCGGGCGGCCAGGGAATCTTCGGCATTCATGTATTTTTAGGCTTTGGAAAGGAGGGTTGCTATGGAGGTTGGAGGGTTTTTGGAAAGGCAGAAAAGGAAATCGGATGATCGTAAACCAGCCATGAAAGCCGTGAGAATGACCTTGTCGTCGTTTTCCGCCACCTGCAAGGCTTCGGTGTTGAAATGGGTGACGAAGCTACGTAGCAACTCCCCCTCCGTCTGATGGATGTTGAGGAGCTAGGTCGCTGGACGCCGCTGGCACTGGGCACCAATGAAGTGGCTAAGAAAGGAGTCACTTAGGTGTTGGAAAGTAGAGACGGAGTCCGTCGGCAGCTGACTAAACCACAGTCGGGCCGATCCCTTAAGCGTTACGAGGAAAGCACGACACATGATCTCATCAGGGAATGCATGGAGAACCATCAGGGTCCTGTAAGTCTCCAAGTGGTCGACTGGGTCCATTGTGCCGTCGAAAGAGTCAATCGAGGGCATTTTGAACTTAGGAGGTAGGGGTTTGTCCCTGATGGAGGCGACAAACGGTGAATTTGCTGGACTGGAGGGTTTATTCTGCATGTTCTGCATGACTCCTTGAAGCTGGAGTTTCATGGCTCGGAGTTCTGCATCCCAGATAGGGATGTTGTCACCACCGGAATGCAATGGAGGCTGAACACTACTGGCCTCTCCCTCGAGAGCAGGTGCTTAGGCTAATGGATGTAGACCCCCGAGGTGGCGGGTTCATGTCTTGGGGAAGGGGTCGCAAACCCTCCAAGTTAGAGGGGTGGGCTTGTTGGAAGGGGTAGCTCAGGGTTCGTTCTCGGTTAGGTGGATATCTTGTGGTGGTGGAGGAGGCACAGGGAGGTCTCGCTGAAGCAAAGCATTGATCAAGGCTTGGTTTTCTTTGGCTAGGCGGTTGATGCTGCTGGTAAGTTTTGTGAAATACTAAGGTGGGTTGTTTAGGTTAGAAGGGTCGGCTTGGGGGTCGGCAACATTGTGTTGAGAAGCCATGCATCTAGTTGTGACCATCCACCTTGGTGGGTGGCAGGTAGGGATTATCGGGAACGGGTCTCTGGCAACAATGAGCACAATTGTCACACGAAGTGAAAGCTTCCCACAGACGGCTCCAACTGGTGATACTACTTGTCCCTGAGGAACGGGACGGGCTGATCCACGCCTCCCATACCATTGTCCAATTGCTGGGCCCACTGAGAAACCTGCACAAGAGTCCAACAGGGAACATGAGTCCCCCAGCGAACCCTCCGACGAGCAAGTTAGAGAAGAGAGACTAACGGAATATAGAGATAGGATGGAGATAAAGAACTTAACCTTCTCTTTGTCTTAGAAACCTGCTTATATCCTTTGTTCATCATTTCTTTGTCCACTCCGACCTGTCATGTTGGCCGAAAGTCTATGTTCTAGCTTTCCTTGTTCATGGTGAGGCTGTTCTGTTCCGACGTGAAGAAGTTATCGTAATAAATGCTGCAGGGAACCTCATTAATGGTTGATATGTGGTGCAATAACTCTGTAGGATCTTTGTCTACTTATGTGGCTGGTTCTTCTCTTGACAAGTGTTTAGATGTCATTGGTTCTTGGTGCAATGTTGGGTTCCAATGATGTTGGACTTTAGTGTTTGAATCATGCATTGGGCTTTAAGTGGTGGGCCAAAAGCCCCTATGGGCCCACCTATGTCAACTTCTATGGGTGATTTAGAACGATGATGATGATGATGAATTATGTGTTTCAATAGTTTCATCATTTCATGCTCTATATTATGCTTGCTTTGTGTTTTGTTTTAATATGATCAACTGAGATGCTTCAAAATTATGTGTTTCAAAACTTTCATCATTTCATGCTCCATATTATGCTTGCTTTGTGTTTTGTTTTAATATGATCAACTGAGATGCTTCAAAATTATGCGTTTGAACACTTTCATCATTTCATACTCTATATTATGCTTGCTTTGTGTTTTGTTTTAATCTGATCAACTGAGTTGCTTCAAAATGGAATGTGTATATATATATATTATATTGTGTAGTCTAAATTTATTTTGATTATCACCTCATCTCACCTCACCTCACCTCACCTCACTATGAAATAATTTTTTACATCACACATTAATTTTGTCTCTCTTTCTTTCACTCACTCTTATCATCTTTATTGCTTTTGAACCCTTTCTTTATAAACAAAATTTAGTTATCTTATGTTGCTACATTGGTATGTATATTGATTTTATATTTGATTTCTTAAGTTAACTATATATCTTGGATAAGTTTGCATCTACCTTGTGCATTTTTTGGCAAAGCTCAGCAGGATACAATTGAACATGTGCTAATCTTTTGCCCTCTGGTGTGGAGAGTCTGGATTGGGCTATTACAGTGGTGGGGGGTTACTTGGGTAGTTCCAGACTCTGTTCAAGGTCTGCTGCAATGGTGGTCGGGTTACTACTGGAGGAAATCTAAACGGCAAATTTGGTGTGCCATACCTCTGGTGACTCTCTGGTCGATTTGGAAACACAGAAATGAATGTTTCTTTCAAGCTTCCCCGCCAAAACTGCAGGAGCTGCAAGAGCTCATTATCACCAGGCTTGCCATCTGGCTGAAAGCTACTTCCAAGGATCTTCATTTTTCAATTAATGATTTCCTATATAATATCTCAAGTGTTAGGCATTGTATTCAGGGCTAGCTCTGTAGTAGATTGCTTATATTTGCTTTGTCGTTGTTGCCCTACTGTTGTTAGGCTGGTCTTGTATCTTTGGTTGTATTCTCATCAACCTTGAGGTGTTCTTGCAAATGATTGGGCATTTCTTGCGGTGCCAACCTAGTTGGGATCGTTTGGTGATGCTTTGATGCTTTGCACTTCCTCATCCTTTCTTTGATGTTCATATGTTTATATGGTTTCAACATCAATAAAGGGCCTTTTTTGCTATTCAAAAAAAAAAAAGAAAGTTAACTATATATCTTGATGGCTCTATATGTATAGATTGCTTGGCATAGAGTATGGTAATAATAGCTAAGACTAGTGTTTGTTTATGTAAAATCTTAGTTAAAGATTTTCATTATATGCTTACTTCAAGGGGTTTTTATAATAGAGCTATTTGTTTAGGGTTTTCTTATATGGGAACCAAAAGTGAACCAAACACTATGAATGTTAAGTTGCTAAGACAAACAATTTCTTGCTGGGGTCTTCTTCTGTCATAATTTGCTTCAATCTCTTATCTTTCAAATACACAATTAAACCCTTCAATGGCTTCGAACCAAGCCCAGTTCAAATCGGCTTTTCTCTAACCAAAACACCACCACCACCACCACCACCACCACCTAGTGAGAGAAGAGGCCGGCGGAAGAAAGTGAGCTGGGGCAGTTCCTAAGCGTCAGGCGGCGGCCTTGGGGCCATTATGTGGCTGAAATCAGAGACCCTTCAACCAAAGAAAGACATTGGCTTGGGACACTTGACACTGCTCATGAAGCAGCCCTTGCTTATGATAGGGCCTTTCCATTAAGGGGGCGTAAGCCATATCAACTCATAAGGACAGTGTTTTCACAGGACTATGCAGATAAGTATGGTTCTAGCTTTGATTATATTTAATATATTTTAGTAGCATGTTAAACCTTTGATTCCAACAAAGAGTAATACTAATCTTGATATATAAAGCTAAAGATAAGCAAAAAAAATGTTTTTCAATAAAATAAAAATAAAAATTGAAAGATTGATATACTAACAAAGCTTAGCGATTATTTGTCAAAAGTAAAAGAAAGAGAAAGAACTCCTAAACTAAATTAATAAGAATGAAAGTGTTTGTAAAGATGAATATGGGGAAAAAAATAAATAAAAATTTATAGCACCTGTTAGGAAAATCATGTGAGTTTCAGTTGTAAGAAATTTGGTAGAAATATTTTATTAAAATGCATTTGTCGCATATACATGTATAATGTCTCACAACTTACAAACTCATATTACCATAACAATTGACGTTATAATCCTGTGAGCAACAACAGATACAAAATTAAGAATAAGATGTATTATACTACATCTTCAAAGTGAAAGTTTTGCAACTCAAAATACTTTGCAATTTTCTTAGACACCTAATATATATTAAATCAATTAGATTCATGACCAAAAAAAAATGGGAGGGGGGATTCAAATATATATCTTAAATTTAAATAGTACATAGAAATATGAAAAATTTAGATTAAGATAAGCAGATAAAGAATTATTCAAAATGAAAATGAGAAAATGATTATTGACGACAATAACAGTGGCGAAGAGAGGGAGGCTGGATACTTGTTTTTCGACGAAGACAGTGGCGAAGGAGTAATGTCAGGTCAGGTATGCACACCTTGTTCCTAGATACCATTCCAGAATCAGTGGATTCTAAAGGGCTCTTCAATCTCTTTAACAATTTTGGAATCGTTAAGGATGCTTTCATACCAAACAAAAAACGAAAAACAACGCAGTCAAGGTTTGGGTTTGTAAGGAATGATTGCGTGGTGGCAGCTCAAATAGCTATCCAAAAAGCCACTGGGATTTGGTGTGAAGACCGATCACTAATTGTTAAGAAAGCAGAGTTTGACAAGACTCAGGAGAATGTTGTAAAGGAGCAGATGCCACATAGACAGCACTGATGATGGCAAATGGTTCAAAGCGTATGGGAAGTAGATCATATGCAGAGGTGGTAAAAGGTGAAGGAATTAATAAAACAGATGTTGTAATTAAAACCATTGAAGTCAGTAATGACTGGCTGTACCAGAGCATAATCGTCAAACTTAAGGCCCACTGCTCCTTCACGGAATTCAAGAAGGAGTTTTGGGGTAGAAATTTGAAGAATATTCAGCTACGTGAAAGAGGAGGCAGAGAGGCCATTGTAACTTTTAATTCAATGGATGACATGAAAAATAGGAGCCACATCTTGGGGGATTGGATGAATGACTGGTGTGATTCCACAACAGAATGGATGAAAGGCTTACAAATGGAACAGGAGAGGCATATATGGCTAAGCTGTTACGGGGTTCCCTTAAAACTGTAGAACAACATCACATTTACCAGAATTGGTGAAATTTGGGGTGTAGTGACAACCATTGATGAGAGCACATCAACCATGACATCTTTAATATGTGGAAAGATTCGTATTGCAACATCACATATGGATCTGATTAATAAAGTTATAAATTTGGAGTGCAATGGATGTTTATTTCCGATCTGAGTATACGAAGAACAAAAAATTGTAACTGCAGCTTGCAATGGTGTATGTTCATGTGAAGGTAGTCGATTCAGGGAGGTTATCTCCATCAACAAAGAAGTGGAGAACCAGTTTCATGGTGAAGGAGAAGACCAAACTGTGGCCGCCGGCGACAAGGTGGAGTCCAAGGTGATCCAAGGTAGATTGGAAAATCTAGAAGCTGTCAAATCCCGTGCCTCACACTCGGTTTCCAAGGTCAATGAGACGTGTCTGAACGTGGGAAATTAGAACAATACAACAAACAACAGCACATGTGTGGTGGAGGACTCAGTATGTGGGTCAAATGTAGGCAAAGGTAGATGTAGACGTCCCCGAACGCCCCGGGAGGGTTAGGTCTCGTTCTGTTCATATTGGGGTCACTACAGTTCAAGGACTCAAATGTCACGGTTCTTAATCTTGAACCAAAGAGTCCAAATCCGGCAAATCGTTTTGAAAACAGATTTTTTTGAAGGAAGTGCCAAACATGGACTGGCTTTGCCAGATAACAGAGTCGCCACCTAAATATTTTTTTAAAATGGGAAATTTAGGAAACCCTGACTCGGTGCCGAAGGCCACGTGTCCGTCATCACCAAAGTTGGCTCGGGAACTTGGGTACGATTGGGGAAGGTCACATCGTGAGCACCCCCGCTCGCCCGGTCAAAGACCGGCCTCTATACTAACCATGATATCTGTTTTTGAAAACTTTGTGAGTTCTTATTCCGGTTATTAGCCTAGGTTACTATGTGATGCTCGCAGCAAACAAGTATAGACTGGGTCGTCTGAATTGGAACAAAACATCTCATGTTTGTTTGTTTGAAAATGTGTGTGATGGTGCTACCCGCAGGTAGGCTAAAATGCGGATTTGCCACCCTCGGGTGGGCTTAGAAAACATGATGTTGCCACTATCTAGTGGGCTTAAAACAAACAGTCAATGCATCCTGTCCCAATTCAAATAACTCAACCTTCACCCACAGGCATTCAAGGCAGTTATATCATTTAAGCACTTAGCCTCATGGCAAGCATGCTATCATGGCAACACTCACACGCATGCAAGGATGCTAAAGCATAAAAACTCACCTAGTACTCCAAGCCAAAACAGGAACCGATTAGAAATCATGCATGGATCCTAAGTATACAGAATGCCTAATGCAACACATGCAAAATGCAACTATAGCAGGCTCGGCTATTCTAAACATGGCATATGAAATGCTACAGCTAACATGTATTCAATTTGGAATTGAAATACAAATGCAGTTTGTATGATGCGCCGAGCCCGGTGCGTGCAAAACAGATGAATGATGCAAACATGCTGTCATACCGTTATGCTAATTGAAATATGCCCTATATCTAACCATCGTAAGCAGGTAAATAAAAGGGAGAAAGAAATGGGGGTTGGAAGACATACACACACACGCACACTTATTACATTTGTGCCCTCGCGCAGAGGGTCCGAATAAATATACAGTCCAAAATATACAGTCCAAATAATGTACAGATTTCTAATTAATTAATAAATTAAACTAGGAAAGCAGTAAAACTGGCATGCAAGCCAGGGGCTGCCTCGCTTCTGATACAATGTATGCTGGACTGTGTTGCGCAGAAATCCACTGAGATGCCCGATTTAGCCTCTGTTTGCAATATTTTTCGAAATGCGCGCCGGACTCCGAAAAGTGGTTGAGTTTGGATTTTGCTGCAACAGAGAGCAGGAAAGGGCATAGCAATGTATTTCACAAATATATGCATGCCTCGATTCTCGTGCCACCAATCACGCATATCGATGCATGATGGCCGATGAGTCGAATTGCACAACTCAATATAGGGATGAATGCAGATGAATGCTCTAAAACAACACTTAACTCCATCATGGATAATCCGGAGTGTCGGTGACTTGGGAATTGAGACCCGTTCCGTTACTCGGAGTACGAAACGTGCCTCGTTTCCCGTGCAATATGCATGATATGCATGAAATGCAACCAACATACAACCTAGCATGCACGATGCTATGAGAATGAGATGCCTCGAAATGCGTGCCCACTGGCACGCGAACCGAGGTGATGACATAAAGGCACGAAATGCAATGATGGGCTTACACCAACATGAGAAGGCCTCAGCCACACTCATACGGGATGCCGGAATGAAAAAAAGAGGTGCCTCGAAGTGCGTGCTCACGGGCACGCAAACTGAGACGATGATGAAATGCAAATCGGATAAAACAGAGGGCCTCGAAATACGTGCCCACGGGCACGCAAACCGAGGCAGAGGCATACGCAATGCAAACCGGATAAAACAGAATGTCTCGAAATGCGTGCACACGGGCACGCAAACCGAGGCGGAGGCATACGCAATGCCAATCGGATAAAACAGAGTGCCTCGAAATGCGTGCACACGGGCACGCAAACCGAGGCGATGATATGAAAATGCAAATCGATAAAACGAAGTGCCTCAAAATGCGTGCACACGGGCACGCAAACCCGAGGCGATGGTATGAAAATGCAAATTGGGCTTACGCCAACATGAGAGGGCCTCAACCACACTCACATAGGCTTGCCGTGAGATGAAAATGAAGTGCCTCGAAATGCGCGCACACGGGCACGCAAACCGAGCAGGCAGTGACATACAGGCATGAAATGGCATGAAAATGTAGATTGGGCTTACGCCAACATGAGAGGGCCTCAACCGCACTCACATAGGCTGCCGATGAATGAAAATGGAGTGCCTCGAAGTGCGTGCCCATGGGCACGCAAACCGAGGCAATGCATTAAGGCATGAAATGACATGGGAAATGATATGCAAGCATGCAAATCAAATTTCAGCAGCTATATGAAGGGGAAAACAGTCCCGAAATGATACGAAATGACAATCAATGCATGAAATCATCCCGAAATGCTATAATAACCCCCGAAATGGCCTACAGCTATGCTATACATGCAAAATCGACTCATGGCAGTAAAAACAGTAGCAAGGCAGTCCCAAATATGGCATTTTTCAGTAAACAAACATGGCCAAAATGTAAGCATAGATATGGCAACATTATCATGCAAGTAGTGGCCAAAAGAGGAATATAATGAGAGGTAGTATATAGAAAAATTCAAATGGACAAACTTTCTTCTACAACATTGAAGAGGGCCTAAAAATAATCACTTTTGCAGAAGATGGAAGCCTCGAAATCATAATACAAACATGCTAGAAATTCTATGCAAAATAAGCTCCAAATAGGCTATATCATGAGACATGCAATCTATACACCAAATGACCAAACCTTCTTCATGAAACATGTAAAGGGGGTCAAAATAAGACCCCTATTAGCTCTGACCAAGAGCCAAAACCATAAGCACAAAAGGCTACAAAACATGCAGAATACGGTAATTTTGAGGAATTACAAAGCAAGTACCAAAAACATTAACCAAATGGCTTAAGGCCCTCAACATAACATGAAAAGGAGACCAAAACAAGGCTATTTCTAAGCCCGATGGAGGCTCAAAACAGTAGCTAAGCAAGTCAAACAAAAACATGCAAGAATTAGGGCCTAAAGTGGATTTCAAAGGGAGGTGGTATATAGAATGGCCAAATGAGGTTGAGCCCTTCTACAATGTTGTAGAGGGGCTCAAAATAGGCCCAAAACCAGTAGGGGTCGGAGCCCCAAAAACAAAGGCAAATAGGTCAAAAATAGCATGCAAAAAGGGACATACTTGATGAATATTGAAGCAACTAGTATATAAACACCAAACATGGGTTGAGCCCTTCTACAATGTTGTAGAGGGGCTCAAAATGAGCACAAAATCAGTAGGGGTCGGAGCCCAAATTCTCAAGAAATTAGAGTAGAAAAATGAATCAAGAAAGTGCTCAAAAAGATGGATTTGGAGTCTTACCCTTGAAGACCTTTCTTTCTTTGCTTCTTGACTTGAATTTGTAGCTTCTTGACCTTTGAAAAACCCTTCCTTGCTGCTGGAATGGTAGTGGAGATGGTGAGGCTTGTGTTGGTGAAGAAATAATGCAAGACTTGAAGAAGTTTGGAGTTTTTGCTATGAAAAATGGAGGTTTAAGCTTAAGTGTTCTTGAAGGATTTTTTTTTTCCTCCCAAAATGAGGTTCGGCCAGCTGCTGGAATGGGCAAGAGAGAGGGCTTAAAAGGAGGGCCAAAAGGGTTGAAATATCTTGCCTCAAATATCTAGATATTTTGAGGGCAAAATATCTAGATATTTTGAGGGCAAAAAGAAAAGATTTGTTCGGCCACGAAGTGGGCATCTAAGACCGCAGTGTTCTTCGGAATGATGAAACAGAGGTACCTGCCAAAATTGAACAAAATAATGCAAAACGAAAGCTCGGGGACCAAAACCGCGCGGGGTCCCGAAAATGGGCTGCCGGGCACCGGAAGTGGTGTTCGGCTGCGAAGTGGGTCTGGAAGACCCAGTGTTCCTCAGTGTGACAAAATAGAGGTACCTGCCAAGAATGAACAAAAACCGATGCAAAATGAAAGCTCGGGGCCTAAACCGCGAAGTTCGGGGTCCCGAAAAATGGGCTATGAGCACCGAAAGTGGCGTTCGGCCACGAAGTGGGTATCAGAGACCCCAGTGTCCCTCGGAAGGACCAACAGAGGTGTCTGCCAAAAATGAACAGACATCGATGCAAAATGAATGCTCGGGGCCAAAACCGCGCGGTTCGGGATCCCGAAAATGGGCTGCCGGGCACCGGAAGTGGTGTTCGGCTGCGAAGTGGGTCTCAGAGACCCCAGTGTCCCTCGGAAGGACCAACAGAAGTGTCTGCCAAAAATGAACAGACATCGATGCAAAATGAATGCTCGGGGCCAAAACCGCGTGGTTTCGGGATCCCGAAAATGGGCTGCCGGGCACCGGAAGTGGTGTTCGGCTGCGAAGTGGGTCTCAGAGACCCCAGTGTCCCTCGAAAGGACCAAACGAGGTGTCTGCCAAAAATGAACAGACATCGATGCAAAATGAATGCTCGGGGCCAAAACCGCGCGGTTCGGGATCCCGAAAATGGGCTGCCGGGCACCGGAAGTGGTGTTCGGCTGCGAAGTGGGTTTCTGAGCCCCCAGTGTCCCTTAAATGGGAGTAAATGAGATGCATGCCAAAAATCGGAGAAATCGGAGATGGTTGGGCGGTCCCGAACCGAGGCACACGGCCTAACGGCTCCGAAAATCGGGAAACCGGGCTCCGAAATGGGAAAAAATGGCCTACGGCCACGAAAAGTAGCGCACGGCCACCGAGAGATGGTCTACAGGACCACTCCCTTCCCTCAGGAAAGAAAACAGAGAAAACCGAGTCTGGTTCGCAAACCGAGACAAGGCACAGAAGAGAGTTCGGAAGTCCGGAGGCAAGGCGCACGGCCACGACTCTGGGGCTTCTGAACGAGCACAGTATGCAACATCACCGAGCGCTCAATCGGTGACGTCTGAGTCTTAAGGTCGGTCAAAAATGGGGTGTCTACAGTAGAGTTGATGAATGCTTTAGTCCACATGGATTCATACAAAGTCTAAATGGACCTGACATAGATAGGCCCAAGATCAATCTTGAAGTTGTGGTGGACAATAATGTAAATTTAAGCAAGCCTATGTTGGTTAATGATGGGCTAGGTAAGGCGTGTGAAGTCCAAACATATAAACAAAATTGGATCAACACAACTGTGTCCTCTACCTTAGCCCACCAATTGCAAAGGTTTAGGCATGCTGTGCTGGGCTAATTGTCCAGCAAACTTTGTACTTCCCAGGGCCAGCTTAGAGGGGCCACCAAGTCCTTTTATGGTTCAGAAAGAAAAGGAAAGCCAAAGAATGGAAGGAGGGGAAAACAAGAAATCTGGACAAGAATGGGTTTTCAAAGAGGTGCGATCTTTAGGGCAGTCGCAGCTACACTCTCTTCTTTACTTTCACACTCCGACAATTCACTTCGTAAAAGAAACCTGGTTATTGAAGCTATGGCCACGATACAAATGGGGAAATCGTTACGGATTGATTCTAATGTAGCTAACAAAATCATGGAAATGGAGGAGAAAGATGCGGAAAGATGGGAATTATGGAAGGCAAATGCTGAGCAATAAGGCAGCACTTATGTATGGCATAGGTGTTTTGATTGGTTATCATGAAGATTATATCTTGGAATGTTAGAGGGTTGAGCAGACCTGAAAAAAGAAGAAGAGTGAAGGCTATATACTTAAAGAGAAAAGGGTAGATATGGTGTTATTTCAAGAAACGAAGAAATCGAGATTATCAGTTCAATTTGTACAGTCCTGTCACAACCCAAACCCGTCCATATAGGTTTAGCGTCGTAACCGGCCAGTAATCCTTGGATTACCCAAGGCCTCTTAACAGAATAACATATAATTAGGGCCTGCGGAAGCAAATATACAAAATATATATAGTCCATAGAGCTGTGCAGACATACATGGGACATAAATTTTTGAAACAACTTATATTTATATATATATGTGATGTCAAAAGTGCATTAGTCATACGATACCAGAGTCACATACACAGAACTTCCAAACAAATTCAGATCAAACATAAACATCAAAAAGTACAAAAATCCCAAAGACTCAAAACTTGATCAGATTTCGAAAGGGAACCTCCCTGAGAGGCACAGGGGTTGGCTGACTCAACACTCCAGGCAGCAGGTTTGGCCTGGTCACGCGCTTGCTCACCTACATACATAAAATAAATAGTGAGCGGGAGCCCAGTGAATAATAACGGAGTAAAGAGTTTTAATGAATGATGATGTAGACTCGACTTTCTTCTCACGCCCTCCTTTCGGAGAGACGCAAATTGGTCTCCTACAGTTCGAACTCCTGTCACGGTTCTAAATCTAATCTCACAAAGTGCAATGTGAGACTGATAAACACCAAAGAGTCTAAATCTGGCAAATTGTTTTGGAAAATCGATTTTGAATAAAAAACGCCAAACATGGACTACTTTGGTACATTACAGAGTCGCCACCTAAATATTTTTTTTTTGGGAAATTTAGGAAACCCTGACTCGTGCCAAAGGCCACGTGTCCGTCATCACCAAAGTTGCCTCGGCTCGGGAACTTGGGTATGAGAGAGGAAGGTCCTGAAATGAGCACCCCCGCTCGTCCGATCAAAGGATCGGCCTCTACTAAGCATGATATGTTGTTTTATAAACCTCATGTGTTCTTATTCCGGTTATTAGCTAACTTTACTATGTGATGCACACATACAAGTATAGACTAAATCGCGAGAATTGGAACAAAACAACTCATGTTTGTTTTCGAAAATGATTTGAAAGTGCTACTCGCAAGCAGGCTAAAGCGCGGATTTGCCACCCTCAAGTGGGCTTAAAACATGATTTGCCACTTCGCAAAGTGGGCTTAAAACTCACAATCATCGAGTTGTTCCAATTCAGGCAATCAAGCCTTCACCCATAGGCATTCATGCAGTTAAGCATTTAAGCAAATAGCCTCATGGCAAGCATGCTATCATGGCAACACTCACACTCATGCAAGTATGCTAAAGCTTAACACTTATAGTGTACTCCGAGCCAAAACAAAAGCCAGTTAGGGAAAAAAATGCATGATCCTAACTATACAAAATGCCTAATGCAACACATGCAATATGCAATTAATAGGCTCGAATATCTAAGATGGCATATGAATGCAACAATTTGATACACGTATTCAAATAAGTATTGAAAGACGATGCAGTTTGAATGATGCGCCGAGCCTGATGCATGCAAGTCAAATGAATGATGCAAACATGCAAAGCATAATGTATGTTAATCAAAACATGATCCCTAATCTAACCATCGAAAGCGGATAAATAAAAGGAAGAAAGAAGTGGGGTTGGAAGACATGCACACACATACACACCCTTATTACAACATTGCGCCCTCGCGAAGGAGGGTCCGAATAAATAAGCTAAGCTAATTTAAGCTAAGCTAATCAAACTAATCTAATTAAACTAATTAGACTAATTATTACAAATCAAAATAAAGAAATATCTAAGCTAAGCTACTTAATTATTACAACACTTAATCAATTAGCAAACTAATTAATTAAATTACAAGACCAATGCTATCTAACAAGTAAAGCTTTAAATTACACTACTTCAGCTCCGCTTCAGAAAGTTGAACATGCATGCATTCGGTTTCTCGCCCCGAAAAGCCCATCGGTTTGCTCTTGAGAGGCTCTGTTTGCAGGGTTACCCCAAGAACTTTCTGCTCAGCCTTACCAATTCATGCTGAGGAATGCACCAGTGGCCTGCCGGCCATGAGAAGTTAATGCCGGCCACCTGCCGGCCAAAGAGAGGCACCGTCAGCCAAGGATGAAGCCTTCCCGGCCATTGATAAAGCACTGCTGGCCACTGGTGTACTGAATCACCATTTTGCAACAGGGCTCAAACAGAGAAAAATTGAGGGTTTTTCTAGGACATGTTTGTACTGCACCCTCTCCTTATCATCTCAAAACATCAAAGGAGAGGAGCTATTGGGTCTAAGACCACCAATCAAGCATTTTAATGCATGAGGGCCAAGGATCCAACTTGTACACATTCAATCAATGCACAAAAACAAGACTCAATACCACTACCTTATCATGGATGATCAAAGGCAATGGAGACAAAGGAGATTGGCTCATTTCATCACTTTGAGTATGAAATGGGCCAATCTTCCTTGTGTTCAATATAACGTCTGATTGAACACATGTAATGCAAATAACATGCTTATCTTAGTCATGTTTTACTTGTCCAATTCTTGTTTACACATTTTAACATTAGCAAGCCATTCTTTAACCAATGAAGTCCAATGTGAAAGTCCTCTAATTGGAAAGATGGCCTAAGCCACAAGAGCCTTGAGCATGAAAGAGGTCTCATGCTGTTGGTTAGTAGAAACCCTCAAGAGAGGATTAAAACCATTAGGCATGAGAGGCTCAAGTTCACACTCAAGCTAACAAGTGGCTTAAGACCACTTTCAAAGCAAATTGAAAAGTGAAGAATAGATGAAGGTTGCAGATATTTCAGTACTGAAATGGCATGCAAAATGGCACTAAACCATGCAAGCAACACATGCAAGACATGCTCAAAGGCCAAAAACAATAAACTAGTGAAGAGCACTACACTAGAGGCATGCAATATCAAGCTCAAATGACCAAACCAGCTCTGGACAGAGCTTAAACATGCCAAAACAGTAGCTAAAACATGCTGAAATGGTAGCATAGAAGGCAAGAAAAACATGCTCATGTATTAGCTCATAAACAAGGCTCAAAGCACAACTCTCAAAAGCAATGAAAGAGTTAAATATGTGAGAGTGTGACAGAGGTATTTGCTCTGAAATCACATGCTAAATGATGCCATATCATGCAAACATCACAAGCAAAGCATGTTAAAGACCTTGAAACTCAAAACTAGTCAAGGCCATTTACACTATAGCTACACAAAGCCAAGCACATATGATCAAGACCACTCAAAACAGAGTTTAATCATGCTAAATCAGTGGCAAAAATATGCTGGAGTGGAACCAACACATGCTAGAATAATAGGTTAAAACATCAAGTGTGTTAAGCTAGTAAGCATGATTACACCATAAGTATAAGAAGCAAGCAAGAAGTCACTCAACCAGCCAAAAATAGAGCTATAACATGTTGAAATAAGGCCAAAAACATGCTTGAACTAAGCCACAAAAAGGTAGAAACACATACTCATATGTTAGGCCATCAACACATGCAAATAAAACACAAGGAGGGGAGGCCACCCCCTCCTATTTTGGACCTCAAAACCAAGTTTCTACCACTGAAATTCCTCTGGAATTCCGTGGTTAAAGGGCCAAAAGAAAATTGTTTTAAAGGCTTTAAAAGATGGCACAAAGCTTAGCAAATAAGCCTCGAAAGAGGGGGGAACACCCCTAACCCCAAAAGGGCCTCAAACTACCATTTTCAACACTTAAAAATAGAGGTTTTTGCAATTGACAACTAGGCCAAAAACAGCATGCAAGGGTGGCCAAACCAATGTACAAAAATAAGCTTAAAAGGGGTAACTCCTCACCCTTGAAGCACAGCAGCAAATCAGCAACACAGACACGCCAAAACTAAGCTAAAACCTTCTTCTAGGGCTCAAACAAGATCTCAAGCAACCTCCACAGCAAGGTGATCAAGTTTGATCAAGAACACCCAAGCAAAAGTGTAGAGAATTCAAGCTTCAAGGCAATATATTTAGAGAGAGAGGATTCTATAGAGAGAGAGAAAATTTGCTCTCAAATTTTTGTAACCCCCTCCATGCAAGAGGGGGGCCTCTATATATAGAGGATGCAAAATCCTCTTGAAGAGATCCAGCCATCTACGTGGGTGCAGATGGTCCATCTTGCAAACAGCTGGCTCAAAAATATCAGAAAAATATCTGTTGAAACTATGGTGGCCGGCCGGCCATCAGTGGCTCATTGATGGCCGGCAGGCCTCATCAATGGCTGGCAAACCAAAGTGCATGGCCGGCAGTGCACCAAGAGAAGCATTCTGGAGGGACCAAAGCATGGTCCAAAAATGGGGCAGAAAGGATACAGGGTTTGGAAAGCTCAAACCTGTGACGTTCCGCCGTGAAATTCAAGTACTCAATGAGCCACCAAACTTGTCACTAGATGTACCTACAAGAACATCCAAATCTTGAGGACGGTCAAAAATGGGGTGTCTACAGATGTCCATCACAAAGTCTAAAATTTAGAATTCATTTCAGAAACAGTTTACATTCATAATCTTTTACAAGTCAATATTAGGAATCAGAGTGCATACTTAATCTTACATCCATTAGCGCTAACAGATCACATACAAAGCATCAAGGGTCATACTTGTCAGTTCCATACAGGAACCTCCAACCGGGTACGATAACTTGTTAGTTTCACAAAGGAACCTCCAGACCGGGTACAGAAAACTTGTTAGTTCCACAAAAGAACCTCCGGCTAGGTACAGATAACTTATCAGTTCCACAAAGGAACCTCCGGACCGGGTACGGATAACACCCTTGAGCCATGGAATTGTTGCCACGAATACTTTTCAAAATAAGGACAATCATTCATTTATACAAAACATCCCATTTCAAAAAAAAACTGATCATTTCATAGCATTAGAAAATAATTAAAGTTAAACATAACTTTACGAGTTATTATTCACGATTAACAGATGGCTCCAAGGCAAACAGACAGAATGAGCAAATCAAGGTCTTATGGCGCGTGACCTACACAGTCACAAATGAACACATTTGGAATTACACACCCAGAAACATTAACTTAATCCTCTCTTATCTTGCTGTGCTTCTACTTCTTTACCCTCATTATAGTTTCTTAATCTTGGCCTAGGAATGCCTAGGATGCAATGAGGATGCAAAACTGCATTTGGAAACACTTGGTCAAAAATGCTGAAAATAGGGGTCCCGCTTGAGCACAACTTCTCTCGCTCAAGTGGACATGCAAATTTGTGAGGAGAGGCTCGAGAGCAACTTCCCTCGCTCAAGCGCTCTATAAACCTTGCAAAAGTACTGGTTAAGTGAAATCTCTGCTCGATGGCCACTCGACTCTCGCTCGAACGTGAGACTCATGCCCTCGCTTGAGCGTAACTTTTGCCGCTCGAGCGGTCTGCAAAACATGCAAACTTCTAGGAGCATGCATTTCACGCTCGAGTGGACTTCAGGTCGCTCGAGCGCAAGTATAAAAACAAAGGTGGCCGCTCAAGCGCAGAATCTATCGCTCGAGCGGAAGTGCAGAATCTAGAATTTCCAGATTGCACTCCCAAGCTCCAAACTCGAATTCCACACCTCAAAACTCATCTTCTTGGGCCAAAATTCTGGAAAACATTTAGAACTTGTAAAATATCATGATTTGAAGATCATTTCATGATATCAAGGTCCAAAAGCATGTCAATTGTGCAAAACTCAAACTTGAACTTTATGAATATGCCATGAACATGACATGCATGAATTACTTTGAACGAAGGCTTTCCATAACTTGATTATTTAAGGTCAAATGGTAAGGATTATGATGAATTCTCAAAACTAAGTCAAGATAGATACATGTGGGAGCCGGATAACTGGAAGAATCAGAAGCGTACTCTAGAAGACAGATATTACTCGGCTCTATCCTGCACCAATTAGGATGCCGAATAAAATAGATAGGCCGAATAGATATTGAACTACGGAGCCGAGTAAATAAGAGGATAATGAGTGAAAAGTGGGCCTGGCCCTGAGGCCTAGGAAACGAGTATAAATAAAGGAACAACAGACTAAGAAAGATGTGTGAGAACCATTATGCTTAACTTAGAATACATGTAATCTTGAGTGTAGAAATTGACTTGTCCGTCGGAGTGCTAATTTCGGCACCTCCGACCGAAGTGTTTATTCCTTTTCAGTGACTAGCAGCGGATCTCGAGCGTCTCCCTGGATTAGAAGAGTATTTCCAAACCACTTCCCCACAATTGGCGCCGTCTGTGGGAATACTCAAGTATATCCATGGCGGGCGTGACGGAGGACCCTCCAATAGTCACTGATGAACCACGCAGAGAGACGACCTCACTCCAACAAACATGCATGGACCAGAGATTATCCCTACAAGACGCGCTTTGAATTTCGCCTCACCCTCGACTCCAGAGTATGAAGCAATGCAAGCGATCATGGAACAGGTAAAGCAAAACGAACAGAGGTTGGAGAACATGATCGCTGAGAATGAGCGTCTCCGTCAAGATTTGGCCTTGGAGGTGGCGAAGTCCAAACAAGCCGTGCGCCAAGATCCGGAACGACCTCAGAGGGCAGGCGGTCGGCGATCTCGAGCTCGACAACAAGACACTGATAGCGACTCTGACTCATTATCCCCGAAGCCTAAAAAGAAGGGATGACCTGAAACTTCCAGTTCTTCTGAAGAGGGTCCACTTATAAGGCATAAGCGCAGAAGACACAGTTCAGATGACGAGGACCAGCATGATCCCTTTGTGCGACGGATCGCAAGGGCGATCCTATCCAAAAAGTTCAAAGCTCCGTCATTCACTCTCTATGATGGAAAATTAGACCCCACTGATCACATCCGTCACTACAAGCAAGCCATGACATTGCATGCAGACGGCGAGGCCCTTATGTGCCAAATATTTCCCAGTAGTTTGGGACCATTACCCGTCAGGTGGTATTATAAACTGGAGCCGGCTTCGATTAAAAGCTTCCACCAACTCCAAAAATCCTTCAGGGCAAGGTTTATCACCAATGAGGTCTAGCCAAAGCAGACCAATTCCCTCTGGGCGATGCAGATTCAACCGGGGGAAACCCTTCGTGCATATTAGATGATGCTTGCAATGACTCCATGGACATCACCGCCTTCAAGATGGGACTGCATCCAGATAGTGCCCTCCGCAGCTCTTTGACCCGACGGCCCCCCAAAACGGTTTGGTCATTGATGAAGAAAGTTGAAGAATACTGTAAGGTGGAAGATGATGCTTTGCGGGTCAAAGCCGAAAATGTGACCAACAAGACGGCTCCTGTTGAAATTGCTCAGCTGTTAAATTCTGTAGCACCTCAGAGCCCTGAACCACGATATCGGGCAAAACGAGATAAGAGATTGGATTCTCGCCGATCAAATGATCAATGTTCTCACCGAACGAAAGAACAGCTGCAAGTCGACAGCAGGCGCGCAAGGCGCGTCGACAAGAAATATACTGAGTTGTCAGAGCCGATCGGCACGGTCATGTCCAAAATCCAACATCTGCCGTTCTTCAAATGGCCGTAAAAAATGGTGGGACCTCCCGATACTCGAAGACGGGATCGGCGGTGCGAGTATCATAAGGATCATGGCCATGAAACTGAGAGTTGCTATGCATTGAAGGATCACCTGGAGGAATTGGTGCAGGATGGTCGGCTACAACAGTATGTCCGAAAAGGCAACTCAACTAAAGCAATAGCCCTAAGACAGGATTCGCCTCCACTCGGCGTGATCCACATGATATATAGCCTGCCAACTTCGTCCTCCGTGCATGCCATTTAGTCACACCCAGTACCCCAAAAGCAACTGACACCAGCAAAACGGCCCCATGAAGCCCCGAGTATTACCTTCGACGATTCTGATCTTATCGGCATAACAGTCCCCCACATTGATCCACTAGTCATTGAACTACGCATAAACCGATTTACCGTTGAACGCGTTCTCATAGACCAGGGGAGTACGTCGGAGGTTATGTATTACAAGACCTTCATCAAACTCGGCTTCAGTGAATCAGACCTGTCTCCGGCTCCTTATCCATTATTCGGCTTCAACATAAACCCAGAGTATCCGTTGGGAAAAATCACACTACTCGTTCGAGCGGGCTCCCGAACCATGGATGTGGAATTCTTGGCCGTCAAGCTTCCTTCACCGTATAATCTCATCATGGGGCGAACTTGGTTGCACACTATGTGGGCCGTACCAAGCACCTATCATCAGCTGCTACGCTTCCCTGACAGAACATGGCATTGAGAAAATCCGTGGCTTCCAGCAATCGGCACAAGCATGTTATCTCCTTTCTGGAAAGACGCCGAAAGAGTTGCAAGTTAATTCTATTGAGGTGCCGGATCGAGATAGCCTTGACGATGTCGGGCGGCTCCCAAACGAAAAGGCCACGGAAGACCTAGACCGAGTTGAGATTAATGGCAATCCAGAGAGCTTCTTCATGGTCGGCGCCACTCTGAATCAAGCCGACAGGAAGCAGCTAATATCCTTCCTGCTGAGCAATCTTGATGTATTTGCATGGACCCCATATGAAATGCCGGGCGTAGACCCATCTATTTCGCAGCACCGTTTGAATGTTGACCCTAAATGCAAGCCGATCATTCAGAAAAGCCGGCGATCAGCCGCAGAGCACACTGCCGCCGTCGTTGAAGAGGTTGACCGGTTGCTTGACGCCAGGCCAATCAGGGAAGTGACCTACCCTACATGGCTCTCTAATACTGTGGTTGTGAAGAAGAAGAATGGGACCTGGCGAGTCTGCGTTGATTTCACGAACCTAAACAAAGCCTGCCCCAAAGATTGTTTTCCTCTCCCAAGGATAGACCAACTGGTAGATGCTACAGCACGTCATCAGCGCATGAGCTTCCTCGATGCCTACAGAGGCTACCATCAAATTGCCATCCATCCGGAGGACCAGGACAAAACTGCATTCCTCACCCCAAGAGGAATCTATTGCTATAAGGTTATGCCTTTTGGGCTGAAGAATGCAGGGGTAACTTACCAGAGACTAGTCACCTCCATGTTCAAAGAGCAACTCACCACACTATGGAAGTCTACATAGACGATATGGTAGTCAAGTCTAAGGAAAAGCAGAATCATCTAGCCGATCTAGAAGAGACATTTGGCATTCTATGCAAATATAGAATGAAGCTGAATGCCTCCAAATGTGCGTTTGGGATCAGCTCTGGCAAATTCTTGGGTTACATTGTCAACCATCGAGAAATCGAAGCCAACCCAAGACAAATCACAGCAATCCTGGAACTCGGCTCCCTTCGATCGGTCAAGGAGGTTCAAAAGTTAATGGGGATGGCCGCCGCACTCAACAGGTTCATCAGTCGTTCCACGGATCGCTGCCGATAATTCTTTCATACACTACGCCAGGGCAAGGCTTTTGAATGGTCTGCCGAGTGCGAAGCCACTTTTAACGGCCTCAAGACCTACCTCCGATCAGTTCCACTCCTGACAACGCCTTCGGCAGGCGACCCGCTCATTTTGTATCTTGCTGTTTCCGACGGGGCCGTCAGCGCCGTATTGATAAAGGAAGAACTGGAGGAGCAGTGGCCAGTCTATTATGTGAGCAAGGCAATGGTTGACGCCGAAACTCGCTACCTTCCACTGGAAAAACTCATTCTAGCCCTAGTCATGGCGGCAAGAAAACTGATGCATTACTTCCAGGGACATAGCATTGGGGTGCTAACAGATTATCCCCTCCGATCAATACTACGCAGTGCAGAAGCATCAGGACGTGTTTCAAAGTGGGCTCTTGAACTCGGTCAATACGATATTCAGTTTTTACCTAGAACCTCAATCAAGGGACAGGTGCTTGCTGACTTTGTTGCCGAATTCACTGGGGGCCTGGCCGACTTCAAGTTTGATGAAAGTCGACCAAAGCCGAACTGGAGAATTTATGTTGGGGACATTTGGCAGTTGTATTGTGATGGGTCGTCCAATCAGCGGCAGTGGAGCCGGAGTTGTTATTATGGCTCCCGACGGCGCAATAATTGAGCAGGCTGTCAAGCTCGGCTTCAAAGCGTCAAACAACGAAGCCGAATACGAAGCCCTTCTAGCCGGTTTGCAGAATGCGCATATTCTGGGTGCTCGGCATTTGCTTGTATTTTGTGATTCAAAACTGGTGATCAATCAGCTAAAGGAGGAGTACGCGGCAAGAAACGACCGTATGGCGGCTTACATGAAAACGGCCAACTCCTTGCTGGCAAAATTTGACCATCATGAATTGAACCAGATAACACGTGATCAGAACACACATGCAGATGCCTTGGCTTGCCTAGCCTCCGCCATTAACTCAGAGATCAAACGAACCATCGAGGTAGGTTTCATCCCGGAACCAAGCATTGGCCCTTCGGAAGAAGTCCAGGTCAACGTTATAGAATCTGCACCGAGCTGGATGGATTCCATTGCTGCATTCTTGTCTTCCGAACAACTCCTAGAGGACAAAAAAGAAGCGCACAAGCTACGAAACAAAGCCCTGCGATACTACTTGGATCCGCAAGGAAGGCTTTATAAAAAATCCCTCTCTGGTCCATATTTGGAATGCGTGCACCCAGACAAAGTCGAGGATCTTTTGACTGAGATACATGAAGGCAATTGTGGTGCCCATTCTGGCGGGCGCTCCTTGGCCCATCGAGCTATAACACAGGGGTATTATTGGCCGACAATGAGAGCTGAAGCAGAGTGTTATGTGAAAAAATGTGAACAGTGCCAGAGGTTCTCCCCGTTAACCCATCTTCCTGCCGAAGAGTTGAACTCTATCACCAGTCCCTGGCCGTTCGCTCAGTAGGGGCTTGATATCGTAGGACCATTGCCGAGGGCCCCAGGGAACAAGCGATACTTGATTATCGCGACTGATTACTTCACAAAATGGGTCGAAGCGGAGGCATTAACACATATTTGAGATGCTGATGTTAAGCGCTTTGTATGGAGAAACATCATCACGTGATTTGACATTCCGAGAGCTCTTATCTCAGACAACGGCACCCAGTTTGATTGTGGCGTCTACCGAGAGCTATGCAGCAAGTATGGTATCCGGCCTTACTTTTCCACGCCGGCTTACCCCCAGAGCAATGGTCAAGCCGAAGCCTCTAACAAATCCATCTTGGACAGCATCATGAAGAGGTTGGAGAAGGCTAAAAGCAAATGGGTCGAAGAATTGCCGAGTGTGTTGTGGGCTCATCGAACTACGCCGAGGAGATCCACTGGAGAAATGCCGTTTGCCTTATGCTTTGGGACCCAGGCGATCTTACCCCTAGAGATCGGCCACCCGACCCTGAAATCGCAAGTTTTTGATACGGGCCGAAACGACATGATGCTGGCTTTGGATTTGATTCTAATCGAAGAACGAAGAAACCGTGCCCTTGCGTCCATGGCACGGTACCAGCAGCAACTGGCTAAGTCGTATAATCAACGCGTTCAGCTGCGCCGCTACACACCAGGAGAGTTGGTCCTGAAGAAGGTGCTTCCAGCTGATAGGAAACCGGCTGATGGAAAACTAGGTCCTAACTGGGACGGCCCCTATCAGATAGATTTCATCGCGGGAGCAGGGGCATATCGGTTGAAAGACATGTTAGGAAGGAGTCTTCCACGGCCTTGGAATTCAACGCATTTACGTAAATTCTATCATTGACCTGACTTTTGGGGCTTGATACTTGTACATATTTCACTTCTGGAATGCAAAGCTTCTCTTTTCTTCACTTCTGGAATGCATGGCACCTTTGGGACGATTAAGCCTCTGGATTCGGAGCGCCCTTCGTGGATATCACGACTGGCCCATACAAGCCTCTGGATTCGGAGCCCCTCTGGTGCATGACACCTTTGGGCCGATTAAGCCTCCGGATTCGGAGTGCCCTTCGTGGATATCACGATTGGCCTATACAGGTCTCTGGATTCAGAGCCCCTCTGGTGCATGTCACCTTTGGGCCGATTAAGTCTCCGGATTCGGAGCCCCTCTGGTGCATGACACCTTTGGGCCGATTAAGCCTCCGGATTCGGAGTGCCCTTCGTGGATATCACGATTGGCCCATTCAAGTCTCCGGATTCAAAGCGCCCTTCATGGATATCACGATTGGCCCATAAAAGTCTCCGGATTTGAAGCCCCTCTGGTGTATGTCACCTTTGGGCCGATTAAGTCTCCGGATTCGGAGCCACTCTGGTGCACGACACCTTTGGGCCGATTAAGTCTCCGGATTCGGAGCCACTCTGGTGCACGACACCTTTGGGCCGATTAAGCCTCCGGATTCGGAGCACCCTTTGTAGATATCACGATTGGCCCATTCAAGTCTCCGGATTCGGAGCGCCCTTCGTGGATATCACGATTGGCCCAAACAAGTCTGCGGATTTGGAGCCCCTCTGGGGCATGACACCTTTGGGCCGATTAAGTATCCGGATTCGGAGCCCCTCTGGTGCATGACACCTTTGGGCCGATTAAGCCTTCGGATTCGGAGCCTCATCGGCGTGTGACGCCTTTGAGCCGATAAGATCTCCTTATCCGGAGCCTCATTGGCGCATGGCGACTATAAATACCCAAAATCTGGGGCCATGCGTAACACTTGTATCCCAAATACATATTTAATGACAAATACTCTCGACAAGCCGGCAAAACCCATTTACACATGAAAGCATATAAACATTCGGAATGAAATGCCTAGTTAACCCGGGCCGAATATATATTCAATGTTTATACAATGAAACACAAAGCACGTGTAGGCCGAATAAAAATTCAATGTTTATACATTTATTCAAAGGTTTATACAATGAGACGTTTAATTAAGCATATAGAAATTCAAAACGAAATACAAACATTTAAAATATAACATTTTATTCATTCAGTTTGGCAATGATTACATAATCTTGCATGCAATCTGCATTTACGCATTACAAAGTCTATTTTTGTTCGGCGTCTTCTTCGTTGTCGCTCTTCTCGATTTCAAAGGCGGAATAGGGGAAGTGCTGACGATGGTATAGTGGCAACGCCGAATAGACGCCCGCTGCTCGGAGAGCTTCCTTGGTTTGAAGTGCCTTGATCCAATCATGCTTAAATCCACGGTTTTCACATCGGCAAACTTCCTCAGCAAGCGTTTCCTTGGTTTTCTGTATCCCTACTTTCTGGCCTTCATGGAAGCCTTTTTCATAGGCCCTCCCCTTCGCGGACTCCAGTGCGAACATGCTCGCCGTATCACGATCGGCCAGTGCGGTACTGATAAGCCGCTGGGTGACCTTTTCTTCCACGATTTGGTTAGCCTGCCCGGCTGGTTGTGTCTGAACGGCCTTAACTTTCCTTAGCTCTCGCTCAGCTGCTTCCGCGCAAGGCTTCAAGCTGCGAATGCGTTCATCCTTCTTCTCTATCTCTGGGCGGGCAGCACGAAGACGCATGCCGATCTCGTAGGCGGTGTAGAGCCCCTTCACCGCCCCGTGAACGCCTTCACGAAACACTTCGAAGTCCTGTCGACCTACCATCGACTGCTGGACCTCGAGTGGAAAAATCTATCGAGCAAACTCGACTGCCACAACTGGATCTCGAACGATCGAATCCGCTTCTGTCATGGGTCTATTTCCTACGAAGACTGCAAAACTCAATGGGTGTGGGTTCGCGTCGGGCTCTCTTCCAGAACGAGGTTACGAGGATCTGCCTTGTGGCTGCTTGTCCCTCCTAGGCGACCTACTTCGACGATGAGGAGATTGGCGTCTCTCCCGATCCCTCGAAGTCCTACCTCTCACGCGCGAAGGTTTGCCACTTCGATTCATGTCTCCTCCCAGCTCAGCTAGCGTCCTCGCTTCCCCTTTGCTGTTAAAAAAGAGTCTATTCGACATTCGCACTTGTTTAATCCTCCTCAGAGAGCTGGACTGAGTTGTTCACTGAGCACATAAATAGGACCTTCATTCATTTATTCCCTACGAGAGTAGCATCTTCGAGGCAATCTCATTAATATTGAAACCTAAACAGCCTGGCGCTGACCGAGTCATGTTATTCGGCAGTATTAACGTCCGCAAGGGCAGATTCATGAACCAGCTGGGGCAAGGGCAGATTCATCAATCTATTTGGCTTGAGTGCCCCAGCCCCTTCATGAATCGATTCATCAATATTCATAAGTTCGTGATATTCGGCGTTCAGTGTTCATGAACCAGCTGGGGCAAGGGCAGATTCATCAATCTATTCGGCTTGAGTGCCCCAGCCTCTTCATGAATCGATTCATCAATATTCATAAGTTCGTGTTATTCGGCGTTCAGTGTTCATGAACCAGCTAGGGCAGCGGCAGATTCATCAATCTATTCGGCTTGAGTGCCCCAGCTCCTTCATGAATCGATTCATCAATATTCATAAGTTCGTGTTATTCGGCGTTCAGTGTTCATGAACCAGCTGGGGCAGCGGCAGATTCATCAATCTATTCGGCTTGAGTGCCCCAGCCCCTTCATGAATTGATTCATCAATATTCATAAGTTTGTGATATTCGGCGTTCAATGTTCATGAACCAGCTGGGGCAAGGGCAGATTCATCAATCTATTCAGCTTGAGTGCCCCAGGCCCTTCATGAATCGATTTACTAATACAATACCCATGAACTAGTCCTATTCGGCACCATGAGTTGATTTACACCTCCACCATTGTTCTAAGGTCCTTGGAGGGTCTTGAGAGGTCTTAAAGGGCTGGTTTTTTGTCCAAGAAGCTGTTGTCTTTGCTGAGCTACAAGGGTAACTCATTTCCCCTCTTTTAAGCATTATCTTGATCCTTCTCTTAGCCTTATTTGCATACATATTTGAGCTTTGTTGTCAACTAAAAAAAGCATCATATTTAAGTGTTTTTCATGTTTGTTTAAGATCATTTTGGTGTTGGGGGTCATCTACCCTCTTGCATGCTTATTTTGGCCTTGTTTCGTGCCATGCCATAAGGCATTCGAGATAGTCTTTGCTTGGCCTTCCTACCACTGAAATAGTGGATTTTTAGTGGTGGTTTTGTGGTTTGAGGGCCAAATCAGAGAGGGGTGACCCTCTCTCTTTTGGCCTTGTTTGTTTGCATATTTGGCCTTTCAAAGGGCCCATATTTTCATACTTCCAAGCCTTGGTTCAAGCACTTTTTAGTGATTTTTGAGACCTGCCTAGGCTCTGCCCATAGGCTTTTTTGCCACCTTTTGTTTGCTTGCATATGTAGAGCAATCTCTTCATAGCTTATCAAAGGAGCATGTCATTCTGCATGTATGGGTCATGTTTCAGTGGGTTTTTGGCCATTGTGGCATGCCATGATTCTGTTTTTGCTTGGTTTGATAACCTCTCATATGCTTCACATGCTTGTAGTGTAAACCATGCTTACTCGCTTAGAATGCATGTTATTTTGGCCCATCCATTCTAGCACATTTTGGCCATGCTTCAAACATATTTTGTTCATATTTTAGGCTGCCTTAGCTCTATTTTTTAGGCCTCTTGGTCGATTGGTGCTTGCCATGCATGGTTTAGTGTAATAGCCTTGCTTACCTTTGAGTTTTGGGGTCCTTGCATGCGTTGCTTGAGGCTTTCCATGTCTTGGCATCATTAAGTATGATATTTCAGAGCTTATATGTGTGCCATATTCCCATGTTTATCATGCCCTCAATGTGTTTGAGAGTTGCATCATTATGCCTCGTTTGTGAGCCATTGCATGAGCTTCATTTTTATGCCTTTCAAGCCATCATCTTAGTCTATTTTGCTACTGTTTTGGGCCTGCATAGGAATTGCTTGGGGCTGGTTTGGTCATTTGTGCATTGCTTTGCATACCTCTAGTGTAATGTGTTTCACTAGTTTCGGTATTTGAGCCATCCAGCATGCATTGTGTGAATTGTTTGCATGATTCGGAGCCATTTTGTATGCCATTTCAGAGCTGGAATATATGCCATTGTGTTCATTGTTTCATCCTTGCCATGCTCTTGTAGAGTTGCATCTTGTGCCTTGGCTTGAAGCCCTCGCATTGTGCATGCTTGTGTGTGTGTCGTTGCCTTGTTTTCATCATGTTTGGCCATTGATTTGGGCATGCTTGTGAGCTATCCATGTTAGTTTAAGTCCATCTTTGCATGTTGTTGCATGCTTGTCTTGCATGTTGTTACATGCTTGCTCCATTTTGCATGTTGTTGCATGCCATACATGTCCACAAGTCTAGGTTTCATGTCAATTGCATATTACATGCTTGCATGCTTGTGTTGCTTTGTTAAGTTCATCATGCATGCATTGCATTAGTATAGGTATACTTGTCTTTGCATGTTGTTACATGTTAATTCTATCGCATGTTGTTGCATGCCAAGTCCATTGCATGCTTGCTTGCTTACATGCTTAGATAGCATTGCATTGTGTGCGCATCCCTTGCCTCTTGATCAATCATGATAGAGGTTGGGGGCCCCTGTAGACACCCCATTTTTGACCGTCCTCAAGACTTGGACGTCATCGTTTGAACACTCGATGATTATCCATGTTCGTGTTCGTCTTGAGTTCTCGGAGGTTTCGGCCACGCGCCTTGCCTCAAGACCTCTGGACTTGTTTGTTTTGTGCTTGGTTATGGACCAAACACTTGTGTTGTTTTCTTTTGAGGGCAGGGAATGGTTTGTTGGCCATCCCTACACCTCACCGGCCATGGCTTGAGGCCACCGGCCCTGTTTTCTTGCTACCGGCCAAAGGTGTTGGCCGGTCGGCAATGTTTTTGGTCAGCCGGCCATTGTTCTGGTCGATCGTTTACTTTTTCTGGCCGAGACCTTTTCTTTGCCTTTTTCAAGCATTATGCATGCCAGCTGTGCCAGCTGGTAAGCATAGACCCTGCCCTCCATACACGTGTATGGAGGATTTGCACCCTTATTTTAGCTTTTTGAGGAAGCTTGAACCTTTTGAACCTTTGTTTTAGTTCTTGAGGAAGCTTGAACCTTTTGACCCTTGGTTTTTAGCTTCTTGAGAAAGCTTGAACCTTTTGAACCCTTGGTTTTTAGCTTCTTGATGAAGCTTGAACCTTTTGAACCTTTATTTTAGCTTCTTGAGGAAGCTTGAACCTTTTGAACCCTTGGTTTTTAGCTTCTTGAGGAAGCTTGAACCTTTTGAACCTTTGCTCTAGCTTCTCCAAGAAGCCTGACCTTTTCAAGCTTCTCCAAGAAGCTTGAACCTTTTTTAGCTTCTTGAAGGAGCTTGACCCTTTGCTCCAAGCTTCTAAGAGAAGCTTGAACCTTTCTTAGCTTCTTGAGGAAGCTTGACCCCTTTGCTCTAGCTTCCTCAAGAAGCTTGACCCTTTTTGCTTTAGCTTCCTTAGGAAGCTTGGACCTTTGTTCTCCTATAAGAGAAGCTCTCTCCCTCATTAGCAAAGGTTCAGATTTTTGGCCAAGGCATACATACACCTATCTCTATACACCTCACTATTTTGGTCCCAAAAGTGCTAGGTTCTTGGCCCCATTGCACTACACCTCACAACCACACTTCTCCATCATCCATCTAAGCACCTTGGAGCTTATTTTCAGAGGTTGAGGAGCCACTTTCTTGGTCCAGAAGTTGCTGTCTTTCTTGGCTACAAGGGTAACTCTCTTATTCCCCTTTTGGTCCCTATTTTGCTTCATATCTTAGCTCTATTTGCAAGCATATTTGGGCTTTGTCAAAAACTGAAAAAAGTCTTATTTTGAGCTCCTCTTGAAGTTTGTTTAAGGTCATTTTTCTATTGGGGGTCATCTACCCCCTTGCATGCTTGTTTTCATCTTGTTTTGAGCCATGCATCTAGGCCTTTGAAGTGAGCTTTGTTTGCCCTTCTAGCCACTAAAATCTAGTGGATTTTTAGTAGCTAGCATACTATTTTGAGCCCCAAATCAAGAGGGGTGACCCTCTCACCCCTTGTCTTGTTTACTAGCATTGTTGGCCTAACAAAGGGGCCCATATTTACATGCTTCCAAGCCTTGTTTCAGGCCATTTTTGGTGACTTTTAGGACCTTCCTAGACTCTGCCTAGGGCTGGTTTGGTCACCTTGGACTTCCCTCTTGCATGTGTAGAGTAATCCCATTCATAGCTTATCAAAGTAGCACCTCATTCTTGCATGTAGGGGTCATGTTTCAGTGGGTTTTTGGCCATCGTTTGGCATGCCATGCTTCTGTTTTTGGCTGGTTTGGTAGTCCCTCACATGCTTCATATGCTTGTAGTGTAACTCATGCTTACTAGCTTAGAATGCATGTTGTTTTGGCCCTCCATTCTAGCACATTTTGGCCATGCTTCAAACATGTTTTGTTCATATTTTGGGCTGCCTTAGTTCTGTTTTTAGGCCTCTTGGTCGAATGATGCTTGTTTTGCATGCTTGTAGTACAATGTCCATGCTTAGCTTTGAGTTTCGAGGTCTATTACATGCATATACTGAGGTGTTTTCATGTTTCGGGGCCATTGCACATCATATTTCAAAGCATACATGTATGCCATATTCCCATGATTTTCACTCTTTAAATGCGTTTGAGAGTTATGCTTGAAATGCCTCATTTACCGGCCATTGCATGAGCTTCATCTTTGTGCATTCTGAGCCATCATTTTAGGCCATTTTGCTACTGTCTTGGACCTGGCTAGGATCTGTTTGGGGTTGGTTTTGCCATTTGAGCATTGCTTTGTATACCTATAGTGAAGTGTGCTTCACTAGTTTTGGTATTTGAGCCTTCTAGCATGCATAGCATGAGTGTTTGCATGCTTCGGAGTCACTTTGGAATCATTTAGTATGCCATTTTAGAGCTGGAATGTATGGCATTGTATGCCATGTTTCATCCTTGCATTGCTCTTGGAGAGTTGCATTTTGTGCCTTAGGCTTGGAGCCCTTGCATTGTGCATGTTTACATGAATGTTGGGCCTTGTTCTCATCTCATTTGGCCACTGATTTTGGCATGCTTGAGAGCTACCCATGTTCGTGTAAGTCCATCTCACCATGTTGTTGCATGCTTGTTTCATTTTGCATGTTGATTGCATGCTATACATGTCCACATGCTCAGGTTGTATGCCTATTGCATATTGCATGTTAACATGCTCATGTTGCATTAGATTTGTTGCACACTTGATTTGTTGCACACTTGAGAGGCAATGTTATAAATAAGTGTGCGTGCGTGTGTGAATGTCTTCCAACCCCATGTCTTTCCCCCTTTTTATTTACCAGCTTATGATGGTTAGTTTTAGGGCATGTTTCAATTAGCATACCTATGCTCGCATGTTTGCATTCATTCATCTGTATTGCATGCACCGGGTTCGGTGCATCATACTAACTGCATTGTGTTTCAATTCCCAGTTGAATACATGTTATTTGTAGCACCACATATGCCATCTTAGAATAGCCGAGCCTATTGTAGTTGCATTTTCGCATGTGTTGCATCAGGCATTTCAGCATAGTTAGGATTCATGCATGTTTTCTAATTAGCTTCTTCTTTGGCTGGAGTACTCGGTAAGTGTTTATGTTTTAGCATCCTTGCATGTGTGTGAGTGACTGCCATGATAGCATGCTTAGCATGAGGCTATGTGCTTATATGATATAACTGTCTGAATGCCTGTGGGTGAAGGTTAGATTACTAAAATTGGAACAATTCATTGAAATGCAAGTTTTAAGCCCACTTGATTGTGGTAAAATCATGTTTTCTAAAGCCCACTCGAGGGTGGCAAATCCACGTCTTAGCCTACTTGCGAGTAGCATCATCACACCATTGTCAAATAAACAAAGATGAAATGTTTTGTTCCAACTCAGGCGATCTAGTCTATACTTGTATGTTGTGTGCATCACATAGTAATTCTAGGCTAATAAACTGGAATAAGAGCACATAATGTATTCAAAACTCGTTATCATGGTTAGTAGAGGCCGATCTTCGGATCGGGCGAGCGGGGGTGCTCATGAGATGACCTTCCCCAATCGTACCCAAGTTCCCGAGCCGAGGCAACTTTGGTGATGACGGACACGTGGCCTTAGGCAACGAGTCAGGGTTTCCTAAATTCCCCCAAAATAAATATTTAGGTGGCGACTCTGTATCTGGCAAAGCAGTCTATGTTTGGCACTTCTTTCAAAAAAATCTGTTTTCAAAAACGATTTGCCGGATTTGGACTCTTTGATGATTCATCGGTCTTGCATGGCACTCTGCGAGATTAGATACAGGGCCGTGACATTGAGTCCTGAACTGTAGCGAGCCCAATGAACAAAACGGGATTCCCTCCTGGGACGTTCGGGGACGTCTATAGTTTTTGGCAACTCTGCTAGGGAGTTAGAGAACTTGACTTGAACTCATGATATCTTATTTTGACTACACTTATGTGTTTCTTTGTATTGCATTTGCATTGGTGCGCCTAAGACACCGTGTTTGCCATCTGCTATTCCTGAACGGTTTGCCGAAGGCTGCGTGCCATAAGGCTGACCGGTTACGGGCTCTGCCCCGATGGGAACACAAACCCCGGTTTTTACCGGGGCACCCTTTTCGACCATTCGACCTAGTGCATATTCGGAATCCACAGTGACCATTCCAAGCTAGGACAGGTTGCTTACCCGATTATAGGTTGTTTGAAACCGCTGCGTGCATAGTGAAACCCTAGCTCCTAACAAAATAGGACAGGGAAACCTTACCCCTCCATAGGGGTGTTTTCGCTCTCACTTGCTTGCTATGTGCTTTTAGAGTGCGTCTCTACAGGAATGCATGTATCAGTTTGCAAGTCTGGGTATCAGGCCTGAGGGCACCAATATTTGGGAATTAGTTTTACCTGAGGGTATCAGTTTACAGGCAGAACTTGTGGCAGAATTATGTAGGGGGGGCACAGTCATTCAACTTTGCTCATTTTGGTTTTGGTGAAATCAGGCTGAGGTGCTGTCTGTTTTCTCTTTTGCAAGGTAGTCTTGGAACCATAGCTTCAGAAGGCTCCGATATCCCCCAGGTTCACTGGACTCGTGTCAATAGACTTTGTCAGGTCAGAGATTCAGTTCAAGGGCAAATTAGTGTTCCTTCGCAAAAGGCAGGGTAAAAAGGCCAGTCAGGCACAGATCATCAGTTCAACAGTCTTCGGATCATAAGTCATTATCCATCTCACCTGTGTGCAGTTGGGTTGAGATATCTGCTTTTACTCCAAAGATAGACATACCGGTAGTCCAGATAGATCAGGGCAGTATGGCAGGGATGGAGGAGATGGTGCGCCAACTCCAAGAAAGTATGAAAATCATGCAGCAGGACATTGTCCGCCAAGCTGAATTTGCCAAACAGCAGGCCGAGGTCATGGCCCAGCAAGCAGAGCTAATCACCAGACTCCAACAACAAGCCGGAGCATCAGCTTCACACCAAGCTCCTCCCCCACCAAGAGTTCCAATACCCGGGGAGACAGCGAATGTCCAGAATGTCCAGGAGGATACAAACATCCCAACAGGGCCGGCTCCGCCCCCGATTCTACCTCAACATCCAAGGCACCCACTTCTATCAATCAACCGGACTCTCCCTTTTGAGTTCGAGGTGGACCCTACAGCACTGAAGTTGAGCAAGCTTGAAAAGTTGTTCAAGAAATCCCAAGGGGTAAAGTCCATCCCAAACATTAAGGACGGTATCCCGGCACAGCTGTGACGCTGCCAGATCGGTTCAAGATGCCACAAATCGACCGCTTTAACGGATCCGGGGATCCCATGGTGCATCTACGTTTGGTTTCAGACATATTAAGGCGATGGGCCTCACCAGACTACAAATGCTTTCTTTATTCGGCTGGACCCTATCGGGTGTGGCGGCCATCTGGTACACAAAACTGGAAGACGATGTTAAGAGGAATTGGGATGAGATGGCCGAGGCTTTTGTCGCTCAGTACTCCTATAATACACAGATCGAGATCACAACCAGTGATCTCGAGACGACTAGGCAGGAGCCTAAGGAGAGTTTTTCTGACTTCATAACCCGGTGGAGGGCCAAGGCCTCAATGATGACCACTAGGCCCACTGACAAAGATCAGATTCAGATGATTGTGCGCAATCTCCAGCCCAAGCTTATGCAGAAAATGATTGTTCTCCCCTTCCCCACCTTTTCAGATTTACACGAGATGGGGGTGCAAATCGAGGACGCTATGAGGCAGGGCCTCATTGACCAGGAGAAGGAGCAGCCCAAGAGGGCATTTTTCCGCAGTTCGAATGCGACCACCAGTGGTGATGCAGCTGCAAGATCTTCTGAAGTGGGCGTGGTCACCACCACCACATCAAAAACAGCTACCCCATTCACCGGTGGGTCCGGAAATAGCTCGCAACAAACCAAATATCCACCTCGAGTCAAGAGGGTTTTTTTCCCACTTTATATGCCTTTGTCAAAGGCTCTAGAGGCCTTACTCCGGAAAGGATATCTGAAACCGTTGGAACAACGGCCTCTACCCGATCCTCTCCCTCCAAAGCATGACCAGACTAAATACTGTGCCTACCATCAACAAACTGGTCATGACACTGACGGTTGCTTTCGTCTGCGCCATGATGTACAGGATCTGTTTGACAACAGGGTCATCGCCGCGCCAGTCTTGCAAAGTCTATCGGCACTTGATCAGTGAACTTATGGGGGATAATGTGACTTGGGTTTTGAGTCAATCTTGTTGTGTTGTATTGAGTCAGTCTTTTTGTACAGAGTCAGTCTTTTCTTACTGAGTCAGTTGGGTCTGTCTTGTTGTATCGAGTCAGTCCTGTTTTGTTAGAGTCGGGTGATCCCGGGGGCATTACCTCGGATATCATTATTTTGTTTTGTGTTTTCGCTTTCTTTTCAGTCTGTTTCTGCCGGGGAGTCTATTTCTGCTGGGGAGATCTAATCGAAACAGCTGTGGCTGTCATGTTTTTGTGTGTATTGCTATTTTGAGCCTGCTGTGCCAGCAAACTTGATTGAAATGGCAGTACATTTCGCCTGCTCTTCTGTGCCTTGAAATCATTGCATTGACCTAAGTTTTTCAAAACTTTTCGAATAATGTGTTGAAAACGAAGAGGAAGGAATTCCTCGGGTTTGGCAAATTTTGATCAATTAAGAGAAAGAGAGGCATGCTAAGCCCTTAATGATTGGGATCATGCTTGTTAATGTGAGTACTGAGAAGGATCCTGGCTTGATCTAGATTGGTTTCGCATTGTCTTCAGTGCGAGCGACTAGTCGCTTTCTTAAAAAAATTTCAAAAAATGTTTTGCGTCGGCCTGCGAAGACCTGTGTGGAATCGCTCTTGAGATTATGTAGCCTAGGATCACTCTCAGCCTCGAGACTCGACCCCTTTTGCTTTCAAACCTTGAACTTGGATTCAGAATGTTCAACGGCTGACCACAATGTGAGGCCTGTGTGGCCAGATTTGAAGCAGCCCACGAACTAGGGGCAAGAAAAGTCAAATCAAGAAGCTTGTGAAGCTAGATCAGGAGCACCCCTCGAACTAGGGGCAAAAATGTCAGATGTGCTCGAAGAGTCAAAGACGAAGATCGGCAAGAATGCCAAATCCCAGAAGGGAGGAAAGAAGAAAGTATTGCTGAAGGATAACCGAGTTCCTATCCACAACACTAGGAGCAAATTCAGCCCCCCCATTGGATGGATTCCTGCATCGTCAGCGAACAGCAGCCATTCTGCTGGATTCAGATGACTTCAGGATCTCAAAATCATTTGACATGGACAAAGCTACACTTTTACCCTTGAGAGGCTCGCTGGGCCGAAAACCCGGAAGGGCGACCCAAGCAAAAGTTAGAGTAAGAAAAAGAAGAAAAAGAACAAAAAAAAGAAAAATGCAAAGAATGAAAAAAAAGAAAAAGAAAAATGAAGAAAATGAAAGGAAAAGATGAAAAAGAGAAATGAAGAAAGAAATGAAAAGAATTGAAAAGAAAAGAAAAACATAGCTCGCAAGGTTGAAAACCCAGAAGGGCGGCCTTGGCAAAAGTTAGAGCGCAAAAGGAGAGGTTAATACCCGAGTGTACCTTAACCCTGAACTACGTAAGGCTTGATTCCCATGTTTAGGATACGTAGGCAACTTCATTCTGAAGTCCAGCGATAAACACTTCCAAATCGATTGTGTCCATGTAATGGTTTTGATCATCTTTGCCTTCTCTGTATCGAGAGTTCGGTTGTGATCGTCACTCTGAGGACTGATTACAATGCGCTGCGGTGCAATCCAAACAAGGGGCAACTTTCCGTTGCCATACAGTGTGCTGTGGTGCTTTTCAAAAAAGGGGCAACTTTCCGTTGCCATGCAGTGCCGTTCCGACAAGGGGCAATTCTCCTTCGGATCTGAGGTTGTGCATCTCAAGAGTAGGTTCCATGCTCGTCGAGCAATGGCCGTTTGCAAAAATAGTTTTTGAGAATTTTTACTGAGGTGGACTGATTTTCTCGAAAAGTATTCCATTTTTTTCAAAACTGGACCATTTCTTGAACTCAAAAAAGGAAAATTTTCAGTGCTCATAGCCTGACTTGCATGATTTTAAATCAGAAAATTGAACAAGCATGTTAATCTAACTCTCATTTTGGTCAAAATTGTTTTAGTAAAAAAACCAAAAACAAAAAAATGGTCAAAATGATGAACTAGGGGCACAGTTGAGTCAGGCTTCCTGTCTTTCCCCCGTTGTCAATGCATTTGCCAGAAAGGGCACCATACTTGCCGGAAAGGGCACCCTATTCGCCAGGAAAGGCATAGCGGAAGCTAATAGAAAAGGGCTGAAAGCTCTCAACATCCTCCAAGCAATGAGGTATCAAGCCAAGTGCGAAGCATGAACTGGAATGGATCAAGATATTCCACTCCCTCGTCTGGACACATTTGATCATGTCCAAACTCCCCAGCAGAACATCGTCAACCGATGTCAGCTGCAGATTTGCTACACACCCAGTTGTAGCGCAACCCCTCTGCGGGAAAGTTCACTGTTGTGTGCAAAAGAAAAAGAATCTAGCAGAATGCTAAGGGCAAGAGCCCGCAACTTCTTGTTTACCCATCAACCACCCAGGGGAGGGATAAAAAATGAGAGATTAAAGAATAGAGAGATGTGCGCTGAGAGAAAGAGTGAGGAACAGGGCTTTTTCAGCAAAAAATAGAGCCTGAGGGCCGAGTGATGTCAGAATCACAAATGAGAAAGGGTGGGAAACAATACCCAGAGAAACAGGCTCCCTGTGCACGTCTGAGTGTCGTGTCTTTTTGCTTTATCTCGATTCTTGTCTTGAGTCGTCTCGAGTGTTACTCGATGTGTTTAGGTTGTTTACCTTTTGTTTTCCATTGTTGAGTCGTAGTGCGCTGTGTTCAGTCGTAGGCTCAATACCCAGTTAAAAACTCATCTCTCAATTTCAAAAATAAAATCGTTTTGTGCTCCGAGTGCCGTGTCGTTCTCCACATCTATGCAAAACAAGATTTGTTCTTTCGTAAAACCGCAGGGTTCAACCCAGGTCATGCGGGAACAGTAAAACCAAGACCTATCTGAAGCTATATAGGTTCTAGACTGCAAAGCAAAAGAAAAGAGGGAAAATGTCGGGTATCTGAGTTTATTTCACTTTAGTAAGTTCCGAGATTACATTCCGTGTGTACCTCTTCAGGGTCTTGGCCAATGTCCGAAGCATGAATGCGCCTCCACCTCAAGCTCAAGATCAAGTTTCGTTTCAAGCCAGAATGGCGATCAAAGTGCTCCCTGAGTACCATTCCCTGCCAGAGACATCTTGGCTGTGTTCGCAATGAGTCCCTAGGGAAAGTTGTGAATATGATTAGGAAGAAAGACAGCATCCAAAGTGTTCTACGGGAAGAACCCTTGTCAATATTTCAGAGCCTTTATACTATAAGTTAAAGGTAAGTGTTTGAAGAACACGAGGGGAGATCCCCGTCAGAGTAGAGCGGTTCATCGCCACTCACCCCATGAGGTGCTTTCTAAAGCGCCATTAGGTTTGTTTATTGCATTCCTTAAACATCATGCATTGTATTGCATTGTACCCATCAAGTTTCTTTCTCATTCATGCACGATATTGTATGTACGATTCATTCAAAGAAGTTCCGTTTGAGATCATTTATTTAGTGTATCAATCACACTTCACTCAGTTAGTGTATCAATCACACTTCATTTATTTAGTGTATCAATCACACTCTCTTCATTTAGTGTATCAATCACACTTCTTTCATTTTCTGTATCTATCACACACATTATCATTTTCTGTATCTATCACACATATTCTCACTTTCTGTATCTATCACACACATCCTCATTTTGCGTATCTATCACGCACATATTCACTTCATTTACTTTAGTGTATCCATCACACTTCATTACCTTTAGTGCATCTATCACACTTTGTTCGCTTAGTGCATCTATCACACTTTGTGTTCACCTTTTGTGTATCCATCACACTTTATTCACTTAGTGCATCTATCACACTTTGTGTTCACCTTTAGTGTATCAATCACACTTTATTTATTTAGTGTATCAATCACACTTTGTTCGCTTAGTGCATCTATCACACTTTGTGTTCACCTTTTGTGTATCCATCACACTTGTTCACTCAGTGCATCTATCACACTTTGTGTCCACCTTTTGTGTATCCATCACACTTGTTCACTCAGTGCATCTATCACACTTTGTGTCCACCTTTAGTGTATCTATCATACTTGTTCACTCAATGCATCTATCACACTTTGTGTTCACCTTTAGTGTATCTATCATACTTTGTTCACTTAGTGCATCTATCACACTTTGTAGTTCACCTTTAGTGTATTTATCACATGCTCACCTTTGTGTATCTATCACACGCTCATATAGTGTATCCATCACACTATGCTCGCTTTTGTATCTATCACACGTTCACTTTGTGTATCTATCACATGCTCCCTTTGTGTATCCACCACACACGTTCACTTAGTGTATCTATCACATATTTGCTTAGTGTATCCATCACACTCGTTTTGCTTTGTGTATCTATCACACTCTGCTTCACTTAGTGTATCAATCACACTTTATTCATATAAGCATATCCATCACACTCTCTTCACTATGTGCATCTATCACACATGCTTGTCCACTTAGTGTATCTATCACACTTCGTTCACCTTTATGTATCTATCACACATGTTCGTGAAAATTGCATAATTTTCTTACATCCTTTCTACATGAAATGTAGCTTGGTTTGAATTTGCTTGCTTAAAACTGTTGCATGATTTGCTTCATTACAACATCCTTTACATGATCATAAGTTATGCTCGGCTTTGTGCATTGTCTTGCATTTTGCCCCTGCCTTCGGGTGCATATCTTTATCGGTAGCTTGTATGCTTTGTCTAAGTCTTTGGCCTTGTCAAAAATGGGTCGTCTCTGGGCTTTGACATTCACCCCCGTCATTATTATGACTTTCGAGTTCTGTCAAAGAGGGGCAACTATAGACACCCCATTTTTGACCGTCCTCAAGACTTGGACGTCATCGTTTCAACACTCGATGATTATCCATGTTCATGTTCGTCTTGAGTTCTCGGAAGTTTCGGCAGCGCGCCTTGCCTCAAGACCTCTTGACTTGTTTGTTTTGTGCTTGGTTATGGACCAAACACTTGTGTTTTTTGCTTTTGAGGGCAGGGAATGGTTTGTTGGCCATCCCCACATCTCACCGACCATGGTTTTAGGCCACCGGCCCTGTTTTCTTGCTACCGGCCAAAGGTGTTGGCTGGTCGGCAATGTTTTTGGTCGGCCGGCCATTATTTTGGTCGATCGGTCACTTTTTCTGGCCGAGACCTTTTCTTTTCCTTTTTCAGGCATTATGCATGCCAGCTGGTAAGCACAGACCCTGCCCTCCATACACGTGTATGGAGGATTTGCACCCTTGTTTTAGTATCTTGAGGAAGCTTGAACCTTTTGAACCTTTGTTTTAGCTTCTTGAGGAAGCTTGAACCTTTTGAACCCTTGGTTTTTAGCTTCTTGAGGAAGCTTGAACCTTTTGAACCTTTGTTTTGGCTTCTTGAGGAAGCTTGAACCTTTTGAACCCTTGGTTTTTAGCTTCTTGAGGAAGCTTGAATCTTTTGAACCTTTGCTCTAGCTTCTCCAAGAAGCTTAACCTTTTTCAGCTTCTCCAAGAAGCTTGAACCTTTTTTAACTTCTTGAAGAAGCTTGACCCTTTGCTCCAAGCTGCTAAGAGAACCTTAAACCTTTCTTAGCTTCTTGAGGAAGCTTGACCCCTTTGCTCTAGCTTCCTCAAGAAGCTTGACCCTTTTTGCTTTAGCTTCCTTAGGAAGCTTAGCCCTTTGCTCCAAGCTTCCAAGAGAAGCTTGGACCTTTGTTCTCCTATAAGAGAAGCTCTCTTCCTCATTAGCAAAGGTTCAGATTTTTGGCCAAGGCATACATACACCTATCTCTAAACACCTCACTATTTTGGTCCCAAAAGTGCTAGGTTCTTGGCCCCATTGCACTACACCTCACAACCACACTTCTCCATCATCCATCTAAGCACCTTGGAGCTTATTTTTAGAGGTTGAGGAGCCACTTTCTTGGTCCAGAAGTTGCTGTCTTTCTTGGCTACAAGGGTAACTCTCTTATTCCCCTTTTGGTCCCTATTTTGCTTCATATCTTAGCTCTATTTGCAAGCATATTTGGGCTTTGTCATAAACTAAAAAAAGTCTTATTTTGAGCTCCTCTTGAAGTTTATTTAAGGTCATTTTTTTGTTGGGGGTCATCTACCCCCTTGAATGCTTGTTTTCATCTTGTTTTGAGCCATGCATCTAGGCCTTTGAAGTGAGCTTTGTTTGGCCTTCTAGCCACTGAAATCCAGTGGATTTTCAGTGGCTAGCATACTGTTTTGAGCCCCAAAATCAGAGAGGGGTGACCCTCTCACCCCTTGTCTTGTTTACTAGCATTGTTGGCCTAACAAAGAAGCCCATATTTGCATGCTTCCAAGCCTTGTTTTAGGCCATTTTTGGTGACTTTCAGGATCTTCCTAGACTCTGTCTAGGGCTGGTTTGGTCACCTTGGACTTGCCTCTTGCATGTGTAGAGTAATCCCATTCATAGCTTATCAAAGTAGCACCTCATTCTTGCATGTAGGGGTCATGTTTTCAGTGGGCTTTTAGCCATCATTTGGCATGCCATGCTTCTATTTTTAGCTGGTTTGGTAGTCCCTCACATGCTTCATATGCTTGTAGTGTAACTCGTGCTTACTAGCTTAGAATGCATGTTGTTTTGGCCCCCCATTCTAGCACATTTTGGCCATGCTTCAAACATGTTTTATTCATATTTTGGGCTGCCTTAGTTCTGTTTTTAGGCCTCTTGGTCGAATGATGCTTGTTTTGCATGCTTGTAGTACAATGTCCATGCTTAGCTTTGAGTTTCGAGGTCTATTACATGCATATACTGAGGTGTTTTCATGTTTCGGGGCCATTGCCATATATTTCAGAGCTTATGTATGCCATATTCCAATGATTTTCACTCTTAAATGCGTTTGAGAGTTATGCTTGAAATGCCTCATTTACCGGCCATTGCATGAGCTTCATCTTTGTGCATTCCGAGCCATCATTTTAGGCCATTTTGCTACTATCTCGGACCTGGCTAAGATCTGTTTGGGGCTGGTTTTTCCATTTGAGCATTGCTTTGTATACCTATAGTGAAGTGTGCTTCACTAGTTTCGGTATTTGAGCCTTCTAGCATGCATAGCATGAGTGTTTGCATGCTTCGGAGTCATTTTGGAATCATTTAGTATGCCATTTTAGAGCTGGAATGTATGCCATTGTATGCCATGTTTCATCCTTGCATTGCTCTTGGAGAGTTGCATTTTGTGCCTTAGGCTTGGAGCCCTTGCATTGTGCATGTTTGCATGAATCTTGGGCCTTGTTTTCATCTCATTTGGCCACTGATTTTGGCATGCTTGAGAGCTACCCATGTTAGTGTAAGTCCATCTCACCATGTTGTCGCATGCTTGTTTCATTTTGCATGTTGTTGCATGCTATACATGTCCACATGTTTAGGTTGTATGCCTATTGCATATTGCATGTTAACATGCTCATGTTACATTATATTTGTTGCACACTTGAGTTATTTGCATGCTTGCTTGCTTGCCTAGGTTGCATTGCATTGTGTGTGCATCTCTTGCCTTTTAATCAATCATGATAGAGGTTCGGGCCCTTTATGTGTTTTTGCATTTCATTCCATATTAAGTTGCACACTTGGCTTCTTTGGCCATCATGCATTGAAATGCATGATTGATGGTCCGAGGGTCAAAAACCATACTCCTTTGAGTGTTAAACATGATAAGGAGGGTGGTTATGCAAACATTGCTTTGAAAATGCATTGCCATGCTCTGTTTACCCTCTGCTGCAGCAAAACAGGATTCTGCAGAAAGAGATGGCCGGTCGGCCATCTTTAGTGCCGGCCGGCTATGCATTGTTAGCCGAGAGCCTCACACATGGTCGATGACCAGTTTCCCATGGCCGGTGGCCTTGCCTTTTGGCCGGTGACCTTCCACAGTGCTCAGAAGGTGGTTCAGAAACATCCTGGAGACTTGTGCAGTTTTCAGAAGTGCAGAGCAGTGTAAACAGAGGCAGCATGAGTATGGCGATGGATTTCTGAGCGAAACTGAACATGCATGCATTCATCGCTCTTCCCGAGGCCTCTTTACTGCTTTCTTAGCTTAATTACTTCATTTAATTAGTTAAGTGTTGTGTAATAATTAATTAGCTTGTTAGTTAGTTAATTTGTATTATTCTTTCGGACCCTCCGAGAGAGGGCAATGTTGTAAATAAGTGTGCATGCGTGTGTGAATGTCTTCCAACCCCACGTCTTTCCCTCTTTTTATTTACCAGCTTATGATGGTTAGTTTTAGGGCATGTTTTTCAATTAATGCATTTCTTGCATGCTCGCATGTTTGCATTCATTCATCTGTATTGCATGCACCGGGCTCGGCACATCATACTAACTGCATTGTATTTAAATTCGAGTTGAATACATGTTATCTGTAGCACCTCATATGCCATCTTAGAATAGCCGAGCCTATTGTAGTTGCATTTTTGCATGTGTTGCATTAGGCATTTCAGCATAGTTAGGATTCACGCATGTTTTCTAATTAGCTTCTTTCTTTGGCTTGGAGTACTCGGTAAGTGTTTATGCTTTAGCATCCTTATATGTGTGTGAGTGACTGCCATGATAGCATGCTTACCATGAGGCTATGTGCTTATATGATATAACTGCCCGAATGCCTGTGGGTGAAGGTTAGATTACTAGAATTGGAACAATTCATTGAAATGCGAGTTTTAAGCCCACTTGATTGTGGTAAAATCATGTTTTCTAAAGCCCACTCGAGGGTGGCAAATCCACGTCTTAGCCTACTTGCGAGTAGCATCATCAAACCATTTTCAAATAACAAACATGAAATGTTTTGTTCCAACTCAGGCGATCTAGTCTATACTTGTATGCTGTGTGTATCACATAGTAATTCTAGGCTAATAAACCGGAATAAGAGCACATAATGTATTCAAAACTCGTTATCATGGTTAGTAGAGGCCGATCTTCGGATCGGGCGAGCGTGGGTGCTCATGAGATGACCTTCCCCAATCGTACCCAAGTTCCCGAGCCGAGGCAACTTTGGTGATGACGGACACGTGGCCTTAGGGAACAAGTCAGGGTTTCCTAAATTCCCCCAAAATAAATATTTAGGTGGCGACTCTGTATCTGACAAAGCAGTCCATGTTTGGCACTTCTTTCAAAAAAATCTATTTTCAAAAACGATTTGCCGGATTTGGACTCTTTGATGATTCATCGGTCTTGCATTGCACTCTGCGAGATTAGATACCGGACCGTGACATTGAGTCCTGAACTGTAGTGAGCCCAATGAACAAACCGAGATTCCCTCCCGGGACGTTCGGGGACGTCTACAGCCCCTTATGTGTTTTTGAGCATTTCATTTGATATCAAATTGCACACTTGGCGCCTTTCGCCATCATGCATTGAAATGCATGATTGGTGGCCCGAGGGTCGAGAACCATACTCCCTTGAGTTCATGACATGATAGGGAGGGTGGTGGTGCAAACATTGCCTTGAAAATGCATTGCCATGCTTTGTCTATCCTCTGTTGCATCAAAAACAGCATTCTGCAGGAAAAGATGGCCGGTCGGCTACTTTCAGTGCTGATTGGCTAACAATTGTTGGCCGAGAGCACATTTTTTGGTCGATGACCTGTTTCACTTGGCCGGTGGTCCCATCTCGTGGCCAATGGCCTCTTAGCATGTCCCCAAGATGTTTCAAAGGTGTCACAAAGGTTGGCACAGTTTTCAAAAGAGCAGAGCAGTGTAAACAGAGGCAACTGTGGCATGGCGATGGATTTCCTAGCAAAGCCGACCGAGCATGCGTGCATCCCTCTTCCCGAGGCTGTTTTACTGCTTTAGTAGATTAATTGATTTGTTAATTAGTTAAGTGGTTTTGTAATTAACTAATTAGCTCGTGAGTTAGTTAATTAGGTGATTTGTATTATTCTTTCGGACCCTCCGTCGAGATGGCACAACTGTTGTAATAAGCGTGCGTGTGTGTGATGCATGTCTTCCAACCCCACGTCTTTCTCCCTTTTACTTACTTGCTTACGATGGTTAGTTTTAGGACATGTTTTAATTAGTATTCTTATGCTCGCATGTTTGCATCCATTCATCTGTCTTGCATGCACCGGGCTCGGCGCATCATACTAACTGCATTGTATTTCAATTCCAAGTTGAAACATGTTATCTGTAGCATCTCATATGCCATCTTAGAATAGCCGAGCCTACTTCTAGTTGCATCTTGTATGTGTTGCATTAGGCATTCTTAACATAGCTAGGATCATGCATTGATTTCTAACATAGCTTTTGTTTTGGCTCATAGTACTCGGTAAGTATTTATGCTTTAGCATCCTCGCATACGTGTGAGTGACTGCCATGATAGCATGCTTGCCATGAGGCTAACTGCTTATGTGATATAACTGCCTGAATGCTTGTGGGTGAAGGTTGGATTACTTGAGTTGGAACAATTCATTGATTGCGAGTTTTAAGCCCACTTGATGGTGGCAAAATCCGCATTTTAGCCTACTTGCGAGTAGCAAACCGCTTTCACAGACAAACATGAAATGTTTTGTTCCAATCCTGGCGATCCAGTCTATACTTGTTTACGGCGCGCATCACATGTTATTTCTAGGCTAATACACCGGAATAAAAGCGCATATGTTTTCAAAACAAAATATCATGTTTAGTAGTGGCCGATCTTTGATCGGGCGAGCGGGGATGCTCATAGCTGACCTTCCCCAATCGTACCCAAGTTCCCGAGCCGAGGCAACTTTGGTGATGACGGACACGTGACCTTAGGCACGAGTCAGGGTTTCCTAAATTCCCCCAAAATAAAATATTTAAGTGGCGACTCTGTATCTGGCAAAGCAGTCCATGTTTGGCACTTCTTTCTTAAAAATCAGTTTTCAAAACGATTTGCCGGATTTGGACTCTTTGGTGATTTATCAGTCTTCCATTGCACTTTCCGGGATTAGATTCAGAACCGTGACATTTGAGTCCGAACTATAGTGAGCCTAATGAACAAAATGGGGATTTCCTCCCGGGACGTTCGGGACATCTACAGTTGTGTATGAACTGTGTGTTCAGAATTAGCAGAGTGCTGTGTATGTGAATATGTTCAGAACGAGCAAGTATGATACATAACGAAAGTACGGAATGTACAAGAAATCCAAAAGTAAGCTACGTACCTCATGCGCGTGATGAGACGAATGGGTCTCCGGCTCCCGTAGTCGTAGGTCCGTGGGTGCCCACCGCGCGAAGTCCGTGAAATGGTAGAATGTGCAAGGAGGCAGGATGTGCTCCCCGGGTCGTACTCCTCCATATCAAATGGCCGTATCCTCGGAGGTAACGGTATGATGTCGGGCTCGTCCTCGACATATGGAGGTCCTCCGCCATATGGGATGTCATCATCCATCTGAAGATATCTACGAAATGATGCAAAAACGAGCGAAATGAGTCAAAATCGCAAAAAGTCAACAAAAGTCAACTCTCAGAAAGAGAAAAAGTCAACAAAAGTCAACGCCCGAGAAAAGGTGCTAAACTTTGAGACAAACTTACCTCAAGTGGTGAAAATGGAGAAAGAAGCTCCGAAAACAAATTTTAATCGGTTCAAAACAAAGAGAATCGAAAGTTTTCGCGAAACAACTTCGCGTGGGGCGTTGGAAAACGCGTATAAAGTGCAGATCTGAGAGAGAAAAGGGTCTAGGAGCAAAGGAGAATGTATTTCGGCCTTGTGGTTGTGAGCAAAATTGATTTGGAGTTGTATACTTAAAGAACCGAAGCTAAAAGACCAATTTGCCCCGAAATTCTGTAAACTGGTCGGCCAGCCAGTTTTTCTGGTCGGCCGACCACTTTGGTGGGCAACAACTGGTCGACCAACTTCCTAACTAGTCAGTCAGCCTCTTGGGTGGTCTCCAAGGTCCCTTTGTTCTTCCTGTGTGTTTTGGTGGTGATTGGAGTCCCCAGTCCTCGAGAAAGTGCAAGAAAAGTACAATTTTCAGCTCGAAAATATCCCCGCGGAACTTCGATTCAAGTCTTCGATGCATGGCTCATCGTCACTCGACCAGAGAGCGAGGTGTATCCTTCTTAAGTATGTTATAACCCTTCCGAGAGGTAAATCGGAGGTTATGGTTGAATTATGCTTGATAAGGCTTACGTTTCTTCTTTCGGCATTTCCTTTCAAATACACACTTGAAGTTGCGCATTTCTTTTGCATTGTCTTGCACTTTTACACGCGTTGTTGCGCACGTTTCACCTACATTGTTATGTACACCGCTTATGGCTTTATTATGCACTCACTACTTTTGTTGTCATGCTCGTTTTACTTACACCATTATGCGTGCATTCCGCATTGTTATGCGTCACACTTAGGTTGCATTGTCATGCACCCCTCCACTTGCATTGTTACGCACTTTTCGCTTGCATTGCTATGCATGTTTCTAACGATATTGTACCTGTTGAGTTTCTTTATTTTGCAGGCACGATATTGTATGTACGGTTCATTTACAGCTGGCGCGACCAGACGAACCAGACGGTATTGTATATACTCCATGTGTGACGTAGCGAGAATTGTATAATTCTCTTACATCCTTTCTGCATGTAATGTAGTTTGGTTTGGATTCGCTTGCTTAAACTGTTGCATTTATTGTGTATAATTGCTTCGTTACAGCTTTCTTTGCATGATCATAAGTTATGTTTGGCTTTGCGCATATCATTTGCTTTTTGCCCCTACCTGCGGGCGCATCTCTTCGTCATCCTGCCTGTTTGTCTAAGTCTTCGGCCTTGTCAAAAATGGGACGTCTCTGGGCTTTGACATTCAAAAATGGGTCGTAGGCCACTTTTCCCGTTTAAAGACTAGTTTCCAGTTTTTGGAGCCTTTGGCCGCACGCCTTGTCTCGGGACCGCTTAACATTCTCCGTTTGGCGTGGTTTTTGAACCACACCTTGTTGCCTCTGCCTAGAGGGACACTATGGTCCGGGAGACCACTTTTGTGGTTGCATACCACTTTTGATGCTCGCCAGCTAGTTTTCGGGACTTTTGGCCGCGTACTTTGCCTCCTGATCTCTCGTCTTGCATCCACTTTGGTTTGTTTTTGGTACAAACCCTAGTTTCCTTGTTTGGAAGGTGGCACAAGGGTGGGAGACCAGTTCTTGCTCTGCCAGCCAGTTTTCTGGTCGGACAACTGGCTTTCTTGGTCTTTGGGGTATCTTTTCTGGTCGACCACCACTCCACTTGCTTGTTTTTGTGCCCTGGACTCTCTCCCACCATGGCCGACCAGTTTTTGCTCTCAGAGGCCACTTGAAGTGGTCAGCTTCTTTTTGGCACCTTTTTGGAGATATTTTCCTCCAGCTACAGCTGGAGGACATTAGGGCCATCCTCCATACACGTGTATGGAGGATTTGTTTGAGGCTTAGCTTCTCCAAAAAGCTTTGCCTTTCCTTCTCTATAAGAGGGAGGCTCCTCCTCCCTCCTCCAAGTTCAGAAAATCTGTGGGAAGAGGATAGATATAGTGTTGTATCTATATTGCCTTGTTTGCTTCATTTTTGTGCCTTAAAGTGTTGTTTTGTCTTGCTTTTTCACACAAAGACACACTCAAACACCACCCTTTTGCTACTGAGGTGCTTAGGACCTAGTTTTGGTGTTCTTGGGTTGCTTTGAGCTTGGAAAACCTGCTGGAGTTGCAGTTATAAAGAAAGTCTTCAAGGGTGAGTTTCTACCCCTTAAATCCCCCTTTCTTTCTTAAGCTTTTAGCCTATCTTGCATGTTGTTTTGAGCTTAACTTATAACTGATAAAAGTTCTGTTTTTGCATGCTTTTGATCTTTGTTTAAGGTCACTTTTGTGTTTGGGGTTGTTTACCCCCTCTTAGGCCTTGTTTGGCCTTGTTTTTTAGCCTTTTTTGTGAGCTTCAGAACCACCTTGTTTTGGCCCTCTCACCACTGAAATCCTCTGGATTTCAATGGTGGGGATGGTGTTTTGAGGTCCTAGATAGGAGAGGGCCATCCCCTCTCCTTGTTGTCTTCAATACTAGCTACATATGCCTCATGTTTGAGCACCTTGTTTAAGTGTATGTTGACCATGTCTTAGCATGTATTTGTGGTTATTTTTGCTGTGGCATACCACTATTTTTACTTGTCTTGGTCACTCCATGCATGCCTTATACACTTGTAGTGTAAATCACACACACTAGCTTTGTATGCTCCATGAAGTAGCATGTCATTCTAGCCTATGTTGTGCCCATTTCAGCATGTTCTTGGGCTTGTTTTACCATGTCATACCTCTATCTAGGTTTGGTTTGGTTAGCCTTTGCATGATCCATGCACTTGTAGTGCAATTCCATGAAATAGCTTAATGTGTCTCATGCTCTAACATGTCATTTTAGCATGCTTTTGGCTTAACTTCCTGAAGCTTTTGTCCATGTTTAAACATGCTTTAGCTCTAATTTGGTTGTCTTGGTCATCCATGATGCTTGCAAAGCTTTGGTTCAATCTTGCTTATAAGCTTTGTGTATTGAGTCCACTAGCATGCTCTACTTGGCCTATTCTAATGATTTGGCATCATTCATATTGTGATTTCAGTTCAGTTTCATGTCCATGTATTCACATTTGTCACTCATTCAATGCGGGAGGGTTTGCCCCTTTATGCCTTAACATGAACCATTGCGTATGCCTTCAATGTAGCTTGCAAGCCATCATTTCAATGTGTTTCTGGGGTTTATATGCCATAATATAACTCTAATTTTTGTTTCTTAAGTCATGCCATGTTTGGTCCTAATAGGTGTAGTGTAATTCACCCTATTTGCCTTGCATATTCCATGTCTTATGCCCCCTCATGCTAGCACATTTTGGCTTCCATCCATACATTTTTAGTCTCATTTCAACATGTTCTAGGATTGTTTTGGGTTGCCTTAACCACATGCTGCATGTTTTGTATACTTGTAGTACAAGTGCTCTTGCTTGCCTCAAGCTTTGAGCACCATTGCATGCTTCATTTGAGTTGTATACTTGATTTGGCATCACTTAACATGACATTTCAGAGCATGTAGCATTTCCATGTTCCCACTCATTCATGCCTTAAGTGCCTTTAAGTGTTATGCATGATTGCCTAGTTGTGGCCAAGTGTGTATGCTTGCATGTCTAGGTCTTTGGGCCGTCATCTCAACACATTTTGGTCTTTGTTTAGACCCATTTCAACTTTGTCCATGCTTAGTTCATGCATATTTGCCATGTATTGCATGCCTCATGTTTAGTCCTCTTTGATAGCTTCATGCTTTAGGGACTCTAGCATGCTTTACTTGTTTTGATTGAATGATTTGGCATCATTTCTCACCTCATTTTAGTGCACTTAGTGTTGTTACACTTCCACTTTTATCACCCCTTGAGCTTTCTTGAGGGTTGTGCTCTTTCGCCTACTTAATTGGCCAATGCATTGTGCATGCATGCTTTGTGTTTTCGGTGCCTTTATTTTAACTTTATGGCCACTGATTTGGAATGGTTGAGGTCTACCCCTTTTGGTTTAAGTCCACTGAGTATGTTTATTTGCATATGGTTTGCATGCTTATCTTGCTTTGCCTTGTGTAAGCTATAGGGTCCTTGGCATTGTGCATGCCAAGTTGTTCCTTGCATTGAGTGTACATGTTCCTAGCATTGATGAGTTGCCCTTATTGCATTGTGCATGCATGTTTCACATTGTGTTTAGAAGCTTAGGATTGCCTTGCATTGAGTATGCCATCTAGTTCTTAGCATCTAGCATTGTGTATGCCATGTTATGCCTGGCATTGTGTATGATATGTTGTTGGTAGCATTGTGTATGCCATGTAGTTACATTGCATGTTTGCCATGTTGCTTGCATTTGTGTTTGGCATAGGTGTTAGTCCAAACACGAGAAAAGATGGACGTTTCATACTTCAAGTGATGAACCGTGCCTCAATTCTCGGTCGCCGACGCTCTTGATCATACATGATAGAGTTTTAGGCTTTATGTGTTTACTTGTGCATTCATTCCATATTGAATTGTGCAACTTCGCCTCTCGGCCATCATGCATTGAAATGCGCGATTGGTGGCTCGAGGGTCGAGAACCACACTCTCTTGAGTTCATCACATGATAGGGAGGGTGGTTGTGCACACATATGCTGCAAATACATTGCCATGCCCTTTCTTGCTCTCTGTTGCAGAAAAGTGCAGTTCAGCAGCAACAACTAGCCGGCCAGCCAGAAAAACTAGCTGGCCAACCACTTTTCTGGTTTTTCAACAACAAAAAGTGGTCGGCAGGTATATGGAGAGACCAAAAGTCGTCGGCCACCCTCCCACTAGATTCCCAAGGTAGAGTTTCATCTTTCTGGAGCTTGGTGCAAGTTCCTGAGAGCAGATTGCAAACAGAGGCGAATTGGGGCATTGCATTGGATTTCCGAGCGAGGCAACCGGACGTGCACGCATCCTCCTTACTTCGAGGCTCCTATTTTATTGCTTTCCTTAGCTGCCATGCTTAGATAGTTAGCTTATGCTTTGGTTTGTAATTTATAGTTAATGCATTAGCTATTCGATTCGTTTTGTAATAATTAGTTAACTAGGATTAGTTAATTAATTTGTTATGTAATAATTAGTTTGATTAGCTTAGATTAGCTGGTTTAGCTTCTTATTTGGTCCCTCCTTCGAGAGGGCGTATTGTTGTAATAAGCGTGCGTGCGTGTGATGCATGTCTTCCAACCTCCATTTCTTTCTCCTTTTACTTAACCGCTTACGATGGTTAGTTTTAGGGCATATTTCATTTAGCATACCTTATGCTCGCATGTTTGCATCCATTCATCTGTATTGCATGCACCGGGCTCGGCGCATCATACTAACTGCATTGTATTTCAATTCCTATTTGAATACATGTATCAAGTTGCATTTCACATGACATCTTAGGATAGCTGAGCCTATTTGAGTTACATTTTCGCATGTGTTGCATTAGCCATTTTCACATGAACTAGGATCATGCATGATTTCTAACTAGTTCTTTATTTTGGCTCGGAGTACACTGTAAGTGTTTACGCTTTAGCATACTACATGTGTGCTATTGATTGCCATGAAAGCATGCTTGCCATGAGGCTAATTGCTTATGTGATATAACTGCCTGAATGCCCGTAGGTGAAGGTTGGACTACTTGAATTGGAACAATTCATTGAAATCCGCATTTTAACCTACTTGCGAGTAGCAAACTTCAAACCATTTCCAAACAAACGGATATGCGATGCTTTGTTCCAAATTAGGCGATCTAGTCTATACTTGTATGTTGTGCGCATCACATAGTAAGATTAGCTAATTAACCGGAATAAGAACACATGTGTTTTCAAAAATGAGATATCATGTTTAGTACAGGCCGATCTTTGATCGGGCAAGCGGGGGTGCTCATTAAATGACCTTCCCAATCGTACCCAAGTTCCCGAGCTGAGGCAACTTTGGTGATGACGAACACGTGGCCTTAGGCACGAGTCAGGGTTTCCTAAATTTCCCCAAAATAAAATATTTAGGTGGCGACTCTGTATCTGGCAAAGCAGTCCATATTTGGCACTTCTTTATTAAAAATCAGTTTTCCAAAACGATTTGCCGGATTTGGACTCTTTGGTGATTTATCGGTCTCATATCGCACATTGTGAGTAGATTCAGAACCGTGACATTTGAGTCCAAATTGTAGTAGCTCAGAACAAAACGAGATTCGCGCCGCTTCGTAAGAGGCGCGCGGATGTCGGAGAGTTCCCGGGAGCGCGTCTACAGAGAGTCGACTACATTTACTTATATATATAATATAGATTTCTATACTATTATACAAAAGCAACATCTTGGTTGTGTTTTTGTTTTTTGTTTTTTTTTCAAACAAAAGTAAAATATTAAGGAGAGGTTGGATTGAAAGGTACTGTTAGACTCGTAGGGCTCACCACGGGTCCCGTTTCAATAAACTGAATCATGTAATATGTAGAGTTCATCGAGTACTTTATGCCTGCAAAAAATTAGGTTAATCAGATATTGGTAGCTCTTTGATCAGAACACATTTTTGTCAATGGTAAATATGATTTTAAAAATAAATTATTAACAAAAATGTGTTCCATCAATTGGCTACCGATATCCGATCCATGTGATTTTTTGTAGGCATAAAGTATTCAATGGGATCTATACATTGAACGGTTCGGATCAAAAAAACGGGACCCATGGTAGACCCCACGGATCCAACAATATGCTCAAGAGAGAAGCCATGGTGTCCCAGAACTAACCAATAACTTTTCCTATTGTACACGACTTTCCCATCTATAATTAAAATAAATAAAATAAAAAGATTAAAAGATCCTACTATTTGGTGAAAAAGACCTCATCAGGTTGTTAAAATAAACATATTAAACCAACAAATAACAATTATAAATCTTTTTTCGAAACAGATGCAATTTAATCTTAAACTAATTTAATATGCTCAGCAATGTTTTAAAAATCGGATCGGTGAGCGAACTAAAAAAGTGATCGGGTGAACGGGTCACTAATTCAACCATTGGGTTGAGCCGGAATCGAACCGTGACGTCGTAAATATATTAAAATTATATTTAAATAAAAATATAAGTAATAAACTTATAAATTAAAAAAAATTGAAAATATTAAATTATCTTAAATATTTCCCTAATATTTTTACAGTAAAAATATAAAAATATATTTTAAAATATTATTAATTTTAATTTTGGAAGAGGAAACCAAATATTTATTCCCTCAATATGATTTTAATTCAAATAATTTGATTGGAAGAAGAGCAAAAATTTTGGAAGGATATCAAAATTTCAAATCTCACTCTAATAAATTTGATTGAATCTCATATAAATTTTTTGAGTTTTTTTGGAGGAATTTTTTTCTTATAAATAGGTAGAGATTTTCACAATAATTTCAAGCTCTCAATAGGATTCCTCACAAGAGGAGACCCTCGAAAGAAAGTTTATAATTACAATTTTCTTATATATATATATATATATATAAGAAAGAAAGAAAGAGTAAACAAAATAGTTAGAAAATATCAAAAAAAATTTCAAATTTTTAATTTCTTCAAACTGGCCGGTTTGCTTGACCTGTTCCTAGGTCATCCGAACCACCGGTTTTTCTGTTCTCTCTAAATAGGCCAGTTTTTAGGTTGGAACAATTTAGGAGTATATCCGGATCGAAACCCTGACCGATCAATAGTTCAATCGGCCGATCCAGTTCAATTTTCAAAACCATGATACTCAGTTCATGTGATGACAAAAAGACCATTATTCATAATAATATATTTCAAATATGAAAGTAGATTTCTAATAAATAAAATTGAGATGTACTGAGAATACGAGAGAGAGAGAGAGAGAGAGAGAGAGAGAGAGAGAGAGAGAGAGAAATTATAACAAACGCGCCGTCTTTCTTGTTAAGTTAGGTTTGGAAAGTGATTATTTTAATTAATTTTTTAATTTTTATTGAAAAGACAAAAAAAATAAAATAAAGAGAAGAGTTAACATTTTAATAATAAGAGATTATACAGAATGAATGTAAACATAAATTTCAGAACATAAACCTTACACTTCGGATCATTTACCATGTGTATTATCAAGAAATCAAGACAAAATGATATACCTGAATCCATTGATGAACGGTTAAACGGAAGCGTGATTATCAATAAACTCTTTGTTATTGATTATGTTATTGCCTTCTAATCCTTTCCCCTTTGGTGCCTTATGTTTCTCCTTGAGAGGATTTAGAAAAATGGCAGTGTTCTTTTCCACTTGGGAAGGAATAGGGACCATAACCTTTTAAAGGTTGTAATTGGTTTTCAAAACTGAAAGGTTGTGGAAGTTCAAAAGGAATGAAAACCAACTTTAACCAATATGTTTTAATTTCTATTTCTGCCCCTCATAGAAATAGAAATTATACAACTAGTATCTACACATTAGGTCCATAACACATATACCCTTAAGCCTATGAACTAAATTGAATCACTTAAATTGTAGGCTTCTTATAAATGATAACACCACATTTAATTATGTGGTCCCATTGAGACATTATCTAACAATCTCCCACTGGACCACATATGTATCCTGAAAAATGTGCTTAACTTTAGTGAGCTCAGAAATTTGTTATCATAACTTGAAGGTATCCAAACAATCTTGTCCATTAACTATATTAATATAGGATCAAAGCGGTCTTCGTTACATCAATCGTAACTCGACCCACCAATGGTCACGTATACTAATACAGCTAAATGACATAGATCAATCATGGATGCGTAGCATGGAAATTACATGTGATGTGATCCATACATGCCTATTTCCAACTGGTCCTACTTAACTTTATTGAGATCAATACTTCACAATACGTAACAGAGCGTAATAAACTGAATATTTCATTTCTGCAGAAATTAATCTAATTACATAGATAAAACTCAAGGCTGACATAAAGCAGTAATATAAATACAAACTCCCACTAAACCAAAATGTTCTCAAATAGAACAACACCCATCTGAGCAGTGTGCTCATGAAAGACCTTGGGTGGTAGTCCCTTCGTAAGTGGATCCGCTATCATGGAGTTTGTCCCAATGTGCTCTATGGAAATCTGTCCACTCTGCACTCTTTCTTTTACAGCTAGGAACTTGATATCAATATGCTTTGATTTTGTCGAGCTCCTGTTGTTATTGGAATATAAAACTGCAGACTTATTGTCACAATATAACTTAAGTGGTCTTTCAGTGCCTTCCAAAATACGCAACCCAGTGACAAAATTCCGCAGCCATATCCCTTGGTTTGATGCCTCATAACATGCTACAAATTCTGCGGCCATGGTATGACAACATCTCAAGATACCGAGCACAACATTAATACCAAGCCTTTGGGTAGTGATATTAACTGTAAGTGGTATTCTTGTTGTAATGATCAAACATTGACAATAAGTTATGTCAAATAACAAATCTATCTTTTGATGGATTTATTATTCACATTAGGTTTTCTTGACAATTGGCACATGTTTATCACCACAAAATGTGTGTGTAATTCTACCAAGTATTAATCATGTCTTTGGACCGATAAATACCCGCATGAGATACACAGACATGAACATCAAAACATTCCATATAAAACAATCTAGACAAGAGAGATCACTTTACAATTCCAGAAAACAGATTGCCATTTTCACAGAACAAAACAGGAAAAAACAGAATTTACATCCATAAGAAAATTCAGAATCTGATTCCAGGAAACTAAATAGAATGAATAAAGCATATCAATTCTGATAAGACACATGATATGCTGGCTCTGATACCAATTGTAAACATAAATTTCAGAACATAAACCTTACACTTCGGATCATTTACCATGTGTATTATCAAGAAATCAAGACAAAATGACATACCTGAATCCATTGATGAACGGTTAAACGGAAGCATGATTATCAATAAACTTACTGCTTTTCGGACCCGGTATGGATTGTATGAATTTCCTGTAATGCCTTTTGGTTTGACTAATGCTCCTGCCTATTTCATGGACTTGATGAATAGAATTTTTCAACCGTATCTAGATAAGTTTGTGATTATCTTTATAGATGATATCCTGGTGTATTCTAAGAATGAGGAGGAACACAGAGAACACTTGAAATTCGTGTTGCAAACTTTGAGGGAGCAACAGTTATACGCTAAGTTCAGTAAGTGTCACTTTTGGGAGAAAGAAGTTTGATTTTTGGGACATGTTGTGTCCAATCAAGGGATAGCGGTAGATCTTGAAAAAGTTGTTGCGGTCAAAGAATGGAAGCAGCCCACGAACCCTACAGAGGTGAGAAGTTTTTTAGGACTAGCCGGTTATTACAGAAGATTTATAGAGAAGTTTTCTACTATTGCAGCACCCATGACCAAGTTGACCCACAAGAATGTGAAGTTCATATGGACAGATGATTGTGAGAAAGCTTTCCAGGAGTTAAAGCAGCGGTTGACTACAGCACCGGTGTTAACTATATCGGTACAAGGGGAAAAATTAGTAGTGTTTACTGATGCGAGTGGAACTGGGTTGGGATGTGTATTGATGCAGCATCAAAAGGTTGTATCTTATGCTTCTCGACAGCTAAAACCTCATGAGAGACGATACCCCACTCATGACTTAGAGTTGGCAGCGGTTGTTTTTGCGTTGAAAGTGTGGCGACACTACTTGTTTGGGGAGCACTTTAAGTTGTACACAGATCATAAGAGCCTCAAATATCTCTTTTCTCAAAAAGAGTTGAACATGAGGCAACAGAGATGGGTTGAATTTATCAGTAGTTATGATTTCGAGATCCTTTACCACCCAGGGAAAGGAAATGTAGTCACTGATGCACTTAGTCGACAACATGAGATTATGGCTTCTTTGATGATTCAAGAATGGAAGTCTTTGGAGTTAATTTCGATGCATGATATTCAACCAATAGAGAGTACTGAGAGGGCATACATTAGTAGTTTGACCGTGCAGCCGACGTTACTGGGTAAAGCTCGTCAGTTGCAGAATTTAGATGGATTTCTCATTAGCATGCTCGATGACCTTGTAGTGGATTTGATCGATGATTGTCCTACCGATTGGTCTGTGGACTCAGATGGGGGATTGCGATTCAAGGACAGGTTGTGTGTACCTAATATTGTTGAATTGAGGAAAGAGATTATGGATGATGCCCATAGGTCCCGATATACCATTCACCCTGGTGGGACTAAGATGTATCATGACCTGAAGAGAACGTTTTGGTGGGAAGGTATGAAGAAGGACGTAGGAGAGTATGTTTCTCGATGTTATGTGTGCCAACAGGTTAAGGCAGAACATCAACGACCGTTTGGACTGTTGCAGCCTCTTGAGATCCCTACTTGGAAGTGGGAGTGTATCTCTATGGATTTCGTGGCTGGATTGCCGCGGTCTAAACAAGGCAATGAATCTATTTGGGTGATAGTGGATCGACTCACAAAGTCTGCTCATTTTATTCCTATCAGTGTTCACCGAACTGCGGATAAACTAGCTAGGCTATATATTCGGGAGGTGGTGCGACTTCATGGCGCGCCCGTTTTTATAGTTTCGGATCGTGATCCGTTGTTTGTGGCAGAGTTTTGGGAGAGTTTTCAGCATGCTTTGGGTGCTAGGTTAGACTTGAGCACGGCTTATCATCCCCAGACAGATGGGCAAACTGAGCGGGTAAATCAGATCTTGGAGGATATGTTGAGAGCTTGTGTCCTTGATCTTAGTGGTAGTTGGGAAGAACACTTGCCATTGGTGGAGTTTGCTTATAATAATAGCTATCACTCCAGTATCGGGATGGCACCTTTTGAGCTTGTATGAGAGGCCATGTCGATCACCTGCTTGTTGGATGGAGGTAGGAGATGCGTCGTTGTTAGGGCCAGAGTTGGTGAGGGAGACTACGGAGAAGGTAAATATTATTCGGGAACGTATTAAGACTGCACAGAGTCGTCAGAAGATTACGCTGATAGAAAACGTAAGGGGGTTGAGTTGAATGTTGGAGATTTCGTGTTTTTGAAGGTCTCGCCGATGAAGGGTATTATGCGGTTCGGAAAGAAGGGAAAGTTAGCACCTAGATTTGTGGGACCATATGAGATCATTGAGAGCATTGGTAATGTGGCTTACAAATTAGCTCTACCACCTGCTTTAGCTTTGATTCACAATGTGTTCCATGTATCTTTATTGCGGAAGTGTGTGCAAGACCCATCCCAAGTAGTATCACCAGAAGTGTTGGAGATTAATGATGATTTAACGTATGTGGTGCGACCGGTTACTATTCTAGATCGGGATGTAAAGCAGTTGCGGCGCAAGAAAGTGAACTTGGTGAAAGTGCAATGGAGTGAAGATGAGAACGACATTACCTGGGAGTTAGAAGAGAAAGTTCGGCGTATGCACCCGGAGCTTTTTGCTTAGTACTCTTTCTTATCGAATCTTAGGACGAGATTCTTTTGAGGTGTGTATATTGTAGCGACCCTAATTTTCTTATGTCATTATTTATTATTATTATGATTATTATTATCTTATTTTATTTTATTTTTTTGACTTTATTAATTGTGTGGTTTACATGAGAATTTAATGTGTTGTTTAGTTAATGTGATATTTAATGAATTTAATGTTGTAATTAATAAATTTAATGTGTCATTCTATTAATTCATATATTTATATATTTTTAATCTTATATTTATATATATTATAATTATGTGTATTACATGATATAATATATTATATAATAGTCATATTAGATTAGAATAAGAAATTAGGTTAATATATATAATAAATTATAAGAATTCAACTAGGTTTATGAGTTTATAAGGAATCCTAGCAGCCACGGGGAAGCGAGAGAGAGAGAGAGAGAGAGAGAGAGAGAGAGAGAGAGAGAGAGTAATCAAAGAAAGAAGAGAAGCGCTGTGCGGCTGTGCATCAGTGCAAGCCGAGAGAGAAAGGGGAAAAGGAAAAAAAAAAGGAGGATTAGGGATAGGATTTTGTTTTGGTGGCTCTATTAATTCTTCAAAGATTTCTTTGATCTTCAAAATAATATTGTGAGTACAAAACTTATTTTTCTTGATTTATGTTTAATTTATTGTTTTTATTTATTTATTTTTATTTATTTGATGTTAGTTTGATTTTGTATTTATATAAAGATGATAGATTGATTTTAATTATTTTGACTAGGAGTGTATGTAAAGTTTAGGGTTCTTAGATAATTGATTAGTTGTGCAGGTAAAGTTTAGTGTTTTTAGATGATTGATTAATTTTAATTTTTTTGTTTAGTTGTGTATGTAAGGTTTAGGGTTTTTAGTTGATTGATTGATTTTAATTATTTTAATTAATTGTGTATGTCAGATTTAAGATTTTTATATGGATTTATTTTATGATTGTAGTCATCCTCATGATTATATGAAATTAAAATTAATATGGTTATATGAAATTAAAATTAATTAAGAACCTATAGATAAATTCTTTATACTCCACCATGACTCCATGGATTGTTATTTTATTTGAGTGATGGTGAGAAAGAGTGTATAAAAAAAGTGAGGATTATGAGATTTATTTGAATGCCTTAGGCTCGGCATGTTATGTTTATTCTCATGTGTGAGATGTTGTGTATATATATATTGTTGCCTCGTTTTCATGAGTAGACGAGTGCTTTGATTTGCGCATGTACGTATATGCTAACCATCCGGGGAGTGTGGGTCAAATCGGACGATATCCCGTGCAAGTTTGGCTTCGGAGCGTGTTAGATATACGGGGACACATGGGATATTGTGTAGGCCGAGAAGGGAGGGCCGAAGTGGTGGAGTTAAGGTACAAAATTTAATTATGAGTTTATGATTTGTACATCTCGAAAAATAGTAATCAACCTCAATAAAATATGAAATTTGAGCAGATGCATGTATACGTGATTTTGGATAACTTTTGTGTTGTAGCTTTTTATTAAAAAGATCGATTAGAATTTATAATCGGATGACCTTGGTTATTGTCAGTTTGATTCATTTTGGTAATGCAGATTTTATAGGTTGTTTTAACCCACGAAACGAGTTTATTTTTATTGGTTTCGCGTAAACTGAAGTAAAACATTATTCTGCACACTTTTCATGTTTTGAACTTTTTCAAAAAAAATCATCTTAGGGCAGTTTTTGTTCATTTTTAGTTTCAGATTTTTCGATTGAATTTTGTCTAGATTTTTAAATCAAGTTTTCTCTTAACCTGTTTAGTTTCTGTTAAATTCGTTCGCGTGTCTTTTAAGAATTTGATTCTGTACAACTTTCGTTCTTGAGTTTTGGTCAATTCAAATTATTTAAAGCAGGAAACGGTGATTTTTATACGATTCAGCCAATTACTTATAATTAACTTATACTAACATTATTTTTCTTTTGCAGGATGGTGGGTCTTACTAACTTTTTATGCAGGGCTGACCCATCATAGTTCTATTTCTTTTGTTTATGTTATAATAAATATATATTTCGTTGTGTACGGACAAGAAACTAAATGCCGTATCTCGGGAAACTACCCATTCGTCTCGATGCAGGGAACTACTTGTCTTGTCCCGTGATAAGAATTAAATGTATTTTTTTTTTGTCTGTGTCTGGTGGACACGTGGGTGTTAAATCTTGTACTCATACCAGTATACCTGTATACTGACCTGTTTTGTCTCTTGGCAACTCGGGTGCGTTCTGTTTGAGCGCAGCCGAGCTTCCTTTGCAGGATTAGTAGAAACTACGGTGGTGATGAGAAGTAACTATAGTTTTTGGGCATATATCTTGGATTTCTTTTGTTTTCTTGAGCTTAGGGTTGTTGAGTAGTTCATGTATTATTATTTTTTTTATGACTTTAGTATTGGAATAATTTGGTATGGTTTGTAATCGTACATTATTTAAGTTACTTTGATTACGTATTGTTACTTTAATGTTTGAGATATTTGTTAGTTATTAATTGTGGTGGATGGTTTTGTTGGAGTTTAGTTTTTTTCTTGTTTCACCCCTAGGATTTGGATGATGGAATATTGATTGGGGTTTAGCCCTAATTTGACATTTAATTGTCCGAATTTTGGGGCGTGACAGTTTGGTATCAGAGCTCTAGGTTACCCTAGACTTGTGAGAGTTTAGGTGATCCTCGGATTGTGGAAACATGGTTAGCTGGTTTAGGATTGGTGGTTGAATTTATTCTAAGTATTCATGAACGAATTCTTTTTGTGTGTTAACTTGAAGGTGATGGCTGGAAGGTATAATTTGAGAAGCGCTGAGTCCAATGGCATAGGGGAAGGAACAGCTGCTAACGCAGCAGCAGCGGCAACGGCAACGGCGACTGCTACCGAGGCAACCAATACGGTGCAGGTTAATGTGGGAGAGATGATGGCTCAACTACTTCAGGTTGTGCAGAACAATAATCAAGGCCAGCAGGGAGATCCCTTTGCGAAGAGAAACAAAGACTTTGGTTCTTTGGGAGGCCAAAAATTCTCTGGAGATGGAGGACCCATTGCAGCTGACGCTTGGGTTCAGAAATGTGAGATGGTATTTGGTCGTTTGCAGCTTACCGAGGTCCAAAAACAGGAGTTAGCGACACATCAGCTTTTGGGAGCAGCCCTATTTTGGTGGAACTCGTGGAAGGAGGGTCTAGACGTGACAACTTTGACTTGGGCAGATTTCAAGACTCGTTTTGATCGGAAGTTTGTTCCTGCTGCTATTCGGTCTCAACTGAGTGATGAATTTTCGAAATTGACTCAAGAGGGTAGAACAGTGATCGAGTATGTCACCAAGTTTAATGAGTTGTCTCGTTGTGCCCCTTACTTGATTGACACGCAGGAGAAGAAGAATGAGAAGTTTATTAAGGGATTGAATCATTACCTATCTAAGTCCCTTATTCCCTTTGATGCTGAACCGTTTGACAGGGTTCTTGACTTGGCACTAAAGTATGAGGAAAAAGAGAAGCAGTTTAAAGAAGGGAAGGCCAAGGTTGGAGAAACTTCTAGAGGGAGTCACTTCCAGCAACGGGATGGGAACAGATACAGACCCTATGATCAAAGACATAGGGGTCAGCAGTTTCAGAGGCCACAGCAGCAAGGTAGTCAGGGAAATTTCAGACCTCAGGGTAATTTCCGGCCCCAGGGAAATTTCCAGCCATAGGGGCACTATTATCAGAGACAAGGTGGTCCGCGCCCACAGGGTTATCAAGGACAGCGGCAGCAGGTGCCACAACTGGGTTATCGTCCTCCCGTACCTCAGTTGGAGGGACCCCCACCTATCAGACCAGTAGCACCTCAACCGATCAATAAGAAGTGTTTTGGGTGTCAGCAGTTAGGACATGTAATCAAGAATTGCCCTCAGAGACAGCAGGCGCGACAGGGTCAGGCAGCTCCAGCCAGGAACTGACAAAGTGCAAGGTACTTTTAATCTCTTTCAAGAACCCATTAGAGTACTTTTTGATACTGGAGCCTCTCATTCTTTTATATCTAGGCAGTTTGTAGAAAGAGAACGTATTGTAACTACCTCATTGTCTAGACCTATTCGTGTTGAGACCCCCTTAGGAGGGGCAGTTACTCTTTATGAGATATGTAAAGATTTTGAGATTGATTTTGCGGGTAGAGTCTTGCATGCAGACCTAATTGTGTTAGGGTTTGAAGGGTTCACAATTATTTTGGGTATGGATTGGCTGCGAAAATACTTTGTAACTCTAGATTGTGCTAGAAGGACTGTAAATATAGATATTCCTGGTATGCCACGGCTTACCCACACTTCTAGCGATGGAGAAGAGTCGGTGATGACGAGTTTTCTGTGCTCGGTAGAAATTCCTAAGCAGGATATTAGTGAGGTAGATGTGGTGCGTGAGTTTGAAGATGTATTTCAGGAGATACCTGGACCTCCTCCTCGACGGGTAGTAGAATTTCGCATTGACCTAGTGCCAGGAACTGCACCAATTTCTAAGGCGGCATACATAATGGCGCCTAAAGAGCTTGTAGAGATGAAGAAGCAGCTGGAAGAGATGCTTCAGAAAGGGTTCATTCGTTCAAGTAACTCCCCGTGGGGAGCACCTGCGATCTTTGTCTCCAAGAAAGATGGCACTCTCCGTATGTGCATAGATTACAGAGAGCTGAACAAGGTGACTATCAAGAACAAGTATCCACTATCTAGAATTGATGATTTGTTTGATCAGTTAAAGGGGGCAGCCATTTTCTCTCAGTTTGATCTCAGAACGGGTTACCATCAGATGGGTTTCAGTTTTGAAAACCAATTACAACCATTATTGTTTTAATTTCTATTTATTAGTTTTCAAAACTGAAAGGTTGTGGAAGTTCAAAAGGAATGAAAACCAACTTTAACCAATATGTTTTAATTTCTATTTCTGCCCCTCATAGAAATAGAAATTATACAACTAGTATCTACACATTAGGTCCATAACACATATACCCTTAAGCCTATTAACTAAATTGAATCACTTAAATTGTAGGCTTCTTATAAATGATAACACCACATTTAATTATGTGGTCCCATTGAGACATTATCTAACAATGAAAACTTATCTTAAATAAATAAATTAATTAATCAAAATAATCTAACATAAAAAATCATAATTGAATATGATGATATCAATTCCCTAGTGACCCAATGGTAGAATAGAAAGGCAGTCCATGTATCTGAGCTCCGTCTTTCGTCGTGTCGACCAGCAAAACAAGCTAGAAACGATTCACCGGTTGGTGTCTTCCTCTCAAGCCCTCCAATGGAAAAGTTAGTTATGTTTGCTTGAGTTGGGGATGAATTGTCTGTGTGTGAGCATGGTTAGAGTTGTCATAACTTTTTTCTTGCTTAGCTCATGCAGATTTTCTTGGTGGCCTCTCAATAAATGCCGCTTGGCATATCTTTATTGGGTGCCTTCCAGAACCTGCGCGCCTAGCGTGTCAAGTGGTAGGTGGAGCCTTCGGCCCTATCACCTCTTTTTCCACAGAGAGCCTAAACAACCTGGGAAACTCCACATTTAACTGTAGATTTATTAACCATCTGTCATGCCAGAAATCAATCCTACACCCATCACCAACCACAATCTTTCAATTAGTAACAAAGAACTCAAACAAACCAGAATTAGTCCTTGCCACACTCAATATATCACTCCACACATTGGATTCATTGCTAGCCACATCCTTCACTGGTGACCACCTGCCCCCTTCTGCACCATACTTGATAATGATAACCTTTTTTCATAATATAATGATTTGTCTTCCACCCCATATCTTCACCACCACTTAGCTAACATGAAATCATTTGTATCCCTAACCATCCTTATGCCAAGCCCCCCTTGCTCTTTGCGTTTAGTTACTTCCTTCCAATTCACCAAATGTATCTTCATTCTTAACTCTAAACTACCCCATAGGAATACTGCCATTAACTTGTCAATTTCCAAAGCTATCCCTTTCGGCAGTTTGAAGATGGAAATATAATAACTAGGAAGACTATCCAGAATAGATTTTACCAATGTTAACCTACCAGTAAAAGACAATAACTTTCTCTTCCATAATGCTAACTTGGCCTTAACCCTATCCACCACAGGCTACCAAGTCAGCTTTCTTTTAGGATTAGCACCAAGTGGTAAACCCAAAAACTTGAGAGGTAATTATTGTTGGAAAATAATTGTTTTTCGGCAACTTTAATTCGAAATTAAAGTGGGACCCAACCGCCGGTTGAGGTGGGTCTGAGTGGTTTTGTATTCTCTCAAGTAAGAAGATTACAATATAAAAATGATGGGCCGAAAAAAATGATGGGCCAAAACCACTGAGGTGTGAATGAGAATTGTCTCATAAAGTGGGCATCAATAAAAGTTGGGCTTAGATTGGATTTATTTAGTTAGTTTAGACTGGGCTTAGACTTGTACTTGTGCTTGTGCATGTATTGGGTTTGGCCTTGGACTTAGACTTGGACTTAATCTTAAGCTTGAGCTAAGTTATGTTGTTGGGCTTTAGCTTGTGCATGTGTTTGAGAATTGGGTTTCGATTGGGTTGTGACCCAACATTGGTATCCATTGTGTGACCCATCTAGTTGGTTATTTCAATATCATTATATACATATTTATTTGTATATATTAAGCACATGGGAGGTTTAAACCTTTGAAACTCTCATCTTTTGATGATGGAGTTGATGACCACATTAGTAGCCATAGGTTTTCAACCTTTGTAACTCAGCCCTAATGGCTAGAATTGATGGCCTTGGTTAATGGCATTTGATGGCCCTATTGATGTATAGCCTTTATGGCTAGGGATTCCCCTACTTGTATAAATAGAAGCCTTTCCCCTCCAACTTAGAAGAAGAGAAAAAAGAGAGATTTTTTTGGAAATGGAGATGTTTGGAGAGAGATGTTTTGAGATAAAAAAGATGGAGATGGTTTTTACACCAAAGAAAAAAATTCTTATCTTCTTTTGCTAGTCCCTTCTTTGGTTCTTGTTAGAGAGAGTGCAACCATTAGCACGTTCACTGAAGCTATTCAGAAGGTGCTTCTGCATTAGCTAGTTTCGACCGTCGTATCTTGGGAGACAGAAGTCGACATACCTCCAGCACTTATGGTGAGGCGTCTAATCTGTTTTAAGGACACTGTGGTATCACACAGGCTTTGGTTTGCTTCCTACTACTAGTTTTATTTTATTATGAATTTCTGTAAATTTTAGTATGTTCTTATTCTGAAATTCAAAGTGGTTGTTCGATATCAATCTATTTATTTGATTTAAGTACACAATTTTACAACAAACTTAAAACAGGTTACTTGGTTTATCTTGAAATTAGATATCTAGATTCATATGAAATTTGTAACAATTAGATTCTACTGTCCATGTTACTGTTTGATGGTCCTCATCATGATTGATTTGGTTTTCCTCATACACATAAAGTGGTGCCTGTAATAATCCATTGCCTTTATATAATACATTATTATAAATAATTTAATATACATAATGCTTTGGGATTTTAATTTACTACTTTCTAATTCATTGTTTTAGGAAAAAAGGATTATTAGATGCAAAGTTTAAAATGGTATTATTACTAGATTTCTAGTAGATTAATTTGTTCTAATATAAGTTTATTATATGGGTATCAATCTTTGCATGACATGTAGTATAGAAGCTTTGCATAAAAACATGATCATATTTTAATTTTATGATACAATTTGCATTGTCTAGATTTTAATTGGTTTTGTTACATGCTTATTATGTCTAGAATTATCTATATGAGTTATTCACATGTTAACTATTAGAAACACTCATATAATTCCCATGGTTATTGTGTCTTAGGGGTTTTGGGTTAAAGTTGCATGCTAATTATTTTTCTAGAATTCTAAAAATTATTTGCATGCTCATAAGTGGCTGATTTAAATTTTACATGAATATTGTGTAATAATTTCATATAACTCTTGTAAATTAATTTTAATTTAATATTTAGAGTTATAAGGTTTGTAATTTATTTGGGTGAATTAAATTTATTTATTTGGAGTTATATGTTTAAATATTTAATGTGAATTAATTTCATTCATAACACATGACTATTTTTTTTAAAAAAAATTTAATTCTTAGAGTTATAGGTTTATTTTGTAACACTTAAGGTTTATTTGTAACTATTGCCTATTCATGTTTTAATTTATTTGTGGAGTTATAACTTTTATGTTTGTAACTCATTTAGCATTTGAATTCATTAGTTAATTCTGCTATTAATTTAAAAAATAATTTATTGTCCTTAGGTTATTTTGTTTGCATTTTCTTGTGGTTCTCTACTAATTTTCTTTACAAATTAATACCTATGCAAAAAGAAGTGGGGGGGAAAAAAAAAAAACCAAATGAATAGTATTAGGGATGTCAAAACAAAAAATATGGTCGACTAACCTTTGTGATGAACAAGAATTTCTAAGCGTGGAAAAAGTTTTGGACTATATAAAATCCTTATGGAGTAGTTACTCTCTTTATAATTAAAGCAATTTTTTGCTTTTCTTTAGTAGTGATTAATTACCTAAGTTTTAAGCAAATTTGTTTGCTTGTAAGGTTGGAAGCATTTTATATGCATGTATTTTGTTATAGCAATTTTTTACATTGCATGTAGTTTGGTTAGCAATTTTTTAAATTGCTTGTAAGTTTGGAACTTGGTTTGGTTTCTGTAATAGAAACCAAAGTGTTTAGCATTGGCTAAAGAGTAGTTTTTTTTGTTCAGAAATGACAAAGTAAGACGGATTTGGTTTCAAACCTTTGGGGTTTAAGGAAGTCTTTGGGTTTAATCATTTTATTCCCAAAGTGTTGAAAAACCAAGTTTGGCGAAAATCTTTGGTTATAATCTGATTTTTTCCAAAGTGTTTTTTTTTTAGAAAAGAAACCAAATTTTAGCATTAGCTTAAATATTTCTGATTTTATTCAGAAATAATGGGCTCAATTCCGGGAGTACCGGTTAACTTTTATGAGTGGTGTAAATTTTGGTAGCAAATTTTATTTGCTTGGGAATTGGTTTGTTATAACCTGGTTTATCCCCTGGAAAACTTAATTTTAAATTTGTTTCCCATGGATTAGGAGTCAACATGCTCTTGAAATTTTTGTCAAAAGGTTAACTGGGTTTTAAATGGGACCAATGTGACTCCTCCAGTCTTCCTGGGAACATTCTTGACCATGTTCGATTCTAGGTTAAGTGGTGAGACCAATTTTGAATTAAATTTCAAACTGTGGATTTTCTAGTGTTAAGCTTGTTTTCTGGAAAAATAGAATAGTGAAATTCTGTTGTGACTTTTCAGAAATGGCTTCAAGAGGTGACAACATAAATGTTGTTCCACCTGTTAACCTTAAAGCCTTGCGAGATTCTTAAAGGAAGATCTAGTGAGATCAAGTGTGATTACAGGAAATCATAAAATTGCATGATAATATCTCTGAATTAATCAGAGGCAATTAGTATGTTATCCTCGTGTCAATTATAACATTTTGATTGCTATGTGACTTTTCTTGAAAGCAAAGATGAGACAACTCGTCAGGGTGGATGAATATATTTTTGAATTTTGTAAATCTCAAATATATTCTTAAATTGGTGGCTTCTAGTCAGTACAAGATCACTGATCACAGAGATAGAAAACTGGTGGTTCCTAGGGGTGTTAGACCACTGGCTACACAGTTATGAGATTGTAGTTTCTAGTAGTGAACAGATTACTGATCACATGTCAAGACATGATGGTTCCTAGTAGTGGAGAAGCTACTGATCATATGTCAAGACATGATGATTCCGAGTAATGAAAAAGTCTATTGATCCTATGTTAGGACATTGTGATTCCTAGTAGTAATGTGACTACTGATCATAGGTTAAGACATTGTGATTCCTAGTAGTAGAAAGTCTACTGACCACATGTTGAGAAATTAGTGATTCCTAGTGATAAGACTACTGGCCATGTTATGAAGTTCCGAATAGTAAACTATTGAACACTGGATTTGTGTTTCCTAATAGTAAGACTATTGGCTTCAGAATGATAGGTTGAACCAAATATGTTTGAGGGCCTAATTCAGTTGATGACATTTTGGGAATGTATTTACTGTGATATGATTTTGAGAGTTTCATAATCATTGTGACATGATGAATTGTTTAAAGACCTTGTATGAATTTTTGGAAAAGGCCAAAAGCCTTTGCATAAAATTCTACAAATGTAGGAGTGTCATGCAAAATGTGGTAATACCTAAACCCAAGAGGGTTAGGATAAGCCCAAAAATTCGTTGACTTTGTATTCAACGGTTATGCACAATTTAGCAGTGCATATCGATTTCTTCTGTTTAAATATGTTATTCTAGAGATACATAAGAATACTATCATGGAATCCAGAAATGCATCTCTCTTTGAAAATGTATTTGTTGTCATATCCAATAAGGGGTTCCGAGTTCTATCAAAGAGGTTGAAGGTGACAATGATCACATAGATGATCAAGTTGATGATCAAGATGAGCCAAGAAGGAGTAAAAGGGCTAGGACCGCAAAGTCCTTTGGATCAGACTTCTTGACTTATATGTTAGAGGGAGAACCTCGAACTTTCCATGAAGCCGTGACTTCACCTGAAAGTCCCTTATGGAAAGAAGCTATTAAGAGTGAAATTGACTCCATCTTATAGAACCATACTTGGGAGTTGGTTGATCTACCCCCATGCAGTAAGGTCTTGGGGAGTAAATGGATCTTTAGAAGAAAGATGAAAGTTGATGGGTCAATTGTTAAATATAAAGCTACGCTAGTTATCAAAGGATAGAGGCAGAGAAAAGGCCTGGATTACTTTGATACGCATTCACCTGTGACAGGATTACATCCATTCGCATGGTAATTGCGATAGCCGCTTTACGTGGTCTAGAGATACATCAGATGGATGTTAAGACAGCTTTCTTAAATGGAGATTGAGATGAAGAAATCTACATGGAACAATCAGAGGGGTTTTCCGCTCCAAGGAAAATAAGAAAGTCTGTAAGCTTGTCAAGTAATTCTAGGGTTTGAAGGAAGCTCCGAAGTAATGGCATGAGAAGTTTGACAAACGCTATGTTGTCAAATGGATTTAGAATCAATGAGTGTGACAAGTGCGTGTTTGTTAAAGACACTGACAGAGGTTATGTCATTTTGTGTCTATACATAGATGACATACTCATTGTTGGTAGTAATGATGAAATGGTTCGAACTACTAAGAGGTTGTTAAACTCTAAGTTTGACATGGAAGATATGGGCTTCGCAGATGTCATTCTAGGTGTTGAGATTACCAGAACATCTAGTGGTATTGTACTTTCTCAGTCCCACTATGTTGAGAAGATACTTGAGAAATTTGGTAAACCAGATACAAGTGTGTCTAGAACACCGGTAGACGTGAGCCTACTTTTGACCAAGAATAATGGTGAGAGTGTCTCTCAGCTAGAATATTCTCGGGTAATTGGAATTCTAATGTATCTAATGAGTTGTACAATGCCGGTTATAGCCTACTCTGTTAGCAGGCTTAGTAGATACACGAGTAATCCAAATGCCACTCATTGGAAAGGCATTATGGGGGTGTTAGGTTATCTATACTACACCCGGGATTATGGGTTGCATTATACCAGATACCCAGCGGTACTAGAGCGGTATAGTGACGCTAATTGGATATCTAATATAAAGGACTCCAAATCCACTAGTGGTTATGTGTTTACCGTCGGAGGGGCAACCGTGTCTTGGAAATCTTCCAAGCAAACGTGTATATTGAGATCAACGATGGAATTTGAGTTTATTGCTTTGCATAAAGCAACTGAAGAAGCTGAATGGCTTCGCCAGTTCGTTAAGGATATTCCATGTTGGCCGAGACCTGTGCCTGCTATCTGTATTCATTATGATAGCCAATCGGCGATTGGATGGGCACAAAGTCATGTGTATAATGGAAAGTCTAGACGTATCCGTCATAGACATAATTCCATACGACAACTACTCTCTAAATGGAGTTGTCTCTCTAGACTATGTAAAGTCTAAGGACAACATTGCGGATCCGCTAACCAAAGGGTTAACTCGAGAGTTAGTAGAAACGTCGTCGAGAGGAATGGGGTTAAGGCCTTGAGTAATGTTACCGGAATGGAAAACACAACCTAGTTGACTGGAGATCCCAAGATCTAGGTTCAAAAGAGACAACCTAATTGCGTGTAACGGATGAGTCACTATGGAGGTAAACCCTCCTGCCCATTCCTTTATACAGTGATACCCTGTGGGGTTGGAGGTTAAGCTGTTGCTTTTAATGACCTAAGTGTTGTGAATAGTCAATCGTGGTATAGAGAGATACCTCATGTAGGTCACCTATGTGAGTGCGAAGTGGGGCCGCTTCTTTAAGAATTACCAAGGCTGAATTCTTTAAAAACACTCACTGAACCAAGCTAGTGTTCCAGGGCCAAACCGGACACATCAGTGAGCGCAAGAATAATGGTTAGAGTAACTCCTGTGTGGGATCTATTGTCTCGATTTACACAAACGGCAAAACAGTTCAAGACATCATGTTCACTGATCAACCAGTAAATCCAATAGGCTTTCACTACGAAAGGTTCAAGGCCAACAGCTACCTTTTCTGATGCAGGATTATTCTGTGTGCTCTCTCTCTGAGTCTTTGTTGTAAAGCATTGTCTGTTTTCTTTATTTAGCCAATTTTATTCATGTAGGGGATTGTTGGAAAATAATGGTTTTTCGGCAACTTTACTTCGAAATTAAAGTGGGACCCAACCGCCGGTTAAGGTGGGTCTGAGTGGTTTTGTATTCTCTCAAGTGAGAAGATTACAATATAAAAATGATGGGCCAAAAAAAATGAAGGGCTGAAACCATTGGGGTGTGAATGAGAATTGTCTCATAAAGTGGGCATCAATAAAAGTTGGGCTTAGATTTGGACTTAGTCTTAGTTTAGACTGGGCCTAGACTTGTACTTGTGCTTGTGCATGTGTTAGGTTTGGTCTTAGACTTAGTGTCACGACCCAAACCCACCCCTAAGGGTTAAGGCCATAACCGGCCAGTAATCACGAGATTACCTACGGCCTCAAACCAAATAAGACAAAACTCATCAGAGTAAAGGAGCCAAACGGAAGCAAATTTAAAACTTTGTCCATAGAGCCGTGCTTATATGCACATCATAACATTCCATACATACATATGTTAATAACTCACAACAGAAAGTATAGTAACATAAAGTTTTATACAGACAGGATCATTCAAATCTAGGTCAGCCAAAACAAAGCTATATACAGACATACACCAAAGTCCTCGCCAACATGACAAAATAACATAGAATGGCAGAAGGGCGAAGACGTGTCTCGTGCGTGAGACGCAAGGGCTGACTCTTCAAAACCTTAGTTGTTCCATACAGACTTCACTGAGGCTGGGTCTGGACCTCTCTCGGCTCACCTACAAACACATGAATGAGCGTGAGCGAAAGCCCAGTAAATAATATCAAATAAAGAAAACACATTGGAACAATATACACCAGACGGCCTTAGGCCCAATTCATATTTCTATCTAGCATATAAATAGATATAGATCATACTGGCCTCTGGTCCATTCATTCTATCATGTCAGACTGGCCTTTGGCCCATTCACACTTTCATGTCAAACTGGCCTTCGGCCCATTCAAGCTTTCATGTCAAACTAGCCTTTGGCCCATTTATATTTTCGTATTAAACTGGCCTTCGGCCCACTTATACTTTCATATCAAACTGGCCTTTGGCCCACTTATACTTTCATATCAAACTGGCCTTCGGCCCACTTATACTTTCGTATCAAACTGGCCTTCGGCCCATTTATACTTTCATATCAAACTGGCCTCTAGGCTTTTTTATACTTTCATGTCAAAACGGCCTCTGGCCCATTCATTCATGTCAAAACGGCCTCTGGCCCAATCATTTGTATCAATCGTTCAATATAGCAAACATTTGTCCACAATTCAAATCAACAGACTTATAGGAAGATAAGCAATTGGACAACAAGCACATTTCAGATATCTTTATTAAGATACTACTCACAGTGATCGGCTTGTGGATTTGCCCTAGAGCTTGACCCTACATATCACATAACACATATGGGTCACAAATAATTCAATCCGTTCTTTAATTCACATATTCCTCTTTGGGCTTCATTCTTATCTCTTTAATTCAATTACAATGCTCAATGTATGCCTAAGAGTGCTTAGAAGTGAAAGGAAACGGAGAACAGAACACATAATGCATTTTCCAAATTTCAGAAAACAAGGTCCCCGCTCGAGCGGACCCTCAAGGCCTGCAAAAGTACTAGTTGCATCAAATTCATGCTCGAGCGTGCACTCGGGCGCTCGAGCGGAAGGCCTGTCTGCATAGCTCCCCGCTCGAGCGGACCCTTGCCTGCAAAAAAATACTGGGAGCATGAATTCCCCGCTCGAGCGTCGGTTCCCCCGCTCAAGCGGACATCATAAATTCTGGGTTTTCCAGAATGGTTTCTTGAGTTCAATTTCGACATTTCAACCACATTTCTTGCATATTATGGCTCCAATTTCACACATACATATACCCACATGATACCAACACCAAATCATAACACAATAAAGCTCCATTTCTTGAATTACTTACATGCATGCCTCAAATTAATCCAAACTCATCACTAATACATCAAATTCAAACATGCAAAGCTCATACCTCCATGATCTACTCTTGCATGTGAGAAATATTCATTCATATCAACTTAATTGGTGAAGAGATGATCAAATACATGGATTTCAAACAAGATTCAACATAGATTATACACATTGTGTTCAAATATGGAAATTCATAGTAATTTCCTACATGCATGCATCTATTGACTTTGAATTCAACACACACAACTCAAATTATGCTCTTTGTTACAAACAAACCTTGAACACACAAGATTACACATTAAACTCATGAATTCAAGAATCAATTGCTTACCTAGAAGCCCAATCTATGGTTAATTCTTGAACTAGACTTCAAATATCCAAGCCTTCAAGATCAAACTTTGATTATCTCCCCTCTCTCCCTCTAATTTCGGGTCTCTCTCTCTAGAGAGTTGATTTCAGCCAAAGATAAAATAAAAGAGGGAATTGAACATATCATGGCCCCTTATACAACCCCACTCAAGCACATTATTTTAATATAAGATAATTGAGCATTAAGTCATTAATTTAATCCGATTAATCTGACCCGAATCAATTTCTAACTAAATTTCACCGTAGGCTCTAAAAATTATGCCAATCACAATGGTGTAATCAATTTCGGGTTCTGTGGCCGATAAGGCCTTCAATTTAATTTCCAAAGCAGATAATCAAACAGATATTCCTACGGTGAACAGATAGAAATTCAAAACCACATATTTTCACATAATGGCACACCAAATCATATTAAACACATAATCATACTCACATTAAGAACCAATTAACATAATACAGAACAGGGGTCTTACACTTAGACTTGGACTTAATCTTAAGCTTGAGCTAAGTTATGTTGTGTTGGACTTAGCTTGTGCATGTGTTTGAGAATTGGGTTTCGATCGGGTTGTGACCCAACATTGGTATCCACTGTGTGGCCCATCTAGTTGGTTTATTCAAATATCATTATATACATATTTATTTGTATATATTAAGCACATGGGAGGTTTAAACCTTTGAAACTCTCATCTTTTGATGATGGAGTTGATGACCACATTAGTGGCCATAAGTTTTCAACCTTTGTAACTCTAGCCCTAATGGCAAGAATTGATGGCCTTGGTTAATGGCATTTGATGGCCCTATTGATGTATAACCTTTATGGCTAGGGATTCTCCTACTTGTATAAATAGAGGCCTTTCCCCTCCAACTTAGAAGAAGAGAAAAAAGAGAGATTTTTTTATGGAAAATGGAGATATTGTTTTGAGATAAAAAAGATGGAGATGGTTTTTACACCAAAGAAAAAATTCTTATCTTCTTTTGCTAATCCCTTCTCTGGTTCTTGTTAGAGAGAGTGCAACCATTTTCATGTTCACCGAGGCTATTCAGAAGGTGTTTCTGCATTAGCTAGTTTCGACGATCGTATTCTGGGAGATAGAAGTCGACATACCTCCAGCACCCATGGTGAGGCGGCTAATCTGTTTTAAGGACACTGTGGTATCACACAAGCTTTGGTTTGCTTCCTACTACAGGTTTTATTTTGTTTTGAATTTCTATAAATTTTAGTATGTTCTTATTTTGAAATTCAAAGTGGTTGTTCAATATGAATCTATTTATTTGATTTAAGTACACAATTTTACAAAAAAACTTAAGACAGATTACTTGGTTTATTTTGAAATTAGATATCTAGATTCATATGAAATTTGTAACGGTTAGATTCTACTGTGCATGCTACTGTTTTATGGTCCTCATCATGATTGATTTGGTTTTCCTCATACACATAAAGTGGTGCCTGTAATAATCCATTGCCTTTATATAATACATTATTATAAGTAATCTAATATACATAATGCTTTGGGATTTTAATTTACTACTTTCTAATTCATTGTTTTGGGAAAAAAGGATTATTAGATGCAAAGTTTAAAATGGTATTATTACTAGATTTCTAGTAGATTAATTTGTTCTAATATAAGTTTATTATGTGGGTATCAATCTTTGGATGACATGTAGTATAGAAGCTTTGCATAAAAACATGCTCATATTTTAATTTTATGACACAATTTGCATTGTCTAGATTTTAATTGGTTTTGTTACATGCTTATTATGTCTAGAATTATCTATATGAGTTATTCACATGTTAACTATTAGAAACACTCATATAATTCCCATGGTTATTGTGTCTTAGGGGTTTTGGGTTAAAGTTGCATGCTAATTATTTTTCTAGAATTCTAAAAATTATTTGCATGCTCATAAGTGGCTGATTTAAATTTTACATGAATATTGTATAATAATTTCATATAACTCTTGTAAATTAATTTTAATTTAATATTTAGAGTTATAAGGTTTGTAATTTATTTGGGTGAATTAAATTTATTTATTTGGAGTTATACGTTTAAATATTTACTGTGAATTAATTTCATCCATACCTCATGACTATTTTTTTTTAAAAATTTAATTCTTAGAGTTATAGGTTTATTTTGTAACTCTTAAGGTTTATTTGTAACTATTGCCTATTCATGTTTTAATTTATTTGTGGAGTTATAACTTTTATGTTTGTAACTCATTTAGCATTTGAATTCATTAGTTAATTCTGCTATTAATTTAAAAAATAATTTATTGTCCTTAGGTTATTTTGTTTGCATTTTCTTGTGGTTCTCTACTAATTTTCTTTACAGGAATTAATACCTATGCAAAAGGGAGTGGGAAAAAAAACAAAACAAAACAAAACCAAATGAATAGTATTAGGGATGTCAAAACAAAAAATATGGTCGACTAACCTTTGTGATGAACAAGAATTTCTAAGCGTGGAAAATGTTTTGGACTATATAAAATCCTTATGGAGTAGTTACTCTCTTTATAATTAAAGCAATTTTTTGCTTTTGTTTAGTAGTGATTAATTACCTAAGTTTTAAGCAAGTTTGTTTGCTTGTAAGGTTGGAAGCATTTTATATGCATGTAATTTGTTATAGCAATTTTTTACATTGCATGTAGTTTGGTTAGCAATTTTTTAAATTGCTTGTAAGTTTGGAACTTGGTTTGGTTTTCTGTAATAGAAACCAAAGAGTGGGTGCGTGTGTGCATGCCTTCCAACCCCCACTTCTTTCTCCCTTTTACTTACCTGCTTTGATGGTTAGTATTAGGACATATTTAAATTAGCATACCTTATGCTATGCATGCGTGCATCATTCCCAGTATTGCATGCACCGGGCTCGGCGCATCATGCTAACTGCATTGTATCAATTCCAAGTTGAATACGTGATAGCTGTAGCATCATCATATGCCATATTAGGATAGCCGAGCCTATTGTAGTTGCATCTCGCATGTGTTGCATTAGCCATCTTAACATGAACTAGGATCATGCATATGATTACTAACTAGTTTCTGTTTTGGCTTGGAGTACTCGGTAAGCATTTATGTTTTAGCATCCTTGCACGCGTGTGAGTGTTTCCATGTCAGCATGCTTTACTATGAGGCTATGTACTTAAATGATATAACTGCCTGAATGCCTGTGGATGAAGGTTGGATTGTTTGAGTTGGAACAACTCGTTGAAATCCGTGTTTTAGCCTACTTACGGGTAGCAAATTTCAAACCATCTTTCAAACGAGCGGATATGCAATGCTTTGTTCCAAATTAGGCGATCTAGTCTATACTTTTGTGTTGTGCGCATCACATAGTAAATCTAGGCTAATAATCGGAATAAGAACACATAACGTTTTCAAAATCGGATATCATGGTTAGTAGAGGCCGATCTTCGGATCGGGCGAGAGGGGGTGCTCATAGCTGACCTTCCCCAATCGTACCCAAGTTCCCGAGCCGAGGCAACTTTGGTGATGACGGACACGTGGCCTTGGGCAAACGAGTCAGGGTTTCCTAAATTCCCCCATTAAAAAAATATTTAGGTGGCGACTTTGTATCTGGCAAAGCAGTCCATGTTTGGCACTTTTTTACAAAAATCTGTTTTCTCAAAACGATTTGCCGGATTTGGACTCTTTGGTTCAGATTAAGAACTGTGACAATTTGAGTCCGAACTGTAGCGCTGAGGCCCTCACACGGGGCGCGTCTACACCATGCCATAGTGAATAACTTGTGATTCAATAGTAGACAAAGATCACTTTCTCTTGCTTCAGGGTCTATACTCCCTCACCTACCTATCCAAAAAAAGGTCTATACTCCCCCAGTCCTCTCCTCCCTGCTCTCTCTCTCTCTCTCTCTCTCTCTCTCTCTCTCCTCTCTCTCCTCCATCTCTCTCTCCTCTCTCTCTCTCTCTCATTATTTCATCATTGGTTCATTTCCATTTGAATTGAGGAATTAAGATCAGCATAGAGAAGATCAATGCACTCTCGATCCCATCATATTAGGGAAGATCTCGAGAGAGTCAAACTTTCGAACAAGATGGAGGGTGTACGTGTACGTCTTCATCTCCGGCAGTGGAAAGCAAGAAGACCGCCGTGGACAGAGATGGTGACACGAACCCGACCTGGAACAGTCAAATCACTTTCAACGTAGATAAGGAGTCTGCGGCGGCCCAGATCCTCGTGTTCGAGCTCAACTGCTATGAGCAAAATGGCAGCGATAAAGTCATCGGACAAGTGTTTGTGAGGGTTAAAGACCTGATGGGCTCGATCGAGGGTAGTCTGATCTATTATATTCAAACCCCTTCTGGAAATCCCAAGGGTAAGCTCTATTGCATGTATGAGTGGAAAGGTGAGAAGGTTGCGGAAGCGTTGTTGTCTCCTCTGCCACCTACTATGGTAGTGGTGACTAGCTTCATCGCTCAACAACGCTTCCGCAACCTTCTCACCTTTCCACTCATACATGCAATAGAGCTTACCCTTGGGATTTCCAAAAGGGGTTTGAATATGATAGATTAGACTACCCTCGATTGAGCCCATCAGGTCTTTAACCCTCACAAACACTTGTCCGATGACTTTATCGCTGCATTTTGCTCATAGCAGTTGAGCTCGAACACGAGGATCTGGGCCGCCGCAGACTCCTTATCTACGTTGAAAGTGATTTGACTGTTCCAGGTCGGGTTCGTGTCACCATCTCTGTCCACGGCGGTCTTCTGCTTTCCACTGCCGGAGATGAAGACGTACACGTACACCTCCATCTTGTTCGAAAGTTTGACTCTCTCGAGATCTTTCCCTAATATGAATGGGATCGTCAGAGTGCATTGATTCTTCTCTATGCTGATCTTAATTCCTCAATTCAAATGGAAATGAAACCCTAAAATCAGAGAGAGAGAGAGAGAGGGAGAGAGCAGGGAGGAGAGGACTGGGGGAGTATAGACCTTTTTTTGGATAGGTAGGTGAGGGAGTATAGACCCTGAAGCAAGAGAAAGTGATCTTTGTCTACTATTGAATCACAAGTTATTACTATGGCATGGTGTAGACGCGCCCCGTGTGAGGGCCTCAGCGCTACAGTTCGGACTCAAATTGTCACAGTTCTTAATCTGAACCAAATAGTCCAAATCTGGCAAATCGTTTTGAGAAAACAGATTTTTGTAAAGAAGTGCCAAACATGGACTGCTTTGCCAGATACAGAGTCGCCACCTAAATATTTTTTTAATGGGGGAATTTAGGAAACCCTGACTCGTTTGCCCAAGGCCACGTGTCCGTCATCACCAAAGTTGCCTCGGCTCGGGAACTTGGGTACGATTGGGGAAGGTCAGCTATGAGCACCCCCTCTCGCCCGATCCGAAGATCGGCCACTACTAACCATGATATCCGATTTTGAAGACGTTATGTGTTCTTATTCCGATTATTAGCCTAGATTTAGCACAACACAAAAGTATAGACTAGATCGCCTAATTTGGAACAAAGCATTGCATATCCGCTCGTTTGAAAGATGGTTTGAAATTTGCTACCCGTAAGTAGGCTAAAACACGGATTTCAACGAGTTGTTCCAACTCAAACAATCCAACCTTCACCCACAGGCATTTAGGCAGTTATATCATTTAAGCACATAGCCTCATAGTAAAGCATGCTGATATGGTAACACTCACACGCATAGGATGCTAAAACATAAATGCTTACCGAGTACTCCAAGCCAAAACAGAAACTAGTTAGTAATCATATGCATGATCCTAGTTCATGTTAAGATGGCTAATGCAACACATGCGAGATGCAACTACAATAGGCTCGGCTATCCTAATATGGCATATGATGATGCTACAGCTATCACGTATTCAACTTGGAATTGAAATACAATGCAGTTAGCATGATGCGCCGAGCCCGGTGCATGCAATACTGATGAATGATGCACGCATGCATAGCATAAGTATGCTAATTTAAATATGTCCTAACTAACCATCAAAGCAGGTAAGTAAAAGGGAGAAAGAAGTGGGGGTTGGAAGGCATGCACACACGCACCCACACTTATTACAAATACGCCTTCACTCGGAGGGACTGAAAGAATAATACAGTCCGAATAATGAATCAACTATCCTAGCTAATTAATTATTACAGACCCTCTAATTAATTAACAAATTAATCACAAAAATAATTAAAATGTGAAGCTAAAGAGACTGCCGTAGCTCTGCCTCGGAATGCGTGAATGATGCATGCTTGACTCGCCCCACTCAGAAACTTGCTGCCATAGCACTGTTGCCTCTGTTTACACTACCCTGCTCCTCTGAAAATTTGCACAAGTCCCAAGGATGCTTCTCTGAACACTGGGGAGCATCACCGACCAAGTGGGAACACCACCGGCCGAAGGGAATGGTCATCGACCATTGGTTGAGCCACCGGCTAATTGTATTTGGTCAGTCGGCACTCCAAGTAGCCGACCGGCTATTTCTTCCTGCAGAATCCTGCAGTTGACAGCAGCAGAGGGCAAGCAGTGTATGGCATGGAATTTTCAAGCAAATGTGAGCATGGCCACACTCCCTATCATGTAATGGACTCAAGGGAGCATGACCCTCGACCCTCGGGCCATCAATTATGCATTTTGATGCATGATGGTCTAAGAGGCCAAGTTTTCCATTCAATGTAAAATGCATGCAACAAAAGAGATGAATGCCAACACCCTATCATATTGAGATCAAGGGCGTCGACGACCGAGGATTGAGACGTGTTACATCACTTGGAGTACGAACACTCTCAATCCTCATGCTTGGTTTGACACCCCAAACCAAGCAATGCAATGCATGTATACAAACATGGCTCAAGAATGCAACATGAGGCTAAGATGCAAAACATGCCAAATGCAATGCAATTTATTATGCAAGCATGCAATGTGCTAATCATGCAAAGGCAATATAATGCAATTTAACATGCGATGCAAACATGGTACAATGCAAGCATGCAACGAGAGGCAACAAGTCAACATACAACTATGTACAAGAATGGACTTAGACTGAAATGGGAGGCCTCAGCCACACCCTAAAACAGTGGCCAAAGGGTCAAAAATGGCACAACTTATGCATGCAAGCATGCACACACCAAGGCCTATCATCTAAGCATGGAAGGGGACAACTCTAAGCATACTTAAAGGCAATATGCTTGGACATTAAACACTCATGTTAAACTCTAAAAAGCATGTAAAAGATGACACCAAGACATGCTAGGGAATGGATGCAAAATAGAAGGTATTCAAGGCCACAAAAGAGAGCATTGCTCAACACCTACTCCAAGCAAACATGGCATGAACTAAGCAACCCAAAACAGAGTTTTTATGCATCAAAATATGCCCCAAAACCCACTGATATGGCAGCCCCAAAGACTTAAATACATAAGCATGCACAATGCTCATTTCAAGGCACAAAAGGACACCTCTTCAAGGCATGAAAAGGGTGATGGATGCAAGCATAGGAACATGGATCAGGGACTGAAATGGCATGTGAGATGACTCCAAATCATTGAAACAACTCAACTAAAACATGCTCATGACTCACACCCTCAAGGCTCACAAGCCAAAATACAAAGGGGCTATACCAAACATGGCAAATATGATCAAAACAATGCCTAAAAGACCTCAAGCATGATGAAACATGACCAAAAGCTTCACAAAGCTAGGAAAAAAAAATGCAAGCGTGATGGCCTAATGGCAAGATGCATTTCTAGGCAAAATAGAGGAGTACGAAGCAAGTGTATTATGCATGCAAAGGACCATTAATCTGACCAAAAGCAGAGACGTAATATGACCAAATGACACCCAAAAACCTCTGAAATGGAGCCAAAAACACCTAAGCATGCATGCTACCTTTATGAGCCAAAAATACAAACAAAAGAGGGACAAAGGGAGAGGGGTATCCCTCCCCTATGCAAGACTTCAAAACCTCTTCTTCACCTCTGAAAATCCACTAGATTTCAGTGGTGAGAAGGCCAACACACAAAAGTCTCCAAAGCTTAACAAAGAGAGCACAAAAAGGGCCAAACAAGGCCTAAGAAGGGGAGGTCGACCCCCAACACCAAAATGACCTCAATGAAACATCTTAAGCATGCAAATACAAGACTTTTTTCAGTTATACACAAAGTCTAAAACAGCATGCAAGATAGGTTAAAGACTAGTGCAAGATTGGGGAATATAAAGCAATAGTGTTACCCTTGAAGATCCCTTGAAGAACAGCAAGGTAGGCCACCTTCTTCTGATCAAAACCGACCCAAAACTTCAAGAACAAACCCTCAAGACCTCCCAAGTCGAAGTATGGTGTAATGGTGTGTGTCTTAGTGCAAAACTAAGAATAAAACACACTTTTAGGCTCTTAAACACACACAAATGAAGAGAGAGAGGGAGATATAGAGAGAAAGGTGTATATATCAGAATATATATGTATTTTGCTCTGGTTTTGCTCACCCCATCAAAGGAGGAGAGGGGTCTCTTATATAGACAATGCAAAGACTAAGCTTCCAAGGGAAGCTATTCAAAAGGGTCAAGGCTTCCAAGGGAAGCTAAGCTAAGGTGCAAGCTTCTTGAGGAAGCTATGACAAAGGGTCAAGCTTCCTCAAGAAGCTTGAGCAAAGGGTGCAATCTTCTCTAGGAAGTTTGGACCAAAAGGGTGCAAAGGTTCAAAACAGCCACACCCGTGCATGGGGGGCAGGGTCTATGCATTCCAGCTGACACAGCTGGCATGCATTATGCCTAAAAAAGGTAAAAAGGTGGTATCGGCCAGAAAAGGAGGCCATCGGCCAAACAGATGGTCGGCCGACCGCACTAAATGCCGACCAGCCAATGGTATATTTCACCAATGGCCGGTAGCAAGAAGACACGGCCGGTGGCCTCAAGCCAGGGCCGGTGGGTGTCAGGGGTAGCTAACAAGCTACTCTCTACCCTCAGAAGCAAAAACACAAGTGTTTGGTGCAAAATCAAATACAAAACAGTCGAGTTGAGAGATCTTGAGGCAAGGCGCGTAGCCGAGATCTCTGGGAACTCAAAACGAACACGAACATGGGTGATCACCGAGTGTTCAAGCGGTGACGTCCAAGTCTTGAGGACGGTCAAAAATGGGGTGTCTACACATGGGCACTGTCACGTGGTACCACAAACCCCAAATATGATTGATGGAAAAGATATGATAAAAGATTATGACAATTAGTGATTGATTGATAGTATGATCATGCGGTACCTCTAACACACTGAATAGTTTTTCCTATCGGACTTGTAAGTATAAGCTTTAGGGATATAGAATGTGGTGACTTTCTCATTAAACTTTACCAATTGTTTTTACACACATGTGAGTAGTGTTGTTAAAAATATCTATAGTATCAAATAATCAAAAAAGCATTAAAATAGCCAACATCTTAAACGAGTACTAAGGCCTCGTTTGGGAACAGGTTTTTATAGTAACTTTTTGACTTTTTGGCTAAAATATGATGTAAAAAAAAAACTAGTATGTTTGGGATGATTTTTTGATTTTTTATGAAAAGATGTGCAAAAAGTAAAGAGAAAATGGAATCTTTGACTTTTTTGTATAGGTTGTTGGCTTTTTGGTTTTTTTTTTAGAGAGTTTAACCATTTCATTTCAATATTGGGGTTGGAAAGATGAGAGTAGATGGGTGGGGGTATAACAAATGATTGAAGCAGTCATTTGCTATTTTCTATGGATTCTTTGCAAAATTTTGTTAGTGGTTCTGCTTCCTACAGGACTGGCCATATTTAGCTGTATGCCAACAACATTATCAAGTAAAGTGGCGTTGACTCAGGTATGTTAATTCTTATTAATGTTCCCTTGATTTAAGTTTTTGCTCCATTTTTAAGCAGACCAGGACAGAAAAATGGTTGCAAGTTTGACAACATGATTTAATTGCTAAAATGCAGCTTGTTGGGGGGGGGGGATTCTGCTCTTGCGCTTGTAATGACTGTAATATCTAATCTGCTAGGAATCTTGATTGTAAGTTGCAAGAGCTATTCATTAAAACATAGGATTATGTTTACATACTGGTTCAAAGCAATTTTAGCTTAGTTTCATTGCTGTAAGTTTTGGTGCCTTATTACATTAGGTATTTACACCAAACTTAGATCTTTTTGAACTATAATTCAAGTATTTCTGCAAGCTTCCACAATACTATCTTTGATGTTTCTTATTCCTTTTTTTTGAGTTGGATTCGATGTTTGTCTTTTCTTTGCATCTTGACTTTGGGCATCCAGATACTAGTGGAACTTGCTACTTATCTTACCTGCTTCTTGATCTACATATCACATACTGGATCTTGATGACTGTCCAAGTTCATGTCACTTCTACATTTCAATTAGCTCTCTTAGTAGATAGTGTTGCTTGAAGAGCAACGGAGAATCAATGAGGAATTGAACGCAAGAGTACAAAACTTGGAGTCTAATAGCGTGAAGGTCAATTCCAAGATTGATTTGATGTTGCAACAAATTAGTCGGGGAGGTTTTACTCCTGATTTATCATCACAGTAAGTACCTTTTCCATATAACCAGTTCATAAATTAAGTTCCTTTCCCCCGCAACTCTCTCTCTCTCTCTCTCTCAATATACATATATGTGCCATGAATGCTCTGCTTTTCTATTAAGACTAACTAATGTTTTATTTTTATTTATTTGTTCTGTTCTTTTTCCAGCAATTTTAGCAATCTGATTCTTAAAATTGAATTCCCAATCTAAGTAAAAGAAATCTGTCTGTAGATTCCTTCTCTCACACACATACACACACACACACACACACACACACACACACACACTCTTGTTGTATAGCTCACTTGTATATTTTGCAACTCTAAGCTAGTTTAGTTAACAGTATTGTTGGGCTATATTGTGACTCTCATATTTTGACAGTTTTAGGAGTGATGTTTGTTGGATAATTTCTCATGGAACTTGTTAATATGTAGTGCAGTAACCTAATTACATTTTTGTGGTAGGTGAAAATGTTAGAAACTCTCCAAGACATTGAAATAGCTTCCAGACTAGTAGGTTTTGATGCTGACAACAAGGAGTCCCTTGATGAAAAGTATAAGAAGCTTCGCTTTGACATTGCTTTGCTTCTTCATGATAGCAACGATTATCAGTTGATTGAGAATTACTTGATATGTGAATTTTTCAAAACTTTGAATTTGGAAACTTTTTAAAAGCATTTTGGAAACTTTGAGTTTGGAACTTTGAATATACTCAAAAGTTATATACTCATTATGATTTGGTAATAGAGTGTCTTTGAAATGCGGATGCCATTTTTTATATTTTTTTATTTTTTATAATTGGATGACATTTAATTTTTGTGCATTTTTAGCTATTCCAACTTTGATTTTTAGCGACAAAAACATGTTGTAGAGAAAGTATTTGTCTTTTAGTGACCAAATATCATTGTCATTAAAAATGTTATTATTTTGTTTTTCACGACCAAATTGGGACATTTTGTGACGAAGTATTAGTGACCAAATGGTTAGTCTTGTAAAATCAAACATTTTGTGACAATATAAAATTGGTCGCTAATTGTCATTTTCAGTGACACTTTCATAAATTTGTCACTAAAGACTTTTCTGGACGCACTTTTAGTGACTTTTTTAGTGACGAATTTAATTTTGTCACAAAAACCATTTAGAGACCAAAATAATGGTTTTAGGGCCAAAATAATTGATCGCCAAAAGTCTTATATGTTGTAGTGGATCTTATTAGTTTTGAGTTCCATTCTCTTCTTAATGTATATATATATACATAAACACCAAATATAGGGATATTTTAGAAAAACTCAAAATATGAGACCTCAACACTACGCAGCCTTAATTCCAAGGGATTGGCTTAGTGTGTGGGTGGAAAAGGCAATCAAAGGGCTTACCATTCAAAAGGTTGCAAGTTCAAATTTCACAAAGGCTAAACATTCCAAACCTGAAAGTCACTGGAAGTTTGTCCAACAATTAACTTCAAGACCCTAGAATTAGTCAAGTTGTGCATATTCTAGTCTAGACACCCAAATATAAAAAAAAAAAAAAAAAAAAAAAAAACCTATATAATGGTATAGATTGAATTTGGTGTTTAACCAGCTATGACCAACATGTAACTTCAACTTTGTCTTGGATGAAAAACATCGACTTTAAAATAAACAGTAGATAAATTTATCCTAAGATATCTACGAAGAATTTTCCCCGGGGTGGTGGTGCGATTGTTTGAGATTATATTATAATATTACGAATACCCTCAATAATATATATATATATACATATATACCAATGAGAAAATGAAGAGTTAAGGGTGGTGTACAGTGTTTTCAATAGTTAGCCTTTTTAGGATGTAATGTGGGGAGAATGGAGTTTGTGAGTACCGGCGTTCTCCCCTCTATCTCTTCATTATATGGTATTGTTTGTATCTTTTTATTAGTTATTCTTTATTATTTTGTTTTTGAAAATAATCAAAATGACGTGCTTTTGATGTCTCTAAATGTCAATAGTAGAACGATTAGAATCTAACTGTAGAGTATGCAGTCAGGGGCTGAAGCAAATAACTTCAAAGAGAACCTACCCAAAAAAATAACTTTAGAGTCAAAGTAAATAGACAATGGTCACTTTCATCCATGCATGGCACTATAACCACCTACCACACACTCTCTCTCTCTCTCTCTTCATATCCCTTTCTCTGTCTAGACCTACCATTCTAGGGTTTCATTTGGGTTTTGAGTCCAGAAATTCATGTATAAGTGGGCATACGAGAAAGTGACGCCGCTTGCAATAGCGGCAGTGACTAGCTTCACCACGCCATATGAGGCCGCGACAGCAACCTACCAGTTTAATCCAATATCCTTCTCCAGCCCCAGTGATAGGCCCACCGCCACCGGGTTATGGATACCCGCCACCACCATAGGGTTATAGATACCTGACACCGGGTCGCGGGTACCTGCCACCAAGTTACGGGTACCCACCTCCTTAACCTAGATACATGGTGCAAGTTTAACAACAGCCTGAGCTTCCAAAAAAGAATAAGCGGGGGTGGTTTGGAAAATTTCTGGGGAAACTCTGTGCTGTGGTGGTGATTGATGATGCGATCAATAATAGCCTGAACTCCTAGATGATATTGAGTTTTGAGAGTCTCTTTGGTGAGCTGTTGCTGATTATAAATTTGACTTTTATGGGTATTTTGGACTATGGTGATTTTGAATTATGTGTGTTTTAAGGCTTTATGGTTTTTGTTAATGACTGGATTGATACTCTAATTTACTTGCTTTATATGTTTTGTATTAATGTGATCAACTGAAATGTCTCAAAAATGGAATGTCTTGTGCATATATATACTTGTGTAGTCTAAATTTATTTTAATTATCACTTCACTTCAGTTGATAACACATTAATTTTGTCTCTCTCTCTCTCTCACACACACACACACACACACACACTCACTCTTATCATCTTTATTGCTTCATTGATCCTTTTCTTTAAAAACAAAATTTGTTTATCTCCTGCTGTTGCTGTTGCTGCACTGATATGGTAAACTGATTTGATTTGATTTTTAAAGTTAACTATACCTTGCTGGCTCTATAGATGCATTGCTTGGCATACTATGGTTATGGCTAAGACTGTTTGTTTATGTAAAATCTTACTTAAGGTTTTCATTGCATGCTTTACTTCAAGTGGCTTTTAATAATAGAGTTGTTCGTTTAGGATTTTCTTATATGGGAATCAATAGTGAATCAGATAGTGTGATTGTAAAGCTGTTAAGAGAAACAATTTCTTGTTTGGGTTCTTCTTCTGTCATAATTTTTGGAATCAAAGATTTAACATGCTACTACTAAAATATATAAATATAATCAAACTAAAACCATACTTATCCGCATAGGCATGTGAAAACACAGTCCTTAGGAGTTGATATCACCCCTCTGAACGTGTTTCCTAGAGTTGCAGGTTGTTGGGGTGGGAATTTCACACATGACCCGTTAACATAACATGAACCCCACACATAATTAGAGGCCTAGAATTTAATATTTCTTGACATGTGTATGACACGATCTCATAACATGGATATTAAATATATTGTGTTAGGTTGGACACGAGTACTATGAACACAACTTGACTCGTATGACTCACATGAATTAGTCATGAATATTGTCTTATATATTATTATGGTTGTGAGTTTAAATGTTTAAACATATTACCCTTATGCATATGTGATGTCAAACAAATTTTCTTCAAATATGATATACAATCAATTTATTAGTATATGTGATATCCATGATTCAACATATTTATACAACATTCTAATTAGTTAAGTTCATTTTCAAATATGAAAGAAATTAAAACAAGCAATACCTATGCGCACTTAACACGAATTTCAGTTCACCGAAATTCAACTATAAAAATAAAAATATTATAATCAACAAACACTGGAATTCACTCCCAAAAAATAAAATAAACTATATTTAGATTTACAAGTTTCATTATTAACGAATATCACTACAAGTCTACAATAATGATGATTATGATATTTCCATTTATTTTCTTGGTATAAGCTTTATCAATGGAGATCTCAAATTGCTAATAAAAGCATATTCATATGATTCAAGCAAAATAAGCACACAAAAAAAATCATAAATCTAATTAGTCTAAAATCTCATCCACGAAACAACACTTGGTACAAAATCCACACAATTTAAGCAAAATAACAACAAAATTGGCTTCCACGAAACAACACAAAACCAGTGGGAAGAAGATGAGCAAAGAGAGATTCACAAATAGCTATTCACAAATATAGCACAGAAGAAACATGTTTCAAATGTTCCTAAAATTTGAGCTCAACTAACCTCTAATCTTACTGATTGAAGAAGACGAAGAGTTCCATATCTATGGAATTGAACACCACCACTGAGATAAATCATCGAGCTGAAGAAGGTTTTGAAGGATTCAATTAGTTTTTCTGAGATTGTAGATGGTGGTGCTCACCTTAGTAGATGATGGTGGCGGCGATGCTTCGAAATCGAGAGAGAGAGAGAGAGAGAGAGAGAGAGAGAAGTTTGAAATCTCAGAAAAGGTTAGGGTGCTATGATGCTATCTTGCTATTGTCTTTTCTTTATTGATGGTTTCCCATATGTAATGTATGTTTTGATATCATTAATAAAGTTCTCTTCTTTTGTTGATCAAAAAAACAAAAAAAAAAACAAAAACAAAAACAAAACTTCGAAATCTATATTTTTTTTTAACGGCAATCGAAGAAATTTTATTAAAAATAGAAGTATACAATATAGCTTGGGAAAAGTTGCATCATTGTCAAAGCTAAGTATACAACATAACTTTGAAATCGATTGGAGATGCATTTAGGGCTTAGTCCCTAAAGAGGTAAGGGGTTCAAATATTTAGGCGTTTTGTTAAGCGTGGAGATATTTTTTTTATTATAAATGCTAATCTACCAATTAATAATTAATATTTATTGATTAAAATAATAATAATAATAATATAATAATAATAATAATATAACGGTAATAAAAAAATTATTATAATTTTTAATTGAGATAGTTGTATTTTATATCAATACTGTCACCTTGGAGGTGGGTAGGGTTGTTCCCATTCATCCATTCTCATTCCAATGATTCTATACCCAAAAAGGAAGGAAAAAGTGGTGGTTTTGACAATCCCATTACTTGAGAATGATTTTAAAATCAACTTTTTATTTTGTAATTTGTTTTAACTTTCTTTCTTAATATTTTTAATGGGGTCACGTTGATTCAAGTGACACCTTTGCAAACACATAGAATCAAGTCCATGCAAGGTGAGACAAATACATGAGCCAATAAAATATAAAGGCACTGATGAAGCTGCTGAGTTACTACTCTTGTTAGATATCTCATCAGGAACACAATCCAACGTGACAACTAATATAAGAATTATTTTAATATAATTGTAAATGTCAACAAACTTGAATCCACTAATCTACATACAAATGTTATATCCACAGTTATATATTTATATAAATATATGTTATTATATCATATCATATATATATATATATATACTAGAGTATACTAGTGCCTGAAGGCACTGTGTAAATAATATTAGGATTAGAATATAATTGTAATTCCAACACTATTTAAATTTATTTTTTAATTTGATAAAATCACAAATTTATTATAAAATTTTGGAGTTCTCACAAAACTCACTACAAGAATTAACACATTTGCCGACCAAAAAATTGGTCGCTAAAAGTCCATTTTTGGTCGGCAAAACATATTCCCGACCAATTTTTTTGGTCGCCAAGTTGGTCGGCAATTGAGGGTCGCGGAAAGTAATTAGCGACTAAAAAGATTTTTAGTCGGCAAAACGTTCTATTTGGCGACTAAATTGTTGGTCGCTAAACATATAATTATCGCGACTAACCTATTTAGTCGCGAAAAGACTTTGGTCGGCAAAAATTACATTCAACGACCATACATGTTAGTCGCTAATTTGGTCGGCAAAAATTACTTTCAGCGACCAACAAAATTGGTCGGCAAAAATTATATTCCACGACCAAAACTTCTTCGTCGCTAAATAATAGTTTCTACGACCAAAAAATTTGGTCGCCATTTATGACTTTTCGCGACCAAAACTTTTAGTCGGCAAAAGTGAGATTCCACGACCAATACCTATTTTGGTCAGCAATAGATGTATTTTTTGCGACCAAAACTCTTAGTCGGCAATTGTCATTTTTTGAGAAAAAAATTTATTTATTTGTCCCCACTAATAAATTGGTCGCCAAAAGCAGAAAAACAATACACCTGAAATTCCTAATAATTCATTCAATCCATAATAAACCTATAATTTTAAAGCATCATACAAATCAACTAAATCATTAACATTCGACACAATACATAATTCATTCACATTCGACATTCAATCCAATTTTATTTTTTGAACAATCAATTTTTGTTTATAAACATTCAATCCAATATTGAACAAAATTCATTTAACCCAACCTAAATATAACATTAAAATTCATCATATTTTCCTGCTCAATCCCAAACTTTACAATTATTCCAAACACCTAATAAAAGTAGGAAAAAAGAAGTGGGAATAAAAAGAAAGCTAAAGCTGAAATGAACAAATTCGAATCATCACAGTTAATTGGGTGATTGCCTTCACTTGAGGCAATTTAATGGCTCTCCATAAAATCTTGGGGGTTTGAATTCCAAGCACCTCTCTTTGTGGAAAGTTTCCAGCTCCTTCATGAATGCTGCTTGCTCTTCCTCTGTTCTGGCCTCATCGCCCCCATTAGCATTTGTTTCCAAGAACGACTTCTTTGAGGTCTTGTATGATAAATCCCTGCAAACAAACAAGCTATACTGCTGGTTACCAGTATCATGAGAGGGAATCCTTCCCATATAAATCTTTTTGTTCCTATTAGGATGTTTTTGTAGAGGGCAAAGAAAATGAAAGAGAAATGAGAAATAAAGTAGAAGTTAATTTATTTTTTCTTTTAGGGAATGCCATAAGTTTTCCTCCTGTTGTTGCCAAAACTGGAACAGGTAATTTTAAAATGCTTAGATAGTTAGAGTTGCATTGGTGAAGAAGAAAATACTTACAAATACTTCAATGATTTGAGACCAAACAGAGCAGGAGCTATTTCCCCAGTCAAAAAGGTTCCTGAATGAAAGAAATGCAACTCCATTTAGTGATTAAATGGTTATGGTCAGTGTTGATATATAGGCATAAAGATGGTAGGATACTCACAATGACGTAATTTTTGGTGAATTGTTACCATTGTAGCTGCAATTTACATTATTCCATGAAGAATTCGTTGGCTTGCAATTTACATTACCATTGTAGCTGCAGTTCCCTCCATCATGGATATGTGAGCATATAGGCTTCAAATACACTGCCGAAGAAAATGTGCAGAATCAAAAAAACATATTTTGTAATATTAAAGAAAAACTATGATGCATTCATATCCATCTAGAGTTTGATCAATGCATGGACATTCAGAGAACGTGAGGCACCATTTAATTTCTAATATAATCATGAGAATCAATTTGGTCATGCCCCTATATGGATATAACCCCAATGTGATTGTGCATGTTAATGATAGAAAAACAAAAACTCTTAACTGTGTCTCTTTCCACATCAGGTCAGAGCTCGTGTGGAGTAAGGTGCTTCCATGCCTCCAAAGTTAGGCTAGGCCTTTTGTGTGCTACGGTGTTGTGGTTTGATGACTTACTGAACCACCTAATGAATATCCCCCAATGTGTGCATGTTAATGAGGAAAAATTTAGCCATACATATACACTATGTAGGCCGCATATACGAGTCTTCAGTCTTCACAAAGGATAATAGATTTGGACCAAACTTAGAAGAAACTTTCTTTGACACCAGATGACTAAGAAAATTAAAATAATCATTAACTTGATTTTAATATGTACTAAAGTTTCCTAATTTTTATTGTAATTAAGGGATCTTTTCTGCCATGTCCCAAATAATGGGGAGGGGAGGGAAATCTAAATAAGCTGCAGTTATACAACTATTCTAGCACATCAGATGAAACATAGATTCCATTGTTTTTAGCCCAAATATCATCTGTCTCTATCTTCACATACAACCACAGTGCATGTGACAAAGGATACATAGTAAATTATGTTAGTTCATGAACAATATTTTCAAAACCTCATAAATCTGACAGTCAAATCTCTTAATAGACTTTTTAGGTGCTGAACTACAGGATCAAAGTTTCATTTCCAGTTTGGGTGCAAGCAAGGAAGGCATTAATTTGACTTTTTTTGGCTTCTTCGGCTGGCAGAACTTGTCCCTCCAATTATCGGAGTTATTTATCAAATAACATTTCAGTGAGTGAACTTGGTCCCAACCAAAAATTAGAGAACAAATTTATTCACCTTGTGCGAACATTACACACTTTTTTATTGGTGGATGAGTGGTGTGGTCCCACTTTTCACATCACAACATAAAGGCCTCTGGAATCTAAGCTATCTGCCATAAGTGGTAGCCTTGAAATGTTAAACTCATCAGCCATTGAAGATGCCTGCAAATAAGAGATGCAGCTGGAGCTATAAAATTCACAAGATTAGAAGTATAATTGCCAAAAATTCAAACACATAAACCCTAGAATGAACCCGGGCTTCCAATGAGCTCATAACAAAACATAGTTATGGAAGCAGATCCTTGAATAAACACAGGTTTTTCTTATTTTAACACATTAATCTTTAATTTTGTTTCCACATTAGGAAATGTTATGGTTATTAAACTATTTCCATATCAGTCATCAGGCTGTCTCTCAGCAGACTCAGCACAGTGCAATCCCCACAGGACTGTAACCTTTTGATCTACATCAAGCATTTTGTACAATCTCCTATCCAAATTTTGTTTTAATCTTTGAAGATTCTGTTTTTAGCCACTTTCATCATTTGAATAATGCAGATGACAGCACAAGAGGCCTACTAAATTTCTCCAACAAAACACGAGGATAAACATTTATAGCAAAGTTACACATAAATGACATTAATCAACAACGGGGAAAATACAATTTTCAAAATATGAAATAGGACAATCAATGAGTAAAAAAAAAAAAGTTTGTAAAAGTTGTTATTTTGATAGCATTACTCATACACAAACCTCTGGGTCCAGGTCAATTACAACCCCCAAGGCTTCTAACACATCGGCACTTCCACAAGCTAAAGAAACTTGATCAATTACCTTGCTGCAATGCAAACCCTCAATGAGCTTTTATATTTCCAAACACTTACAAGTATTGAACATTCACACAACAAAGCAATTCAAAAACAATCTCACCTTTGCAATTTTTGCACCACAAGCACGCAGCAGCAAGAATTGAAGCACCAGTTGAAATGTTCACGGTGTTTGCACCGTCACCTCCAGTCCCAACAATGTCAACCCCATCTTCATCCAATCCTTCCACCCTTTTACAATGCTTGATCATTGCCCTTGCCAATCCCACTATCTACCCAATACCCAATTAAAGTCAATCCCCCTTGAAAATATTGAAATTTAAATAAGAAACTTGAACAGTTACATACAAGCAATTTGGGTATATCAGAAAATAAGTGACACTAGCTGAGTTGTGTGCTTCATATAGTAGTATAGAAAGTGTGTGTGTGTGTATATATATATATAGAGAGAGCGTACTTCTTCATAAGTTTCTCCTTTTGCTCTCAACAGAACAAGAAAGGCACTGATCAACGCCTCATTAGCTTCATGCAAAAGAAAATCCAGAGATGCCTTGGCCTCTGATTCCGACAAGTCAACTCGATTAATCAAAGACTCAATCAACTACAGAGAAAACCCACATAGATAGAAATCAGAATCGCAAAAAAAACAAAAACCCAAAAATCAAAACCATTTTTTAACAAAGAAAAACAGAGATTGAGCTGATTGGAACCTCGTTGAACGATGAAATCGTTGGTGAAGTAACAGAGGACAACCCAGACACCAACGCTGCACATTTTCTGGTCCCAGCAATTGGTGAAGAAGCTTTGAAGAAGCAGCTTCGGAGCTCATAACTCGAACCAAAATTCGCCGCTCGTCGCTCGCCTCCGTGAGAGAGAGAGAGAGAGAGAGAGAGAGAGAGAGAGAGAGAGACGTGTTGTTTCGAAACAGGGCTCTGCAAACTTGAAAGGAAATGAAAAAAGGGGGGGAAAGACGGAAAAAATGGGGGAAATAATTTTGGGCAGGCGGGTCAGTGAAAAAAAGGGGGAAAATTTGTTTCATTTTTTTGTTAATGAATTCTTTTTTATTTGGTAGAAGTAGGGGTAATATTTCAATGAAAAATATTTTTTGTTAAAATAAAATTAATTTTTTATGATCAATTAAAAATATTTTTTTGTGACCCATTTTTTTTTTATACTAAAAATCAAGAACTAATTTTTTGTGGTAGAGGAGAAGAAGCGATAGTAGTGGTGAAGGTGGTGGATATGAGGTGATGGTGGTGGTGGTGGTGGTGGCGAAAGAGATTAGTGGTGAAGTTGTGATAGTGGTAAAGGAGATAGAGTGGCGGTGGTAGAAGAGAGGTAATAGTAGTAGTAGAGAGTGAGAGAGAGATAGAGAGACAAAGAGAGAAAGAGATAGAGAGTGAGAGACAGAAAAAGAGACAAAGAGAGAGGAGAGATGAATGAGAGAGACAGAGAGAGAGATAGAGAGAAAAGAGATGAGCGAGAGAGACATAGAGAGAAGAGAGATGAACGAGAGAGACAGATAGAGAGATAGAGAGAAGAGAGAGACAGAGACAGAGACAAAGACAGAGAGAGAGACAGAGTAAGAAAGAGAAAGAGATAGAGACAGAGATAGAGACAAGATAGAGAGAAACAAGAGATTAGTAAGAGATAGACAAAGAGAGAGAAAGAGAGCGAAAATAGATGATCGAGAGAAAGACATAGAAAAGGAGAGAAATAGAGAGAGAAGAAAGATGAGTAGGAAAAACAGAGAGAGAGAGAGAAGATAGATGAATGAGAGAGATAGAGAAAGAAAAAATATGAGAGAGATAAAGAGAAGAGAGATGAGCGAGAGACAAAGAGAAAAAAAGACAAAGACAAAGACAAAGACAAAGATAGACAGATAGAGAAGAGTGATGAGTGAGAGAGAGAAAAAGAAGAGAGACAAAGAGAGAAAGAGATAGAGAGTAAGAATCAAAAAAAGAGACAGAGAGAGAGAGAGAGATGAACGAGATAGACAGAGAAGAGAGATAGAGATAGGAGAGATGAACGAGAGAGACATAGAGAGAAGAGAGATGAACAAGAGAGACAGAAAGAGATAGAAATAAGAGAGAGATGAGCAATAGAGACAGAGAGAAAAGAGAGATGAGAGAGAACGAGAGAAGAGAGATGAGCAAGAGAGATAGAGACAAGAGAGATGAACAAAAGAGACAAAGAGAGATAGAGAAAAAGAGAAGAGATAGATGAGTGAGAGACACACAGAGAGAGAGAGAGAGACAGACAGATAGATAAACAGACAGAGAGAGAAGAGTGATGAGTAAGAGAGAGAAAGAGAATAGAGAGAGGAAGATGAAAAAATTGGTGAAAAGGACAGACAAAGAGAGAGAGAGAGAGAGAGAGGAAAGAGCGAAAAGATAAAGAGAGATAGGAGAGATGAGCGAGAGAGATAAAGAAAAAAGACAGAGAGAGACGAGAGAGATAGAGAAAAGAGAGATGAGTGAGAGACACAAAGAAAGAGACAAAGAAGAGTGATGAGTGAGAGAGAGAGAGAGAGAGAAAGAGACAAAAATAGAGACACACAGAGAGACAGACAGACAGAGGAGAGTGATGAGTGAGAGAGAGAGAAAGAGAAGAGAGACAGAGATAGAGACACAAAGAGAAAAAGAGAGACAGATAGATAGAAAGTGAGAGAAAGAGTGATGAGTGAAAGTAATTTTATTTTTTCTTTCAGCGACGAAAATATTTTAGTTGCCAAAACTATATATAGGCGACCAAAATAATTTTTAGTCGCTGAAATTAAGGTTTTGCCGACCAACTTTTGGTCGCGAAAGATAAAAAATAATTTTTATTTTTCTTCAGCGACTAAAATATTTTAGTTGCCAAAACTATATATACCCGCGCCAAAATATTTTAGTCGTTGAAATTAGGTTTTGAGACAAACTTTTGGTCGCGAAAGATAAAAATAATTTTTTATTTTTCTTTTAGGACTAAAATAATTTAGTTTGACAAAACTATATATACCGCGACCAAAAATAATTTTTAGTCGCTGAAATTAAGGTTTTGCCGACCAAACTTTTGGTCGCGAAAGATAAAAAATAATTTTTTATTTTTATTTCAACGACTAAAATATTTTAGTTGCCAAAACTATATATACCGCGGCCAAAATAATTTTTAGTCGCTGAAATTAAGGTTTTGCCGACCAAACTTTTGGTCGCAAAAGATAAAAAATAATTTTTTATTTTTATTTCAACGACTAAAATATTTTAGTTGCCAAAACTATATATACCGCGACCAAAATAATTTTTAGTCGCTGAAATTAAGGTTTTGCCGACCAGACTTTTGGTCGCGAAAGAGAAAAAATAATTTTTTATTTTTCTTTCAGCGACTAAAATATTTTAGTTGCCAAAACTATATATACCGCGACCAAAATAATTTTTAGTCGCTGAAATTAAAGTTTTGCCGACCAAACTTTTGGTCGCGAAAGATAAAAAATAAATTTTTATTTTTCTTTCAGCGACTAAATTATTTTAGTTGCCAAAACTATATATACGGCGACCAAACTATTTTTTAGTCGCTGAAATTAAAGTTTTCCGACCAAACTTTTGGTCGCGAAAGATAACAAATAAATTTTTATTTTTCTTTCGGCGACTAAATTATTTAGTTGCTAAAACTATATTACAGCGACAAAAATATTTTTTTAGTCGCCAATTGTGGCAAATTTAGCGACTAAATTTTTTTTAGTCGCCAATTGTGATATTTTTAGTGACTAAATTTTTTTTTAGTCACCAAAAATTAATATACCCCGACTAAAAAAATTTATTTGGTAAATATTTTACTTTTACCGACTAACATAATTTTTGGTCGCCAATTCCACAACTTTTGCAACGAAAATATCTTTAGTCGGCAAAAGTGGTCGCCAATTGTGTATTTTCTTGTAGTGACTCCTCATGAAAACTTGTTTTTGCTTATATAATAAATAGCTAGATAGATAAATATGCCTAGCATACATACAATTTCCACAGGCATGCATACAATATTGCTTTTGCTTATATAATTATATAGAAATTGTATGTATGCCCGTAATGTCCTACTGTATTACGGGCATACATACATTGTATGGAAATATGTGTAAAATATATTGAACAAAAAGAAGAAAATAAAAAAAAAATAGAGAAAAATAAAAATGAGAGAAAATAAAAAAAATAAAAAGAAAAGAGAGAGGAATGCAGGATCATGGGATCATTGAAGGAGGGGTGTGAGAAAAGGAAAAAGTAAGAGAGAGAGAGAGAGAGAGAGAGAAGCAGGAAAGTAGAAAATGTATACATAGAAAATGTTTTGGAAAATATATCTCAACCATTGTTTTATAATTTGAACAAATCTGAGCCATCCAAATGTCCTAATAGGACAAAAATATGTTGAAGATTCAAAAACCGTCATGTTTTTTTAAAATATGTTGAAGATTCATATGAGATCTAAATTGATGAAGTCTATCAGGTATTCAATATATTTAAAAATAATAATTAATTATTCAAATTCATTTAATTTGTGGGCTAAAAAATTTATTAATATAATCTCCACTATACACAGCAAAATCTAGCTCCTAATTCTCGGATCGCGGACTTTTCCATATAATATAAATAAAAATATGTGAACAAAAAGGAGAAAATAAAAAAAATAAACAAATAGAGAGAAAAATAAAAATGGGAGAAAATAAAAAAATAAAGAGAGAAGAAGATGGGATCATGGAATCATAGAATGATGGGTGAGAAAAGGAAAAAGTAAGAGAGAGAAACAGGAAAATAGAAAATATACACGTATGATATTTTTTGGAAAATATATATCAACCGTTGTTATATAATTTAAATAGATCTGAACCGTCCAAATGTCCTAGTAGGACAAATGTGTGTAGAATAAATTCAAAAACTATCCTGCTTTATTATATAGATGTTGAAGATTCATATGAGGTCTAAATTTACGAAGTCTATCAGGTATTCAATATATTGAAAAATAATAATTAATTGTTCAAATTCATTTAATTTGTGGACTAAAAATTTCATTAATATAATCTCCACTACACACAGTAAAAGCTGACTCCTAATTCTGGTATCGCAGACTTTTGCATATAATGTGAACAAAAAGGAGACAACAAAAAAAATAAACAAATAGAGAGAAAAATATAAATGGGAGAAAATAAAAAAAATAAAAAGAAAAAAGAGAGAGGAATGTGGGATCATGAAATCATAGAAGGATAGGTGAGAAAAGGAAAAAGTAAGAAAGAGAAGCGGAAAAATAGAAAATGTACATGTAGGATATTTTTTGAAAAATATATCTCAACCGTTGTTTTATAATTTGAATAGATCTGAGCTGTCCAAATGTCCTAGTAGGACAAATGTGTGTGTGACAAATTCAAAAATCATCATACTTTATTATATAAATATATATAATATGTGACTTTCAATAACAGGCTATAAAAATTTGTCCTGTGTTCTTAAAATTACTTTACAACGACGGAATGCAAAACTTGTATTTCAATGACTGGATTTGTTTTCATTCTAATATGTATATCAACTATTTAAATTAATGATATGTGTTTCAATATTTGCATATTCTCATTGTATTTTAGGTTTTTCACAAGTGAAGTTTGGTTGTCATTACTATTACTAAAAATATTTAGAACCGTTACATATGTATGTCCGAAGTCATCTAAGAGCGTACCAAAATCAAACAATTCGTGTGCCATTGATTACTCACTAAGTTAAAAATTAGTATCTCTCTTTCTTTCTTAAAGATTAATTACTTGGTTTGTTAGTATATGATTATATTTTCTTTCAATGTAATTACAATTTATTATATTTGAAATAAGAAAATAAAAGGCAAAAAGATATAAATATTTAAAAAAGGAATTGTTTATTATTTGTGTTTAGTGAAATTTTTTATTATTTTGCTTGGTGTTATTACTTTATTACTAATTGTTTATTTTTATAAGCACATAATATACAAAACAAAATTATGCACATCTAGTATGTTAAATGGTTGTGGTTCCGGAAGTCCGTTTAGAATCGCCAGGTGAGACATTCGGTTCACAAACGGAAGACCTATCTCTACAACAAGCTCCTCAATTTGACCCAGTCCGGGGCTAGGGGTCAAGTTTCAGCGTGGTTCTCAAAGAAGGATAAAGGGGCAGCCTATGTTACTTCTTACAAGCACAAATTGTTTACTTGCTTGGTGTGATTTTTTATTTTCATTACCTTATTACTAATTGTTTATTATTATATAAGCACATAACACACAAAATATATATTATATATATATATATATGTATACATATTATGCACATCTAAGTATTTCTTAAAGTGCTTTCAGTGATTAGAGTGGACAAAACAATTTCGGTCATGGACTTCTCTCAATAAACAATTGTTCATTATCACATTGTTTTTTCAATATTCCTGTCATGACCCGAACCCGCCCCCGTTGGTGAGGACATAACCGGCCAGTAATCATGAGATTATCTATGACCTCAAACCAAAACAAATGTATTTTAACAGAGTTAATGGGGGCCAAACGGAAGTAGTTCAAAAACTTTGTCCATAGAGCTGTGCATACATGGCACATCCAACAACCAAACATATAGACATTAATAACTCACAACAGAAACATAGTAACACAAGTTTTGTACAAACAGGATCATCCAAAATTAAGTCAACCCACGAGAACTATATACAAACGTATACAAAGATTTCGCCAACAGGACAAAAATAAGATAGTATGACAAAAAGGCGAAGACGAGTCTCGTGCGTGAGACACTAGGGTTGACTCTCCAAAACTCGGTTGTTCCACACAAACTTCACTGGGGTTGGGTCTGGACCTCTCTTGGCTCACCTACAAACACATGAATGAGCGTGAGCGATAGCCCAGTAAATAATATCAAATAAGAAGATACAAACGATATGCAGAATAATATACTCCGAACGGCCTTGGGCCCAATCCACATTTTTTTTATTTAACATTTATATACACAATTTAAGTCAACTAACTGTAGTCTCAAACATACTGGCCTTTGGCCCACTTATCTTTCATTCCTGTCAAAACGGCCTTTAGCCCATCCATTTATGTCAAAACAGCCTTTGGCCCATTCATTCTTGTCAAACGGCCTCCGGCCCATTCATTCATGTCAAAACGGCCTATTGGCCCATTCATTCATGTCAAAACGGCCTCCGGCCCATTCATTCATGTCAAAACAGCCTTTGGCCCATTCATTCATGTCAAAACGGCCTCCGACCCATTCATTCATGTCAAAACGGCCTCCAGCCCATTCTTTTATTCATATCAAACATTTGTCCATAATTCGAACTGGCAACTCATAAGGCTTATAAGGAATTAAGCAATTGGACAAATGACAAGATTCAAGTATCAATATTACTCACAGTGATCGGTTGGTTGGTTTGCCCTGGAGCTCGACCCTACACAGTCCATGAACACAAAAGGGTCACCAATAATTCAATCCGTTTTTAAATTCATATATTCCTCTTTAGGCTTCATTCATATCTCATTAACTCAATTACAATGCTCAATGTGTGCCTAAGAGTACTTAGAAGTGAAAGAGAACGGAAAACGAAATACAGAACGAGCATACAAAATTTCAGAAAATAGGGTCCCCGCTCGAGCGTGAACTTCCTTGCTCGAGCGGACCCATGAGGTCTGCAAAAGTACTGGTTGCATCAAATTCACGCTCGAGCGTGAACTCGGGCGCTCGAGCGGAAGGTCTGTTTACATAGCTCCCCGCTCGAGCGTGTATTTCCTCGCTCGAGCAGACCCAAGCCTGCAAAAAAATACTGGGAGCATGAATTTCTCGCTCGAGCATCGGTTCCCCCGCTCGAGCGGACGTCATAAATTATGGGTTTTCCAGAATGATTTCTTGAGTTCAATTCAACATTCAAAAGGCTTATAAGCTCGAACTAAGGCACCAAAACATGTAAATACACCATTTAACACATGGATGTAAACAATATGAAGCCAATCTTCCAAAATCATGGTTCAATACTTCAAATTCACTCATGGCTCATGCTTTCAACCTCATTTAAGCTCCACATTTTTAATAATCAAACATGCATGCTAAATTTGATCTCATTTCCATTTCAATTGATGCAATTGGTGTTCATTCACATGAATTTCAACAAAAACATGCTTGCATGTATGATCCAACTCTCAATCTTTCCTAATTGACATGCTACATGTTAGATTATACAAATTTATGGCAATTCATAACAATTCTATGCATGCATGTGCATATTTCATCAAAATCAACACAACTCAAGATCAAACTCAACATCTAGTCTTTAATTCACAAGAACACAACTCAAACTCATGAGCTAAGGGTTGATCACTCACCTAGGAGCTTTAATCTTCCAAACTTAAGCTTAATTCTTGAGTTGGTTTTCAAATTATCAAGCTTTGAGGCCAAAACTCCAATTTCCTTCACTCTCTCTCCCTCTTAGCCGACCCTCTCTTTTTTCCTTAGAGTTTATGATCAGCCAAGTCAAGCTAGAGAAGAGATATAGAGTGTGTAGTGCTCAAATAAAAGCCCCACTTGTTATATTATTTTGATATATAATAATAGAGCACTAATTCACTAATTAAATCAATTTAATATGATCTGAATCAATTTCCAATTAATTTTCACCGTAGACTCTAAAAATTACGCTGATCATAATCAATTTTGGTTTCGGTGGCCGATAGGGCCTTCAATTTAAATTCCAAAGCAGATTATCAAATAGATATTTCTACGGTGAACAAATAGAAATTCAAAACCACACATTGTCACATAATGGCACACAAAACCATATTAAACACATAATCATACTTATACTAAGAACCAATTAACATATTACGGAACAAGGGTATCACAATTCCAGCACCAATTTTATGTAAAGATGTACAGTCCAAATATCACATATACTAATAAATTGATTGTATATCATATTTGAAGAAAATTTGTTTGACATCACATATGCATAAGGGTAATATGTTTAAACATTTAAACCTACAACCATAATAATATATAAGACAATATTCATGACTAATTCATGTGAGTCATACGAGTCGAGTTGTGTTCAAGGTACTCGTGTTCAACCGAACACAATATATTTAATATCCGTGTTATGAGATCGTGTCATACATGTCAAAAAATTATAAATTCTACGCCTGTAATTACGTGTGGGGTTCATGTTATGTTAACGGGTCATGTGTGAAATTCCCACCCCAATAACCTGCAGCACTGGGAAAGACGCTTAGAGGGGCGATATCCGCACTGGGAAAGTCGTTTAGGAGAGTGTTTTCACACGCCTATGCGGATAAGTATGGTTTTAGTTTGATTATATTTATATGTTTTAGTAGTAGTTAAACCTTTGATTGAAAAAATTATGACAGAAGAAGAACCCAAACAAGAAATTGTTTCTCTTAGCAGCTTTACATTCACACTATCTGATTCACTATTGATTCCCATATAAGAAAATCCTAAACGACCAGCTCTATTATTAAGAGCCACTTGAAGTAAAGCATGCAATGAAAACCTTAAGTAAGATTTTACATAAACAAACAATCTTAGCCATAACCATAGTATGCCAAGCAATGCATCTATAGAGCCAGCAAGGTATAGTTAACTTTAAAAATTAAATCAATTTACAATACTAGTGCAACAACAATAGTAGCAGCAGCAGATAAACAAATTTTGTTTTTAAAGAAAAGGATCAATGAAGCAATAAAGATGATAAGAGTGTGTGTGTGTGTGTGTGTGAGGGAGAGGGGGGGAAAGAGACAAAATTAATGTGCTATCAACTGAAGTGAAGTGATAATTAAAATAAATTTAGACTACACAAGTACATATATGCACAACAAGACATTCCATTTTTGAGATATTTCAGTTGATTACATTAATACAAAACATATAAAGCAAGTAAATTAGAGTATGAGTCCAGTCATTAACAAAAACCATAAAGCCTTAAAACACACATAATTCAAAATCACCGTGGTCCAAAATACCCATAAAAGTCAAATTTATAATTAGCAGCAGCTCACCAAAGAGACTCTTAAAACCCGATATCATCTGGGAGTTACGTGTTATTATTGATCGCATCATCAATCACCACCGCAGCACAGAGTCTGCCTAGAAATTTTCCAAACCAATCCCACTTATTCTTTTATGGAAGCTCAGGCTGTTGTTGAACTTGCACTACGTATCTAGGTTGAGAAGGTTGGTACCCGTAACCCGACGGCATGTACACATGACCTGGTGGTAGGTATCCATAACCCGATGCCGGTGGTGGGTATCTGTAACCTGGTGGCGGTGGGCCCATCACTGGGGCTGGAGAAGGATATAGTGGATTAAATTGACAGGTTGCTACCGCAGCCTCATATGGTGCGGTGAGGCAAGTTACCGCTGCCATAGCAAGTGGCGGCACTTTCTCGTACGGCTACTTTTTTTTTTTGATCGGCAAAAAAAACCTTTATTAATGAACGATAAAACATTACATCAGAAAAGGAAACAGATGGGTGCAAAAGCATCATAGCGAACATACCAATCCCAACTAGGTTGGCACCAATATGACCACCTAATCCCTTGCAAGCACACCATCACAGTTGGTGAGCAACCAACCAGAACAAAACAAAACAAAACAAAACAAAAAACAACAAACAACACAAAAACTAGCACAACCTCTGTTTGCTAAGCCTCCACTACTTGAGCATCACCTGATGGAGAACTCTGTAGCATAAATCCAGTTCAGTAGCAGCATAGAATTGATAGTTAGCTTAGCTTTTGGATTTCCGGATGGGGTTCGAATCTGATAGTTCAGACTATTATCCTCGATCGAGCTCGTCAGGTCTTTAACCTGCACAAGCATTTCTCCAATGTCTTTATCACTATTGCTGCCGGTTGGAGCGCAGCAGCGCAGGTCGACCACGAGGATCTGGTTCGCCGCGGTCTCCTCCTTTACCTTGAAACTTATGGGTATGTTCCAGGCATGGTTAGTGTCACCAACTGTATCTACTACGACCATCCTCTTCTTGCCACTGCCGGAGATCGACACGATCTCTCTCTCTTTATATCTCTGTCTCACTCTCTCTGTCTAGACCTACCATTCTAGGGTTTCATTTGGGTTTTGAGTCCAGAAATTCATTTCTCTCTTCTCTCTCTCTCTCTCTCTCTCTCTCTCTAGATCTACCATTTTAGGGTTTCATTTGGGTTTTGAGTCTAGAAATTCTAATGAATACGGAAAAGTATCACCGCAATCTATTGATTTTGGTCATATCACCAGAAGGTCTTGAGCGAGTCATACCTTCCGAAAAGATGGAGGTGTACATGATCGTGTCGATCTCCGGCGGTGGCAAGAAGAGGATGGTCGTAGTAGATACAGTTGGTGACACTAACCCTACCTGGAACATACCATAAGTTTCAAGGTAGAGAAGGAGACTGCGACGAACCAGATCCTCGTGGTCGACCTGCGCTCCTACGCTCCAACCGGTAGCGATAGTGATAAAGACATCGGAGAAGTGCTTATGTAGGTTAAAGACCTGACGGGCTCGATCGAGGATAATAGTCTAAACTATCAGATTCGAACCCCGTCCGGAAATCCAAAAGCTAAGCTAACTATCAATTCTATGCTGCTACTGAACTGGTTTTATGCTATAGAGTTATCCATCAGGTGATGCTCAAGTAGTGGAGGCTTAGCAAACAGAGGTTGTGCTGGTTTTTGTGTTGTTTGTTGTTTTTTGTTTTGTTTTGTTCTGGTTGGTTGCTCAACAACTGTGATGGTGTGCTTGTAAGGGATTAGGCGGTCCTATTGGTGGCAACCTAGTTGGGATTGGTATGTTCGTTATGATACTTTTGAACCCATCTATTTTGTTTTCTGATGTAATGTTTTATCGTTCATCAATAAAGGTTTTTTTTTGCCGATTAAAAAAAAAAAGTAGTCGTACGAGAAAGTGCCGCCGTTTGCTATGGCGGCGGTGACTGGCCTCACCACACCATATGAGGCCGCGGTAGCAACCTGTGAATTTAATCCACTATATCGTTCTCCAGCCCCAGTGATCGGCCCACCGCCACTAGGTTACAGATACCTACCACCGGCATCAAGTTACGGATACTGCCACCGGGTCACGTGTACGTGCCGTCGAGTTACGGGTATCAACCTTCTCAACTTGGATATGTGGTGCAAGTTCAATAATAGCCTGAGCTTCCAAAAAGAATAAGTGGGGTTGGTTTGGAAAATTTCTGGGCAGACTATGTGCTGCGGTGGTGATTGATGATGTGATCAATAATTGCACGCAACTCCCAGATGATATCGGGTTTTAAGAGTCTCTTTGGTGAACCGCTGCTGTCATGACCCGAAACCGCCCCTATGGGTTAAGGCCATAACCGACTAGTAATCACGAGATTACCTACGGCCTCAAAGCAAATAAGACAAAACTCATCAGAGTAAAGGGGCCAAATGGAAGCAAATTTAAAACTTTGTCCATAGAGCCGTGCTATATGCACATCATAACACTCCATACATACATATGTTAATAACTCACAGCAGAAAGCATAGTAACATAAAGTTCTATACAGACAGGATCATTCGAATCTAAGTCAGCCAAAACAAAGCTATATACAGACAGATGCAAAGTCTTCGCCAACCTGACAAAATGTAAATACATAACAAAAGGGCGAAGACGGGTCTCGTGCGTGAGACACAAGGGCTGACTCTCCAAAACTTGGTTGTTCCACACTGACTTCACTGGGGCTGGGTCTGGACCTCTCTTAGCTCACCTACAACACATGAATGAGAGTGAGCGAAAGCCCAATGAATAATATCAAAGAAGAAGATACAACAATATGTAGAACAACATACTCTGAATGGCCTTGGGCCCAGTTCATATTTCTATTTAACATATATATACACAATTTAAGTCAGGTGACTGTGGTTCCAAACATACTGGCCTTTGGCCCATTTATCTTTCATTTGTGTCAAAACGGCCTCTGGCCCACTCATTCATGTCAAAACGGCCTCTGGCCCATTCATTCTTGTCAAAACGGCCTTTGGCCCATTCATTCAAAACGGCCCTTGGCCCATTCATTCATGTCAAAACGGCCTCTGGCCTTTTCAAACTTTCATATCAAACTGGCCTTTAGGCCTTTCAAACTTTCATATCAAACTGGCCTTTAGGCCTTTCAAACTTTCGTATCAAACTGGCCTTTAGGCCTTTCAAACTTTCATATCAAATTGGCCTTTAGGCCTTTCAAACTTTCATATCAAACTGGCCTTTAGGCTTTTCAAACTTTCATATCGAACTGGCCTTTAGGCCATTATACTTTCATGTCAAAACGGCCTCTGGCCTTTTCATCCATTCGTATCAAACTGGCCTTTGGCCCATTTATTCATATCAATCCGCCTTCGGCCCAATCATTCATATCAATCGGCCTTCGGCCCAATCATTCGTATCAATCGGCCTTCAGCCCAATCATTCTTATCAATCGGCCTTCGGCCCAATCATTCGTATCAATCAGTCAGTATAACAAACATTTGTCCACAATTCAAATCAACAGACTTATAGGAAGATAAGCAATTGGGCAACTAGCACATTTCAGATATCTTTATTAAGATACTACTCACAGTGATCGGCTTGTGGATTTACCCTGGAGCTTGACCCTACATATCACATAACACATATGGGTCACAAATAATTCACTCCGTTCTTTAATTCACATATTCCTCTCTAGGCTTTATTCTTATCTCTTTAACTCAATTACAATGCTTAATGCGTGCCTAAGAGTGCTTGCAAGTGAAAGAAAACGGAAAATGAAACACAGAACGAACATATAAAATTTTCAGAAACAGGGTCTCCGCTCGAGCGGACCCATGTGGTCTGCAAAAGTACTGGGTGTATCAATTTTACACTCGAGCGTGAAGTCTGGTGCTCGAGCGGAAGTTCAGTCTACATAGCTCCCCACTCGAGCGTGAACTTCCCCGCTCGAGCGGAAACCATGTCTGCAAAATATACTGGGAGCACGTATTTTACGCTCAAGTGGCGGTTCTCTCGCTCGAGCGGACATCAAAATTCTGGAAAATCCAGAACATGTTCTTGAGCTTCAACTTGATATTCAAAGGCTCTAATTGCATGCTTTTGGCTCAATCTTCACATATACATATACTAACATGGTATAAACACCCAATTACAACATTTTGAAGCTCAATTTCACAATATAATCACATGCATGTCCCAATTAACACCAAACTCATCACCAACACATCAAATTCAAACATGCAAAGCTTACACTTTCATGATCTACACTTGCATGTGAAAGATATTCATTATTCTTAATTGGTGAAGAAATGATTAAATACATGGATTTCAAACAAGATTCAACATAGATTATACACATTATGCCCAAACATGGGAATTTATAGCAATTTCCTACATGCATGCATCTATTGGCTTCAAATACAACAAAATCAACTCAATTTCCTCATAACCAATTTAATCCATGCTCTTGACCATTATTCAAACTTGAATTCACAAGATTACAAACTAGGATCCATAAATTACTCACCTAGAGGCTTAATTCTCCCAATCTATAGCAAATTCTTGAGTAATCTTCAAGATTTCCAAGCTTTCAAGATCAAACTTCAATTGTGAGCTCTCTCTCTCTCTCTCTCTCTCTCTCTAAGCCGACCCTCCCCCCTTTTCTTAGAGTTAAATCAGCCAAGTTGATTAAAGAGAGAGCTTGAGTGTATATGGCCTTTATGTAGAAGTCCACTAACCAATATAACCAATATTTAAATAATTTGAGCACTATGCCATTAATTAAATCAATTTAATCTGATCCGAAACAGTTTTCAATTAAATTTCACCGTAGGCTCTAAAAATTACGCTAATCACAATGGCGTAACCAATTTCAGTTTCTACGGCCGATAAGGCATTCAATTTAATTTCCAAAGCGGATAATCAGACAGATATTCCTACGGTGAACAGATAGAAATTCAAAACCACATATTTTCACACAAATGGCACACGAAATCATATCAAACACATAATCACATTCAAAATAAGGACCAATTAACATAATACGGAACAGGGTTATCACAGCTGCTAATTATAAATTTGACTTTTATGGATATTTTGGAACACGGTGATTTTGAATTATGTGTGTTTTAAGGCTTTATGGTTTTTGTTAATGACTGGACTCATACTCTAATTTACTTGCTTTATATGTTTTGTATTAATGTAATCAATTGAAATGTCTCAAAATGGAATGTCTTGTTGTGCATATATATCTTGTGTAGTCTAAATTATTTTAATTATCATTTCACTTCAGTTGAAGCATATTATTTTGTCTCTCTATCCCCCCCCTCTCTCTCTCTCTCACACACACTCTTATCATCTTTATTGCTTCATTGATCATTTTTTTAAAACAAAATTTGTTATCTCTGCTGCTATTGTTGTTGCACTAGTATTGTAAATTGATTTGATTTTTAAAGTTTCTATACCTTGCTGGCTCTATAGATGCATTGCTTGGCATACTATGGTTATGGCTAAGGCTGTTTGTTTATGTAAAATCCTACTTAAGGTTTTCATTGCATGCTTTACTTCAAGTGGCTTTTAATAATAGAATTGGTCGTTTAGGATTTTCTTATATGGGAATCAATAGTGAATCCGATAGTGTGAATGTAAAGCTGCTAAGAGAAACAATTTCTTGTTTGGGTTCTTCTTTTGTCATAATTTTTCCAATCAAAGGTTTAACTACTACTAAAACATATAAATATAATCAAACTAAAGCCATACTTATCCGCATAGGCGTGTGAAAACACTTTCCTAAACGACTCTCCTAAACCAATGTTGGATGACAACCCGATCCAAACCCAATTCTCAAACACATGCACAAGCTAAGCCCAACACAACATAACTTAGCTCAAGTTTAAGATTAAGTCCAAGTCTAAGTCCAAGACCAAACCCAACAAATGCACAAGCACTAAACTAAGACTAAGTCCAAATCTAAGCCCAACTTTTATTGATGCCCACTTTATGAGACAATTCTCATTCACACCTCAATGGTTTCGGCCCATCATTTTTATATTGTAATCTTCTCACTTGCGAGAATACAAAACCACTCAGACCCACCTCAATCGACGGTTGGGTCCCACTTTAATTTCAAATTAAAGTTGTCGAAAAATCATTATTTTCCAACAATCCCCCACATGAATAAAATTGGCCGAATAAAGAAAACAGACAACGCTTTACAACAAAGATTCAGAGAGAGAGCACACAGAATAATCCTGCATCAGAAAAGGTAGTTGTTGGCCTTGAACCTTTCGTAGTGAAAGCCTATTGGATTTACTGGCTGATCAGTGAACGTGATATCTTGAATTGTTTTGCCATTTGTGTAAATCGAGACAATAAACCTCACACAGGAGTTACTCTAACCATTATTCTTGTTCTCACTGATGTGTCCGATTTGGCCCTGGAACACTAGCCTGGTTCAATGAGTGTTTTTAAAGAATTCAGCCTTGTTAATTCTTAAAGAAGCGGCCCCACTTCGCACTCACATAGGTGACCTACATAAGGTATCTCTCTATACCACGATTGACTATTCACAACACTTAGGTCATTAAAAGCAAAAGCTCAACCAGCCTCCCCACAGGGTATCACTGTATAAAGGAATGGGCATGAGGGTTTACCTCCACAGTGACTCATCCGTTACATGCAATTAGGTTGTCTCTTTTGAACCTAGATCTTGGGATCTCCAGTTAACTAGGTTGGGTTTTCCATTCCGGTAACATTACTCAAGGCCTTAACCCCATTCCTCTCGACGACGTTTCTACTAACTCTCGAGTTAACCCTTTGGTTAGCGGATCCGCAATGTTGTCTTTAGACTTTACATAGTCTAGAGAAACAACTCCATTTAGAGAGTAGTTGTCGTATGGAATTATGTCCATGACGGATACGTCTAGACTTTCCATTATACACATGACTTTGTGCCCGTCCAATCGCCGATTGGTTATCACAATGAATACAGATAGCAGGCACAGATCTCGGCCAACATGGAATATCCTTAACGAACTGGCGAAGCCATTCAGCTTATTCAGTTGCTTTATGCAAACCAATAAACTCAAATTCCATCGTTGATCTCAATATACACGTTTGCTTGGAACATTTCCAAGACACGGCTGCCCCTCTGATAGTAAACACATAACCACTAGTGGATTTGGAGTCCTTTATATTAGATATCCAATTAGCGTCACTATACTGCTCTAGTACCCCTAGGTATCTGGTATAATGCAACCCATAATCCCGGGTGTAGCATAGATAACCTAACACCCCCATAATGCCTTTCCAATGAGTGGCATTTGGATTACTCGTGTATCTACTAAGCCTGCTAACAGAGTAGGCTATAACCGGCATTGTACAACTCATCAGATACATTAGAATTCCAATTACCCAAGAATATTCTAACTGAGAGACACTCTCACCATTATTCTTGGTCAAAAATAGGCTCACGTCTACCGGTGTTCTAGATACACTTGTATCTGGTTTACCAAATTTCTCAAGTATCTTCTCAACATAGTGGGACTGAGAAAGTACAATACCACTAGATGTTCTGGTAATCTCAACACCTAGAATGACATCTGCAAGCCCATATCGTCCATGCCAAACTTGGAGTTTAACAACCTCTAGTAGTTCGAACCATTTCATCATTACTACCAACAATGAGTATGTCATCTATGTATAGACACAAAATGACATAACCTCTGTCAGTGTCTTTAACAAACACGCACTTGTCACACTCATTGATTCTAAATCCATTTGACAACATAGCGTTTGTCAAACTTCTCATGCCATTGCTTCGGAGCTTGCTTCAAACCCTATAATTACTTGACAAGCTTACAGACTTTCTTATTTTCCTTGGAGCGGAAAACCCCTCTGGTTGTTCCATGTAGATTTCTTCATCTCAATCTCCATTTAAGAAAGCTGTCTTAATATCCATCTGATGTATCTCTAGACCACGTAAAGCGGATATCGCAATTACCATGCGAATGGATGTAATCCTTGCCACAGGTGAATGCATATCAAAGTAATCCAGGCCTTCTCTCTGCCTCTATCCTTTGATAACTAGCGTAGCTTTATATTTAACAATTGACCCATTCAACTTTCATCTTTCTTCTAAAGATCCATTTACTCCCCAAGGCCTTACTACCTGGGGGTAGATCAACCAACTCGCAAGTATGGTTTTGTAAGATGGAGTCAATTTCACTCTTAATAGCTTCTTTCCATAAGGGACTTTCAGGTGAAGTCACGACTTCATGGAAAGTTCGAGGTTCTCCCTCTAACATATAAGTCAAGAAGTCTGATCCAAAGGACTTTGCGGTCCTAGCCCTTTTACTCCTTCTTGGCTCATCTTGATCATCAACTTGATCATCTATGTGATCATTGTCACCTTCAACCTCTTTGATAGAACTCGGAACCCCTTATGGATATGACAACAAATACATTTTCAAAGAGAGATGCATTTCTGGATTCCATGATAGTATTCTTATGATTCTAGAATAACATATTTAAACAGAAGAAATCGATATGCACTGCTAAATTGTGCATAACCGTTGAATACAAAGTCAACGAATTTTTGGGCTTATCCTAACCCTCTTGGGTTTAGGTATTACCACATTTTGCATGACACCCCCACATTTGTAGAATTTTATACAAAGGCTTTTGGCCTTTTCCAAAAATTCATACAAGGTCTTTAAACGATTCATCGTGTCACAATGATTATGAAACTCTCAAAATCATATCACAGTAAATACATTCCCAAAATGTCATCAACTGAATTAGGCCCTCAAACATATTTGGTCCAACCTATCATTCTGAAGCCAATAGTCTTACTATTAGGAAACACAAATCCATGTTCAATAGTCTACTATTCGGAACTTCATAACATGGCCGAGTAGTCTTATCACTAGGAATCACTAATTTCTCAACATGTGGTCAGTAGACTTTCTACTACTAGGAATCACAATGTCTTAACCTGTGATCAGTAGTCACATTACTACTAGGAATCAAATGTCCTAACATAGGATCAATAGACTTTCATTACTCGGAATCATCATGTCTTGACATATGATCAGTAGCCTACTACTAGGAACCATCATGTCTTGACATGTGATCAGTAATCTGTTCACTACTAGAAACCACAATCTCATAACTGTGTATCCAGTGGTCTAACACCCCTAGGAACCACCAGTTTTCTATCTCTGTGATCAGTGATCTTGTACTGACTAGAAGCCACCAATTTAAGAATATATTTGAGATTTAGAAAATTCAAAAATATATTCATCCACCCTAACGGGTTGTCTCATCTTGGCTTTCAAGAAAAGTCACATAGCAATCAAAATGCTATAATTGACACGAGGATAACATACTAATTGCCTATGATTAATTCAGAGATATTATCATGCAATTTTATGATTTTCTGTAATCACACTTGATCTCACTAGATCTTTCTTTAAGAATCTCGCAAGGCTTTAAGGTTAACAGGTGGAACAACATTTATGTTGTCACCTCTTGAAGCCATTTCTGAAAAGTCACAACAGAATTTCACTATTCTGTTTTTCCAGAAAACAAGCTTAACACTAGAAAATCCACAGTTTGAAATTTAATTCAAAATTGGTCTCACCACTTAACCTAGAATCGAACATGGTCAAGAATGTTCCCAGGAAGACTGGAGGGGTCACATTGGTCCCACTTAAAACCCAGTTAACGTTTTGACAAAACTTTCAAGAGCATGTTGACTCCTAGTCCATAGGAAACAAATTTAAAATTAAGTTTTCTAGGGGATAAACCAGGTTATAACAAACCAATTCCCAAGCAAATAAAATTTGCTATAAAAAATTACACCACTCATAAAAGTTAACCGGTACTCCCGGAACTGAGCCCATTATTTCTGAATAAAATCAGAAATATTTAAGCTAATGCTAAAATTTGGTTTCTTTTCTAAAAAAAAAAACACTTTGGAAAAAATCAGATTATAACCAAAGATTTTCGCCAAACTTGGTTTTTCAACACTTTGGGAATAAAATGATTAAACCCAAAGACTTCCTTAAACCCCAAAGGTTTGAAACCAAATCCGTCTTAGTTGTCATTTCTGAACAAATAAGAACTACTCTTTAGCCAATGCTAAACACTTTGGTTTCTATTACAGAAAACCAAACCAAGTTCCAAACTTACAAGCAATTTAAAAAATTGCTAACCAAACTACATGCAATGTAAAAAATTGCTATAACAAAATACATGCATATAAAATGCTTCCAACCTTACAAGCAAACAAATTTGCTTAAAACTTAGGTAATTAATCACTACTAAACAAAAGCAAAAAATTGCTTTAATTATAAAGAGAGTAACTACTCCATAAGGATTTTATATAGTCCAAAACTTTTTCCACGCTTAGAAATTCTTGTTCATCACAAAGGTTAGTCGACCATATTTTTTGTTTTGACATCCCTAATACTATTCATTTGGTTTTTTTTTTTTTTTCCCCACTCCTTTTTGCATAGGTATTAATTCCTGTAAAGAAAATTAGTAGAGAACCACAAGAAAATGCAAACAAAATAACCTAAGGACAATAAATTATTTTTTAAATTAATAGCAAAATTAACTAATGAATTCAAATGCTAAATGAGTTACAAACATAAAAGTTATAACTCCACAAATAAATTAAAACATGAATAGGCAATAGTTACAAATAAACCTTAAGAGTTACAAAATAAACCTATAACTCTAAGAATTAATAAAAAAAAAAAAAAATAGTCATGAGTTATGAATGAAATTAATTCACATTAAATATTTAAACATATAACTCCAAATAAATAAATTTCACCCAAATAAATTACAAACCTTATAACTCTAAATATTAAATTAAAATAATTTACAAGAGTTATATGAAATTATTACACAATATTCATGTAAAATTTAAATCAGCCCTTATGAGCATGCAAATAATTTTTAGAATTCTAGAAAAATAATTAGCATGCAACTTTAACCCAAAACCCCTAAGACACAATAACCATGGGAATTATATGAGTGTTTCTAATAGTTAACATGTGAATAACTCATATAGATAATTCTAGACATAATAAGCATGTAACAAAACCAATTAAAATCTAGACAATGCAAATTGTATCATAAAATTAAAATATGAGCATGTTTTTATGCAAAGTTTCTATACTACATGTCATGCAAAGATTGATACCCATATAATAAACTTATATTAGAACAAATTAATCTACTAGAAATCTAGTAATAATACCATTTTAAACTTTGCATCTAATAATCCTTTTTTCCCAAAACAATGAATTAGAAAGCAGTAAATTAAAATCCCAAAGCATTTTGTATATTACATTGCTTATAATAATGTATTATATAAAGGCAACGGATTATTACAGGCACCACTTTATGTGTATGAGGAAAACCAAATCAATCATGATAAGGACCATAAAACAGTAACATGCACAGTAGAATCTAATTGTTACAAATTTCATATGAATCTAGATATCTAATTTCAAGATAAACCAAGTAACCTGTTTTAAGTTTGTTGTAAAATTGTGTACTTAAATCAAATAAATAGATTGATATCGAACAACCACTTTGAATTTCAGAATAAGAACATACTAAAATTTACAGAAATTCATAATAAAATAAAACTAGTAGTAGGAAGCAAACCGAAGCATGTGTGATACCACAGTGTCCTTAAAACAGATTAGACGCCTCACCATAAGTGCTGGAGGTATGTCGACTTCTGTCTCCCAAGATACGACGGTCGAAACTAGCTAATGCAGAAGCACCTTCTAAATAGCTTCGGTGAACATGATAATGGTTGCACTCTCTCTAACAAGAACCAAAGAAGGGACTAGTAAAAGAAGATAAGAATTTTTTTCTTTGGTGTAAAAACCATCTCCATCTTTTTTATCTCAAAACAACATCTCCACTTTCCATAAAAAATCTCTCTTTTTTCTCTTCTTCTAAGTTGGAGGGGAAAGGCCTCTATTTATACAAGTAGGGGAATCCCTAGCCATAAAGGCTATACATCAATAGGGCCATCAAATGCCATTAACCAAGGCCATCAATTCTAGCCATTAGGGCTAGAGTTACAAAGGTTGAAAACCTATGGCCACTAATGTGGTCATCAACTCCATCATCAAAAGATGAGAGTTTCAAAGGTTTAAACCTCCCATGTGCTTAATATATACAAATAAATATGTATATAATGATATTTGAATAAACCAACTAGATGGGTCACACAATGGATACCAATGTTGGGTCACAACCCAATCGAAACCCAATTCTCAAACACATGCACAAGCTAAGCCCAACACAACATAACTTAGCTCAAGCTTAAGATTAAGTCCAAGTCTAAGTCCAAGGCCAAACCCAATACATGCACAAGCACAAGTACAAGTCTAAGCCCAGTCTAAACTAAGACTAAATCCAAATCTAAGCCCAACTTTTATTGATGCCCACTTTATGAGACAATTCTCATTCACACCTCAGTGGTTTTGGCCCATCATTTTTTTCGACCCATCATTTTTATATTGTAATCTTCTCACTTGAGAGAATACAAAACCACTCAGACCCACCTCAACCGGCGGTTGGGTCCCACTTTAATTTCGAATTAAAGTTGCTGAAAAACCATTATTTTCCAACAATAATTACCTCTCAAGTTTTTGGGTTTACCACTTGATGTTAATCCAAAAAGAAAGCAGACTTGGTAGCCTGTGGTGGATAGGATTAAGGCCAAGTTAGCATTATGGAAGAGGAAGTTATTGTCTTTTACTGGTAGGTTAACATTGGTAAAATCTATTCTGGATAGTCTTCCTAGTTATTATATTTCCATCTTCAAACTGCCGAAAAGGATAGCTAAGGAAATTGACAAGTTAATGGCAGTATTCCTATGGGGTAGTTTAGAGTTAAGAATGAAGATACATTTGGTGAATTGGAAGGAAGTAACTAAAAGCAAAGAGCAAGCGAGGCTTGGCATAAGGATGGTTAGGGATACAAATGATTTCATGTTAGCTAAGTGGTAGTGAAGACATGGGGTGGAAGACAAATCATTATATTATGAAAAAAGGTTATCATTAGCAAGTATGGTGCAGAAGGGGGCAGGTGGTCACAGTGAAGGATGTGGCTAGCAATGAATCCAATGTGTGGAGTGATATATTGAGTGTGGCAAGGACTAATTCTGGTTTGTTTGAGTTCTTTGTTACTAATTGAAAGATTGTGGTTGGTGATGGGTGTAGGATTGATTTCTGGCATGACAGATGGTTAATAAATCTACAGTTAAATGTGGAGTTTCCCAGGTTGTTTAGGCTCTCTGTGGAAAAAGAGGTGATAGGGCCGAAGGACTCCACCTACCACTTGACACGCTAGGCGCGCAAGTTCTGGAAGGCACCAATAAAGATATGCCAAGCGGCATTTATTGAGAGGCCACCAAGAAAATCTGCATGAGCTAAGCAAGAAAAAAGTTATGACAACTCTAACCATGCTCACACACAGACAATTCATCTCCAACTCAAGCAAACATAACTAACTTTTCCATTGGAGGGCTTGAGAGGAAGACACCAACCGGTGAATCGTTTCTAGCTTGTTTTGCTGGTCGACACGACGAAAGACGGAGCTCAGATACATGGACTGCCTTTCTATTCTACCATTGGGTCACTAGGGAATTGATATCATCATATTCAATTATGATTTTTTATGTTAGATTATTTTGATAATTAATTTATTTATTTAAGATAAGTTTTCATTGTATAATCTATTATATAAAATGTTAACTCTCTTTTATTTTATTTTTTTTTTGTCTTTTCAATAAAAATTTAAAAAATAATTAAAATAATCACTTTCCAAACCTTACTTAACAAGAAAGACGGCGCGTTTGTATAATTTCTCTCTCTCTCTCTCTCTCTCTCTCTCTCTCTCTCGTATTCTCAGTACATCTCAATTTTATTTATTAGAAATCTATTTTCATATTTGAAATAAATTATTATGAATAATGGTCTTTTTGTCATCACATGAACTGAGTATCATGGTTTTGAAAATTGAACTGGATCGGCCGATTGAACTATTGATCGGTCAAGGTTTCGATCTGGATATACTCCTAAATTGTTCCAACCTAAAAACTGGCCTATTTAGAGAGAACAGAAAAACCGGTGGTCCGGATGACCTAGGAACAGGTCAAGCAAACCGGCCAGTTTGAAGAAATAAAAATTTGAATTTTTTTTGATATTTCTAACTATTTTGTTTACTCTTTCTTCTTTCTTTCTTTATATATATATATAATAAGAAAATTGTAATTATAAACTTTCTTTCGAGGGTCTCCTCTTGTGAGGAATCCTTTGAGAGCTTGAAATTATTGTGAAAATCTCTATCTATTTATAAGAAAAAAATTCCCCAAAAAAACTCAAAAAATTTATATGAGATTCAATCAAATTTATTGGAGTGAGATTTGAAAATTTGATATCCTTCCAAAATTTTTGCTTTTCTTCCAATCAAATTATTTGAATTAAAATCATATGGAGGGAATAAATATTTGGTTTCCTCTTCCAAAATTAAAATTAATAATATTTTAAAATATATTTTTATATTTTTTACTATAAAAATATTAGAAGAAATATTTAAGATAATTTAATATTTTCAATTTTTTTTAATTTATAAGTTTATTACTTATATTTTTATTTAAATATAATTTTAATATATTTATGACGTCACGGTTCGATTCCGGCTCAACCCAATGGTTGAATCGGTGACCCGTTCACCCGATCACTTTTTTAGTTCGCTCACCGATCGATTTTTAAAACATTGCTGAGCATATTAAATTAGTTTAAGATTAAATTGCATTTGTTTCGAAAAAAGATTTATAATTGTTATTTGTTGGTTTAATATGTTTATTTTAACAACCTGATGAGGTCTTTTTCACCAAATAGTAGGATCTTTTTATCTTTTTATTTTATTTATTTTAATTATAGATGGGAAAGTCGTGTACAATAGGAAAAGTTATTGGTTAGTTCTGGGACACCATGGCTTCTCTCTTGAGCATATTGTTGGATCCGTGGGGTCTACCATGGGTCCCTTTTTTTTATCCGAACCGTTCAATGTATAGATCCCATTGAATGCTTTATGCCTACAAAAAATCACATGGATCGGATATCGATAGCCAATTGATGGAAGACATTTTTGTTAATAATTTATTTTTAAAATCATATTTACCATTGACAAAAATGTGTTATGATCAAAGAGCTAACAATATCTGATTAACCTAATTTTTTGCAGGCATAAAGTACTCGATGAACTCTACATATTACATGATTCAGTTTATTGAAACGGGACCTGTGGTGAGCCCTACGAGTCTAACAGTACCTTTTAATCCAACCTCTCCTTAATATTTTACTTTTGTTTGAAAAAAAAACAAAAAACAAAAACACAACCAAGATGTTGCTTTTGTATAATAGTATAGAAATCTATATTATATATATAAGTAAATGTAGTCGACTCTCTGTAGACGCGCTCCCGGGAACTCTCTGACATCGCGCGCCTCTTGCGAAGCGGCGCGAATCTCATTTTGTTCTGAGCTACTACAGTTTGGACTCAAATGTCACGGTTTTGAATCTAGTCTCACAATGTGATATGAGACCGATAAATCACCAAAGAGTCCAAATCCGGCAAATCGTTTTGGAAAACTGATTTTTAATAAAGAAGTGCCAAACATGGACTGCTTTGCCAGATACAGAGTCGCCACCTAAATATTTTATTTTGGGAAAATTTAGGAAACCCTGACTCGTTGCCTAAGGCCACGTGTCCGTCATCACCAAAGTTGCCTCGGCTTGGGAACTTGGGTACGATTGGGGAAGGTCATTTAATGAGCACCCCCGCTCGCCCGATCAAAGATCGGCCTGTACTAAACATGATATCTCATTTTTGAAAACACATGTGTTCTTATTCCGGTTAATTAGCTAATCTTACTATGTGATGCGCACAACACACAAGTATAGACTAGATCGCCTAATATGGAACAAAGCATCGCATATCCGTTTGTTTGGAAATGGTTTGAAGTTTGCTACTCACAAGTAGGTTAAAACGCGGATTTCAATGAATTGTTCCAATTCAAGTAGTCCAACCTTCACCTACGGGCATTCAGGCAGATATATCACATAAGCAATTAGCCTCATGGCAAGCATGCTTTCATGGCAATCAATAACACACATGCAGTATGCTAAAGCGTAAACATTTACAGTGTACTCCGAGCCAAAACAAAGAACTAGTTAGAAATCATGCATGATCCTAGTTCATGTGAAAATGGCTATTGCAACACATGCAAAAATGTAACTCAGATAGGCTCAGCTATCCTAAGATGTCATGTGAAATGCAACTTGATACATGTATTCAAATAGGAATTGAAATACAATGCAGTTAGTATGATGCGCCGAGCCTGGTGCATGCAATACAGATGAATGGATGCAAACATGCGAGCATAAGGTATGCTAAATGAAATATGCCCTAAAACTAACCATCGTAAGCGGTTAAGTAAACGGGAGAAAGAAATGGAGGTTGGAAGACATGCATCACACGCACGCACGCACGCTTATTACAACAATACGCCCTCTCGAAGGAGGGACCAAATAAGAAGCTAAACAGCTAATCAAACTAATTATTACACAACAAATTAATTAACTAATCCTAGTTAACTAATTATTACAAAACGAATCGAATAGCTAACGCATTAACTATAAATTACAAACCAAAGCATAAGCTAACTATCTAAGCATGGCAGCTAAGGAAAGCAATAAAACAGGAGCCTCGAAGTAAGGAGGATGCGTGCACGTCTGGTTGCCTCGCTCGGAAATCCAATACGATGCCCCAATTTGCCTCTGTTTGCAATCTGCTCTCAGGAACTTGCACCAAGCTCCAGAAAAATGAAACTCTACCTTGGGAATCTAGTGGGAGGGTGGCCGACGACTTTTGGTCTCTCCATATACCTGCCGACCACTTTTTGTTGTTGAAAAACCAGAAAAGTCGTTGGCCAGCTAGTTTTTCTGGCTGGCCGGCTAGTTGTTGCTGCTGAATTGCACTTTTCTGCAACAGAGAGCAAGAAAGGGCATGGCAATGTATTTGCAGCATATGTGTGCACAACCACCCTCCCTATCATGTAATGAACTCAAGAGAGTGTGGTTCTCGACCCTCGAGCCACCAATCACGCATTTCAATGCATGATGGCCGAGAGGCGAAGTTGCACAATTCAATATGGAATGAATGCACAAGTACACACATAAAGCCTAAAACTCTATCATGTATGATCAAGAGCGTCAGCGACCGAGAATTGAGGCACAGTTCATCACTTGAAGTATGAAACGTCCATCTTTTCTCGTGTTTGGACTAACACCTATGCCAAACACAAATGCAAGCAACATGGCAAACATGCAATGTAACTACATGGCATACACAATGCTACCAACAACATATCATACACAATGCAAGGCATAACATGGCATACACAATGCTAGATGCTAAGAACTAGATGGCATACTCAATGCAAGGCAATCCTAAGCTTCTAAACACAATGTGAAACATGTATGCACAATGCAATAAGGGCAACTCATCAATGCTAGGAACATGTACACTCAATGCAAGGAACAACTTGGCATGCACAATGCCAAGGACCCCATAGCATACACAATGCAAAGCAAGATAAGCATGCAAACCATATGCAAATAAACATACTCAGTGGAATTAAACCAAAAGGGGTAAACCTCAACCATCCCAAATCAGTGGCCATAAAGTTAAAATAAAGGCACCGAAAACACAAAGCATGCATGCACAATGCATTGGCCAATCAAGTAGGCCAAAGAGCACAACCCTCAAGAAGGCTCAAGGGGTGATAAAAGTGGAAGTGTAACAACACTAAGTGCACTGAAATGAGGTGAGAAATGATGCCAAATCATTCAATCAAAACAAGTAAAGCATGCTAGAGTCCCTAAAGCATGAAGCTATCAAAGAGGACTAAACATGAGGCATGCAATACATGGCAAATATGCATGAACTAAGCATGGACAAAGTTGAAATGGGTCTAAACAAAGACCAAAATGTGTTGAGATGACGGCCCAAAGACCTAGACATGCAAGCATACACACTTGGCCACAAACTAGGCAATCATGCATAACACTTAAAGGCACTTAAGGCATGAATGAAGTGGGAACATGGCAATGCTACATGCTTTGAAATGTCATGTTAAGTGATGCCAAATCAAGTATACAACTCAAATGAAGCATGCAATGGTGCTCAAAGCTTGAGGCAAGCAAGAGCACTTGTACTACAAGTATACAAAACATGAAGCATGTGGTTAAGGCAACCCAAAACAATCCTAGAACATGTTGAAATGAGACTAAAACATGTATGGATGGAAGCCAAAATGTGCTAGCATGAGGGGGCATAAGACATGGAATATGCAAGGCAAATAGGGTGAATTACACTGCACCTATTAGGACCAAACATGGCATGACTTAAGAAACAAAAATCAGAGTTATATTATGGCATAATAACCCCAGAAACACATTGAAATGATGGCTCGCAAGCTAAGGCACGAAGGCATACGCAATGGTTCATGTTAAGGCATAAAAGGGCAAACCCTCCAACGCATTGAATGAGTGACAAATGTGAATACATGGACATGAAACATGAACTGAAATCACATTATGAATGATGCCAAATCATTAGAATAGGCCAAGTAGAGCATGCTAGTGGACTCAATACACAAAGCTTATAAGTAAGATTGAACCAAAGCTTTGCAAAGCAAGTCATGGATGACCAAGACAACCAAAATTAGAGCTAAAGCATGTTAAAACATGGACAAAAGCTTCAGGAAGTTAAGCCAAAAGCATGCTAAAATCACATGTTAGAGCATGAGACACGTTAAGCTATTTCATGGAATTGCACTACAAGTGCATGGATCATGCAAAGGCTAACCAAACCAAACCTAGACAGAGGTATGACATGGTAAAACAAGCCCAAGAACATGCTGAAATGGGCACAACATAGGCTAGAATGACATGCTACTTCATGGAGCATACAAAGCTAGTGTGTGTGATTTACACTACAAGTGTATAAGGCATGCATGGAGTGACCAAGACAAGTAAAAATAGTGGTATGCCACAGCAAAATAACCACAAATACATGCTAAGACATGGTCAACATACACTTAACAAAGGTGCTCAAACATGAGGCATATGTAGCTAGTATTGAAGACAACGAGGAGAGGGGATGGCCCTCTCCTATCTAGGACCTCAAAACACCATCCCCACCATTGAAATCCAGAGGATTTCAGTGGTGAGAGGGCTAAAACAAGGTGGTCCCGAAGCTCACAAAAAAGGCTAAAAAACAAGGCCAAACAAGGCCTAAGAGGGGGTAAACAACCCCAAACACAAAAGTGACCTTAAACAAAGATCAAAAGCATGCAAAAACAAAACTTTTATCAATTATAAGTTAAGCTCAAAACAACATGCAAGATAGGCTAAAAGCTTAAGCAAGAAAGGGGGATTTAAGGGGTAGAAACTCACCCTTGAAGACTTTCTTTATAACTGCAACTCCAGCAGGTTTTCCAAGCTCAAAGCAACCCAAGAACACCAAAACTAGGTCCTAAGCACCTCAGTAGCAAAAGGGTGGTGTTTGAGTGTGTGTTTGTGTGAAAAAGCAAGACAAAACAACACTTTAAGGCACAAAAATGAAGCAAACAAGGCAATATAGATACAACACTATATCTATCCTCTTCCCACAGATTTTCTGAACTTGGAGGAGGGAGGAGGAGCCTCCCTCTTATAGAGAAGGAAAGGCAAAGCTTCTTGGAGAAGCTAAGCCTCAAACAAATCCCTCCATACACGTGTATGGAGGATGGCCCTAATGTCCTCCAGCTGGCACAGCTGGAGGAAAATATCTCCAAAAAGGTGCCAAAAAGAAGCCGACCACTTGAAGTGGTCGGCCTACTACTTAAAGTGGTCGGCCGACCACTTCAAATGGCCTTTGAGAGCAAAAACTGGTCGGCCATGGTGGGAGAGAGTCCAGGGCACAAAAAAAAGCAAGTGGAGTGGTGGTCGACCAGAAAAGATGCCCCAAAGACCAAGAAAGCTAGTTGTCCGACCAGAAAACTGGCTGGCAGAGGAAGAAGTGGTCGGCCAGAAGAAATACTGGTCTCCCACCCTTGTGCCACCTTCCAAACAAGGAAACTAGGGTTTGTACCAAAAATAAACCAAAGCGGATGCAAGACGAGAGATCAGGAGGCAAAGCACGCGGCCAAAAGTCCTGAAAACTAGCTGGCAAGCATCAAAAGTGGTATGCAACCACAAAAGTGGTCTCCCGGACCACAGTGTCCCTCTAGGCAGAGGCAACAAGGTGTGGTTCAAAAACCACGGCAAACGGAGAATGTTAAGTGGTCCTGAGACAAGGCGCGCAGTCAAAGGCTCCAAAAACCGGAAACTAGTCTCCAAACGGGAAAAGTAGCCTACGACCATGAAAAGTGGTCTACGACCACAAAGAGATGGTCTACAAGGCCTCTCCCTCCCTCTGGGAAGAGAAAACAAGATTCGGTCCACAAACCGAGCCAACGCACAAAGAGTTCAGAGGCCTGGAGGCAAGGCTCTCAGCCAAAACTCCGAAACCTCTAAACGAGCACAACATGCTGCATCACCGAGTGCTCAATTGATGACGTCTGAGTCTTACGGTTGGTCAAAAATGGGGTGTCTACAGTTGCCCCTTTTTGATAGAACTCAGAAGTCATAAGTGACGAGAGTGAATGTCAAAGCCCAGAGACGTCCCATTTTTGACAAGGCCGAAGACTTAGACAAACAGGCAGGATGACGAAGAGATGTGCCTGCAGGTAGGGGCAAAATGCAAATGATATGCACAAAGCCAAACATAACTTATGATCATGCAAAGAAAGCTGTAACGAAGCAATTATACACAATAAATGCAACAGTTTAAGCAAGCGAATCCAAACCAAACTACATTACATACAGAAAGGATGTAAGAGAATTATACAATTCTCGCTACGTCACACATGGAGTATATACAATACCGTCTGGTTCGTCTGGTCGCGCCAGCTGTAAATGAACCGTACATACAATATTGTGCCTGCAAAAGAAAGAAACTCAACAGGTACAATATCGTTAGAAACATGCATAACAATGCAAGCGAAAAGTGCGTAACAATGCAAGTGGAGGGGTGCATGACAATGCAACCTAAGTGTGACGCATAACAATGCGGAAGGGATGCAAAACAATGCAACCTAAGTGTGACGCATAACAATGCGGAATGCACGCATAATGGTGTAAGTACAACGAGCGTGACAACAAAAGTAGTGAGTGCATAATAAAGCCACAAGCGGTGTACATAACAATGTAGGTGAAACGTGCGCAACAACGCGTGTAAAAGTGCAAGACAGTGCAAAAGAAATGCGCAACTTCAAGTGTGTATTTGAAAGGAAATGCTGAAAGAAGAAACGTAAGCCTTATCAAGCATAATTCAACCATAACCTCCGATTTACCTCTCGGAAGGGTTATAAGATACTTAAGAAGGATACACCTCGCTCTCTGGTCGAGTGACGATGAGCCATGCATCGAAGACTTGAATCGAAGTTCCGCGGGGATATTTTCGAGCCGAAAATTGTACTTTTCTTGCACTTTCTCGAGGATTGGGGACTCCAATCACCACCAAAACACACAGGAAGAACAAAGGGACCTTGGAGACCACCCAGGAGGCTGACCGACCAGTTAGGAAGTTGGTCAACCAGTTGTTGCCCACCAAAGTGGTCGGCCGACCAGAAAAACTGGCTGGCCGACCAGTTTACAGAATTTCGGGCACAAATTGGTCTTTTAGCTTCGGTTCTTAAGTATACAACTCCAAAGCAGTTTTGCTCACAACCACAAGGCCGAAAACTTCTCCTTTGCTCCTAGACCCTTTTCTCTCTCAGATCTGCACTTTATACACGTTTTCCAACGCCCCACGAGAAGTTGTTTCGCGAAAACTTTCGATTCTCTTCGTTTTGAACCGATTAGAATTTGTTTTCGGAGCTTCTTTCTCCATTTTCACCACTTAAGGTAAGTTTGTCTCAAAGTTTAGCACCTTTTCTCGGGCGTTGACTTTTGTTGACTTTTTCTCTTTTTGAGAGTTGACTTTTGTTGACTTTTTGCGATTTTGACTCATTTCGCTCGTTTTTGCATCATTTCGTAGATATCTTCAGATGGATGATGACATCCCATATGGCGGAGGTCCTCCATATGTCGAGGACGAGCCCGACATCATACCGTTACCTCCGAGGATACGGCCATTTGATCCGGAGGAGTACGACCCGGAGGAGCACATCCTGCCTCCTTGCACATTCTACCATTTCACGGACTTCGCGCGGCGGGCACCCACGGACTTGCTGCTACGGGAGCCAGAGACCCATTTGTCTCATCACGCGCATGAGGTATGTAGCTTACTTTTGGATTTCTTGTACATTCCGTACTTTCGCTATGTATCATACTTGCTCGTTCTGAACATATTCACATACACAACACTATGCTAATTCTGAACACACGGTTCATACACAGCTGTAGATGTCCCGAACGTCCCAGGGGGAAATCCCCATTTTGTTCATTAGGCTCACTGTAGTTCGGACTCAAATGTCACGGTTCTGAATCTAATCCCGGAAAGTGCAATGGAAGATTGATAAATCACCAAAGAGTCCAAATCCGGCAAATCGTTTTGAAAACTGATTTTTAAGAAAGAAGTGCCAAACATGGATTGCTTTGCCAGATACAGAGTCACCACCTAAATATTTTATTTTGGGGGAATTTAGGAAACCCTGACTCGTGCCTAAGGTCACGTGTCCGTCATCACCAAAGTTGTCTCGACTCGGGAACTTGGGTACGATTGGGGAAGGTCAGCTATGAGCATCCCCGCTTGCCCGATCAAAGATCGGCCACTACTAAACATGATATTTTGTTTTGAAAACATATGCGCTCTTATTCCGGTGTATTAGCCTAGAAATACTATGTGATGCGTGCAGCAAACAAGTATAGACTAGATCGCCTGGATTGGAACAAAACATTTCATGTTTGTCTGTGAAAGCGGTTTGCTACTCGCAAGTAGGCTAAAATGCGGATTTTGCCACCATCAAGTGGGCTTAAAACTCGCAATCAATGACTTGTTCCAACTCAAGTAATCCAACCTTCACCCATAGGCATTCAGGCAGTTAGCCTCATGGCAAGCATGCTATCATGGCAGTCACTCACACATGCGAGGATGCTAAAGCATAAATACTTACCGAGTACTATGAGCCAAAACAAAAGCTATGTTAGAAATCAATGCATGATCCTAGCTATGTTAAGAATGCCTAATGCAACACATACAAGATGCAACTAGAAGTAGGCTCGGCTATTCTAAGATGGCATATGAGATGCTACAGATAACATGCATTCAACTTGGAATTGAAATACAATGCAGTTAGTATGATGCGCCGAGCCCGGTGCATGCAAGACAGATGAATGGATGCAAACATGCGAGCATAAGAATGCTAATTAAAACATGTCCTAAAACTAACCATCGTAAGCAAGTAAGTAAAAGGGAGAAAGACGTGGGGTTGGAAGACATGCATCACACACATGCACACTTATTACAACAGTTGTGCCATCTCGATGGAGGGTCCGAAAGAATAATACAAATCACCTAATTAACTAACTCACGAGCTAATTAGTTAATTACAAAACCACTTAACTAATTAACAAATCAATTAATCTACTAAAGCAGTAAAACAGCCTTGGGAAGAGGGATGCACGCATGCTCGGTGGCTTTGCTCAGAAATCCATCGACATGCCACAGTTGCCTCTGTTTACACTGCTCTGCTCTTTTGAAAACTGTGCCAACCTTTGTGACACCTTTGAAACATCTTGGGGACATGCTGAGAGGCCATTGGCCACGAGATGGGACCACCGCCCAAGTGAAATAGGTCATCGACCAAAAAATGTGCTCTCGGCCAACAATTGTTAGCCGATCAGCACTAAAAGTAGCCGACCGGCCATCTTTTCCTGCAGAATGCTATTTTTGCTGCAACAGAGAACAGACAAAGCATGGCAATGCATTTTCAAGGAAATGTTTGCACCACCACCCTCCCTATCATGTCATGAACTCAAGGGAGTATGGTTCTCGACCCTCGGGCCACCAATCTTGCATTTCAATGCATGATGGCCAAAGGCGCCAAGTGTGGAATTTGATATCGAATGAAATGCTCAAAAACACATAAGGGGCTGTAGACGTCCCCGAACGTCCCGGAAGGGAATCCCGGTTTGTTCATTAGGCTCACTACAGTTCAGGACTCAATGTCACGGTCCTGTATCTAATCTCGCAGAGTGCAATGCAAGACCGATGAATCATCAAAGAGTCCAAATCCAGCAAATCGTTTTTGAAAACAGTTTTTTTTGAAAGAAGTGCCAAACATGGACTGCTTTGTCAGATACAGAGTCGCCACCTAAATATTTATTTTGGGGGAATTTAGGAAACCCTGACTCGTTGCCTAAGGCCACGTGTCCGTCATCACCAAAGTTGCCTCGGCTCGGGAACTTGGGTACGATTGGGGAAGGTCATCTCATGAGCACCCCCGCTCGCCCGATCCAAAGATCGGCCTCTACTAACCATGATAACGAGTTTTGAATACATTATGTGCTCTTATTCCAGTTTATTAGCCTAGAATTACTATGTGATACACACAGCATACAAGTATAGACTAGATCGCCTGAGTTGGAACAAAATATTTCATGTTTGTTTACTTGAAAATGGTTTGATGATGCTACTCGCAAGTAGGCTAAGACGTGATTTGCCACCCTCGAGTAGGCTTTAGAAAACATGATTTTACCACAATCAAGTGGGCTTAAAACTTGCATTTCAATGAATTGTTCCAATTCTAGTAATCTAACCTTCACCCACAGGCATTCAAACAGTTATATCATATAAGCACATAGCCTCATGGTAAGCATGCTATCATGGCAGTCACTCACACACATGCAAGGATGCTAAAGCATAAACACTTACCGAGTACTCCAAGCCAAAGAAAGAAGCTAATTAGAAAACATGCGTGAATCCTAACTATGCTGAAATGCCTAATGCAACACATGCAAAAATGCAACTACAATAGGCTCGGCTATTCTAAGATGGCATATGAGGTGTTACAGATAACATGTATTCAACTCGGAATTGAAATACAATGCAGTTAGTTTGATGCGCCGAGCCCAGTGCATGCAATACAGATGAATGAATGCAAACATGCGAGTATAAGTATGCTAATTGAAACATGCCCTAAAACTAACCATCATAAGCTGGTAAATAAAAAGGGAGAAAGACGTGGGGTTGGAAGACATTCACACACGCACGCACACTTATTTACAACATTGCCCTCTCTCGGAGGGTTTGAAAGAATAATACAAATTAACTAACTAACAAGCTAATTAATTATTACACAACACTTAACTAATTAAATGAAGTAATTAAGCTAAGAAAGCAGTAAAGAGGCCTCGGGAAGAGGGATGAATGCATGCATGTTCGGTTTTGCTTGGAAATCCATCGCCATACTCATGCTGCCTCTGTTTACACTGCTCTGCACTTCTGAAAACTGCACAAGTCTCCAGGATGTTTCTGAACCACCTTTTGAGCACTGTGGAAGGTCACCGGCCAAAAGCAAGGCCACCGGCCATGGGAAACTGGTCATCGACCATGTGTGAGGCTCTCGGCCAACAATGCATAGCCGGTCGGCACGAAAGATGGCCGACCGGCCATCTCTTTCTGCAGAATCCTGTTTTGCTGCAGCAGAGGGCAAACAGAGCATGGCAATGCATTTTCAAAGCAATGTTTGCACAACCACCCTCCTTATCATGTTTAAGATTCAAAGGAGTATGGTTTTCGACCCTCGGACCATCAATTATGCATTTCAATGCATGATGGCCAAAGAAGCCAAGTGTGCAACTCAATATGGAATGAAATGCACAAAACACATAAGGGGCCCGAACCTCTATCATGATTGATTAAGAGGCAAGAGATGCACACACATTGCAATGCAACCTAGGCAAGCAAGCAAGCATGCAAATAACTCAAGTGTGCAACAAATCTAATGCAACAGGAGCATGTTAACATGCAATATGCAATAGGCATACAACCTAAACATGTGGACATGTATAGCATGCAACAACATGGTAGATGGACTTACACTAACATGGGTAGCTCTCAAGCATGCCAAAATCAGTGGCCAAATGTGATGAGAACAAGGCCCAAGATTCATGCAAACATGCACAATGCAAGGGCTCCAAGCCTAAGGCACAAAATGCAACTCTCCAAGAGCAATGCAAGGATGAAACATGGTATACAATGGCATACATTCCAGCTCTAAAATGGCATACTAAATGATTCCAAAATGACTTTGAAGCATGCAAACACTCATGCTATGCATGCTAGAAGGCTCAAATACCGAAACTAGTGAAGCACACTTCACTATAGGTATACAAAGCAATGCTCAAATGGAAAAACCAGCCCCAAACAGATCTTAGCCAGGTCCACGACAGTAGCAAAATGGCCTAAAATGATGGCTCAGAATGCACAAAGATGAAGCTCATGCAATGGCCAGTAAATGAGGCATTTCAAGCATAACTCTCAAACGCATTTAAAGAGTGAAAATCATGGGAATAAGGCATACATGTAAGCTCTAAAACATGATGTGCAATGGCCTCGAAACATGAAAACACCTAAGTATATGCATGTAATAGACCTCGAAACTCAAAGCTAAGCATGGACATTGTACTACAAGCATGCAAAACAAGCATCATTCGACCAAGAGGCCTAAAAAAAGAACTAAGGCAGCCCAAAATATGAACAAAACATGTTTGAAGCATGGCCAAAATGTGCTAGAATGGAGGGCCAAAACAACATGCATTCTAAGCTAGTAAGCATGAGTTACACTACAAGCATATGAAGCATGTGAGGGACTACCAAACCAGCCAAAAAAAAGCATGGCATGCCAAATGATGGCCAAAAGCCCACTGAAACATGACCCCTACATGCAAGAATGAGGTGCTACTTTGATAAGCTATGAATGGGATTACTCTACACATGCAAGAGGCAAGTCCAAGGTGACCAAACCAGGCCTAGAAAGAGTCTAGGAAGGTCCTAAAAGTCACCAAAAATGGCCTGAAATAAGGCTTGGAAGCATGCAAATATGGGCTCCTTTGTTAGGCCAACAATGCTAGTAAACAAGACAAGGGGTGAGAGGGTCACCCCTCTCTGATTTTGGGGCTCAAAACAGTATGCTAGCCACTGAAAATCCACTGGATTTCAGTGGCTAGAAGGCCAAACAAAGCTCACTTCAAAGGCCTAGATGCATGGCTCAAAACAAGATGAAAACAAGCATACAAGGGGGTAGATGACCCCCAACAGAAAAATGACCTTAAACAAACTTCAAGAGGAGCTCAAAATAAGACTTTTTTCAGTTTATGACAAAGCCCAAATATGCTTTAAAATAGAGCTAAGATATGAAGCAAAATAGGGACCAAAATGGGAATAAGAGAGTTACACTTATAGCCAAGAAAGACAGCAACTTCTGGACCAAGAAAGTGGCTCCTCAACCTCTGAAAATAAGCTCCAAGGTGCTTAGATGGATGATGGAGAAGTGTGGTTGTGAGGTGTAGTGCAATGGGGCCAAGAACCTGGCACTTTTGGGACCAAAATAGAGAGGTGTATAGAGATAGGTGTATGTATGCCTTGGCCAAAAATCTGAACCTTTGCTAATGAGGGAGAGAGCTTCTCTTATAGGAGAACAAAGGTCCAAGCTTCTCTTGGAAGCTTGGAGCAAAGGGCCAAGCTTCCTAAGGAAGCTAAAGCAAAAAGGGTCAAGCTTCTTGAGGAAGCTAGAGCAAAGTGGTCAAGCTTCCTCAAGAAGCTAAGAAAGGTTCAAGGTTCTCTTAGCAGCTTGGAGTAAAGGGTCAAGCTTCTTCAAGAAGCTAAAAAAGGTTCAAGGTTCTTGGAGAAGCTAAAAAAGGTCAAGCTTCTTGGAGAAGCTAGAGCAAAGGTTGAAAAGATTCAAGCTTCCTCAAGAAGCTAAAAACCAAGGGTTCAAAAGGTTCAAGCTTCCTCAAGAAGCTAAAAACCAAGGGTTCAAAAGGTTCAAGCTTCCTCAAGAAGCTAAAACAAAGTTTCAAAAGGTTCAAGCTTCCTCAAGAAGCTAAAACAAGGGTGCAAATCCTCCATACACGTGTATGGAGGGCAGGGTCTGTGCTTACCAGCTGGCATGCATAATGCCTGAAAAAGGCAAAGAAAAGGTCTCGGCCAGAAAAAGTGACCGATCGACCAAAACAATGGCCGGCCGACCGAAAACATTGCCGACCGGCCAACACCTTTGGCCGGTAGCAAGAAAACATGGCTGGTGGCCTCAAGCCATGGCCGTGGGTTGGGATGGGGGCCAACAAACCATTCCCTGCCCTCAAAAGCAAAAAACACAAGTTTTGGTCCATAACCAAGCACAAAACAAACAAGTCAAGAGGTCTTGAGGCAAGGCGCGCGACCGAAACCTCGAGAACTCAAGACGAACACGAACATGGATAATCATCGAGTGTTCAAACGATGACGTCCAAGTCTTGAGGACGGTCAAAAATGGGGTGTCTACAGTTTCCCCTCTTTGACAAAACTCGAAAGTCATAATAATGATGGGAGTGAATGTCAAAGCCCAGAGACGACCCATTTTTGACAAGGCCGAAGACTTAGACAAAGCATACAAGCTACCGATAAAGATATGCACCCGAAGGCAGGGGCAAAATGCAAGACAATGCACAAAGCCGAGCATAACTTATGATCATGCAAAGGATGTTGTAATGAAGCAAATCATGCAACAGTTTTAAGCAAGCAAATTCAAACCAAGCTACATTTCATGCAGAAAGGATGCAAGAAAATTATGCAATTTTCATGAACATGTGTGATAGATACATAAAGGTGAACGAAGTGTGATAGATACACTAGTGGACAAGCATGTGTGATAGATACACATAGTGAAGAGAGTGTGATGGATATGCTTATATGAATAAAGTGTGGTTGATACACTAAGTGAAGTAGAGTGTGATAGATACACAAAGCGAAATGAGTGTGATGGATACACTAAGCAAATATGTGATAGATACACTAAGTGAACGTGTGTGGTGGATACACAAAGAGAGCGTGTGATAGATACACAAAGTGAACGTGTGATAGATACACAAAACGAGCATAGTGTGATGGATACACTATATGAGCGTGTGAAAGAATCACAAAGGTGAGCATGTGATAGATACACTAAAGGTGAACTACAAAGTGTGATAGATGCATTAAGTGAACAAAGTATGATAGATACACTAAAGGTGAACACAAAGTGTGATAGATGCACTGAGTGAACAAGTATGATAGATACACTAAAGGTGGACACAAAGTGTGATAGATGCACTGAGTGAACAAGTGTGATGGATACACAAAAGGTGGACACAAAGTGTGATAGATGCACTGAGTGAACAAGTGCGATAGATACACAAAAGGTGAACACAAAGTGTGATAGATGCACTAAGCGAACAAAGTGTGATTGATACACTAAATAAATATAGTGTGATTGATACACTAAAGGTGAACACAAAGTGTGATAGATGCACTAAGTGAACAAAGTGTGATGGATACACAAAAGGTGAACACAAAGTGTGATAGATGCACTAAGTGAACAAAGTGTGATGGATACACAAAAGGTGAACACAAAGTGTGATAGATGCACTAAGCGAACAAAGTGTGATTGATACACTAAATAAATAAAGTGTGATTGATACACTAAAGGTGAACACAAAGTGTGATAGATGCACTAAGTGAACAAAGTGTGATTGATACACTAAATAAATTAAGTGTGATTGATACACTAAAGGTAATGAAGTGTGATGGATACACTAAAGTAAGTGAAGTGAATATGTGCGTGATAGATACGCAAAATGAGGATGTGTGTGATAGATACAAAAAGTGAGAATATGTGTGATAGATACAGAAAATGATAATGTGTGTGATAGATACAGAAAATGAAAGAAGTGTGATTGATACACTAAATGAAGATAGTGTGATTGATACACTAAATAAATGAAGTGTGATTGATACACTAACTGAATGAAGTGTGATTGATACACTAAATAAATGATCTCAAATGGAACTTCTTTGAATGAACCGTACATACAATATCGTGCATGAATGAGAAAGAAACTTGATAGGTACAATGCAATACAATGCATGATGTTTAAGGAATGCAATAAACAAACCTAACGGCGCTTTAGAAAGCACCTCATGGGGTGAGTGGTGATGAACCGCTCTACTCTGACGGGGATCTCCCCTCGTGTTCTTCAAACACTTACCTTTAACTTACAGTATAAAGGCTCTGAAATATTGACAAGGGTTCTTCCCGTAGAACACTTTGGATGCTGTCTTTCTTCCTGATCATATTCACAACTTTCCCTAGGGACTCATTGCGAACACAGCCAAGATGCCTCTGGCAAGGAATGGTACTCAGGGAGAGCACTTTTGATCGCCATTCTGGCTTGAAACGGACTTGATCTTGAGCTTGAGGTAGAGGCGCATTCATGCTTCAGAGCATTGGCAAGACCCTGAAGAGGTACACACGAAATGTAATCTCGGAACTTACTGAAGTTGAAATAAACTCAGATACCCGACATTTTCCCTCTTTTCTTTTGCTTTGCAGTCTGGAACCTATATAGCTTCAGATAGGTCCTGGTTTTACTGTTCCCGCATGACCTGGGTTGAACCCTGCCGTTTTACGAAAGAACGAATCTTGTTTTGCACAGATGTGGAGAACATCATGGCACTCGGAGCACAAAATGATTTTATTTTTGAAATTGAGAGATGAGTTCTTAACCGGGTATTGAGCCTACGACTAAACACAGCGCACTATGACTCAACAATGGAAAACAAAAGGTAAACAACCTAAACACATCGAGTAACACTCGAGACGACTCAAAACAAGAATCGAGATAAAGCAAAAAGACACGACACTCAGACGTGCACAGGGAGCCTGTTTCTCTGGGTATTGTTTCCCACCTGTAGACACCCAATTTTTGACCGTCCTCAAGACTTGGACGTCACTGCTTGAACACTCGGTGATTACTCATGTTTGTGTTTCGTTTTGAGTTCCCGAAGGTCTCGGCTACGCGCCTTGCCTCAGGATCTCTCAACTCAACTATTCTGTGTTTGGTTTTTCACCAAACACTTCTGTTTTTGTTTCTAAGGGTACAGAGTAACTTGTTAGCTACCCCTGGAACCCACCGGCCGTGGCTTGAGGCCACCGACTATGTTTTGAGGCTACCGGCAATTGGTGAAGTATACCATTGGCCGGTCGGCATTCTGTGTGGCCGGCCGACCATCTGTTTGGCCGGTGGCCTCCTTTTTGGCCGGTAGCACTTTTTGCCTTTTTCAGGCATGGTGCATGCCAGTTGTGCCAGCTGGAATGCACTAACCCTGTCCCCTGTGCATAAGTGGCTGTTGTTTTGCCCCTTTTGCACCCTTTTGGTCTAGCTTCTTGAGGAAGCTTGGACCTTTGTCTTTGCTTCCTCAAGAAGCTTGCGCTGTCCCAGCTTCCTTAGGAAGCCTTGCCCCCCTTGCCCACTTTGACCCTTTTTTTGTTTAGCTTCTTTGAGAAGCTTCAAGTCATTTGCATTGTCTGTATAAGAGCCCCTCCTCTCCATTGTTAAGGGTTGAGCAGAAACCAGAGCAATATACATACATATATCTGTTCTATACTCCTCTCTCTCTCTCTCTCTCTCTATATCTCCCTCTCTCTTATCCTTTGTGTGTGTTTGGAAGCCTAAAAGTGTGTTTTGACCTTAGTTTTGCACTAAGACACACACCATTACACCATACTTCAACCTTGAGAAGCTTTGAGGGTTTGTTCTTGAGGTTTTGGACTGGTTTTGATCAAAGGAAGGAGGCTGCACTTGCTGTTCACCAAGGGTTCTTCAAGGGTAACCTTTTCACTTTAGATTCTCCAATCTTGCACTAGACTTTTGCCTATCTTGCTTATTGTTTTAGACTTTGTGTATAACTGAGAAAAGTCTTGTATTTGCATGCTTGAGATCTTTCATTAAGGACATTTTGTTGTTTGGGGTTGACCTCCCCCTTCTAGGCCTTGTTTGGCCCTTTTGGTGCTCTGTTTGTTAAGCTTTGGTTACTCTTGTGTATTGACCTTTTTACTACTGAAATCCAGTGGATTCTCAGTGGTGAAGAAGGGGTTTTGAGGTCTTGCATAGGGGAGGGACACCCCTCTCCCTTGGTCTCTCTCTTGTTTGCATATTTGGCTCAATATGGTAGCATGCACGCCTAGTCTTGTTTGGCTTTATTTCAGAGCTTATTTGGTGTTCATTTAGCATATTTTATCTCTGCCTCATGTTGATTTGTTGGCCTTTTGCATGTATAATACACTTGCTTTGAAATCCCATCATTTGGCTTAAAGTGTATCATGTTGTAGCATATCATTTGAGCATGATTTTGGTTTGGTCCTAAGAATGTTTTAGCATTATTTTGCCGTGCTTGAGGTCTGTTGGTTACTGATTTGGTCATGTTTGACATGTGTGATATGGTTGCTATGCATTTTGGCTTGTGAGCCCTAAGTATGTGAGTCACAAACACGCCTTAGTTGGTCTATTTCAATAATTTGGAATCATTTGCCATGCCATTTCAGTCCCCAAACCATGCTTGTATGCTTGCATTCATCACCTCTTTCATGCTTTGAAGAGGTGTCCTTTTGTGCCTTGAAATGAGCATTGTGCATGCTTAAGTGTTTAAACCTTTGGGGCTGCCATATCAGTGGGTTTTGGGACTTATTTTGGTGCCTTAAAACTCTGTTTTGGTTGTATAGCTTATGCCATGTTTTCTTAGGGTAGTGGTAGTAGAATGCTCTTTTGTTATGCCTTAGTCTTGAGCCTATTGGTGTGCATGCTTACATGAGTATTTATCCATCATTTTAGGCATCTTTTGTCACTGTTTTGGGGGTGGGCTGAGGTCTGCCCCTTTGTGTTTTAGGTCCATCATTGCATGATTGTATTGCATTACTTTGGTTTCATGCTTACATTGTACGATAGGATGTATCACATTGCATTTTGTATGATAGGTCACTTCGCATTTGGCATGCTTTGTACCTATTAGCCTCATGTTGCATGTTTGAGTCATGTTGCATACTTGAGCCATGTTGCATACATTGCATTACATTTTGCTTGGTTTGGAGTGTCAACCAAGTATGAGGATTGAGAAGTGTTCATACTCCAAGTGATGTAACACGTCTCAACCCTCGGTCGTCAATCCCCTTGACCTCAACATGATAGGGTGTTGGCATTCATCTCTTTTGGTTGCATGCATTTACATTGAATTGCGAAATTTGGCCTCTTAGGCCATCATGCATCAAAAATGCATAATTGATGGCCCGAGGGTCGAGGGTCATGCTCCCTTGAGTCCATTGCATGATAGGGAGTGTGGCCATGCTTACATTTGCTTAAAAATTCCATGCCATACACTGCATGCCCTCTGTTGCTGTCAAAACCAGTTTCTGCAGGAAGCTTTGGCCGGCCGGCCATCTCTAGTGCCGACCGGCCATCCATAAATGGCCGATAACTTCATCAGCGGCCGGTGACCATTTCCCATAGCCGGTGGCCATTCCTCCTAGCCGGTGGTGCTCCACAGTGTGCAGAGAACCTAACCCAAGACTTGTGCAGTCTTCAGAGGAGCTAGGCAGTGTAAACAGAGGCAGCAATGCTATGGCAGCGAGTTTCCGGGCAGTACGAGTCAAGCATGCATCATTCAAAACATTTTGAGGGCAGGGCTGTGGCCACTTTAATTCTGCATTTAATTTGTTAATTAATTAGAAGTTCTGTAATAATTAATTTAGCAGTATTCATTTGTTTTTGTAATATTTATTCGGACGCCGTGAGCGAGGGCAATTGTGTAATAAGTGTGTGTGAGTGTGGTATGTCTTGCAACCCCCACTTCTTTCTCCCTTTTACTTGCCTGCTTTCAATGGTTAGTATTAGGGTATATTTAACTTAGCATACCTTATGCTATGCATGTGCGCATCCATACATTTGTCTTGCATGCACCGGGCTCGGCGCATCATACTAACTGCATTGTATTTCAATTCCAAGTTCAGTACTTGTAGTTGCAGCATTTCACATGCCATCTTTAGGATAGCCGAGCCTATTATAGTTGCATTTTGCATGTGTTGCATTAGCCATCCTAACATGAACTTGGATCATGCATATGATTACTAACTAGTTTCTGTTTTGGCTTGAGAGTACTAGGTAAGCTTTTATGCTTTTAGCATACCGCATGCGTGTGAGTGTTGCCATAATAACATGATTGCCATGAGGCTAGCTGCTTATGTGAGATAAACTGCTTGAATGCCTGTGGATGGAGGTCAAATTACCTAAATTGGAATAATGCATTGAAACTGTGAGTTTTTAAGCCCACTGGATAGTGGCAAAACCATCTTTTCAAAGCCACTCGAGGGTGGCAAAACCTGCATTTTAGCCTACTTGCGAGTAGCAAACCATTTTCAAAACAAACATGAAATGTTTTGTTCCAATTTAGGCGATTTGGTCTTATACTTGTTTGCTGTGCGCATAACATAGTAAATTCTAGCTAATAACCGGAATAAGAACGCATAATGTTTTCAAAACAAGATATGGTTAGTAGAGGCCGATCTTCGGATCGGGGAGAGGGGGTGCTCATAGTGACCTTCCCCAATCGTACCCAAGTTCCTGAGCCGAGGGCAACTTTGGTAATGACGGACACGTGGCCTTAGGCAAACGAGTCAGGGTTTCCTAAATCCCCCATTAAAAATATTTAGGTGGGACTCTGTATCTGGCAAGCAGTCCATGTTTGGCACTTTCTTTCAAAATCTGTTTTTCTCAAAACGATTTGCCGGATTTGGACTCTTTGGTTCAGATTAAGAACCGTGACAAATCGAGTCCGAACTGTGGCAGCATAAGTCCCTCACACGGGGCGCGTCCACAGTTTCTGGCGACTCTGCTGGGGAAATTAGAGAACTTGACTCGAACTCGTGATATCTTGTTTTGACTACATTTATGTGTTTCTTTGCATTGCATGTGCATTGGTGCGCCTAGGACACCGTGTTAGCCATCTGCTATTCCTGAGCGGTTTGCCGGAGGCTTGACTTTGTCAAGGCATGCCATAAGGTTGACCGGTTGCGGGCTCTGCCAGTATGGGAACACAAACCCCGGTTTTACCGGGGCACCCTTTTCGACAATTCGACCTAGTACATATTCGGAATCCATAGTGACCATTCCAAACTAGGACAGGTTGCTTACCCGATGTTAGGTGGTTGAAACCGCTGCGTGCATAGTGAAAACCCTAGCTCCTGATAAAATAGGACAGGAAAACCCTACCCCAACATAGGGTGTGTTTTGGCTCTCTTTACTTGCTATGTGCTTTTAGAGTGTATCTCTACAGAGAATGCATGTATCAGTTTGCAAGTCTGGTATCAGGCCTGCGGGCATCAGTATTTGGGGAATCAATTTACCTGAGGGTATCCGTTTTGGGACAGTTATTTGGGGAACAGTCATCAAATTGAGTACAGTCATTTCCGCTATGCTCATATCCGTTCCAGTGAAATGAGATGAGTGCTGTCTGTTTTCTCTTTGCTAGGTAGTCCTGGAACTATAGCTTCAGAAGGCTCCACTATCCCCCAATTACATTGGACTTGTGCTGTGTAGACTTTGTCGGGTCAGAGATTCAGTTCAAGGGCAATCAGTGTTCCTTGCCAGGGCAGGGTAAAAAACGCCAGTCAGGCACAGATAATCAGTTCAACAGTCTTCGGATCAGCTTGTCATTATCCATCTCACCTGTGTGCAGTTGGGTTGAGACATCTGTTTTTTACTTCAGGGAGATATACCGGTTGCTCAGTTAGACCAGGACAATATGTCGAGTCTGGAGAGATGGTGCGCCAAACTCCAGGATAGTATGAAAGCCATGCAGCAGACGCTGTCTGTCAAGCAGAATTCGCAAGCAAACAGGCTGTGGTCATAGCCAAACAGGCAGAGACAATTGCCAGGCTAGAGCAGCAAACTGGAGTATCTACTTCACACCAGGCTCCTCCCCACCAAGAGTTCCCATACTCGGGGAGGCAACCCACGTCCAGGATGATGCGGACATTCCAGTCGGGCCAGGTCCACCCCCGGTTCTCCCCAGCTATCTAAAACACCCACCAACCTACCAGACTCCCCTTTGAGTTCAAAAACGGACCCCACAGCATGAAGTGAAAGTAAGCAAGCTTGAGAAATTGTTCAAAAAGTCTCAGGGGGCCCACTCTATTCCTGATATAGAGGGATGGTTATACCGACTCAGTGGTGACATTACCGGATCGGTTCAAGATGCCACATATCGATCGATTCGATGGCTCTGAAGACCCAATGGTGCACCTCCAACTGTTTTCTGATATCTTGAGGCCAATGGGTTTGACCACAGCCCAGAAATTGTCACTATTCGGCCGAACCTTGTCTGGGATAGCCGCAATCTGGTATGCGAAATTGGAGAACTCTGTGAAACAGAATTGGGAAGAGATGGCTGAGGCCTTCAATGATCAATACTCCTACAACACACAGATTGAGGTCACAACTCGTGATCTTGAAGTCACCCGCCAAGAGCCAAAGGAGGGTTTCTCAGAGTTCGTGACGAGATGGAGAGCAAAGGCCTCAATGATGACTACAAGGCCTTCCGACAAAGATCAGATTCGGATGGTTGTGCGCAACCTCCAGCCCAAACTAATGCAGAAAATGATCGTGCTCCCCTTCCCTACCTTTTCAGATTTGCATGAGATGGGAGTACAGATCGAGGATGCGATGAAACAGGGTCTGATTGACCAAGACCGAGAGCAGCCCAAGAGGGCATTCAACCGCAGTTCGAATGCAACCACCAGTGGTGATGCAGCTGCAAGATCTTCTGAAGTTGGAATGGTCACCACCACTCCTAAAACAGCCACCCCCTTTGTTGGTGCATCCAATCCAAACCCTCGAACTTCGGACTATCTACCCCGAGGCAAGAGGGTTTTCACCCCACTTTATATGCCTTTGTCTAAAGCTCTAGGGGTCCTACTCAGGAAAGGACATCTGAAACTGTTAGAACAACGGCCTCTACCCGATCCTCTCCCTCCAAAGCATGACCCGCTAAGTACTGTGCTTTCCATCAACAAACCGGTCATGACACGACAGTTGTGTCCGTCTTCGCCACGAGATACAAAATTGATTGACAATGGGTCATCGCACCAAGTCCTGCAAAGTCTATCGCACTTGATCAGTGAACTTGTGGGGATAATGTGATGTGATCAGGGGATGAACCACCTGCGAGCGGCGCTCAGTTTACTTCAGATGTGGCGTATGGCACGCACTGTTTTGAGCATTTGCGAATGCTGGTTTTTGTACGCTCTGGCTTGGGTACTGAGTCAGTTCTTCGTTTTGTTTTGAGTCTGTCTCTTTGTTTTGAGTCAGTCTTTTCATACTGAGTCAGTTAGGGTCTGTCTTGTTGTATCGAGTCAGTCCTATTGTACAAAAGGTCGGGTGATTCCGGGGGGTGTTACCTCGGGCATCACCATTTTGTTTTGCGTTTGTCTTTTCGTTTTGTTTTGAGTCTGTTTCTGCCTGGAGCCAGTTACACCAACAGATTTGAATGAACAGCAGTGATTTTCACATTCTTGTATTCGCTTCTGCCTTGTGCCAGAAGTTCTAAATGAAACGACGGAGCATCTCACCTGCTCCCTGCGCCTTGAAGTCATTGTAATGACCTGAGTTGTTCAAAACTTTTTGAACACTGCGGTGAAAACAAAGAGGGAGGAATTCCTCGGGATTTGCAAAACTTTGATCAAACTAAGAGAAAGAGAGGCGTGCTAAGCCCTTAATGAATGAAATCATGTTTGTTAACGTGAGTACTGAGAAAGACCCTGGCTTGATCCAGATTGGTTCCACACTATCTTCAGTGCGAGCAATTTGTCGCTTTCTTAAAAATTTTCAAAAAAAAATATATTTTGCGCAGTCCTGCGAAGACCTGTGTGGAATCGCTCTTGCGATGTGCAGCTTAGGATCGCTCTCAGCCTCGAGACTTGACCCTTGCTTTCAAACCTTGAACCACAATTCAGAATGTTCAACGGTCAACTAAAACATGAGGCCTGTGTGGCCAGATCAGAAGCGGCCCATGAACAGGGCGAGAAAGTCAAAAGAAGCTTGCAAAGCTAGATCAGAAGCACCCCTGAACTAGGGGCAAAGATCAAATGTGCTCGAAGAGCCGAAGATGGATCATTCCACAAATCAAGAAGATCGGCAAGAATGCCAAACCCAGAAGGGAGGAAAGAAGAAGTTCGCTGAAGGACAACTGAGTTCCTATCCACAACACTAGGGGCAAATTCAGCCCCCATTGGATGGACTTCTGCATCGTCAGCGAAACAGCAGCCATTCTCCTGGATTCAGATGACTTCAGATCTCAAAACCATTTGACATGGACAAAGCTACACTTTTACCCTTGAGAGGCTCGCTGGGCCGAAAACCCGGAAGGGCGACCCAGGCAAAAGTTAGAGCAAGAAAAAGAAGAAAAGAAAAAAAAGAAAAATGCAAAGAATGAAAAAAGAAAAGAAGAAAAAAATGAAGAAAATGAAAAAAAGAAAAAAGAAAAGAAATGAAAAGAATTGAAAAGAAAAGAAGAACAAAGCTCGCAAGGTTGAAAACCCAGAAAGGGCGGCCTTGGCAAAAGGAGAGGTTAATACCCGAGTGTACCTTAACCCGAACTACGTAAGGCTTGATTCCCATGTTTGGGATACGTAGGCAACTTCATTCTGAAGTCCAGCCACAAACACTTCCAAATCGATTGTGTCCATGTAATGGTTCTCATCATCTTTGTCTTCTCTGTATCCGAGAGTTCGGTTGTGATCATTACCTGAGGACTGATTACAATGCGCTGCGGTGCCATTCAAACAAGGGGCAACTTTCGTTGCCATTCAATGCACTGCGGTGCCATTCAAACAAGGGGCAACTTTCCGTTGCCATGCACTCTCTTCAGCAAGGGGCAATTTTCCTGCAGATCCGAGGTTGTGCATCTCAAGAGTAGTTCGTGCTGTTGAGCAGTGGCCGTTTGCAAAAATAGTTTTTGAGAATTTTTACTGAGGTTGACTAATTTCTCGAAAATTTTCCATTTTTTCCAAAACTGGACCATTCTTGGACCCAAAAAGGAAAATTTTCAGTGCTCATAACCTGACTCGCATGATTTCAAATCAAAAATCGAACAAGCATGTTAATCTAACTCTCATTTTGGTCAAAATTGTTTTAGTAGAAAGCAAAAACAAAAAATGGTCAAAATGATGAAATAGGGGCACAGTTGAGTCAGGTTTTCTGTCTTTCCCCTTATCAACATACTGCCAGAAAGGGCACCTTGCCAGAAGGGCACCTATTGCCAAAAGGGCACCACTGAAGCTGACCGCAAAAGGGCGAAAGCTCTCATCCTCCAAGCAACGAGGTATCAAGCCAAGTGCGAAGCACGAACGGAATGGGCAAGATATTCCACTCCCTTATCTGGACAGATCTGATCACGTCCAAACTCCCCAGCAGAGCATCGTCAACCGATGTCAGCTGCAGATTTGCTACACACCCAATTGTAGCGCAGCCCCTCTGTGGAAGAAACTCACTGTTGTGAAAGAAGAAGAATCTAGCAGAATGCTAGGGGCAAGAGCCCGCAACTTCTGTTTATCCATCAACCACCAGGGGAGGGATAAAAAATGAGAGATTGAAGAATAGAGAGATGTGCGCTGAGAGAAAAAGTGAGGAAAAGGGTTTTTCAGAAAAGAGATTGAGTGCCGAGTGATGTGAGAATCACAAATGAGAAGGGTGGGAAACAATACCCGGAGAAACTGGCTCCTCGTACTAAGAGGTCTCTTCTTTGTAACACGTCTGTTGTGTTTGTGTCTTTGTTTGTCTCAATTCTTGCTTTGAGTCGTTTCGAGTGTACTCGATGTGTTTAGGTTGTTTACCTTTGTTTTTCCTTTGTCGAGTCTTTTGGCTGTGGCCAGTCGTCGGCTCAATACCCGGTTAAGAACTCATTTCTCAATTTAAAAAAAAATCATTTGTGCTCAGAGTGCTGTGCCATTCTCCACATTTGTGCAAAACAGATTCTGTTCTTTCATAAACTGCAGGGTTCAACCCAGGTCATGTGAGAACAGTAAACAAGGACCTATCTGAAGCTATATAGGTTCCAGACTGCAAAGCAAAAGAAAAGAGGGAAAATTTGGAGCATCTTAGTGTGTTTCAACTTCGGCAAATTCCGAGACTGCATTCCAGGTGCACCTTCTCAGGCCTCACCATTTCTCTGGAGTATGAGTGTATCTCAACCCCAAGCTTAAGCGTGCTTCAAGTCAGAACAGCAATTAAAGCAACTGCAGATGTTATCTCTCGCCAATATAGACAGGGTGTCCCCTTTTGAGCTGAGCGTGTTGCCAAGTCCTCTGAGAGGTAAATCGGAGGCACCAGAGTACATGTTTGATGCCCCTCTATTGCATAGAATATGCACTTTCATATACACTTCTGTTACATGCGTGCCGCGCATCGTTATGATTCATGCATAGAATATGCTTTGCTTTCAATGTTGCATAGAATATGCTTGTCTTATGCACAGAACATGCTTTCAATATTGCATAGAATATGCTTTCCATGTTGCATAGAAAATGCCCCCATACTTGCATAGAAAATGCATTTTATCGCACTTCTTTTGTGCACCTCACTTGCATTGTCATGCACACCTCTTCATTTGCGTTGTCACGCACTTTCCACTTGCATTGTGATGCACATTTCAATCGCATTGTTTTGCGCACTCTTTTTCTGAAACACCGGGATACGTCCCTATGTTTCTTCCTTCTTTCTGAAACACCGGGATACGTCCCTATGTTTCTCCTTCATTCCGAAACACTGGGATACGTCCCTACGTTTATCTCCCTTTCCGAAACACCGAGATACGTCCTTATGTTTCTCCTCCCTTTCCGAAACACCGGGATACGTCCTTATGTTTCTCCTTCCTTTCGAAACACCGGGATACGTCCCTATGTTTTTCCTTCCTTTCGAAACACCGGGATACGTCCCCATGTTTCTCTTTCCTTCCGAAACACCGAGATACGTCCCTATGTTTCTCTTTCCTTCCGAAACACTGGGATACGTCCCTATGTTTCTCTTTCCTTCCGAAACATCGGGACACGTCCCTATGTTTCTCATTCCTTGCGGAACACGGGGATACGTCCCTATGTTTCTCATTCCTTGCGAGCACCGGGATACGTCCCTATGTTTCTCCTACTTTTTCGAAACACCGGGATACGTCCCTACGTTTCTCTCTTTTCGAAACACCGGGATACGTCCCTACATCTCTCTCTCTTTTCGAAACACCGGGATACGTCCCTACGTTTCTCTTCTTTCCGGAGCACCGGGATATGTCCCTATGTTTCTTCTCCTTTTCCGAAACACTGGGATACATCCCTATGTTTCTTCTCCTTTTCCGAAACACCGGGATATGTCCCTTGTTTCTCCTTCATTCCGAAACACCGGGATACGTCCCTACGTTTCTCTCCCTTTCTGAAACACCGGAATACGTCCTTATGTTTCTCCTTCCTTTCGAAACACCGGGATACGTCCCTATGTTTCTCCTTCCTTTCGAAACACCGGGATACGTCCCCATGTTTCTCTTTCCTTCTGAAACACCGGGATACGTCCCTATGTTTCTCTTTCCTTCCGAAACACCAGGATACGTCCCTATGTTTCTCTTTCCTTCCGAAACACCGGGATACGTCCCTATGTTTCTCATTCCTTGCGGAACACGGGATACATCCCTATCTTTCTCATTCCTTGCGGAGCACCGGGATACGTCCCTATGTTTCTTCTACCTTTTCGAAACACCGGGATACGTCCTATGTTTCTCTCTTTTCGAAGCACCGGGATACGTCCCTACGTTTCTCTCTCTTTTCGAAACACCGGGATACGTCCCTACGTTTCTCTCTCTTTCCGGAGCACCGGGATACATCCCTATGTTTCTTCTCCTTTTCCGGAACACCAGGATACATCCTTATGTTTCTTGCATGATCATAAGTTATGTTCGGCTTCTTGCATTGTCAGTTGCATTCTGCCCCTGCCCTTGGGCGCATATTTTATTGCGGCTTGTATGCCTTGTCTAAGTCTTCGACCTTGTCAAAAATGGGTCGTCTCTGGACTTTGACAATCACTCCCGTCATTGTTTTGACTTTCGAGTTCTGTCAAAGAGGGGCAACTATAGACACCCCATTTTTGACCGTCCTCAAGACTTTGACGTCACCGCTCGAACGCTTGGTGATTACTCATGTTTGTGTTTCGTTTTGAGTTCCCGAAGGTCTCGGCTACGCGCCTTGCCTCAGGCTCTCTCAACTCGACTGTTCTGTGTTTGGTTTTGCACCAAACACTTGTGTTTTTGTTTCTAAGGGTACAGAGTAACTTGTTAGTTACCCCTAGAACCCACCGGCCGTGGCTTGAGGCCACCGGCCATGTTTTGAGGCTACCGGCCATTGGTGAAGTATACCATTGGCCGGTCGGCATTCAGTGTGGCCGGCCGGCCATCTGTTCGGCCGGTGGCCTCCTTTTCTGGCCGGTAGCACTTTTTTGCCTTTTTCAGGCATGGTGCATGCCAGCTGTGCCAGCTGGAATGCACTAACCCTGCCCCCGTGCACAAGTGTGGCTGTTTTGCCCCTTTTGCACCCTTTTGGTCTAGCTTCTTGAGGAAGCTTGGACCTTTGTCTTAGCTTCCTCAAGAAGCTTGCCAGCTGTCCCAGCTTCCTCAGGAAGCCTTGCCCCCTTGCCCCCTTTCCCCCTTTGACCCTTTTTTGTTTAGCTTCTTTGAGAAGCTTCAAGTCATTTGCATTGTCTGTATAAGAGCCCCTCCTCCTCCATTGTTAAGGGTTGAGCAGAAACCAGATCAATATACATACATATATCTGTCATATACTCTCTCTCTCTCTCTCTATATCTCCCTCTCTCTCATCCTTTGTGTGTGTTTGGAAGCCTAAAAGTGTGTTTTGACCTTAGTTTTGCACTAAGACACACACCATTACACCATACTTCGACCTTGAGAGGCTTTGAGGGTTTGTTCTTGTGGTTTTGGACTGGTTTTGATCAAAGGAAGGAGGCTGCACTTGCTGTTCACCAAGGGTTCTTCAAGGGTAACCTTTTCACTTTAGATTCTCCAATCTTGCACTAGACTTTTGCCTATCTTGCTTATTGTTTAGACTTTGTGTATAACTGAGAAAATTCTTGTATTTGCATGCTTGCGATCTTTCATTAAGGACATTTTGTTGTTTGGGGTTGACCTCCCCCTTCTAGGCCTTGTTTGGCCCTTTTGGTGCTCTCTTTGTTAAGCTTTGGTTACTCTTGTGTATTGACCTTTTTACCACTGAAATCCAGTGGATGTGGTGAAAGGGGTTTTGAGGTCTTGCAGGGGAGGGACACCCCTCTCCCTTGGTCTCTCTCTTGTTTGCATATTTGGCTCAATATGGTAGCATGCATGCCTAGTCTTGTTTGGCTTTATTTCAGAGCTGATTTGGTGTTCATTTAGCATATTTATCTCTGCCTCATGTTGATTTGTTGGCCTTTTGCATGTGTAATACACTTGCTTTGAAATCCCATCATTTGGCTTAAAGTGTATCATGTTGTAGCATATCATTTGAGCATGATTTTGGTTTGGTCCTAAGAAGGTTTTAGCATTATTTTGCCGTGCTTGAGGTCTGTTGGTTACTGATTTGGTCATGTTTGACATGTGTGATATGGTTGCTATGCATTTTGGCTTGTGAGCCCTAAGTATGTGAGTCAAACACGCCTTAGTTGGTCTATTTCAATAATTTGGAATCATTTGCCATGCCATTTCAGTCCCCAAACCATGCTTGTATGCTTGCATTCATCACCTCTTTCATGCTTTGAAGAGGTGTCCTTTTGTGCCTTGAAATGAGCATTGTGCATGCTTAAGTGTTTAAACCTTTGGGGCTGCCATATCAGTGGGTTTTGGGACTTATTTTGGTGCCTTAAAACTCTGTTTTGGTTGTATAGCTTATGCCATGTTTTCTTAGGGTAGTGGTAGTAGAATGCTCTTTTGTTATGCCTTAGTCTTGAGCCTATTGGTGTGCATGCTTACATGAGTATTTATCCATCATTTTAGGCATCTTTTGTCACTGTTTTGGGGGTGGGCTGAGGTCTGCCCCTTTGTGTTTTAGGTCCATCATTGCATGATTGTATTGCGTTACTTTGGTTTCATGCTTACATTGTACGATAGGATGTATCACATTGCATTTTGTATGATAGGTCACTTCGCATTTGGCATGCTTTGTACCTATTAGCCTCATGTTGCATGTTTGAGTCATGTTGCATACTTGAGCCATCTTGCATACATTGCATTACATTTTGCTTGGTTTGGGGTGTCAAACCAAGTATGAGGATTGAGAAGTGTTCATACTCCAAGTGATGTAACACGTCTCAACCCTCGGTCGTCAATCCTCTTGACCTCAACATGATAGGGTGTTGGCATTCATCTCTTTTGGTTGCATGCATTTACATTGAATTGCGAAATTTGGCCTCTTAGGCCATCATGCATCAAAAATGCATAATTGATGGCCCGAGGGTCGAGGGTCATGCTCCCTTGAGTCCATTGCATGATAGGGAGTGTGGCCATGCTTACATTTGCTTAAAAATTCCATGCCATACACTGCATGCCCTCTGTTGCTGTCAAAACCAGTTTCTGCAGGAAGCTTTGGCCGGCCGGCCATCTCTAGTGCCGACCGGCCATCCATAAATGGCCGATAACTTCATCAGCGGCCGGTGACCATTTCCCATAGCCGGTGGCCATTCCTCCTAGCCGGTGGTGCTCCACAGTGTGCAGAGAACCTAACCTAAGACTTGTGCAGTCTTCAGAGGAACTAGGCAGTGTAAACAGAGGCAGCAATGCCATGGCAACGAGTTTCCGGGCAGTACGAGTCAAGCATGCATCATCCAAACATTTTGAGGCGGGGGCTGTGGCCACTTTAATTCTGCATTTAATTTGTTAATTAATTAGAAGTTCTGTAATAATTAATTTAGCAGTATTCATTTGTTTTGTAATATTTATTCGGACCCTCCGAGCGAGGGCAATTGTGTAATAAGTGTGTGTGAGTGTGTGTATGTCTTGCAACCCCCACTTCTTTCTCCCTTTTACTTGCCTGCTTTCAATGGTTAGTATTAGGGCATATTTAACTTAGCATACCTTATGCTATGCATGTGCGCATCCATACATTTGTCTTGCATGCACCGGGCTCGGCGCATCATACTAACTGCATTGTATTTCAATTCCAAGTTCAGTACTTGTTAGTTGCAGCATTTCACATGCCATCTTTAGGATAGCCGAGCCTATTATAGTTGCATTTTGCATGTGTTGCATTAGCCATCCTAACATGAACTTGGATCATGCATATGATTACTAACTAGTTTCTGTTTTGGCTTGGAGTACTAGGTAAGCTTTTATGCTTTAGCATACCGCATGCGTGTGAGTGTTGCCATAATAACATGATTGCCATGAGGCTAGCTGCTTATGTGATATAACTGCTTGAATGCCTGTGGATGGAGGTCAAATTACCTAAATTGGAATAATGCATTGAAACTGTGAGTTTTAAGCCCACTGGATAGTGGCAAAACCATCTTTTCTAAAGCCTACTCGAGGGTGGCAAAACCTGCATTTTAGCCTACTTGCGAGTAGCAAACCATTTTCAAAGCAAACATGAAATGTTTTGTTCCAATTTAGGCGATTTGGTCTATACTTGTTTGCTGTGCGCATAACATAGTAATTCTAGGCTAATAACCGGAATAAGAACGCATAATGTTTTCAAAACAAGATATCATGGTTAGTAGAGGCCGATCTTCGGATCGGGCGAGAGGGGGTGCTCATAGCTGACCTTCTCCAATCGTACCCAAGTTCCCGAGCCGAGGCAACTCTGGTAATGACGGACACGTGGCCTTAGGCAAACGAGTCAGGGTTTCCTAAATCTCCTATTAAAAATATTTAGGTGGCGATTCTGTATCTGGGAAAGCAGTCCATCTTTGGCACTTCTTTCAAAATCTGTTTTTCTCAAAACGATTTGCCGGATTTGGACTCTTTGGTTCAGATTAAGAACCGTGACAAATCGAGTCCGAACTGTGGCAGCATAAGTCCCTCACACGGGGCGCGTCCACACCACCCTTTCTCATTTGTGATTCTCACATCACTCGGCCCTCAAGCTCTGTTTTTTGCTGAAAAAGCCCTGTTCCTCACTCTTTCTCTCAGCGCACATCTCTCTATTCTTTAATCTCTCATTTTTTATCCCTCCCCTGGGTGGTTGATGGGTAAACAAGAAGTTGCGGGCTCTTGCCCCTAGCATTCTGCTAGATTCTTTTTCTTCTGCACACAACAGTGAACTTTCCCGCAGAGGGGTTGCGCTACAACTGGGTGTGTAGCAAATCTACAGCTGACATCGGTTGATGATGTTCTGCTGGGGAGTTTGGACATGATCAAATGTGTCCAGACGAGGGAGTGAAATATCTTGATCCATTCTAGTTCATGCTTTGCACTTGGCTTGATACCTTGTTGCTTGGAGGATGTTGAGAGCTTTCAGCCCTTTTCTGTTAGCTTCCGCTATGCCCTTCCTGGCAAATAGGGTGCCCTTTCCGGCAAGTATGGTGCCCTTTCTGCCAAATGCATTGACAACGGGGGAAAGACAGGAAGCCTGACTCAACTGTGCCCCTAGTTCATCATTTTGACCATTTTTTTGTTTTTGGTTTTTTTACTAAAACAATTTTGACCAAAATGAGAGTTAGATTAACATGCTTGTTCAATTTTCTGATTTAAAATCATGCAAGTCAGGCTATGAGCACTGAAAATTTTCCTTTTTTGGGTCCAAGAAATGGTCCAGTTTTGAAAAAAATGGAATACTTTTCGAGAAAATCATTCCACCTCAGTAAAAATTCTCAAAAACTATTTTTGCAAACGGCCATTGCTCGACGAGCATGGAACCTACTCTTGAGATGCACAACCTCAGATCCGAAGGAGAATTGCCCCTTGTTGGAACGGCATTGCATGGCAACGGAAAGTTGCCCCTTTTTTGAATAGCACCACGGGACATTGTATGGCAACGGAAAGTTGCCCCTTTTTTGGATAGCACCGCAGCGCATTGTAATCAGTCCTCAGAGTGACGATCACAACCGAACTCTCAGATACAGAGAAGGCAAAGATGATCAAAACCATTACATGGACACAATCGATTTGGAAGTGTTTATGGCTGGACTTCAGAATGAAGTTGCCTACGTATCCCAAACATGGGAATCAAGCCTTACGTAGTTCAGGGTTAAGGTACACTCGGGTATTAACCTCTCCTTTTGCGCTCTAACTTTTGCCAAGGCCGCCCTTCTGGGTTTTCAACCTTGCGAGCTATGTTTTTCTTTTCTTTTCAATTCTTTTCATTTCTTTCTTCATTTCTCTTTTTCATCTTTTCCTTTCATTTTCTTCATTTTTCTTTTCTTTTTTTTTTCATTCTTTGCATTTTTCTTTTTTTTGTTGTTTTTCTTCTTCTTCTTGCTCTAACTTTTGCCTGGGTCGCCCTTCCGGGTTTTCGGCCCAGCGAGCCTCTCAAGGGTAAAAGTGTAGCTTTGTCCATGTCAAATGATTTTGAGATCCTGAAGTCATCTGAATCCAGGAGAATGGCTGCTGTTCGCTGACGATGCAGGAATCCATCCAATAGGGGGCCTGAATTTGCTTCTAGTGTTGTGGATAGGAACTCGGTTATCCTTCAGCAATACTTTTTTCTTTCCACCCTTCTGGGATTTGGCATTCTTGCCAATCTTTGTCTTTGACTCTTCGAGCACATCTGACATTTTTGCCCCTAGTTCGAGGGGTGCTCCTGATCTAGCTTCACAAGCTTCTTGATCTGACTTTTCTTGCTCCTAGTTCGCGGGCTGCTTCAAATCTGGCCACACAGGCCTCACATTGTGGTCAGCCGTGGAACATTCTGAATCTAAGTTCAAGGTTTGAAATCAAAAGGGGTCGAGGCTCGAGGCTGAGAGTGATCCTAGGCTACGTAATCTCAAGAGCGATTCCACATAGGTCTTCTCAGGCCGGCGCAAAACATTTTTTGAAATTTTTTTAAGAAAGCGACTAGTCGCTCGCACTGAAGACAATGCGAAACCAATAAAGATCAAGCCAGGATCCTTCTCAGTACTCACATTAACAAGCATGATCCCAATCATTAAGGGCTTAGCATGCCTCTCTTTCTCTCAATTGATCAAAATTTGCAAAACCCGAGGAATTCCTTCTTCTTCGTTTTCAACACATTATTCGAAAAGTTTTGAAAAACTTAGGTCAATGCAATGATTTCAAGGCACAAAAGAGCAAGCGAAATGTACTGCCGTTTCATTCAAGTTTGTTGGCACAGCAGGCTCAAAATAGCAATACGCACAAAAACATGATAGCCACAACTGTTTCGATTAGATCTCCTGGTGTAACTGGCTCCTCGGCAGAAACAGACTCAAAAGAAAGCGAAAACACAAAACAAAATAATGATATCCGAGGTAACGCCCCCGGGATCACCCGACTCTAACAAAACAGGACTGACTCGATACAACAAGATAGACCCAACTGACTCAGTAAGAAAAGATTGACTCTACACAGAAAGACTGACTCAATACAACACAACAAGAGTGACTCAATACCCAAGTCAGAAAATACAAAAAACCAGCATTCACAAATGCTCAAAACAGTGCGTGCCATACGCCACATCTGGAGTAAACTGAGTGCCGCCTGCAGGTGGTTCATCCCCCGATCACATAGTCACATTATCCCCCATAAGTTCACTGATCAAGTGCCGATAGACTTTGCAAGACTAGCGCGGCAATGACCCTGTTGTCAAACAGATCCTGTACATCATAGCGTAGACGAAAGCAACCGTCAGTGTCATGACCGGTTTGTTGATGGTAGGCACAGTACTTAGTCTGGTCATGCTTTGGAGGGAGAGGATCGGGTAGAGGCCGTTGTTCCAACGGTTTTAGATATCCTTTCCGGAGTAAGGCCTCTAGAGCCTTTGACAAAGGCATATAAAGTGGGGCAAAAACCCTCTTGACTCGAGGTGGATATTTGGTTTTTTGCGAGCTATTTCCGAACCCGCCGGTGAATGGGGTAGCTGTTTTTGATGTGGTGGTGGTGACCACGCCCACTTCAGAAGATCTTGCAGCTACATCACCACTGGTGGTCGCATTCGAACTGCGGAAAAACGCCCTCCTGGGCTGCTCCTTCTCCTGCTCAATGAGGCCCTACCTCATAGCGTCCTCGATTTGCACCCCCATCTCGTGTAAATCTGAAAAGGTGGGGAAGGGGAGAACAATCATTTTCTGCATAAGCTTGGGTTGGAGATTGCGCACAATCATCCGAATCTGATCTTTGTCAGTGGGCCTAGTGGTCATCATTGAGGCCTTGGCCCTCCACCGGGTTACGAAGTCAGAAAAACTCTCCTTAGGCTCCTGCCTAGTCGTCTCGAGATCACGGGTTATGATCTCGATTGTTTATTATAGGAGTACTGAACGACAAAAGCCTCGGCCATCTCATTCCAATTCCTCTTAACATCGTCTTCCAGTTTTGCGTACCAGATGGCCGCCACACCCGATAGGGTCCGGCCGAATAAAGAAAGCTTCTGTAGTCTGGTGAGGCCCATCGGCCTTAATATGTCTGAAAACAAACGTAGATGCACCATGGGATCCCCGGATCCGTTAAAGCGGTCGATTTGTGGCATCTTGAACCGATCTGGCAGCGTCACAGCTGCGCCGGTATACTCGTCCTCAATGTCTGGGATGGACTTTACCCCTTGGGATTTCTTGAACAACTTTTCAAGCTTGCTCAACTTCAGCGCTGTAGGGTCCACCTCGAACTCGAAAGGGAGAGTCCGGTTGATTGATAGGAGTGGGTGCCTTGGATAGTTGAGGTAGAATTGGGGGCGAAGCCGGCCCTGTTGGGATGTCTGTATCCTCCTGGACATTCTGGACATTCGCCGTCTCCCCGGGTATTGGAACTCTTGGTGGGGGAGGAGCTTGGTGTGAAGCTGATGCTCCGGCTTGTTGCTGGAGTCTGGTGATTAGCTCTGCATGCTGGGCCATGACCTCGGCCTGCTATTTGGCAAATTCCGCTTGGCGGACAGCGTCCTGCTGCATGATTTTCATACTTTCTTGGAGTTGGCGCACCATCTCCTCCATCCCTGCCATACTGCCCTGATCTATCTGGACTACCGGTATGTCTATCTCTGAAGTAAAAGCAGATATCTCAACCCAACTGCACACAGATGAGATGGATAATGACTTCTGATCCGAAGACTGTTGAACTGATGATCTGTGCCTGACTGGCCTTTTTACCCTGCCTCTGGCGAAGGAACACTGATTTGCCCTTGAACTGAATCTCTGACCTGACAAAGTCTATTGACACGAGTCCAGTGAACCTGGGGGATATCGGAGCCTGCTGAAGCTATGGTTCCAAGACTACCTTGCAAAAGAGAAAACAGACAGCACCTCAGCCTGATTTCACCAAAACCAAAATGAGCAAAGCTGAATGACTGTGCCCCCCCTACATAATTCTGCCACAAGTTCTGCCTGTAAACTGATACCCTCAGGTAAAATTGATTCCCAAATATTGGTGCCCTCAGGCCTGATACCCAAACTTGCAAACTGATACATGCATTCCTGTAGAGACGCACTCTAAAAGCACATAGCAAGCAAGTGAGAGCGAAAACACCCCTATGGAGGGGTAAGGTTTCCCTGTCCTATTTTGTCAGGAGCTAGGGTTTCACTACGCACGCAGCGGTTTCAAACAACCTATAATCGGGTAAGCAACCAGTCCTAGCTTGGAATGGTCACTGTGGATTCCGAATATACACTAGGTCGAATGGTCGAAAAGGGTGCCCCGGTAAAAACTGGGGTTTGTGTTCCCATCGTGGCAGAGCCCGTAACCGGTCAGCCTTATGGCACGCAGCCTCCGGCAAACCGTTCAGGAATAGCAGATGGCAAACACGGTGTCTTAGGCGCACCAATGCAAATGCAATGCAAAGAAACACATAAGTGTAGTCAAAACAAGATATCATGAGTTCGAGTCAAGTTCTCTAACTCCCAGCAGAGTCGCCAGAAACTGTAGACGTCCCGAACGTCCCGGGAGGGAATCCCGTTTTGTTCATTGGGCTCACTACAGTTCAGGACTCAATGTCACGGTCTGTATCTAATCGCAGAGTGCAATGCAAGACCGATGAATCATCAAAGAGTCCAAATCCGGCAAATCGTTTTTGAAAACAGATTTTTTTGAAAGAAGTGCCAAACATGGACTGCTTTGCCAGATACAGAGTCGCCACCTAAATATTTATTTTGGGGGAATTTAGGAAACCCTGACTCATTGCCTAAGGCCACGTGTCCGTCACCACCAAAGTTGCCTCGGCTCGGGAACTTGGGTACGATTGGGGAAGGTCATCTCATGAGCACCCCCGCTCGCCCGATCCGAAGATCGGCCTCTACTAACCATGATAACGAGTTTTGAATACATTATGTGCTCTTATTTGGTTTATTAGCCTAGAATTACTATGTGATGCACACAGCATACAAGTATAGACTAGATCGCTTGAGTTGGAACAAAACATTTCATGTTTGTTTATTTGAAAATGGTTTGATGATGCTACTCGCAAGTAGGCTAAGACGTGGATTTGCCACCTCGAGTGGGCTTTAGAAAACATGATTTTACCACAATCAAGTGGGCTTAAAACTCGCATTTCCATGAATTGTTCCAATTCTAGTAATCTAACCTTCACCCACAGGCATTCAGGCAGTTATATCATATAAGCACATAGCCTCATGGTAAGCATGCTATCATGGCAGTCACTCACACACATGCAAGGATGCTAAAGCATAAACACTTACCGATTACTCCAAGCCAAAGAAAGAAGCTAATTAGAAAACATGCATGAATCCTAACTATGCTGAAATGCCTAATGCAACACATGCGAAAATGCAACTACAATAGGCTCGGCTATTCTAAGATGGCATATGAGGTGCTATAGATAACATGTATTCAACTCGGAATTGAAATACAATGCAGTTAGTATGATGCGCCGAGCCTGGTGCATGCAATACAGATGAATGAATGCAAACATGCGAGCATAAGTATGCTAATTGAAACATGCCCTAAAACTAACCATCATAAGCTGGTAAATAAAAAGGGGGAAAGACGTGGGGTTGGAAGACATTCACACACGCACGCACACACACTTATTTACAACATTGCCCTCTCTCGGAGGGTCCGAAAGAATAATACAAATTAACTAACTAACTAGCTAATTAATTATTACACAACACTTAACTAATTAAATGAAGTAATTAAGCTAAGAAAGCAAGTAAAGAGGCCTCGGAAGAGGGATGAATGCATGCATGTTCGGTTTCGCTCGGAAATCCATCGCCATACTCATGCTGCTCTGTTTACACTGCTCTGCACTTCTGAAAACTGCACAAGTCTCCAGGATGTTTCTGAACCACCTTCTGAGCACTGTGGAAGGTCACCGGCCAAAAGGCAAGGCCACCGGCCATGGAAAACTGGTCATCGACCATGTGTGAGGCTCTCGGCCAACAATGCATAGCCGGCCGGCACTGAAGATGGCCGACCAGCCATCTCTTTCTGCAGAATCCTGTTTTGCTGCAGAGGGCAAACAGAGCATGGCAATGCATTTTCAAAGCAATGTTGCACAACCACCTCCTTATCATGTTTAAGACTCAAAGGAGTATGGTTTTCGACCCTCGGACTATCAATCACGCATTTCAATGCATGATGGCCGAAGAAGCCAAGTGTGCAACTCAATATGGAATGAAATGCACACAAAACACATAAAGGGCCCGAACCTCTATCATGATTGATCAAGAGGCAAGAGATGCACACACAATGCAATGCAACCTAGGCAAGCAAGCAAGCAAGCAAATAACTCAAGTGTGCAAGAAATCTAATGCAACATGAGCATGTTAACATGCAATATGCAATAGGCATACAACCTAAACATGTGGACATGTATAGCATGCAACAACATGCAAAATGAAACAAGCATGCAACAACATGGTGAGATGGACTTACACTAACATGGGTAGCTCAAAAGCATGCCAAAATCAGTGGCCAAAATCAGTGGCCAAATGAGATGAGAACAAGGCCCAAGGTTCATGCAAACATGCACAATGCAAGGGCTCCAAGCCTAAGGCACAAAATGCAACTCTCCAAGAGCAATGCAAGGATGAAACATGGCATACAATGGCATACATTCCAGCTCTAAAATGGCATACTAAATGATTCCAAAATGACTCCGAAGCATGCAAACACTCATGCTATGCATGCTAGAAGGCTCAAATACCAAAACTAGTGAAGCACACTTCACTATAGGTATACAAAGCAATGCTCAAATGGCAAAACCAGCCCCAAACAGATCCTAGCCAGGTCCAAGACAGTAGCAAATGGCCTAAAATGATGGCTCGGAATGCACAAAGATGAAGCTCATGCAATGGCGGTAAATGAGGCATTTCAAGCATAACTCTCAAACGCATTTAAGAGTGAAAATCATGGGAATATGGCATACATGTAAGCTCTGAAATATGATGTGCAATGGCCCCGAAACATGAAAACACCTCAGTATATGCATGTAATAGACCTCAAAACTCAAAGCTAAGCATGGACATTGTACAACAAGCATGCAAAACAAGCATCATTCGACCAAGAGGCCTAAAAACAGAACTAAGGCAGCCCAAAATATGAACAAAACATCTTTGAAGCACGGCCAAAATGTGCTAGAATGGAGGGCCAAAACAACATGCATTCTAAGCTAGTAAGCATGAGTTACACTACAAGCATATGAAGCATGTGAGGGACTACCAAACCAGCCAAAAACAAAAGCATGGCATGCCAAATGATGGCCAAAAGCCCACTAAAACATGACCCCTACATGCAAGAATGAGGTGCTACTTTGATAAGCTATGAATGGGATTACTCTACACATGCAAGAGGCAAGTCCAAGGTGACCAAACCAGCCTAGACAGAGTCTAGACAGGTCCTAAAAGTCACCAAAAATGGCCTGAAACAAGGCTTGGAAGCATGCAAATATGGGCTCCTTTGTTAGGCCAACAATGCTAGTAAACAAGACAAGGGGTGAGAGGGTCACCCCTCTCTGATTTTGGGGCTCAAAACAGTATGCTAGCCACTAAAAATCCACTGGATTTCAGTGGCTAGAAGGCCAAACAAAGCTCACTTCAAAGGCCTAGATGCATGCTCAAAACAAGATGAAAACAAGCATGCAAGGGTAGATGACCCCTAACAGAAAAAATGATCTGAAACAAACTTCAAGAGGAGCTCAAAATAAGACTTTTTTCAGTTATGACAAAGCCCAAATATCTTTCAAATAGAGCTAAGATATGAAGCAAAATAGGGACCAAAAGGGAATAAGAGAGTTACCCTGGTAGCCAAGAAAGACAGCAACTTCTGGACCAAGAAAGTGGCTCCTCAACTCTGAAAATAAGCTCCAAGGTGCTTAGATGGATGATGGAGAAGTGTGGTTGTGAGGTGTAGTGCAAAATGGGGCCAAGAACCTAGCACTTTTGGGGACCAAAATAGAGAGGTGTATAGAGATAGGTGTATGTATGCCTTGGCCCCAAAAATCTGAACCTTTACTAATGAGGGAGAGAGCTTCTCTTATAGGAGAACAAAGGTCCAACTTCCTTAAAGAAGCTAAAGTAAAAAGGGTCAAGCTTCTTGAGAAGCTAGATCAAAGGGGTCAAGCATCCTCTAGAAGCTAAGAAAGGTTCAAGCTCCTCTTAGAAGCTTGGAGCAAAGGGTCAAGCTTCTTCAAGAAGCTAAAAAAGGTTCAAGCTTCTTGGAGAAGCTAAAAAAGTTTCAAGCTTCTTGGAGAAGCTAGAAGTAGAGCAAAGGTTCAAAAGATTAAAGCTTCCTCAAGAAGCAAAAACCAACGGTTCAAAAGGTTCAAGCTTCCTCAAGAAGCCAAAAAAAAGGTTCAAAAGTTCAAGCTTCCTCAAGAAGCTAAAACAAGGGTTCAAAAGGTTCAAGCTTTAAGAAGCTAAAACAAAGGTTCAAAAGGTTCAAGCTTCCTCAAGAAGCTAAAAAAAGGTGAAATCCTCCATATACGTGTATGGAGGGCAGGGTTGTGCTTACCAGCTGGCATGCATAATGCCTGAAAAAGGTAAAGAAAAGGTCTCGGCCAGAAAAAGTGACCGATCGACCAAAACAATGGCCGGCCGACCAAAAACATTGCGACCGGCCAACACCTTTGGCCGGTGGTAAGAAAACAGGGCCAGTGGCCTCAAGCCATGGCCTGGTGAGGTGGGGATGGCCAACAAACCATTCCCTGCCCTCAAAAGCAAAAAAACACAAGTGTTGGTCCATAACCAAGCACAAAACAACAAGTCAAGAGGTCTTGAGGCAAGGCGAGCGACCGAAACCTCCGAGAACTCAAGACGAACACGAACATGGATAATCATCGATGTTCAAACGATGACGTCCAAGTCTTGAGACGGTCAAAAAAATGGGTGTCTACAGTTGCCCCTCCTTGAAGAACTCGAAAGTCATAATAATGACGGGACTGAATGTCAAAGCCCAGAGACGACCCATTTTTGAGAAGGCCGAAGACTTAGAAAAGCAATAGCTACTGATAAAGATATTGCACCAAAGGCAGGGGCAAAATGCAAGACATGCACAAAGCTGAGCATAACTTATATCATGCAAAGGATGTTGTAATGAAGCAATCATGCAACAGTTTTAAGCAAGCCAAATCAAACCAAGCTACATAATGCAGAAAGGATGTAAGAAAATTATGCAATTTTCACGAAATGTGTGATAGATACATAAAGTGAACGAAGTGTGATAGATACACTAAGTGGACAAGCATGTGTGTAGATACACATAGTGAAGAGAGTGTGATGGATATGCTTATATGAATAAAGTGTGATTGACACCTAAGTGAAGCAGAGTGTGATAGATACACAAAGCGAAACGAGTGTGATGGATACACTAAGCAAATATGTGATAGATACACTAAGTGAACATGTGTGGTGGATCCACAAAGGGAGCGTGTGATAGATACACAAAGTGAACGTGTGATAGATACACAAAGTGAACGTGTGATAAAGAAACTTGATAGGTATAATGCAATACAATGCATGATGTTTAAGGAATGCAATAAACAAACATAACGGCGCTTTAGAAAGCACCTCATGGGGTGAGTGGCGATAACCGCACTACTCTGACGGGGATCTCCCTCGTGTTCTTCAAACACTTACCTTCAACTTACAGTACAAGGCTCTGAAATATTGACAAGGGTTCTTCCATAGAACACTTTGGATGCTGCCTTTCTTCCTGATCATATTCATAACTTTCCCTAGGGACTCATTGCGAACACAGCCAAGATGCCTCTGGCAGGGAATGGTACTTAGGGAGAGCACTTTTGATCGCCATTCTGGCTTGAAACGGGCTTGATCTTGAGCTTGAGGTAGAGGCGCATTCATGCTTCGGAGCATTGGCAAGACCCTGAAGAGGTACACACGGAATGTAATCTCGGAACTTACTGAAGTTGAAATAAACTCAGATACCCGACATTTTCCCTCTTTTCTTTTGCTTTGCAGTCTGGAACCTATATAGCTTCAGATAGGTCCTGGTTTTACTATTCCCATGACTTGGGTTGAACCCTACGATTTTACAAAGAACGAATCTTGTTTTGCACAGATGTGGAGAACGGCACGGCACTCGGAGCACAAAACGATTTTATTTTTGAAATTGAGAGATGAGTTTTTAACTGTATTGAGCCTACGACTGAACACCGCGCATACGACTCAACACGGAAAACAAAAGGTAAACAACCTAAACACATCGAGTAACACTCGAGACGACTCAAAACAAGAATCGAGATAAAGCAAAACACAACGACACTCAGACGTGCACAGGGAGCCTGTTTCTCTGGGTATTGTTTCCCACCCTTTCTCATTTGTGATTCTCACATCACTCGGCCTCAGGCTCTGTTTTTTGCCGAAAAAAGCCCTGTTCCTCACTTTTTCTCTCAGCGCACATCTCTCTATTCTTTAATCTCTCATTTTTTATCCCTCCCTGGGTGGTTGATGGGTAAACAAGAAGTTGCGGCTCTTGCCCTAGCATTCTGCTAAATTTTTTCTTCTGCACACAACAGTGAACTTTCCGCAGAGGGGTTGCGCTACAACTGGTGTGTAGCAAATCTGCAGCTGACATCGGTTGACGATGTTCTGTTGGGGAGTTTGGACATGATCAAATGTGTCCAGACGAGGGAGTGAATATCTTGATCCATTCCAGTTCATGCTTCGCACTTGGCTTGATACCTCGTTGCTTGGAGGATGTTGAGAGCTTTCAGCCCTTTTCTGTTAGCTTCCGCTATGCCTCTTCCTGGCGAATAGGTGCCCTTTCCGGCAAGTATGGTGCCCTTTCTGCCAAATGCATTGACAACGGGGAAAAGACAGGAAGCTTGACTCAACTGTGCCTAGTTCATCATTTTGACCATTTTTTTGTTTTTGGCTTTTTACTAAAACAATTTAACAAAATGAGTTTAAATTACATGCTTGTTCAATTTCTGATTTAAAATCATGCAAGTCAGGCTATGAGCACTGAAAATTTTCCTTTTTGGGGTCCAAGAAATGGTCCAGTTTTGAAAAAAATGGAATACTTTTCAAGAAAATCAGTCCACCTCAGTAAACAATTCTCAAAAACTATTTTTGCAAACGGCATTGCTCGACGAGCATGGAACCTACTCTTGAGATGCACAACTCAGATCCGAAGGAGAATTGCCCCTTGTTGGAACGACACTGCATGGCAACAGAAAGTTGCCCCTTGTTTGAATAGCACCACGGCACACTGTATGGCAACGGAAAGTTGCCCCTTGTTTGGATAGCACGCAGCGCATGTAATCAGTCCTCAGAGTGACGATCACAACCGAACTCTCGGATATAGAGAAGGCAAGATGATCAAAACCATTACATGACACAATCGATTTGGAAGTGTTTTATGGCTGACTTCAAATGAAGTTGCCTACGTATCCCAAATATGGAATCAAGCCTTACGTAGTTCCGGGTTACGGTACACTCGGTATTAACCCTCTCCTTTGCGCTCTACTTTTGCCAAGGCCGCCCTTCTGGGTTTTCAACCTTGCGAGCTATGTTTTCTTTTCTTTTCAATTCTTTTCATTCTTTCTTCTTTTCTCTTTTCATCTTTTCCTTTCATTTTCTTCATTTTTCTTTTTTCCTTTTTTTTTTTTTTCATTCCTTGCCTTTTTCTTTTTTTTGTTCTTTTTGTTCTTTTCTTTCTCTAACTTCTGCCTGGCTCGCCCTTCCAGGTTTTCAGCCCAGCGAGCCTCTCAAGGGTAAAGTGTAGCTTTGTCCATGTCAAATGGTTTTGAGATCTTGAAGTCATCTGAATCCAGGAGAATGCTGATGTTCGTTGACGATGCAGGAGTCCATCCAATGGGGGGCTGAATTTGCTCCTAGTGTTGTGATAGGAACTCGTTATCCTTCAGCATACTTTCTTCTTTCCTCCTTCTGGGATTTGGCATTCTTGCAATCTTCGTCTTTGACTCTTCGAGCACATCTAACATTTTTGCCCCTAGTTTGAGGGGTGCTCCTGATCTAGCTTCACAAGCTTCTTGATCTAACTTTCCTTGCCCCTAGTTCGGGCGGGCTGCTTCAAATCTGGCCACACAGGCCTCACATTGTGGTCAGCCGTTGAACATTCTGAATCTAAGTTCAACGTTTGAAAGCAAAAGGGGTCGAGTCTCGAGGCTGAGAGTGATCCTAGGCTACGCAATCTCAGAGCGATTCCACACAGATCTTCGCAGGCCGGCAAAACATTTTTTGAAAATTTTTTTAAGAAAGCGACTAGTCCGCTCGCGCTAAGACAATGCGAAACCAATCTAGATCAAGCCAGGATCCTTCTCAGTACTCACATTAACAAGCATGATCCCAATCATTAAGGGCTTAGCATGCCTCTTTTCTCTCAATTGATCAAAATTTGCAAACCCGAGGATTCCTTCCTCTTCGTTTTCAACACATTATTCGAAAAGTTTTGAAAACTTAGGTCAATGCAATGATTTCAAGGCACAGAAGAGCAGGCGAAATGTACTGCCGTTTCATTCAAGTTTTGCTGGCACAGCAGGCTCAAAATAGCAATACGCACAAAAACATGACAGCCACAGCTGTTTCAATTAGATCTCCTACTGTACTAGCTCCCAGAAACAGACTTAAAAGAAAGTGAAAACACAAAACAATAATGATATCCGAGTAATGCCACCGGGATCACCCGACTCTAACAAAACAGGACTGACTCGATACAACAAGACGACCCAACTGACTCAGTAAGAAAAATGACTCTGCACAAAAAGACTGACTCAATACACACAACAGACTAACTCAATACCCAAGTCAGAAATACAAAAAACCAGCATTCACAATGCTCAAAACAGTGCGTGCCATACGCCACATCTGGAGTAATTGAGTGCCGCCCGTCGGTGGTTCATCCCCCGATCATATAGTTACATTATCCCCCATAAGTTCGCTGATCAATTGCCGATAGACTTTGCAAGACTAGCGCGACGATGACCCTGTTGTGAAACAGATCCTGTACATCATGGTGCAGACGAAAGCAACCGTCAGTGTCATGACCGGTTTGTTGATGGTAGGCACAGTACTTAGTCTGGTCATGCTTTGGAGGGAGAGGATCGGGTAGAGGCCGTTGTTCCAACGGTTTTAGATATCCTTTCCGGAGTAAGGCCTCTAGAGCCTTTGAGAATGGCATATAAAGTGGGGTAAAAACCCTCTTGACTCGAGGTGAATATTTGGTTTTTTCTGAGCTACTTCCAGACGCACCGGTGAATGGGGCAGCCGTTTTTGATGTGGTGGTGGTGACCATGCCCTTCAGAAGATCTTGCAGCTGCATCACCACTGGTGGTCGCATTCGAACTGCGGAAAAACGCCCTCCTGGGCTACTCCTTCTCTTGGTCAATGAGGCCCTGCTCATAGCGTCCTCGATTTGCACCCCCATCTCGTGTAAATCTGAAAAGTGGGAAAGGGGAACAATCATTTTCTGCATAAGCTTAGGCTGGAGATTGCGCACAATCATCCTAATCTGATCTTTGTCAGTGGCCTAGTGGTCATCATTGAGGCCTTGGCCCTCCAATGGGTTACGAAGTCAGAAAACTCTCCTTAGGCTCCTGCCTAGTCGTCTGAGATCACGGGTTGTGATCTCGATCTGTGTATTATAGAGTACGAGCGACAAAAGCCTCAGCCATCTCATCCCAATTCCTCTTAACAATCGTCTTCCAATTTTGCGTACCAGATGGCCCCACCCGACAGGGTACGGCCGAATAAAGAAAGCTTTTGTAGTCTGGTGAGGCCCATCGGCCTTAATAATTGTCTAAAACAAACGTAGATGCACCATGGGATCCCCAGATCCTCAAAGCGGTCGATTTGTGGCATCTTGATTCGATCTGGCAGCGTCACAGCGGCGCCGGTATAACCCGTCCTCAATGTCTGGGATGGACTTTACCCTTTGGGATTTCTTGAACAACTTTTCAAGCTCTCAACTTCAACGCTGTAGGGTCCCCTCGAACTCAAAGGGAGAGTCCGGTTGATTGATAGGAGTGGGTGCCTTGGATAGTTGAGGTAGAATTGGGGCGGAGCCGGCCTGTTGGGATTGTCTGTATCCTCCTGGACATTCTACACATTCGCCGTCTCCCCGGGTATTGGAACTCTTGGTGGGGGAGGAGCTTGGTGTGAAGCTGATGCTCCGGCTTGTTGCTGGAGTCTGGTGATTAGCTCTGCTTGCTGGGCCATGACCTCGGCCTGCTGTTTGGCAAATTCCGCTTGGCGGAGCGTCCTGCTGCATGATTTTCATACTTTCTTGGAGTTGGCGCACATCTCCTCCATCCCTGCCATACTGCCCTGATCTATTTGGACTACCGGTATGTCTATCTCTGGAGTAAAAGCAGATATCTCAACCCAACTGCACACAGGTGAGATGGATAATGACTTCTGATCCGAAGACTGTTGAACTGATAATCTGTGCCTGACTGGCCTTTTTACCCTGCCTCTGGCGAAGGAACACTGATTTGCCCTTGAACTGAATCTCTGACCTGACAAAGTCTATTGACACGAGTCCAGTGAACCTGGGGGATATCGGAGCCTGCTGAAGCTATGGTTCCAAGACTACCTTGCAAAAGAGAAAACAGACAGCACCTCAGCCTGATTTCACCAAACCAAAATGAGCAAAGCTGAATGACTGTGCCCCCCCTACATAATTCTGCCACAAGTTCTGCCTGTAAACTAATACCTCAGGTAAAACTGATTCCCAAATATTGGTACCCTCAGGCCTGATACCCAGACTTGCAAACTGATACATATTCCTGTAGAGACGCACTCTAAAAGCACATAGCAAGCAAGTGAGAGCGAAACACCCTATGGAGGGGTAAGGTTTCCCTGTCCTATTTTGTCAGGAGCTAGGGTTTCACTACGCACGCAGCGGTTTCAAACAACCTATAATCGGGTAAGCAACCAGTCCTAGCTTGGAATGGTCACTGTGGATTCCGAATATGCACTAGGTCGAATGGTCGAAAAGGGTGCCCCGGTAAAAATCAGGGTTTGTGTTCCCATCGTGGCAGAGCCGTAACCGGTCAGCCTTATGGCACGCAGCCTCCGGCAAACCGTTCAGGAATAGCAATGGAAAACACGGTGTCTTAGGCGCACCAATGCAAATGCAATGAAAGAAACACATAAGTGTAGTCAAAACAAGATATCATGAGTTCGAGTCAAGTTCTCTAACTCCCCAGCAGAGTCGCCAGAAACTGTAGACGTTCCCGAGCATCCCGGGAGGGAATCCCGTTTTGTTCATTGGGCTCACTACAGTTCAGGACTCAATGTCACGGTCCTGTGTCTAATCTCGCAGAGTGCAATGCAAGACCGATGAATCATCAAAGAGTCCAAATCCGGCAAATCGTTTTTGAAAACAGATTTTTTTGAAAGAAGTGCCAAACATGGACTGCTTTGCCAGATACAGAGTCGCCACCTAAATATTTATTTTGGGGGAATTTAGGAAACCCTGACTTTGCCTAAGGCCACGTGTCCGTCACCACCAAAGTTGACTCGGCTCGGGAACTTGGGTACGATTGGGGAAGGTCATCTCATGAGCACCCCCGCTCGCCGATCCGAAGATCGGCCTCTACTAACCATGATAACGAGTTTTGAATACATTATGTGCTTTTATTCTGGTTTATTAGCCTAGAATTACTATGTGATGCACACAACAAGTATAGACTAGATCGCTTGAGTTGGAACAAAACATTTCATGTTTGTTATTTGAAAATTGGTTTGATGATGCTACTCGGAAGTAGGCTAAAGAGTGGATTTGCCACCCTCGAGTGGGCTTTAGAAAACATGATTTTACCACAATCAAGTGGGCTTAAAACTCGCATTTCCATGAATTGTTCCAATTCTAGTAATCTAACCTTCACCACAGGCATTCAGGCAGTTATATCGTATAAGCACATAGCCTCATGGTAAGCATGCTATCATGGCAGTCACTCACACACATGCAAGGATGCTAAAGCATAAACACTTACCGAGTATACTCCAAGCCAAAGAAAGAAGCTAATTAGAAAACATGCATGAATCCTAACTATGCTGAAATGCCTAATGCAACACATGCGAAAATGCAACTACAATAGGCTCGGCTATTCTAAGATGGCATATGAGGTGCTACAGATAATATGTATTCAACTCGGAATTGAAAACAATGCAGTTAGTATGATGCGCCGAGCCCGGTGCATGCAATACAGATGAATGAATGCAAACATGCGAGCATAAGTATGCTAATTGAAACATGCCCTAAAACTAACCATCATTAGCTGGTAAATAAAAAGGGGGAAAGACGTGGGGTTGGAAGACATTCACACACGCACGCACACTTATTTACAACATTGCCCTCTCTCGGAGGGTCCGAAAGAATAATACAAATTAACTAACTAACAAGCTAATTAATTATTACACAACACTTAACTAATTAAATGAAGTAATTAAGCTAAGAAAGCAAGTAAAAGAGGCCTCGGAAGAGAGGATGATGAATGCATGCATGTTCGGTTTCGCTCGGAAATCCATCGCCATACTCATGCTGCCTCTGTTTACACTGCTCTGCACTTCTGAAAACTGCACAAGTCTCCAGGATGTTTCTGAACCACCTTCTGAGCACTGTGGAAGGTCACCGGCCAAAAGGCAAGGCCACCGGCCATGGGAAACTGGTCATCGACCATGTGTGAGGCTCTCGGCCAACAATGCATAGCCGGCCGGCACTGAAGATGGCCGACCAGCCATCTCTTTTGCAGAATCCTGTTTTGCTGCAAGCAGAGGGCAAACAGAGCATGTCAATGCATTTTCAAAGCAATGTTTGCACAACCACCCTCCTTATCATGTTTAAGACTCAAAGGAGTATGGTTTTCGACCCTCGGACCATCAATCACGCATTTCAATGCATGATGGCCAAAGAAGCCAAGTGTGCAACTCAATATGGAATGAAATGCACAAAACACATAAAGGGCCCGAACCCTCTATCATGATTGATTAAGAGCAAGAGATGAACACACAATGCCATGCAACCTAGGCAAGCAAGCGAGCATGCAAAATAACTCAAGTGTGCAACAAATCTAATGCAACATGAGCATGTTAACATGCAATATGCAATAGGCATACAACCTAAACATGTGGACATGTATAGCATGCAACAACATGCAAAATGAAACAAGCATGCAACATGGTGAGATGGACTTACACTAACATGGGTAGCTCAAGCATGCCAAAATCAGTGGCCAAATGAGATGAGAACAAGGCCCAAGGTTCATGCAAACATGCACAATGCAAGGGCTCCAAGCCTAAGGCACAAAATGCAACTCTCCAAGAGCAATGCAAGGATGAAACATGGCATACAATGGCATACATTCTAGCTCTAAAATGGCATACTAAATGATTCCAAAATGACTCCAAAGCATGGAAACACTCATGCTATGCATGCTAGAAGGCTCAAATTCCGAAACTAGTGAAGCACATTTCACTATAGGTATACAAAGCAATGCTCAAATGGAAAAACCAGCCCCAAACAAATCCTAGCCAGGTCCAAGACAGTAGCAAAATGGCCTAAAATGATGGCTCGGAATGCATAACGATGAAGCTCATGCAATGGCCGGTAAATGAGGCATTTCAAGCATAACTCTCAAACGCATTTAAAGAGTGAAAATCATGGAATATGGCATACATGTAAGCTCTGAAATATGATGTGCAATGGCCCCGAAACATGAAACACCTCAGTATATGCATGCAATAGACCTCGAAACTCAAAGCTAAGCATGGACATTGTACTACAAGCATGCAAAACAAGCATCATTCGACCAAGAGGCCTAATAACAGAACTAAGGCCCAAAATATGAACAAAACATCTTTGAAGCATGGCCAAAATGTGCTAGAATGGAGGGCCAAAACAACATGCATTCTAAGCTAGTAAGCATGAGTTACACTACAAGCATATGAAGCATGTGAGGGACTACCAAACCAGCCAAAAACAAAAGCATGGCATGCCAAATGATGGCCAAAAGCCCACTGAAACATGACCCCTACATGCAAGAATGAGGTGCTACTTTGATAAGCTATGAATGGGATTACTCTACACATGCAAGAGGCAAGTCCAAGGTGACCAAACCAGCCCTAGACAGAGTCTAGGAAGGTCCTAAAAGTCACCAAAAATGGCCTGAAACAAGGCTTGGAAGCATGCAAATATGGGCTCCTTTGTTAGGCCAACAATGCTAGTAAACAAGACAAGGGGTGAGAGGGTCACCCCTCTCTGATTTTGGGGCTCAAAACAGTATGCTAGCCACTGAAAATCCACTGGATTTCAGTGGCTAGAAGGCCAAACAAAGCTCACTTCAAAGGCCTAGATGCATGGCTCAAAACAAGATGAAAACAAGCATGCAAGGGGGTAGATGACCCCTAACAGAAAAAATGATCTGAAACAAACTTCAAGAGGAGCTCAAAATAAGACTTTTTCAGTTTATGAAAAGCCCAAATATGCTTGCAAATAGAGCTAAGATATGAAGCAAAATAGGGACGAAAAGGGAATAAGAGAGTTACCCTGGTAGCCAAGAAAGACAACAACTTCTGGACCAAGAAAGTGGCTCCTCAACCTCTGAAAATAAGCTCCAAGGTGCTTAGATGGATGATGGAGAAGTGTGGTTGTGAGGTGTAGTGCAATGGGGCCAAGAACTAGCACTTTTGGGACCAAAATAGAGAGGTGTATAGAGATAGGTGTATGTATACCTTGGCCAAAAATATGAACCTTTACTAATGAGGGAGAGAGCTTCTCTTATAGGAGAACAAAGGTCCAAGCTTCCTAAAGAAGCTAAAGCAAAAAGGGTCAAGCTTCTTGGAGAAACTAAAAAAGGTTCAACCTTCTTGGAGAAGCTAGAGCAAAGGTTCAAAAGATTCAAGCTTCCTCAGAAGGTAAAAACCAATGGGTTCAAAAGGTTCAAGCTTCCTCCGAAGCAAAACAAAGGTTCAAAGGTTCAGCTTCCTCAAGAAGCTAAAACCAAGGTTCAAAAGGTCAAGCTTCCTCAAGAAGCTAAAAACCAAGGGTTCAAAAGGGTCAAGCTTCCTCAAGAAGCTAAAACAAAGATTTAAAAGGTTCAAGCTTCCTCAAGAAGCTAAAACAAGGGTGCAAATCCTCCATACACGTGTATGGAGGGCAGGGTCTGTGCTTACCAGCTGGCATGCATAATGCCTGAAAAAGGAAAAGAAAAGGTCTCGGCCAGAAAAAGTGACCGATCGACCAAAACAATGGCCAGCCGACCAAAAACATTGCCTACCGGCCAACACCTTTGGCCGGTAGCAAGAAAACAAGGCCGGTGGCCTCAAGCCATGGCCGGTGAGGTGTGGGGATGGCCAACAAACCATTCCCTGCCCTCAAAAGCAAAAAAACACAAGTGTTTGGTTTATAACCAAGCACAAAACAAACAAGTCAAGAGGTCTTGTGGCAAGGCGCACGGCCGAAACCTCCAAGAACTCAAGACGAACACGAACATGGATAATCATCGAGTGTTCAAACGATGACGTCCAAGTCTTGAGGACGGTCAAAAATGGGGTGTCTACAGTTGCCTCTCTTTGACAGAACTCGAAAGTCATAATAATGACGGGAGTGAATGCCAATGCCCAGAGACGACCCATTTTTGACAAGGCCAAAGACTTAGACAAAGCATACATGCTACCGATAAAGATATGCACCCGAAGGCAGGGGCAAAATGCAAGACAATGCACAAAGCCGAGTATAACTTATGATCATGCAAAGGATGCTGTAATGAAGCAAATCATGCAACAGTTTTAAGCAAGCAAATTCAAACCAAGCTACATTTCATGCAGAAGGGATGTAAGAAAATTATGCAATTTTCACAAACATGTGTGATAGATACATAAAGGTGAACGAAGTGTGATAGATACACTAAGTGGACAAGCATGTGTGATAGATACACATAGTGAAGAGAGTGTGATGGATATGCTTATATGAATAAAGTGTGATTGATACACTAAGTGAAGCAGAGTGTGATAGATACACAAAGCAAGACGAGTGTGATGGATACACTAAGCAAATATGTGATAGATACACTAAGTGAACGTGTGTGGTGGATACACAAGGGGAGCGTGTGATAGATACAGAAAGTGAACGTGTGATAGATACACAAAGCGAGCATAGTGTGATAGATACACTATATGAGCGTGTGATAGATACACAAAGGTGAGCATGTGATAGATACACTAAAGGTGAACTACAAAGTGTGATAGATGCACTAAGTGAACAAAGTATGATAAATACACTAAAGGTTAACACAAAGTGTGATAGATGCACTGAGTGAACAAGTATGATAGATACACTAAAGGTGGACACAAAGTGAGATAGATGCACTGAGTGAACAAGTGTGATGGATACCAAAAGGTGGACACAAAGTGTGATAGATGCACTGAGTGAACAAGTGTGATGGATACACAAAGGTGAACACAAAGTGTGATAGATGCACTAAGCGAACAAAGTGTTGATTGATACACTAAATAAATAAAGTGTGATTGATACACTAAAGGTGAACACAAAGTGTGATAGATGCACTAAGTGAACAAAGTGTGATGGATACACAAAAGTGAACACAAAGTGTGATAGATGCACTAAGCGAACAAAGTGTGATCGATACACTAAATAAATAAAGTGTGATTGATACACTAAGGGTGAACACAAAGTGTGATAGATGCACTAAGTGAACAAAGTGTGATGAATACACAAAAGGTGAACACAAAGTGTGATAGATGCACTAAGTGAACAAAGTGTGGTGGATACACAAAAGGTGAACACAAAGTGTGATAGAAGCACTAAGCGAACAAAGTGTGATTGATACACTAAATAAATAAAGTGTGATTGATACACTAAAGGTGAACACAAAGTGTGATAGATGCACTAAGTGAACAAAGTGTGATCGATACACTAAATAAATAAAGTGTGATTGATACACTAAAGGAACAGAGTGTGATTGATACACTAAAGGTAATGAAGTGTGATGGATACACTAAAGTAAATGAGGTGAATATGTGCGTGATAGATACGCAAAATGAGGATGTGTGTGTTAGATACAGAAAGTGAGAATATGTGTGATAGATACAGAAAATGAGAATGTGTGTGATAGATACAGAAAATGAAAGAAGTGTGATTGATACACTAAATGAAGAGAGTGTGATTGATACACTAAATAAATGAAGTGTGATTGATACACTAACTGAATGAAGTGTGATTGATACACTAAATAAATGATCTCAAACGGAACTTCTTTGAATGAACCGTACATACAATATCGTGCATGAATGAGAAAGAAACTTGATAGGTATAATGCAATACAATGCCTGATGTTTAAGGAATGCAATAAACAAACCTAACGGCGCTTTAGAAAGCACCTCATGGGGTGAGTGGCGATAAACCGCTCTACTCTGACGGGGATCTCCCCTCGTGTTCTTCAAACACTTACCTTCAACTTACAGTACAAAGGCTCTGAAATATTGACAAGGGTTCTTCCCGTAGAACACTTTGGATGCTGCCTTTCTTCCTGATCATATTCACAACTTTCCCTAGGGACTCATTGCGAACACAGCCAAGATGCCTCTGGCAGGGAATGGTACTCAGGGAGAGCACTTTTGATCGCCATTCTGGCTTGAAACGGGCTTGATCTTGAGCTTGAGGTAGAGGCGCATTCATGATTCGGAGCATTGGCAAGACCCTAAAGAGGTACACACGGAATGTAATCTCGGAACTTACTGAAGTTGAAATAAACTCAGATACCCGACATTTTCCCTCTTTTCTTTTGCTTTGCAGTCTGGAACCTATATAGCTTCAGATAGGTCCTGGTTTTACTATTCCCGCATGACCTGGGTTGAACCCTACGGTTTTACAAAAGAACGAATCTTGTTTTGCACAGATGTGGAGAACGGCACGGCACTCGGAGCACAAAACGATTTTATTTTTGAAATTGAGAGATGAGTTTTTAACTAGTATTGAGCCTATGACTGAACACAACGCACTACGACTCAACAACGGAAAATAAAAGGTAAACGACCTAAACACATCGACTAACACTCGAGACGACTCAAAACAAGAATCGAGATAAAGCAAAAACACACGACACTCAGACGTGCACAGGGAGCCTGTTTCTCTGGGTATTGTTTCCCACCCTTTCTCATTTGTGATTCTCACATCACTCGGCCCTCAGGCTCTGTTTTTTGCTGAAAAAGCCCTGTTCCTCACTTTTTCTCTCAGCGTACATCTCTCTATTCTTTAATCTCTCATTTTTTATCCCTCCCCTGGGTGGTTGATGGGTAAACAAGAAGTTGCAGGCTCTTGCCCCTAGCATTCTGCTAAATTCTTTTCTTCTGCACACAAAGTGAACTTTCCCGCAGGGGGTTGCGCTACAACTGGGTGTGTAGCAAATCTGCAGCTGACATCGGTTGACGATGTTCTGTTGGGGAGTTTGGACATGATCAAATGTGTCCAGACGAGGGAGTGGAATATCTTGATCCATTCCAGTTCATGCTTCGCACTTGGCTTGATACCTCGTTGCTTGGAGGATGTTGAGAGCTTTCAGCCCTTTTCTGTTAGCTTCCGCTATGCCCTTCCTGGCGAATAGGGTGCCCTTTCCGGCAAGTATGGTGCCCTTTCTGCCAAATGCATTGACAACGGGGGAAAAGACAGGAAGCTTGACTCAACTGTGCCCCTAGTTCATCATTTTGACCATTTTTTTGTTTTTGGCTTTTTTACTAAACAATTTTGACCAAAATGAGAGTTAGATTAACATGCTTGTTCAATTTTCTGATTTAAAATCATGCAAGTCAGGCTATGAGCACTGAAAATTTTCCTTTTTGGGTCCAAGAAATGGTCCAGTTTTGAAAAAAATGGAATACTTTTCGAGAAAATTAGCCACCTCAGTAAAAATTCTCAAAAACTATTTTTTGCAAACGGCCATTGCTCGACGAGCATGGAACCTACTCTTGAGATGCACAACCTCAGATCCGAAGGAGAATTGCCCCTTGTTGGAATGGCACTGCATGGCAACGAAAAGTTGCCCCTTGTTTGAATAGCACCACGGCACACTGTATGGCAACGGAAAGTTGCCCCTTGTTTGGATAGCACCGTAGCGCATTGTAATCAGTCCTCAGAGTGACAATCACAACCGAACTCTCGGATACAGAGGAGGCAAAGATGATCAAAACCATTACATGGACACAATCGATTTGGAAGTGTGTATGGATGGATTTCAGAATGAAGTTGCCTACGTATCCCAAACATGGGAATCAAGCCTTACGTAGTTCAGGGTTAAGGTACACTCGGGTATTAACCTCTCCTTTTGCGCTCTAACTTTTGCCAAGGCCGCCCTTCTGGGTTTTCAACCTTGCGAGCTATGTTTTTCTTTTCTTTTCAATTCTTTTCATTTCTTTCTTCTTTTCTCTTTTTCATCTTTTCCTTTCATTTTCTTCATTTTTCTTTTTTTTTTTTTTTCATTCTTTGCATTTTTCTTTTTTTTGTTCTTTTTGTTCTTTTTCTTGCTCTAACTTCTGCCTGGCTCGCCCTTCCAGGTTTTCAGCCCCGCGAGCCTCTCAAGGGTAAAAGTGTAGCTTTGTCCATGTCAAATGGTTTTGAGATCTTGAAGTCATCTGAATCTAGGAGAATGGCTGCTGTTCGCTGACGATGCAGGAATCCATCCAATGGGGGGGCTGAATTTGCTTCTAGTGTTGTGGATAGGAACTCGGTTATCCTTCAGCAATACTTTCTTCTTTCCTCCTTCTGGGATTTGGCATTCTTGCCGATCTTCGTCTTTGACTCTTCGAGCACATCTGACATTTTTTGCCCCTAGTTTGAGGGGTGCTCCTGATCTAGCTTCACAAGCTTCTTGATCTAACTTTCTTGCCCCTAGTTCGCGGGCTGCTTCAAATCTGGCCACACAGGCCTCACATTGTGGTCAGCCGTTGAACATTCTGAATCCAAGTTCAAGGTTTGAAAGCAAAAGGGGTCGAGTCTCGAGGCTGAGAGTGATCCTAGGCTACGCAATCTCAAGAGCGATTCCACACAGGTCTTCGCAGGCCGGCGCAAAACATTTTTTGAAATTTTTTAAGAAAGCGACTAGTCGCTCGCGCTGAAGACAATGCGAAACCAATCTAGATCAAGCCAGGATCCTTCTCAGTACTCACATTAACTAGCATGATCCCAATCATTAAGGGCTTAGCATGCCTCTCTTTCTCTCAATTGATCAAAATTTTGCAAACCCGAGGAATTCCTTCCTCTTCTTTTCAACACATTATTCGAAAAGTTTTGAAAAACTTAGGTCAATGCAATGATTTCAAGGCACAGAAGAGCAGGCGAAATGTACTGCCGTTTCATTCAAGTTTGCTGGCACAGCAGGCTCAAAATAGCAATACGCACAAAAACATGACAGCCACAGCTGTTTCGATTAGATCTCCTGGTGTAACTGGCTCCCCGGCAGAAACAGACTCAAAAGAAAGTGAAAACACAAAACAAAATAATGATATCCGAGGTAATGCCCCCGGGATCACCCGACTCTAACAAAACAGGACTGACTCGATACAACAAGACAGACCCAACTGACTCAGTAAGAAAAGATTGACTCTGCACAAAAAGACTGACTCAATACAACACAACAAGACTGACTCAATACCCAAGTCAGAAAATACAAAAAACCAGCATTCACAAATGCTCAAAACAGTGCGTGCCATATGCCACATCTGGAGTAAACTGAGTGCCGCCCGCAGGTGGTTCATCCCCCGATCACATAGTCACATTATCCCCCATAAGTTCACTGATCAAGTGCCGATAGACTTTGCAAGACTGGCGCAGCGAGGACCCTGTTGTCAAACAGATCCTGTACATCATGGCGCAGACGAAAGCAACCGTCAGTGTCATGACCGGTTTGTTGATGGTAGGCACAGTACTTAGTCTGGTCATGCTTTGGAGGGAGAGGATCGGGTAGTGGCCGTTTTTCCAACGGTTTTAGATAGCCTTTCCGGAGAAAGGCCTCTAGAGCCTTTGACAAAGGCATATAAAGTGGGGTAAAAACCCTCTTGACTCGAGGTGGATATTTGGTTTTTTGCGAGCTACTTCCGGACGCACCGGTGAATGGGGTAGCCGTTTTTGATGTGGTGGTGGTGACCATGCCCACTTCAGAAGATCTTGCAGCTGCATTACCACTGGTGGTCGCATTCGAACTGCGGAAAAACGCCCTCCTGGGCTGCTCCTTCTCCTGGTCAATGAGGCCCAGCCTCATAGCGTCCTCGATTTGCACCCCCATCTCGTGTAAATCTGAAAAGGTGGGGGAAAGGGAGAACAATCATTTTCTGCATAAGCTTGGGCTGGAGATTGCGCACAATCATCCGAATATGATCTTTGTTAGTGGGCCTAGTGGTCATCATTGAGGCCTTGGCCCTCCACTGGGTTACGAAGTCAGAAAAACTCTCCTTAGGCTCCTGCCTAGTCGTCTGAGATCACGGGTTGTGATCTCGATCTTGTATTATAGGAGTACTGAGCGACAAAAGCCTCAGCCATCTCATCCCAATTCCTCTTAACATCGTCTTCCATTTTGCGTACCAGATGGCCGCACACCCGACAGGGTCCGGCCGAATAAAGAAAGCTTTGTAGTCTGGTGAGGCCCATCGGCCTTAATATGTCTGAAAACAAACGTAGATGCACCATGGATCCCAGATCCATCAAAGCGGTCGATTTGTGGCATCTTAAACCGATCTGGCAGCGTCACAGCTGCGCCGTATACCCGTCCTCAATGTCTGGGATGGACTTTACCCTTGGGATTTCTTGAACAACTTTTTCAAGCTTGCTCAACTTCAACGCTGTAGGGTCCACCTCGAACTCAAAGGGAGAGTCGGTTGATTGATAGGAGTGGGTGCCTTGGAAGTTGAGGTAGAATTGGGGGCGGAGCCGGCCCTGTTGGGATGTCTGTATCCTCCTGGACATTCTGGACATTCGCCGTCTCCCCGGGTATTGGAACTCTTGGTGGGGGAGGAGCTTGGTGTGAAGCTGATGCTCCGGCTTGTTGCTGGAGTCTGGTGATTAGCTCTGCTTGCTGGGCCATGACCTTGGCCTGCTGTTTGGCAAATTCCGCTTGGCGGACAGCGTCCTGCTGTATGATTTTCATACTTTCTTGGAGTTGGCGCACCATCTCCTCCATCCCTGCCATACTGCCCTGATCTATCTGGACTACTGGTATGTCTATCTCTAGAGTAAAAGCAGATATCTCAACCCAACTGCACACAGGTGAGATGGATAATGACTTCTGATCCGAAGACTGTTGAACTGATGATCTGTGCCTGACTGGCCTTTTTACCCTGCCTCTAGCGAAGGAACACTGATTTGCCCTTGAACTGAATCTCTGACCTGACAAAGTCTATTGACACGAGTCCAGTGAACCTGGGGGATATCGGAGCCTGCTGAAGCTATGGTTCCAAGACTACCTTGCAAAAGAGAAAACGACAGCACCTCAGCCTGATTTCACCAAAACCAAAATGAGCAAAGCTGAATGACTGTGCCCCCCTACATAATTCTGCCACAAGTTCTGCCTGTAAACTGATACCCTCAGGTAAAACTGATTCCCAAATATTGGTGCCCTCAGGCCTGATACCCAGACTTGCAAACTGATACATGCATTCCTGTAGAGACGCACTCTAAAAGCACATAGCAAGCAAGTGAGAGCGAAAACACCCCTATAGAGGGGTATGGTTTCCCTGTCCTATTTTGTCAGGAGCTAGGGTTTCACTACGCACGCAGTGGTTTCAAACAACCTATAATCGGGTAAGCAACCAGTCCTAGCTTGGAATGGTCACTATGGATTCCGAATATGCACTAGGTCGAATGGTCGAAAAGGGTGCCCCGGTAAAAATCAGGGTTTGTGTTCCCATCGTGGCAGAGCCCGTAACCGGTCAGCCTTATGGCATGCAGCCTCCGGCAAACCGTTCAGGAATAGCAGATGGAAAACACGGTGTCTTAGGCGCACCAATGCAAATGCAATGCAAAGAAACACATAAGTGTAGTCAAAACAAGATATCATGAGTTCGAGTCAAGTTCTCTAACTCCCCAGCAGAGTCGCCAGAAACTGTAGACGTTCCCGAACGTCCCGGGAGGGAATCCCGTTTTGTTCATTGGGCTCACTACAGTTCAGGACTCAATGTCACGGTCCTGTATCTAATCTCGCAGAGTACAATGCAAGATCGATGAATCATCAACTAGTCCAAATCCGGCAAATCGTTTTTTGAAAACAGATTTTTTTGAAAGAAGTGCCAAACATGGACTGCTTTGCCAGATACAGAGTCGCCACCTAAATATTTATTTTGGGGGAATTTAGGAAACCCTGACTCTTGCCTAAGGCCACGTGTCCGTCACCCAAAGTTGCCTCGGCTCGGGAACTTGGGTACGATTGGGGAAGGTCATCTCATGAGCACCCCCGCTCGCCGATCCGAAGATCGGCCTCTACTAACCATGATAACGAGTTTTGAATACATTATGTGCTCTTATTCTGGTTTATTAGCCTAGAATTACTATGTGATGCACACAGCATACAAGTATAGACTAGATCGCTTGAGTTGGAACAAAACATTTCATGTTTGTTTATTTGAAAATGGTTTGATGATGCTACTCGCAAGTAGGCTAAGACGTGGATTTGCCACCCTCGAGTGGGCTTTAGAAAACATGATTTTACCACAATCAAGTGGGCTTAAAACTCGCATTTCAATGAATTGTTCCAATTCTAGTAATCTAACCTTCACCCACAGGCATTCAGGCAGTTATATCATATAAGCACATAGCCTCATGGTAAGCATGCTATCATGGCAGTCACTCACACACATGCAAGGATGCTAAAGCATAAACACTTACCGATTACTCCAAGCCAAAGAAAGAAGCTAATTAGAAAACATGCATGAATCCTAACTATGCTGAAATGCCTAATGCAACACATGCGAAAATGCAACTACAATAGGCTCGGCTATTCTAAGATGGCATATGAGGTGCTACAGATAACATGTATTCAACTCGGAATTAAATACAATGCAGTTAGTATGATGCGCCGAGCCCGGTGCATGCAATACAGATGAATGAATGCAAACATGCGAGCATAAGTATGCTAATTGAAACATGCCCTAAAACTAACCATCATAAGCTGGTAAATAAAAAGGGGGAAAGACGTGGGGTTGGAAGACATTCACACACGCACGCACACTTATTTACAACATTGCCCTCTCTCGGAGGGTCCGAAAGAATAATACAAATTAACTAACTAACAAGCTAATTAATTATTACACAACACTTAACTAATTAAATGAAGTAATTAAGCTAAGAAAGCAGTAAAGAGGCCTCGGGAAGAGGGATGAATGCATGCATGTTCGGTTTCGCTCGGAAATCCATCGCCATACTCATGCTGCCTCTGTTTACACTGCTCTGCACTTCTGAAAACTGCACAAGTCTCCAGGATGTTTCTGAACCACCTTCTGAGCACTGTGGAAGGTCACCGGCCAAAAGGCAAGGCCACCGGCCATGGAAAACTGGTCATCGACCATGTGTGAGGCTCTCGGCCAACAATGCATAGCCGGCCGGCACTGAAGATGGCCGACCAGCCATCTCTTTCTGCAGAATCCTGTTTTGCTGCAGTAGAGGGCAAACAGAGCATGGCAATGCATTTTCAAAGCAATGTTTGCACAACCACCCTCCTTATCATGTTTAAGACTCAAAGGAGTATGGTTTTCGACCCTCGGACTATCAATCACGCATTTCAATGCATGATGGCCAAAGAAGCCAAGTGTGCAACTCAATATGGAATGAAATGCACAAAACACATAAAGGGCCCGAACCTCTATCATGATTGATCAAGAGGCAAGAGATGCACACACAATGCAATGCAACCTAGGCAAGCAAGCAAGCATGCAAATAACTCAAGTGTGCAACAAATCTAATGCAACATGAGCATGTTAACATGCAATATGCAATAGGCATACAACCTAAACATGTGGACATGTATAGCATGCAACAACATGCAAAATGAAACAAGCATGCAACAACATGGTGAGATGGACTTACACTAACATGGGTAGCTCAAGCATGCCAAAATCAGTGGCCAAATCAGTGGCCAAATGAGATGAGAACAAGGCCCAAGATTCATGCAAACATGCACAATGCAAGGGCTCCAAGCCTAAGGCACAAAATGCAACTCTCCAAGAGCAATGCAAGGATGAAACATGGCATACAATGGCATACATTCCAGCTCTAAAATGGCATACTAAATGATTCCAAAATGACTCCGAAGCATGCAAACACTCATGCTATGCATGCTAGAAGGCTCAAATACCGAAACTAGTGAAGCACACTTCACTATAGGTATACAAAGCAATGCTCAAATGGCAAAACCAGCCCCAAACAGATCCTAGCCAGGTCCAAGACAGTAGCAAAATGGCCTAAAATGATGGCTCGGAATGCACAAAGATGAAGCTCATGCAATGGCCGGTAAATGAGGCATTTCAAGCATAACTCTCAAACGCATTTAAAGAGTGAAAATCATGGGAATATGGCATACATGTAAGCTCTGAAATATGATGTGCAATGGCCCCGAAACATGAAAACACCTCAGTATATGCATGTAATAGACCTCGAAACTCAAAGCTAAGCATGGACATTGTACTACAAGCATGCAAAACAAGCATCATTCGACCAAGAGGCCTAAAAACAGAACTAAGGCAGCCCAAAATATGAACAAAACATCTTTGAAGCATGGCCAAAATGTGCTAGAATGGAGGGCCAAAACAACATGCATTCTAAGCTAGTAAGCATGAGTTACACTACAAGCATATGAAGCATGTGAGGGACTACCAAACCAGCCAAAAAAAAAAGCATGGCATGCCAAATGATGGCCAAAAGCCCACTGAAACATGACCCCTACATGCAAGAATGAGGTGCTACTTTGATAAGCTATGAATGGGATTACTCTACACATGCAAGAGGCAAGTCCAAGGTGACCAAACCAGCCCTAGACAGAGTCTAGACAGGTCCTAAAAGTCACCAAAAATGGCCTGAAACAAGGCTTGGAAGCATGCAAATATGGGCTCCTTTGTTAGGACAACAATGCTAGTAAACAAGACAAGGGGTGAGAGGGTCACCCTCTCTGATTTTGGGCTCAAAACAGTATGCTAGCCACTAAAATCCACTGGATTTCAGTGGCTAGAAGGCCAAACAAAGCTCACTTCAAAGGCCTAGATGCATGGCTCAAAACAAGATGAAAACAAGCATGCAAGGGGGTAGATGACCCCTAACAGAAAAATGATCTGAAACAAACTTCAAGAGGAGCTCAAAATAAGACTTTTTTCAGTTTATGACAAAGCCCAAATATGCTTGCAAATAGAGCTAAGATATGAAGCAAAATAGGGACCAAAAGGGGAATAAGAGAGTTACCCTGGTAGCCAAGAAAGACAGCAACTTCTGGACCAAGAAAGTGGCTCCTCAACCTCTGAAAATAAGCTCCAAGGTGCTTAGATGGATGATGGAGAAGTGTGGTTGTGAGGTGTAGTGCAATGGGGCCAAGAACCTAGCACTTTTGGGACCAAAATAGAGAGGTGTATAGAGATAGGTGTATGTATGCCTTGGCCAAAAATCTGAACCTTTACTAATGAGGGAGAGAGCTTCTCTTATAGGAGAACAAAGGTCCAAGCTTCCTAAAGAAGCTAAAGTAAAAAGGGTCAAGCTTCTTGAGGAAGCTAGATCAAAGGGGTCAAGCATCCTCTAGAAGCTAAGAAAGGTTCAAGCTCCTCTTAGAAGCTTGGAGCAAAGGGTCAAGCTTCTTCAAGAAGCTAAAAAAGGTTCAAGCTTCTTGGAGAAGCTAAAAAAGGTTCAAGCTTCTTGGAGAAGCTAAAAAAGGTCAAGCTTCTTGGAGAAGCTAGAGCAAAGGTTCAAAAGATTAAAGCTTCCTCAAGAAGCTAAAAACCAACGGTTCAAAAGGTTCAAGCTTCCTCAAGAAGCCAAAACAAAGGTTCAAAAGGTTCAAGCTTCCTCAAGAAGCTAAAAACCAAGGGTTCAAAAGGTTCAAGCTTCTTAAGAAGCTAAAACAAAGGTTCAAAAGGTTCAAGCTTCCTCAAGAAGCTAAAACAAGGGTGCAAATCCTCCATACACGTGTATGGAGGGCAGGGTCTGTGCTTACCAGCTGGCATGCATAATGCCTGAAAAAGGTAGAAAAAAGGTCTCGGCCAGAAAAAGTGACCGATCGACCAAAACAATGGCCGGCCGACCAAAAACATTGCCGACCGGCCAAAACCTTTGGCCGGTAGTAAGAAAACAGGGCCAGTGGCCTCAAGCCATGGCCGGTGAGGTGTGGAGATGGCCAACAAACCATTCCCTGCCCTCAAAAGCAAAAAAACACAAGTGTTTGGTCCATAACCAAGCACAAAACAAACAAGTCAAGAGGTCTTGAGGCAAGGCGAGCGACCGAAACCTCCGAGAACTCAAGACGAACACGAACATGGATAATCATCGAGTGTTCAAACGATGACGTCCAAGTCTTGAGGACGGTCAAAAATGGGGTGTCTACAGTTGCCCCTCTTTGACAGAACTCGAAAGTCATAATAATGAGGGGAGTGAATGTCAAAGCCCAGAGACGACCCATTTTTGAGAAGGCCGAAGACTTAGACAAAGCATACAAGCTACTGATAAAGATATGCACCCAAAGGCAGGGGCAAAATGCAAGACAATGCACAAAGCTGAGCATAACTTATAATCATGCAAAGGATGCTGTAATGAAGCAAATCATGCAACAGTTTTAAGCAAGCAAATTCAAACCAAGCTACATATCATGCAGAAAGGATGTAAGAAAATTATGCAATTTTCACGAACATGTGTGATAGATACATAAAGGTGAACGAAGTGTGATAGATACACTAAGTGGACAAGCATGTGTGATAGATACACATAGTGAAGAGAGTGTGATGGATATGCTTATATGAATAAAGTGTGATTGACACACTAAGTGAAGCAGAGTGTGATAGATACACAAAGCGAAACGAGTGTGATGGATACACTAAGCAAATATGTGATAGATACACTAAGTGAACGTGTGTGGTGGATCCACAAAGGGAGCGTGTGATAGATACACAAAGTGAACGTGTGATAGATACACAAAGTGAACGTGTGATAAAGAAACTTGATAGGTATAATGCAATACAATGCATGATGTTTAAGGAATGCAATAAACAAACCTAACGGCGCTTTAGAAAGCACCTCATGGGGTGAGTGGCGATAAACCGCACTACTCTGACGGGGATCTCCCCTCGTGTTCTTCAAACACTTACCTTCAACTTACAGTACAAAGGCTCTGAAATATTGACAAGGGTTCTTCCCATAGAACACTTTGGATGCTGCCTTTCTTCCTGATCATATTCATAACTTTCCCTAGGGACTCATTGCGAACACAGCCAAGATGCCTCTGACAGGGAATGGTACTTAGGGAGAGCACTTTTGATCGCCATTCTGGCTTGAAACGGGCTTGATCTTGAGCTTGAGGTAGAGGCGCATTCATGCTTCGGAGCATTGGCAAGACCCTGAAGAGGTACACACGGAATGTAATCTCGGAACTTACTGAAGTTGAAATAAACTCAGATACCCGACATTTTCCCTCTTTTCTTTTGCTTTGCAGTCTGGAACCTATATAGCTTCAGATAGGTCCTGGTTTTACTATTCCCGCATGACTTGGGTTGAACCCTACGGTTTTACAAAAGAACGAATCTTGTTTTGCACAGATGTGGAGAACGGCACGGCACTCGGAGCACAAAACGATTTTATTTTTGAAATTGAGAGATGAGTTTTTAACTGGTATTGAGCCTACGACTGAACACAGCGCACTACGACTCAACAACGGAAAACAAAAGGTAAACAACCTAAACACATCGAGTAACACTCGAGACGACTCAAAACAAGAATCGAAATAAAGCAAAAACACACGACACTCAGACGTGCACAGGGAGCCTGTTTCTCTGGGTATTGTTTCGTACCCTTTCTCATTTGTGATTCTCACATCACTCGGCCCTCAGGCTCTGTTTTTTGCCGCAAAATCCCTGTTCCTCACTTTTTCTCTCAGTGCACATCTCTCTATTCTTTAATCTCTCATTTTTTATCCCTCCCCTGGGTGGTTGATGGGTAAACAAGAAGTTACAGGCTCTTGCCCCTAGCATTCTGCTAAATTCTTTTTCTTCTGCACACAACAGTGAACTTTCCCGCAGAGGGGTTGCGCTACAACTGGGTGTGTAGCAAATCTGCAGCTGACATCGGTTGACGATGTTCTGTTGGGGAGTTTGGACATGATCAAATGTGTCCAGACGAGGGAGTGGAATATCTTGATCCATTCCAGTTCATGCTTCGCACTTGGCTTGATACCTCGTTGCTTGGAGGATGTTGAGAGCTTTCAGCCCTTTTCTGTTAGCTGCCACTATGCCCTTCCTGGCGAATAGGGTGCCCTTTCCGGCAAGTATGGTGCCCTTTCTGGCAAATGCATTGACAACGGGGGAAAAGACAGGAAGCTTGACTCAACTGTGCCCCTAGTTCATCATTTTGACCATTTTTTTGTTTTTGGCTTTTTTACTAAAACAATTTTAACCAAAATGAGAGTTAGATTAACATGCTTGTTCAATTTTCTGATTTAAAATCATGCAAGTCAGGCTATGAGCACTGAAAATTTTCCTTTTTGGGGTCCAAGAAATGGTCCAGTTTTGAAAAAAATGGAATACTTTTCAAGAAAATCAGTCCACCTCAGTAAAAATTCTCAAAAACTATTTTTGCAAACGGCCATTGCTCGACGAGCGTGGAACCTACTCTTGAGATGCACAACCTCAGATCCGAAGGAGAATTGCCCCTTGTTGGAACGACACTGCATGGCAACAGAAAGTTGCCCCTTGTTTGAATAGCACCACGGCACACTGTATGGCAACAGAAAGTTGACCCTTGTTTGGATAGCACCGCAGCGCATTGTAATCAGTCCTCAGAGTGACGATCACAACCGAACTCTCGGATACAGAGAAGGCAAAGATGATCAAAACCATTACATGGACACAATCGATTTGGAAGTGTTTATGGCTGGACTTCAGAATGAAGTTGCCTACGTATCCCAAATATGGGAATCAAGCCTTACGTAGTTCCGGGTTACGGTACACTCGGGTATTAACCTCTCCTTTTGCGCTCTAACTTTTGCCAAGGCCGCCCTTCTGGGTTTTCAACCTTGCGAGCTATGTTTTTCTTTTCTTTTCAATTCTTTTCATTTCTTTCTTCTTTTCTCTTTTTCATCTTTTCCTTCATTTTCTTCATTTTTCTTTTTCCTTTTTTTTTTTTTTCATTCCTTGCATTTTTCTTTTTTTTGTTCTTTTTGTTCTTTTTCTTGCTCTAACTTCTGCCTGGCTCGCCCTTCCAGGTTTTCGGCCCAGCGAGCCTCTCAAGGGTAAAAGTGTAGCTTTGTCCATGTCAAATGGTTTTGAGATCTTGAAGTCATCTGAATCCAGGAGAATGGCTGATGTTCGTTGACGATGCAGGAGTCCATCCAATGGGGGGGCTGAATTTGCTCCTAGTGTTGTGGATAGGAACTCGGTTATCCTTCAGCAATACTTTCTTCTTTCCTCCCTTCTGGGATTTGGCATTCTTGCCGATCTTCGTCTTTGACTCTTCGAGCACATCTAACATTTTTGCCCCTAGTTTGAGGGGTGCTCCTGATCTAGCTTCACAAGCTTCTTGATCTAACTTTTCTTGCCCCTAGTTCGCGGGCTGCTTCAAATCTGGCCACACAGGCCTCACATTGTGGTCAGCCGTTGAACATTCTGAATCTAAGTTCAACATTTGAAAGCAAAAGGGGTCGAGTCTCGAGGCTGAGAGTGATCCTAGGCTACGCAATCTCAAGAGCGATTCCACACAGATCTTCGCAGGCCGGCGCAAAACATTTTTTGAAAATTTTTTAAGAAAGCGACTAGTCGCTCGCGCTGAAGACAATGCGAAACCAATCTAGATCAAGCCAGGATCCTTCTCAGTACTCACATTAACAAGCATGATCCCAATCATTAAGGGCTTAGCATGCCTCTCTTTCTCTCAATTGATCAAAATTTGCAAAACCCGAGGAATTCCTTCCTCTTCGTTTTCAACACATTATTCGAAAAGTTTTGAAAAACTTAGGTCAATGCAATGATTTCAAGGCACAGAAGAGCAGGCGAAATGTACTGCCGTTTCATTCAAGTTTGCTGGCACAGCAGGCTCAAAATAGCAATACGCACAAAAACATGACAGCCACAGCTGTTTCAATTAGATCTCCTACTGTAACTGGCTCCCGGCAGAAACAGACTCAAAAGAAAGTGAAAACACAAAACAAAATAATGATATCCGAGGTAATGCCCCGGGATCACCCGACTCTAACAAAACAGGACTGACTCGATACAACAAGACAGACCCAACTGACTCAGTAAGAAAAGATTAACTCTGCACAAAAAGACTGACTCAATACAACACAACAAGACTAACTCAATACCCAAGTCAGAAAATACAAAAAACCAGCATTCACAAATGCTCAAAACAGTGCGTGCCATACGCCACATCTGGAGTAAATTGAGTGCCGCCCGTAGGTGGTTCATCCCCCAATCACATAGTCACATTATCCCCCATAAGTTCGCTGATCAATTGCCGATAGACTTTGCAAGACTGGCGGCGATGACCCTGTTGTGAAACAGATCCTGTACATCATGGCAGACGAAAGCAACCGTCAGTGTCATGACCGGTTGTTGATGGTAGGCACAGTACTTAGTCTGGTCATGCTTTGGAGGGAGAGGATCGGGTAGAGGCCGTTGTTCCAACGGTTTTAGATATCCTTTCCGGAGTAAGGCCTCTAGAGCCTTTGAGAAAGGCATATAAAGTGGGGTAAAAACCCTCTTGACTCGAGGTGAATATTTGGTTTTTTGTGAGCTACTTCCAGACGCACCGGTGAATGGGGCAGCCGTTTTTGATGTGGTGGTGGTGACCATGCCCACTTCAGAAGATCTTGCAGCTGCATCACCACTGGTGGTCGCATTCGAACTGCGGAAAAACGCCCTCCTGGGCTACTCCTTCTCTTGGTCAATGAGGCCCTGCCTCATAGCGTCCTCGATTTGCACCCCCATCTCGTGTAAATCTGAAAAGGTGGGGAAAGGGAGAACAATCATTTTCTGCATAAGCTTAGGCTGGAGATTGCGCACAATCATCCGAATCTGATCTTTGTCAGTGGGCCTAGTGGTCATCATTGAGGCCTTGGCCCTCCACCGGGTTACGAAGTCAGAAAAACTCTCCTTAGGCTCCTGCCTAGTCGTCTTGAGATCACGGGTTGTGATCTCGATCTGTGTATTATAGGAGTACTGAGCGACAAAAGCCTCAGCCATCTCATCCCAATTCCTCTTAACATCGTCTTCCAATTTTGCGTACCAGATGGCCGCCACACCCGACAGGGTACGGCCGAATAAAGAAAGCTTCTGTAGTCTGGTGAGGCCCATCGGCCTTAATATGTCTAAAAACAAACGTAGATGCACCATGGGATCCCCAGATCCATCAAAGCGGTCGATTTGTGGCATCTTGAACCGATCTGGCAGCGTCACAGCGGCGCCGGTATACCCGTCCTCAATGTCTGGGATGGACTTTACCCTTTGGGATTTCTTGAACAACTTTTCAAGCTTGCTCAACTTCAACGCTGTAGGGTCCACCTCGAACTCAAAGGGAGAGTCCGGTTGATTGATAGGAGTGGGTGCCTTGGATAGTTGAGGTAGAATTGGGGGCGGAGCCGGCCCTGTTGGGATGTCTGTATCCTCCTGGACATTCTAGACATTCGCCGTCTCCCCGGGTATTGGAACTCTTGGTGGGGGAGGAGCTTGGTGTGAAGCTGATGCTCCGGCTTGTTGCTGGAGTCTGGTGATTAGCTCTGCTTGCTGGGCCATGACCTCGGCCTGCTGTTTGGCAAATTCCGCTTGGCGGACAGCGTCCTGCTGCATGATTTTCATACTTTCTTGGAGTTGGCGCATCATCTCCTCCATCCCTGCCATACTGCCCTGATCTATTTGGACTACCGGTATGTCTATCTCTGAGTAAAAGCAGATATCTCAACCCAACTGCACACAGGTGAGATGGATAATGACTTCTGATCCGAAGACTGTTGAACTGATGATCTGTGCCTGACTGGCCTTTTTACCCTGCCTCTGGCGAAGGAACACTGATTTGCCCTTGAACTGAATCTCTGACCTGACAAAGTCTATTGACACGAGTCCAGTGAACCTGGGGGATATCGGAGCCTGCTGAAGCTATGGTTCCAAGACTACCTTGCAAAAGAGAAAACAGACAGCACCTCAGCCTGATTTCACCAAAACCAAAATGAGCAAAGCTGAATGACTGTGCCCCCCCTACATAATTCTGCCACAAGTTCTGCCTGTAAACTAATACCCTCAGGTAAAACTGATTCCCAAATATTGGTACCCTCAGGCCTGATACCCAGACTTGCAAACTGATACATGCATTCCTGTAGAGACGCACTCTAAAAGCACATAGCAAGCAAGTGAGAGCGAAAACACCCCTATGGAGGGGTAAGGTTTTCCTGTCCTATTTTGTCAGGAGCTAGGGTTTCACTACGCACGCAGTGGTTTCAAACAACCTATAATCGGGTAAGCAACCAGTCCTAGCTTGGAATGGTCACTATGGATTCCGAATATGCACTAGGTCGAATAGTCAAAAAGGGTGCCCCGGTAAAACTGGGGTTTGTGTTCCCATAATGGCAAAGCCCGTAACCGGTTAGCCTTATGGCACGCAGCCTCCGGCAAACCGTTCAGGAATAGCATATGGCAAACACGGTGTCTTAGGCGCACCAATGCAAATGCAATGTAAAGAAACACATAAGTGTAGTCAAAACAAGATATCATGAGTTCGAGTCAAGTTCTCTAACTCCCCAGTAGAGTCGCCAGAAACTGTAGACGTTCCCGAGCATCCCGTTTTGTTCATTGGGCTCACTACAGTTCAGGACTCAATGTCACGGTCCTGTGTCTAATCTCGCAGAGTGCAATGCAAGACCGATGAATCATCAAAGAGTCCAAATCTGGCAAATCGTTTTTGAAAACAGATTTTTTTGAAAGAAGTGCCAAACATGGACTGCTTTGCCAGATACAGAGTCGCCACCTAAATATTTATTTTGGGGGAATTTAGGAAACCCTGACTCTTGCCTAAGGCCACGTGTCCGTCATCACCAAAGTTGCCTCGGCTCGGGAACTTGGGTACGATTGGGGAAGGTCATCTCATGAGCACCCCCGCTCGCCCGATCCAAAGATCGGCCTCTACTAACCATGATAATGAGTTTTGAATACATTATGTGCTCTTATTCTGGTTTATTAGCCTAGAATTACTATGTGATGCACACAGCATACAAGTATAGACTAGATCGCTTGAGTTGGAACAAAACATTTCATGTTTGTTTATTTGAAAATGGTTTGATGATGCTACTCGCAAGTAGGCTAAGACGTGGATTTGCCACCTCGAGTGGGCTTTAGAAAACATGATTTTACCACAATCAAGTGGGCTTAAAACTCGCATTTCCATGAATTGTTCCAATTCTAGTAATCTAACCTTCACCCACAGGCATTCAGGCAGTTATATCATATAAGCACATAGCCTCATGGTAAGCATGCTATCATGGCAGTCACTCACACACATGCAAGGATGCTAAAGCATAAACACTTACCGAGTACTCCAAGCCAAAGAAAGAAGCTAATTAGAAAACATGCATGAATCCTAACTATGCTGAAATGCCTAATGCAACACATGCGAAAATGCAACTACAATAGGCTCGGCTATTCTAAGATGGCATATGAGGTGCTACAGATAACATGTATTCAACTCGGAATTGAAATACAATGCAGTTAGTATGATGCGCCGAGCCCGGTGCATGCAATACAGATGAATGAATGCAAACATGCGAGCATAAGTATGCTAATTGAAACATGCCCTAAAACTAACCATCATAAGCTGGTAAATAAAAAGGGGGAAAGACGTGGGGTTGGAGACATTCACACACGCACACACTTATTTACAACATTGCCCTCTCTCGGAGGGTCCGAAAGAATAATACAAATTAACTAACTAACAAGCTAATTAATTATTACACAACACTTAACTAATTAAATGAAGTAATTAAGCTAAGAAAGCAGTAAAGAGGCCTCGAGAAGAGGGATGAATGCATGCATGTTCGGTTTCGCTCGGAAATCCATCGCATACTCATGCTGCCTCTGTTTACTGCTCTGCACTTCTGAAAACTGCACAAGTCTCCAGGATGTTTCTGAACCACCTTCTGAGCACTGTGGAAGGTCACCGGCCAAAAGGCAAGGCCACCGCCATGGAAAACTGGTCATCGACCATGTGTGAGGCTCTCGGCCAACAATGCATAGCCGGCCGGCACTGAAGATGGCCGACCAGCCATCTCTTTTGCAGAATCCTGTTTTGCTGCAGCAGAGGGCAAACAGAGCATGTCAATGCATTTTCAAAGCAATGTTTGCACAACCACCCTCCTTATCATGTTTAAGACTCAAAGGAGTATGGTTTTCGACCCTCGGACCATCAATCACGCATTTCAATGCATGATGGCCAAAGAAGCCAAGTGTGCAACTCAATATGGAATGAAATGCACAAAACACATAAAGGGCCCAAACCTCTATCATGATTGATCAAGAGGCAAGAGATGCACACACAATGCAATGCAACCTAGGCAAGCAAGCAAGCATGCAAATAACTCAAGTGTGCAACAAATCTAATGCAACAAGAGCATGTTAACATGCAATATGCAATAGGCATACAACCTAAACATGTGGACATGTATAGCATGCAACAACATGCAAAATGAAACAAGCATGTAACAACATGGTGAGATGGACTTACACTAACATGGGTAGCTCTCAAGCATGCCAAAATCAGTGGCCAAATGAGATGAGAACGAGGCCCAAGATTCATGCAAACATGCACAATGCAAGGGCTCCAAGCCTAAGGCACAAAATGCAACTCTCCAAGAGCAATGCAAGGATGAAACATGGCATACAATGGCATACATTCTAGCTCTAAAATGGCATACTAAATGATTCCAAAATGACTCTGAAGCATGCAAACACTCATGCTATGCATGCTAGAAGGCTCAAATACCGAAACTAGTGAAGCACACTTCACTATAGGTATACAAAGCAATGCTCAAATGGGAAAACTAGCCCCAAACAGATCCTAGCTAGGTCTAAGACAGTAGCAAAATGGCCTAAAATGATGGCTCGGAATGCACAAAGATGAAGCTCATGCAATGGCTGGTAAATGAGGCATTTCAAGCATAACTCTCAAACGCATTTAAAGAGTGAAAATCATGGGAATATGGCATACATGTAAGCTCTAAAATATGATGTGCAATGGCCCCGAAACATGAAAACACCTCAGTATATGCATGCAATAGACCTCGAAACTCAAAGCTAAGCATGGACATTGTACTACAATCATGCAAAACAAGCATCATTCGACCAAGAGGCCTAATAGCAGAACTAAGGCTGCCCAAAATATGAACAAAACATGTTTGAAGCATGGCCAAAATGTGCTAGAATGGAGGGCCAAAACAACATGCATTCTAAGCTAGTAAGCATGAGTTACACTACAAGCATATGAAGCATGTGAGGGACTACCAAACCAGCCAAAAACAAAGCATGGCATGCCAAATGATGGCCAAAAGCCCACTAAACATGACCCCTACATGCAAGAATGAGGTGCTACTTTGATAGCTATGAATGGATTACTCTACACATGCAAGAGGCAAGTCTAAGGTGATCAAACCAGCCCTAGACAGAGTCTAGGCAGGTCCTAAAAGTCACCAAAAATGGCCTGAAACAAGGCTTGGAAGCATGCAAATATGGGCTCCTTTGTTAGGCCAACAATGCTAGTAAACAAGACAAGGGGTGAGGGGGTCACGCCTCTCTGATTTTGGAGCTCAAAACAGTATGCTAGCCACTGAAAATCCACTGGATTTTAGTGGCTAGAAGGCCAAACAAAGCTCACTTCAAAGGCCTAGATGCATGGCTCAAAACAAGATGAAAACAAGCATGCAAGGGGGTAGATGACCCCCAACAGAAAAATGACCTTAAACAAACTTCAAGAGGAGCTCAAAATAAGACTTTTTTCAGTTTATGATAAAGCCCAAATATGCTTGCAAATAGAGCTAAGATATGAAGCAAAATAGGGACGAAAAGGGGAATAAGAGAGTTACCCTTGTAGCCAAGAAAGACAGCAACTTCTGGACCAAGAAAGTGGCTCCTCAACCTCTGAAAATAAGCTCCAAGGTGTTTAGATGGATGATGGAGAAGTGTGGTTGTGAGGTGTAGTGCAATGGGGCCAAGAATCTAGCACTTTTGGGACCAAAATAGAGAGGTGTATAGAGATAGGTGTATGTATGCCTTGGCCAAAAATCTGAACCTTTGCTAATGAGGGAGAGAGCTTCTCTTATAGGAGAACACAGGTCCAAGCTTCCTAAGGAAGCTAAAGTAAAAAGGGTCGAGCTTCTTGAGGAAGCTAGAGCAAAGGGGTCAAGCTTCCTCAAGAAACTAAGAAAGGTTCAAGCTTCTCTTAGAAGCTTGGAGCAAAGGGTCAAGCTTCTTCAAGAAGCTAAAAAAGGTTCAAGCTTCTTGGAGAAGTTTGAAAAGGTCAAGCTTCTTGGAGAAGCTAGAGCAAAGGTTCAAAAGGTTCGAGCTTCCTCAAGAAGCTAAAAACCAAGGGTTCAAAAGGTTCAAGCTTCCTCAAGAAGCTAAAACAAAGGTTCAAAAGGTTCAAGCTTCCTCAAGAAGCTAAAAACCAAGGGTTCAAAAGGTTCAAGCTTCCTCAAGAAGCTAAAAACCAAGGGTCAAAAGGTTCAAGCTTCCTCAAGAACTAAAACAAAGGTTCAAAAGGTTCAAGCTTCCTCAAGAAGCTAAAACAAGGGTGCAAATCCTCCATACACGTGTATGGAGGGCAGGGTCTGTGCTTACCAGCTGGCATGCATAATGCATGAAAAAGGCAAAGAAAAGGTCTCGGCCAGAAAAAGTAAACGATCGACCAGAACAATGGCCGGCCGACCAAAAACATTGCCGACCGGCCAACACCTTTGGCCGTAGCAAGAAAACAGGGCCGGTGGCCTCAAGCCATGGCCGGTGAGGTGTGGGGATGGCCAACAAACCATTCCATGCCCTCAAAAGCAAAAAACACAAGTGTTTGGTCCATAACCAAGCACAAAACAAACAAGTCAAGAGGTCTTGAGGCAAGGCGCGCGGTCGAAACCTCCGAGAACTCAAGACGAACACGAACATGGATAATCATCGAGTGTTCAAACGATGGCGTCCAAGTCTTGAAGACGGTCAAAAATGGGGGGTCTACAGGGGCCCCAACCTCTATCATGATTGATCAAGAGGCAAGGGATGTGTACACAATGCAATGCTATCTAAGCATGTAAGTAAGCAAGCAAGCATGCAATGGACTTGGCATGCAACAACATGCAAAAGAATTAACATGTAACAACATGCAAAGGCAAGTATACCTATACTAATGCAATGCATGCATGATGAACTTAACAAAGCAACACAAGCATGCAAGCATGTAATATGCAATAGACATGAAACCTAGACTTGTGGACATGTATGGCATGCAACAACATGCAAAATGGAGCAAGCATGTAACAACATGCAAGACAAGCATGCAACAACATGCAAAGATGGACTTAAACTAACATGGATAGCTCACAAGCATGCCCAAATCAATGGCCAAACATGATGAAAACAAGGCAACGACACACACAAGCATGCACAATGTGAGGGCTTCAAGCCAAGGCACAAGATGCAACTCTACAAGAGCATGGCAAGGATGAAACAATGAACACAATGGCATATATTCCAGCTCTGAAATGGCATACAAAATGGCTCCGAATCATGCAAACAATTCACACAATGCATGCTGGATGGCTCAAATACCGAAACTAGTGAAACACATTACACTAGAGGTATGCAAAGCAATGCACAAATAACCAAACCAGCCCCAAGCAGCTCCTATGCAGGCCCAAAACAGTAGCAAAATGGACTAAGATGATGGCTTGAAAGGCATAAAAATGAAGCTCATGCAATGGCTCACAAACGAGGCATAATGATGCAACTCTGAACACATTAAGGGAATGATAAACATGGGAATATGGCACACATATAAGCTCTGAAATATCATACTCAATGATGCCAAGACATGGAAATGCCTCAAGCAACGCATGCGAGGGACCCCAAAACTCAAAGGTAAGCAAGGCTATTACACTACAACCATGCATGGCAAGCACCAATCGACCAAGAGGCCTAAAAATAGAGCTAAGGCAGCCTAAAATATGAACAAAATATGTTTGAAGCATGGCCAAAATGTGCTAGAATGGATGGCCAAAATAACATGCATTCTAAGCTAGTAAGCATGGTTTACACTACAAGCATGTGAAGCATATGAGAGGTTATCAAACCAAGCAAAAACAGAATCATGGCATGCCAAAAGATGGCCAAAAACCCACTGAAACATGACCCATACATGCAAGAATGACATGCTCCTTTGATAAGCTATGAATGGGATTGCTCTACACATGCAAGAAGCAAACAAAAGGTGGCAAAAAAGCCTATGGGCAGAGCCTAGGCAGGTCTCAAAAATCACTAAAAAGTGCCTGAACCAAGGCTTGGAAGTATGAAAATATGGGCTCCTTTGAAAGGCCAAATATGCAAACAAACAAGGCCAAAAGAGAGAGGGTCACCCCTCTCTGATTTTGGCCCTCAAAACCACAAAACCACCACTGAAAATCCACTGGATTTTAGTGGTAGGAAGGCCAAGCAAAGACTATCTCAAATGCCTTATGGCATGGCACGAAACAAGGCCAAAACAAGCATGCAAGAGGGTAGATGACCCCCAACACCAAAATGATCTTAAACAAACAGAAAAACACTTAAATATGAAGCTTTTTTCAGTTGACAACAAAGCTCAAATATGTATGCAAATAAGGCTAAGAGAAGGATCAAGATAATGCTTAAAAGAGGGGAAATGAGTTACCCTTGTAGCTCAGCAAAGACAGCAGCTTCTTGGACCAAAAACCAACCCTTTGAGACCTCTCAAGACCCTCCAAGGACCTTAGAACAATGGTGGAGGTGTGTGCTTAAGAGTTGTGATACCAAGGGGTCAAGAACCAACACTTTCTAAGCCTAAATATAGAGATATAGAGAGAGATACAACCCTTATGCCTTAGACAATTTTTTTCAACCTTTCTAAAGGAGAGGGAGGGCCTTTCTTATAGAGAAACAAGAGGGTTCAAGCTTCTTGGAGAAGCTAGAGCAAAGGTTCAAGCTTCTTCAAGAACCTAAAACGAAGGTTCAAGCTTCCTCAAGAAGCTAGAGCAAAGGTTCAAACTTCCTCAAGAAGCTAAAACAAAGGTTCAAAAAGGTTCAAGCTTCCTCAGGAAGCTAAAACAAAGGTTTAAAAGGTTCAAGCTTCCTCAAGAAGCTAAAACAAGGGTTCAAAAGGTTCAAGCTTCCTCAAGAAGCTAAAACAAAGGTGCAAATCCTCCATACACTTGTATGGAGGATACAGTCTGTGCCACCTGGCACTAAATATCTGTATAAACCAGATGAACAGGGTTCAGCCAGTAGAAAAGGCCGATCGACTAACACAAAGGGCCGACCGACTAAATACATTGCCGACCAGCCAACACTTTTGGCCAGTAGCAATAAAACAGGCCGGTGGCAACATGCCAAGGCAGGTGGGGTATGGGGATAGCCAACAAGCCATTTCCTGCCCTCAGTGCAAAGACCACAAGTCCTTGGTCCAACCAAGCACAAAACAAATAAGTCGAGAGATCTTGAGGCAAGGCGCACGATCGAGACCTCCAAGAACTCAAGACGAACACGAACATGGATGATCATCGAGTGTTCAAACGATGACATCCAAGTCTTGAGGACGGTCAAAAATGGGGTGTCTACAACAGCATTCTGCTATTCGGCACACAGCTCATTTGGGGCACACAGCACATCACACTGCTCAATCTGAACACACAGTCCATAACACACATTCAATTTGGTTGGCACACAGCTCATAACACTACTCAATCTAAACACACAGTTCATAACACAGCATTCGATTTAATTGGCACACAGCTCATAATACTGCTCAATCTGAACACGCAGTCCATACAGCATTCTGTTTAGAAAATAGCACACCGCTCAATCTGAACACGCAGTCCATAACACGGTATACTTTATAGCAAACTGCTCAATCTGAACACGCTGTCCATAACACAGTACACTTTTTCATAACATAGCACACAGCTCAATCTGAACACACAGTTCATAACATGGTATACTTTATAGCACACTGCTCAATCTGAACACGCAGTCCATAACACAGTACACTTTTTCATAACATAGCACACCGCTCAATCTGAACACGCAGTCTATAACGCAGTACACTTTTTCATAACATAGTACACAGCTCAATCTGAACACACAGTTCATAACACGGTATACCTTATAGCACACTGCTTAATCTGAACACGCAGTCCATAACGCAGTACACTTTTTCATAACATAGCACACTGCTCAATCTGAACACGCAGTCCATAATGCAGTACAATTTTTCATAGCATAGCACAACTGAACACGCAGTTCATAACACGGTATACTTTATAGCACACTACTTAATCTGAACACGCAGTCCATAACGCAGTACACTTTTCATAACATAGCACACCGCTCAATTTGAACACGCAGTTCATAACACGGTATAACCTTATAACACACTGCTCAATCTGAACATGCAGTCCATAACGCAGTAACACTTTATAGCACACTGCTCAATCTGAACACGCAGTCCATAACGCAGTACACTTTTTCATAACATAGCACACACACTCAATCTAAACACGTAGTTCATAACACGATATACCTTATAGCACACTGCTCAATTTGAACACGTAGTCCATAACGCAGTACACTTTGAACACGCAGCTCACACTTTTGAATTTGAACACGCAGCTCACACATTTGAATCTGAACACGCAACTCACATATTTGAATCTGAACACGCAGCTCACATATTTGAATCTGAGCACGCAACTCACATATTTGAATCTGAACACGCAGCTCACACATTTGAATCTGAACACGCAGCTCACATATTTGAATCTGAACACGTAGTTCACACATTTGAATTTTGAATTTAATACATATGTTCATTCTGAATGCAGGTATCCTCCCGTTTCACACAGGGTTATGGATCTATCCATGCGAGGGAGTGGTACATGGAGCTCCCGGATGATGTCCGACACATTGTAGACGAGGCAGGGTTCGGCCTATTTTGTGCAGGATTGTCACGTCACCTGGTGAGCAGGACTCTTCTTGGCGCACTCGTGGAGAGATGGTGGGACACCACCAACTCCTTCCATTTCTCAGCCACCGAGGACATGACGATGACCCCATTTGATTTCTCCATACTGACGAGCCTCGACGTGGGAGGCCGGCCGATCCCATATGATGCAGATATGGGCGAGTGGGAGGCCGGTTGGATTTATCTACTCAGAGCCCGTTCGCCGATTGACAGATCATCGGGCAGGGTCAGGTATACCTGGTTCTCTGAGCGGTACAGGGGGACTGCGCCCCAGACCTTTGAGGCCACCCAGCAGTATCCCGGGGATTTTTTATGTTCCTCCTCAGGACCACTCTGTTCTCCGATAGGGGGAACACAGTTGGGCTTTATCTTCTCAATGCTCTGGTGGACCTATCACGGGTCGGCTCTTTGATTGGGGTGGCACTGCCCTCGCTACCCTTTATTGCTATATGAGCGCGACTTCCCGAGAGCGGGGGACCATAGTTGGAGGCTATTGGCGAGCCTGGGAGGTACATTCTGCCCTCTTGATTTACATTACTTCTTTTCATTATCCGTACACTGCACACAGCACACATTACATTCTGTACTCTAAATTCTGCACTCAACATTCTGCATTCTCCATATTCACATTCTACACTCAGCATTCGGTATTTTCTATATGTTCTGTATTCTACACACTGCACACAGCATTACGCACTCAGCATTCGGTATTTTCTGTACATTCTGTATTCTACACACTGCACACAGCATTCAGCATTTTCTGTACATTTTGTATTCTGACAGCCACTACCTTGCCTTTCACAGCTATGGGTTTATGCATACTTCCCGACGCTGGCCCCTGAGCTGGAGGTCAAGGCACCCCTTGAGATCCCCTACTCGCACAGATTTGAGGGTTGGTGCTGTCCTAGGCCCCGGGAGACTCTTCTCTCCCTCCAGCAGTTCTTTGATACTGTACGGATGACGGAGGTAATCCAGAACTCTCAGTTCTTTATGCTTTCAGCTTTGATTTCAATTTGCATATTTATGACATCTAATCATTGTATACATTTGCTACCCGCAGGTGACCTGGCAGCCTTGGATTGGCATGCCAGGGAATCCTCGATTCCTGTTTGCTGGGGCCTGGGGCACCTCGCGATACAGGATTATGCTTGAGGGGCCGGTTGGCAGGGCCTGGTTCCTCGGAGAGCGCTTCATGCGCCAGACGATGGGCAACTCCGACCAGGACGTCCTCAGTGCCTCCATCGGAGATGCGGTCTGCAGGGGATCTCACACCCGGAGGACGGAGGACCGCATATTGGGTATTGACGCGGTCCTTTTCCTGGAGGAGGGGGATTATGCGACATATCGCCATACGTACCTGATGCCTCCGCTGTCAGGTGTCTGTACCTCCAGGAGGAGAGCTACTGACATGCCTTCTTCGAGTCGAGCTAGAGACATTCCTTCGATTAGTGGGGCCGGCTCATCGAGGGGCGGGACCGGATGGATGCCTCCGACTTGCCAGTATGCTGGATGGCCGGATCTTCCAACCGGGTTGATAGGCTGGGAGTATGGGACACCATACCAGATTCCACTGGAGCCTCCACAGCCAGATCACTGATACATCAGTGACCCTGACTCACCACCGGTATGTTCCACAGTTTTCATTTATCACTCAGATATTTAGACATTCATTTATTTACTGATGACTAGAACTTGCATTTGCAGCCTCCCAAAGAGTACACTGATGGGCTGCTCGGAGTGGTGGCCTTACTAGAGGGCATGGTTTTGCGAGGGAGACACTGCTGCACTCCTACAGCATCCCGGTATTTTCCAGTCTTCTTGCATTTATAATACTTCTGCTGACATACTGAGAAAACACTTCACCATACTAATTCATTGTATGTGTAAAGCATATCTGACACACTAACGTTCACATACTATATCTGCATGCACTCACTCCATGCATCAATCTTGCATCTGATATACATACTCTGGCTGATGTAATCAAACTGTCTTTTCAGGTCGCACCTGTACCGACCAGGCCATCCAGGCCTTCTCGAGCTACTAGGAGAGGGACATCGACTCTCGGCCGAGGTGGGCGCAGAGCACCTGTCAGTTAGGATGACAAGGAATCTAGCGAGGATGAGGAGTCAGTACATCCTCAGTCTGAGACTTCTGCAGGCAAGGAGGATGACTCTGGTTCGGGTTCCGAGACGGAGGCGACACCGAGGAGGCTTCCGAGGATGGTGGCTCCGATTCAAACGGAGACGCCGACGATGATGGCGCGGAGGCTGCTTAGCCGAAGAGGGCGAAGAGGGCCTCTTCGGTCTTGAGCTTGGTGGCATTGTTCCTGCTTTATTTTCTTTTACATGTAGTTGTAGCACTTTGTACAGCTTAGGCAGTTTTATTTTTTTTCTAAACTTGTACCCTTGTTGTAAAATGTTGTAAAAAGAGAACCTGATGGAATGAAAACGGCTTTGTTTAAAAGGTGTTGTATTTATATTTTGAGCATCGCAGGGGAAAGACGTGGGGTTGGAGGACATTCACACACGCACACACACTTATTTACAACATTGCCCTCTCTCGGAGGGTCCGAAAGAATAATACAAATTAACTAACTAACAAGCTAATTAATTATTACACAACACTTAACTAATTAAATGAAGTAATTAAGCTAAGAAAGCAGTAAAGAGGCCTCGAGAAGAGGGATGAATGATGCATGTTTGGTTTCGCTCGGAAATCCATCGTCATACTCATGCTGCCTCTGTTTACATTGCTCTGCACTTCTGAAAACTACACAAGTCTCCAGGATGTTTCTGAACCACCTTCTGAGCACTGTGGAAGGTCACCGGCCAAAAGGAAAGGCCACCAGCCATGGAAAACTGGTCATCGACCATGTGTGAGGCTCTCGGCCAACAATGCATAGCCGGCCGGCACTGAAGATGGCCGACCAGCCATCTCTTTTTGCAGAATCCTGTTTTGCTCAACAGAGGGCAAACAGAGCATGTCAATGCATTTTCAAAGCAATGTTTGCACAACCACCCTCCTTATCATGTTTAAGACTCAAAGGAGTATGGTTTTCGACCCTCGGACCATCAATCACGCATTTCAATGCATGATGGCCAAAGAAGCCAAGTGTGCAACTCAATATGGAATGAAATGCACAAAACACATAAAGGGCCCAAACCTCTATCATGATTGATCAAGAGGCAAGAGATGCACACACAATGCAATGCAACCTAGGCAAGCAAGCAAGCATGCAAATAACTCAAGTGTGCAACAAATCTAATGCAACAAGAGCATGTTAACATGCAATATGCAATAGGCATACAACCTAAACATGTGGACATGTATAGCATGCAACAACATGCAAAATGAAACAAGCATGGAACAACATGGTGAGATGGACTTACACTAACATGGGTAGCTCTCAAGCATGCCAAAATCAGTGGCCAAATGAGATGAGAACGAGGCCCAAGATTCATGCAAACATGCACAATGCAAGGGCTCCAAGCCTAAGGCACAAAATGCAACTCTCCAAGAGAATGCAAGGATGAAACATGGCATACAATGGCATACATTCTAGCTCTAAAATGGCATACTAAATGATTCCAAAATGACTCTGAAGCATGCAAACACTCATGCTATGCATGCTAGAAGGCTCAAATACCGAAACTAGTGAAGCACACTTCACTATAGGTATACAAAGCAATGCTCAAATGGCAAAACCATGCCCAAACAGAACCTAGCTAGGTCTAAGACAGTAGCAAAATGGCCTAAAATGATGGCTCGGAATGCACAAAGATGAAGCTCATGCAATGGCGGTAAATGAGGCATTTCAAGCATAACTCTCAAACGCATTTAAAGAGTGAAAATCATAGGAATATGGCATACATGTAAGCTCTGAAATATGATGTGCAATGGCCCCGAAACATGAAAACACCTCAGTATATGCATGCAATAGACCTCGAAACTCAAAGCTAAGCATGGACATTGTACTACAATCATGCAAAACAAGCATCATTCGACCAAGAGGCCTAATAGCAGAACTAAGGCTGCCCAAAATATGAACAAAACATGTTTGAAGCATGGCCAAAATGTGCTAGAATGGAGGGCCAAAACAACATGCATTCTAAGCTAGTAAGCATGAGTTACACTACAAGCACATGAAGCATGTGAGGGACTACCAAACCAGCCAAAAACAGAAGCATGGCATGCCAAATGATGGCCAAAAGCCCACTAAAACATGACCCCTACATGCAAGAATGAGGTGCTACTTTGATGAGCTATGAATGAGATTACTCTACACATGCAAGAGGCAAGTCTAAGGTGATCAAACCAGCCCTAGACAGAGTCTAGGCAGGTCCTAAAAGTCACCAAAAATGGCCTGAAACAAGGCTTGGAAGCATGCAAATATGGGCTCCTTTGTTAGGCCAACAATGCTAGTAAACAAGACAAGGGGTGAGGGGGTCACGCCTCACTGATTTTGGAGCTCAAAACAGTATGCTAGCCACTGAAAATCCACTGGATTTTAGTGGCTAGAAGGCCAAACAAAGCTCACTTCAAAGGCCTAGATGCATGGCTCAAAACAAGATGAAAACAAGCATGCAAGGGGGTAGATGACCCCCAACAGAAAAATGACCTTAAACAAACTTCAAGAGGAGCTCAAAATAAGACTTTTTTCAGTTTATGATAAAGCCCAAATATGCTTGCAAATAGTGCTAAGATATGAAGCAAAATAGGGACGAAAAGGGGAATAAGAGAGTTACCCTTGTAGCCAAGAAAGACAGCAACTTCTGGACCAAGAAAGTGGCTCCTCAACCTCTGAAAATAAGCTCCAAGGTGTTTAGATGGATGATGGAGAAGTGTGGTTGTGAGGTGTAGTGCAATGGGGCCAAGAATCTAACACTTTTGGGACCAAAATAGAGAGGTGTATAGAGATAGGTGTATGTATGCCTTGGCAAAAATCTGAACCTTTGCTAATGAGGGAGAGAGCTTCTCTTATAGGAGAACAAAGGTCCAAGCTTCCTAAGGAAGCTAAAGTAAAAAGGGTCGAGCTTCTTGAGGAAGCTAGAGCAAAGGGGTCAAGCTTCCTCAAGAAACTAAGAAAGGTTCAAGCTTCTCTTAGAAGCTTGGAGCAAAGGGTCAAGCTTCTTCAAGAAGCTAAAAAAGGTTCAAGCTTCTTGGAGAAGTTTGAAAAGGTCAAGCTTCTTGGAGAAGCTAGAGCAAAGGTTCAAAAGGTTCGAGCTTCCTCAAGAAGCTAAAAACCAAGGGTTCAAAAGGTTCAAGCTTCCTCAAGAAGCTAAAAACCAAGGTTCAAAAGGTTCAAGCTTCCTCAAGAAGCTAAAAACCAAGGGTTCAAAAGGTTCAAGCTTCCTCAAGAAGCTAAAAACCAAGGGTCAAAAGGTTCAAGATTCCTCAAGAACTAAAACAAAGGTTCAAAAGGTTTAAGCTTCCTCAAGAAGCTAAAACAAGGGTGCAAATCCTCCATACACGTGTATGGAGGGCAGGGTCTGTGCTTACCAGCTGGCATGCATAATGCATGAAAAAGGCAAAGAAAAGGTCTCGGCCAGAAAAAGTAAACGATCGACCAGAACAATGGCCGGCCGACCAAAAACATTGCCGACCGGCCAACACTTTGGCCGGTAGCAAGAAAACAGGGCCGGTGGCCTCAAGCCATGGCCGGTGAGGTGTGGGGATGGCCAACAAACCATTCCATGCCCTCAAAAGCAAAAAACACAAGTGTTTGGTCCATAACCAAGCACAAAACAAACAAGTCAAGAGGTCTTGAGGCAAGGCGCGCGGTCGAAACCTCCGAGAACTCAAGACGAACACGAACATGGATAATCATCGAGTGTTCAAACGATGGCGTCCAAGTCTTGAAGACGGTCAAAAATGGGGGGTCTACAGGGGCCCCCAACCTCTATCATGATTGATCAAGAGGCAAGGGATGTGTACACAATGCAATGCTATCTAAGCATGTAAGTAAGCAAGCAAGCATGCAATGGACTTGGCATGCAACAACATGCAAAAGAATTAACATGTAACAACATGCAAAGGCAAGTATACCTATACTAATGCAATGCATGCATGATGAACTTAACAAAGCAACACAAGCATGCAAGCATGTAATATGCAATAGACATGAAACCTAGACTTGTGGACATGTATGGCATGCAACAACATGCAAAATGGAGCAAGCATGTAACAACATGCAAGACAAGCATGCAACAACATGCAAAGATGGACTTAAACTAACATGGATAGCTCACAAGCATGCCCAAATCAATGGCCAAACATGATGAAAACAAGGCAACGACACACACACAAGCATGCACAATGTGAGGGCTTCAAGCCAAGGCACAAGATGCAACTCTACAAGAGCATGGCAAGGATGAAACAATGAACACAATGGCATATATTCCAGCTCTGAAATGGCATACAAAATGGCTCCGAATCATGCAAACAATTCACACAATGCATGCTGGATGGCTCAAATACCGAAACTAGTGAAACACATTACACTAGAGGTATGCAAAGCAATGCACAAATAACCAAACCAGCCCCAAGCAGCTCCTATGCAGGCCCAAAACAGTAGCAAAATGGACTAAGATGATGGCTTGAAAGGCATAAAAATGAAGCTCATGCAATGGCTCACAAACGAGGCATAATGATGCAACTCTGAAACACATTAAGGGAATGATAAACATGGGAATATGGCACACATATAAGCTCTGAAATATCATACTCAATGATGCCAAGACATGGAAATGCCTCAAGCAACGCATGCGAGGGACCCCAAAACTCAAAGGTAAGCAAGGCTATTACACTACAACCATGCATGGCAAGCACCAATCGACCAAGAGGCCTAAAAATAGAGCTAAGGCAGCCTAAAATATGAACAAAATATGTTTGAAGCATGGCCAAAATGTGCTAGAATGGATGGCCAAAATAACATGCATTCTAAGCTAGTAAGCATGGTTTACACTACAAGCATGTGAAGCATATGAGAGGTTATCAAACCAAGCAAAAACAGAATCATGGCATGCCAAAAGATGGCCAAAAACCCACTGAAACATGACCCATACATGCAAGAATGACATGCTCCTTTGATAAGCTATGAATGGGATTGCTCTACACATGCAAGAAGCAAACAAAAGGTGGCAAAAAAAACTATGGGCAGAGCCTAGGCAGGTCTCAAAAATCACTAAAAAGTGCCTGAACCAAGGCTTGGAAGTATGAAAATATGGGCTCCTTTGAAAGGCCAAATATGCAAACAAACAAGGCCAAAAGAGAGAGGGTCACCCCTCTCTGATTTTGGCCCTCAAAACCACAAAACCACCACTGAAAATCCACTGGATTTTAGTGGTAGGAAGACCAAGCAAAGACTATCTCAAATGCCTTATGGCATGGCACGAAACAAGGCCAAAACAAGCATGCAAGAGGGTAGATGACCCCCAACACCAAAATGATCTTAAACAAACAGGAAAACACTTAAATATGAAGCTTTTTTCAGTTGACAACAAAGCTCAAATATGTATGCAAATAAGGCTAAGAGAAGGATCAAGATAATGCTTAAAGAGGGGAAATGAGTTACCCTTGTAGCTCAGCAAAGACAGCAGCTTCTTGGACCAAAAACCAACCCTTTGAGACCTCTCAAGACCCTCCAAGGACCTTAGAACAATGGTGGAGGTGTGTGCTTAAGAGTTGTGATACCAAGGGGTCAAGAACCAACACTTTCTAAGCCTAAATATAGAGATATAGAGAGAGATACAACCCTTATGCCTTAGACAATTTTTTTCAACCTTTCTAAAGGAGAGGGAGGGCCTTTCTTATAGAGAAACAAGAGGGTTCAAGCTTCTTGGAGAAGCTAGAGCAAAGGTTCAAGCTTCTTCAAGAACCTAAAACGAAGGTTCAAGCTTCCTCAAGAAGCTAGAGCAAAGGTTCAAACTTCCTCAAGAAGCTAAAACAAAGGTTCAAAAAGGTTCAAGCTTCCTCAAGAAGCTAAAACAAAGGTTTAAAAGGTTCAAGCTTCCTCAAGAAGCTAAAATAAGGGTTCAAAAGGTTCAAGCTTCCTCAAGAAGCTAAAACAAAGGTGCAAATCCTGCATACACTTGTATGGAGGATACAGTCTGTGCCACCTGGCACTAAATATCTACATAAACCAGATGAACAGGGTTCAGCCAGCAGAAAAGGCCGATCGACTAACACAAAGGGCCGACCGACTAAATACATTGCCGACCAGCCAACACTTTTGGCCAGTAGCAATAAAACAGGGCCGGTGGCAACATGCCAAGGCAGGTGGGGTATGGGGATAGCCAACAAGCCATTTCCTGCCCTCAGGTGCAAAGACCACAAGTCCTTGGTCCAACCAAGCACAAAACAAATAAGTCGAGAGATCTTGAGGCAAGGCGCACGATCGAGACCTCCAAGAACTCAAGACGAACACGAACATGGATGATCATCGAGTGTTCAAACGATGACATCCAAGTCTTGAGGACGGTCAAAAATGGGGTGTCTACAACAGCATTCTGCTATTCGGCACACAGCTCATTTGGGGCACACAGCACATCACACTGCTCAATCTGAACACACAGTCCATAACAACATTCAATTTGGTTGGCACACAGCTCATAACACTACTCAATCTAAACACACAGTTCATAACACAGCATTCGATTTAATTGGCACACAGCTCATAATACTGCTCAATCTGAACACGCAGTCCATAAACAGCATTCTGTTTAGAAAATAGCACACCGCTCAATCTGAACACGCAGTCCATAACACGGTATACTTTATAGCAAACTGCTCAATCTGAACACGCTGTCCATAACACAGTACACTTTTTCATAACATAGCACACAGCTCAATCTGAACACACAGTTCATAACATGGTATACTTTATAGCACACTGCTCAATCTGAACACGCAGTCCATAACACAGTACACTTTTTCATAACATAGCACACCGCTCAATCTGAACACGCAGTCTATAACGCAGTACACTTTTTCATAACATAGTACACAGCTCAATCTGAACACACAGTTCATAACACGGTATACCTTATAGCACACTGCTTAATCTGAACACGCAGTCCATAACGCAGTACACTTTTTCATAACATAGCACACTGCTCAATCTGAACACGCAGTCCATAATGCAGTACAATTTTTCATAGCATAGCACACAATCTGAACACGCAGTTCATAACACGGTATACTTTATAGCACACTACTTAATCTGAACACGCAGTCCATAACGCAGTACACTTTTCATAACATAGCACACCGCTCAATTTGAACACGCAGTTCATAACACGGTATACCTTATAACACACTGCTCAATCTGAACATGCAGTCCATAACGCAGTACACTTTATAGCACACTGCTCAATCTGAACACGCAGTCCATAACGCAGTACACTTTTTCATAACATAGCACACCACTCAATCTAAACACGTAGTTCATAACACGATATACCTTATAGCACACTGCTCAATTTGAACACGTAGTCCATAACGCAGTACACTTTGAACACGCAGCTCACACTTTTGAATTTGAACACGCAGCTCACACATTTGAATCTGAACACGCAACTCACATATTTGAATCTGAACACGCAGCTCACATATTTGAATCTGAGCACGCAACTCACATATTTGAATCTGAACACGCAGCTCACACATTTGAATCTGAACACGCAGCTCACATATTTGAATCTGAACACGTAGTTCACACATTTGAATTTTGAATTTAATACATATGTTCATTCTGAATGCAGGTATCCTCCCGTTTCACACAGGGTTATGGATCTATCCATGCGAGGGAGTGGTACATGGAGCTCCCGGATGATGTCCGACACATTGTAGACGAGGCAGGGTTCGGCCTATTTTGTGCAGGATTGTCACGTCACCTGTGGGATCCCCGGATCCGTTAAAGCGGTCGATTTGTGGCATCTTGAACCGATCTGGCAGCGTCACAGCTGCGCCGGTATACCCGTCCTCAATGTCTGGGATGGACTTTACCCCTTGGGATTTCTTGAACAACTTTTCAAGCTTGCTCAACTTCAGCGCTGTAGGGTCCACCTCGAACTCAAAAGGGAGAGTCCGGTTGATTGATAGAAGTGGGTGCCTTGGATAGTTGAGGTAGAATCGGGGGCGGAGCCGGCCCTGTTGGGATATCTGTATCCTCCTGGACATTCTGGACATTCGCTGTCTCCCCGGGTATTGGAACTCTTGGTGGGGGAGGAGCTTGGTGTGAAGCTGATGCTCCGGCTTGTTGCTGGAGTCTGGTGATTAGCTCTGCTTGCTGGGCCATGACCTCGGCCTGCTGTTTGGCAAATTCCGCTTGGCGGACAGCGTCCTGCTGCATGATTTTCATACTTTCTTGGAGTTGGCGCACCATCTCCTCCATCCCTGCCATACTGCCCTGATCTATCTGGACTACCGTTATGTCTATCTCTGAAGTAAAAGCAGATATCTCAACCCAACTGCACACAGGTGAGATGGATAATGACTTCTGATCCGAAGACTGTTGAACTGATGATCTGTGCCTGACTGGCCTTTTTACCCTGCCTCTGGCGAAGGAACACTGATTTGCCCTTGAACTGAATCTCTGACCTGACAAAGTCTATTGACACGAGTCCAGTGAACCTGGGGGATATCGGAGCCTTCTGAAGCTATGGTTCCAAGACTACCTTGCAAAAGAGAAAACAGACAGCACCTCAGCCTGATTTCACCAAAACCAAAATGAGCAAAGCTGAATGACTGTGCCCCCCCTACATAATTCTGCCACAAGTTCTGCCTGTAAACTGATACCCTCAGGTAAAACTGATTCCCAAATATTGGTGCCCTCAGGCCTGATACCCAGACTTGCAAACTGATACATGCATTCCTGTAGAGACGCACTCTAAAAGCACATAGCAAGCAAGTGAGAGCGAAAACACCCCTATGGAGGGGTAAGGTTTCCCTGTCCTATTTTGTCAGGAGCTAGGGTTTCACTACGCACGCAGCGGTTTCAAACAACCTATAATCGGGTAAGCAACCAGTCCTAGCTTGGAATGGTCACTGTGGATTCCGAATATGCACTAGGTCGAATGGTCGAAAAGGGTGCCCCGGTAAAAACTGGGGTTTGTGTTCCCATCGTGGCAGAGCCCGTAACCGGTCAGCCTTATGGCACGCAGCCTCCGGCAAACCGTTCAGGAATAGCAGATGGCAAACACGGTGTCTTAGGCGCACCAATGCAAATGCAATGCAAAGAAACACATAAGTGTAGTCAAAACAAGATATCATGAGTTCGAGTCAAGTTCTCTAACTCCCCAGCAGAGTCGCCAGAAACTGTAGACGTCCCCGAACGTCCCGGGAGGGAATCCCGTTTTGTTCATTGGGCTCACTACAGTTCAGGACTCAATGTCACGGTCCTGTATCTAATCTCGCAGAGTGCAATGCAAGACCGATGAATCATCAAAGAGTCCAAATCCGGCAAATCGTTTTTGAAAACAGATTTTTTTGAAAGAAGTGCCAAACATGGACTGCTTTGCCAGATACAGAGTCGCCACCTAAATATTTATTTTGGGGGAATTTAGGAAACCCTGACTCTTTGCCTAAGGCCACGTGTCCGTCACCACCAAAGTTGACTCGGCTCGGGAACTTGGGTACGATTGGGGAAGGTCATCTCATGAGCACCCCCGCTCGCCCGATCCGAAGATCGGCCTCTACTAACCATGATAATGAGTTTTGAATACATTATGTGCTCTTATTCTGGTTTATTAGCCTAGAATTACTATGTGATGCACACAGCATCAAGTATAGACTAGATCGCTTGAGTTGGAACAAAACATTTCATGTTTGTTTATTTGAAAATGGTTTGATGATGCTACTCGGAAGTAGGCTAAGACGTGGATTTGCCACTCTCGAGTGGGCTTTAGAAAACATGATTTTACCACAATCAAGTGGGCTTAAAACTCGCATTTCCATGAATTGCTCCAATTCTAGTAATCTAACCTTCACCCACAGGCATTCAGGCAGTTATATCATATAAGCACATAGCCTCATGGTAAGCATGCTATCATGGCAATCACTCACACACATGCAAGGATGCTAAAGCATAAACACTTACCGAGTAATCCAAGCCAAAGAAAGAAGCTAATTAGAAAACATGCATGAATCCTGACTATGCTGAAATGCCTAATGCAACACATGCGAAAATGCAACTACAATAGGCTCGGCTATTCTAAGATGGCATATGAGGTGCTACAGATAACATGTATTCAACTCGGAATTGAAATACAATGCAGTTAGTATGATGCGCCGAGCCCGGTGCATGCAATACAGATGAATGAATGCAAACATGCGAGCATAAGTATGCTAATTGAAACATGCCCTAAAACTAACCATCATAAGCTGGTAAATAAAAAGGGGGAAAGACGTGGGGTTGGAGGACATTCACACACGCACACACACTTATTTACAACATTGCCCTCTCTCGGAGGGTCCGAAAGAATAATACAAATTAACTAACTAACAAGCTAATTAATTATTACACAACACTTAACTAATTAAATGAAGTAATTAAGCTAAGAAAGCAGTAAAGAGGCCTCGAGAAGAGGGATGAATGCATGCATGTTTGGTTTCGCTCGGAAATCCATCGTCATACTCATGCTGCCTCTGTTTACATTGCTCTGCACTTCTGAAAACTACACAAGTCTCCAGGATGTTTCTGAACCACCTTCTGAGCACTGTGGAAGGTCACCGGCCAAAAGGAAAGGCCACCAGCCATGGAAAACTGGTCATCGACCATGTGTGAGGCTCTCGGCCAACAATGCATAGCCGGCCGGCACTGAAGATGGCCGACCAGCCATCTCTTTTTGCAGAATCCTGTTTTGCTACAACAGAGGGCAAACAGAGCGTGTCAATGCATTTTCAAAGCAATGTTTGCACAACCACCCTCCTTATCATGTTTAAGACTCAAAGGAGTATGGTTTTCAACCCTCGGACCATCAATCACGCATTTCAATGCATGATGGCCAAAGAAGCCAAGTGTGCAACTCAATATGGAATGAAATGCACAAAACACATAAAGGGCCCAAACCTCTATCATGATTGATCAAGAGGCAAGAGATGCACACACAATGCAATGCAACCTAGGCAAGCAAGCAAGCATGCAAATAACTCAAGTGTGCAACAAATCTAATGCAACAAGAGCATGTTAACATGCAATATGCAATAGGCATACAACCTAAACATGTGGACATGTATAGCATGCAAAATGAAACAAGCATGTAACAACATGGTGAGATGGACTTACACTAACATGGGTAGCTCTCAAGCATGCCAAAATCAGTGGCCAAATGAGATGAGAACGAGGCCCAAGATTCATGCAAACATGCACAATGCAAGGGCTCCAAGCCTAAGGCACAAAATGCAACTCTCCAAGAGAAATGCAAGGATGAAACATGGCATACAATGGCATACATTCTAGCTCTAAAATGACATACTAAATGATTCCAAAATGACTCTGAAGCATGCAAACACTCATGCTATGCATGCTAGAAGGCTCAAATACCGAAACTAGTGAAGCACACTTCACTATAGGTATACAAAGCAATGCTCAAATGGCAAAACCAGCCCCAAACAGAACCTAGCTAGGTCTAAGACAGTAGCAAAATGGCCTAAAATGATGGCTCGGAATGCACAAAGATGAAGCTCATGCAATGGCCGGTAAATGAGGCATTTCAAGCATAACTCTCAAACGCATTTAAAGAGTGAAAATCATAGGAATATGGCATACATGTAAGCTCTGAAATATGATGTGCAATGGCCCCGAAACATGAAAACACCTCAGTATATGCATGCAATAGACCTCGAAACTCAAAGCTAAGCATGGACATTGTACTACAATCATGCAAAACAAGCATCATTCGACCAAGAGGCCTAATAGCAGAACTAAGGCTGCCCAAAATATGAACAAAACATGTTTGAAGCATGGCCAAAATGTGCTAGAATGGAGGGCCAAAACAACATGCATTCTAAGCTAGTAAGCATGAGTTACACTACAAGCACATGAAGCATGTGAGGGACTACCAAACCAGCCAAAAACAGAAGCATGGCATGCCAAATGATGGCCAAAAGCCCACTAAAACATGACCCCTACATGCAAGAATGAGGTGCTACTTTGATGAGCTATGAATGAGATTACTCTACACATGCAAGAGGCAAGTCTAAGGTGATCAAACCAGCCCTAGACAGAGTCTAGGCAGGTCCTAAAAGTCACCAAAAATGGCCTGAAACAAGGCTTGGAAGCATGCAAATATGGGCTCCATTGTTAGGCCAACAATGCTAGTAAACAAGACAAGGGGTGAGGGGGTCACGCCTCACTGATTTTGGAGCTCAAAACAGTATGCTAGCCACTGAAAATCCACTGGATTTTAGTGGCTAGAAGGCCAAACAAAGCTCACTTCAAAGGCCTAGATGCATGGCTCAAAACAAGATGAAAACAAGCATGCAAGGGGGTAGATGACCCCCAACAGAAAAATGACCTTAAACAAACTTCAAGAGGAGCTCAAAATAAGACTTTTTTCAGTTTATGATAAAGCCCAAATATGCTTGCAAATAGTGCTAAGATATGAAGCAAAATAGGGACGAAAAGGGGAATAAGAGAGTTACCCTTGTAGCCAAGAAAGACAGCAACTTCTGGACCAAGAAAGTGGCTCCTCAACCTCTGAAAATAAGCTCCAAGGTGTTTAGATGGATGATGGAGAAGTGTGGTTGTGAGGTGTAGTGCAATGGGGCCAAGAATCTAACACTTTTGGGACCAAAATAGAGAGGTGTATAGAGATAGGTGTATGTATGCCTTGGCCAAAAATCTGAACCTTTGCTAATGAGGGAGAGAGCTTCTCTTATAGGAGAACAAAGGTCCAAGCTTCCTAAGGAAGCTAAAGTAAAAAGGGTCGAGCTTCTTGAGGAAGCTAGAGCAAAGGGGTCAAGCTTCCTCAAGAAACTAAGAAAGGTTCAAGCTTCTCTTAGAAGCTTGGAGCAAAGGGTCAAGCTTCTTCAAGAAGCTAAAAAAGGTTCAAGCTTCTTGGAGAAGTTTGAAAAGGTCAAGCTTCTTGGAGAAGCTAGAGCAAAGGTTCAAAAGGTTCGAGCTTCCTCAAGAAGCTAAAAACCAAGGGTTCAAAAGGTTCAAGCTTCCTCAAGAAGCTAAAAACCAAGGGTTCAAAAGGTTCAAGCTTCCTCAAGAAGCTAAAAACCAAGGGTTCAAAAGGTTCAAGCTTCCTCAAGAAGCTAAAAACCAAGGGTCAAAAGGTTCAAGATTCCTCAAGAACTAAAACAAAGGTTCAAAAGGTTTAAGCTTCCTCAAGAAGCTAAAACAAGGGTGCAAATCCTCCATACACGTGTATGGAGGGCAGGGTCTGTGCTTACCAGCTGGCATGCATAATGCATGAAAAAGGCAAAGAAAAGGTCTCGGCCAGAAAAAGTAAACGATCGACCAGAACAATGGCCGGCCGACCAAAAACATTGCCGACCGGCCAACACCTTTGGCCGGTAGCAAGAAAACAGGGCCGGTGGCCTCAAGCCATGGCCGGTGAGGTGTGGGGATGGCCAACAAACCATTCCATGCCCTCAAAAGCAAAAAACACAAGTGTTTGGTCCATAACCAAGCACAAAACAAACAAGTCAAGAGGTCTTGAGGCAAGGCGCGCGGTCGAAACCTCCGAGAACTCAAGACGAACACGAACATGGATAATCATCGAGTGTTCAAACGATGGCGTCCAAGTCTTGAAGACGGTCAAAAATGGGGGGTCTACAGGGGCCCCCAACCTCTATCATGATTGATCAAGAGGCAAGGGATGTGTACACAATGCAATGCTATCTAAGCATGTAAGTAAGCAAGCAAGCATGCAATGGACTTGGCATGCAACAACATGCAAAAGAATTAACATGTAACAACATGCAAAGGCAAGTATACCTATACTAATGCAATGCATGCATGATGAACTTAACAAAGCAACACAAGCATGCAAGCATGTAATATGCAATAGACATGAAACCTAGACTTGTGGACATGTATGGCATGCAACAACATGCAAAATGGAGCAAGCATGTAACAACATGCAAGACAAGCATGCAACAACATGCAAAGATGGACTTAAACTAACATGGATAGCTCACAAGCATGCCCAAATCAATGGCCAAACATGATGAAAACAAGGCAACGACACACACACAAGCATGCACAATGTGAGGGCTTCAAGCCAAGGCACAAGATGCAACTCTACAAGAGCATGGCAAGGATGAAACAATGAACACAATGGCATATATTCCAGCTCTGAAATGGCATACAAAATGGCTCCGAATCATGCAAACAATTCACACAATGCATGCTGGATGGCTCAAATACCGAAACTAGTGAAACACATTACACTAGAGGTATGCAAAGCAATGCACAAATAACCAAACCAGCCCCAAGCAGCTCCTATGCAGGCCCAAAACAGTAGCAAAATGGACTAAGATGATGGCTTGAAAGGCATAAAAATGAAGCTCATGCAATGGCTCACAAACGAGGCATAATGATGCAACTCTGAAACACATTAAGGGAATGATAAACATGGGAATATGGCACACATATAAGCTCTGAAATATCATACTCAATGATGCCAAGACATGGAAATGCCTCAAGCAACGCATGCGAGGGACCCCAAAACTCAAAGGTAAGCAAGGCTATTACACTACAACCATGCATGGCAAGCACCAATCGACCAAGAGGCCTAAAAATAGAGCTAAGGCAGCCTAAAATATGAACAAAATATGTTTGAAGCATGGCCAAAATGTGCTAGAATGGATGGCCAAAATAACATGCATTCTAAGCTAGTAAGCATGGTTTACACTACAAGCATGTGAAGCATATGAGAGGTTATCAAACCAAGCAAAAACAGAATCATGGCATGCCAAAAGATGGCCAAAAACCCACTGAAACATGACCCATACATGCAAGAATGACATGCTCCTTTGATAAGCTATGAATGGGATTGCTCTACACATGCAAGAAGCAAACAAAAGGTGGCAAAAAAAACTATGGGCAGAGCCTAGGCAGGTCTCAAAAATCACTAAAAAGTGCCTGAACCAAGGCTTGGAAGTATGAAAATATGGGCTCCTTTGAAAGGCCAAATATGCAAACAAACAAGGCCAAAAGAGAGAGGGTCACCCCTCTCTGATTTTGGCCCTCAAAACCACAAAACCACCACTGAAAATCCACTGGATTTTAGTGGTAGGAAGACCAAGCAAAGACTATCTCAAATGCCTTATGGCATGGCACGAAACAAGGCCAAAACAAGCATGCAAGAGGGTAGATGACCCCCAACACCAAAATGATCTTAAACAAACAGGAAAAACACTTAAATATGAAGCTTTTTTCAGTTGACAACAAAGCTCAAATATGTATGCAAATAAGGCTAAGAGAAGGATCAAGATAATGCTTAAAAGAGGGGAAATGAGTTACCCTTGTAGCTCAGCAAAGACAGCAGCTTCTTGGACCAAAAACCAACCCTTTGAGACCTCTCAAGACCCTCCAAGGACCTTAGAACAATGGTGGAGGTGTGTGCTTAAGAGTTGTGATACCAAGGGGTCAAGAACCAACACTTTCTAAGCCTAAATATAGAGATATAGAGAGAGATACAACCCTTATGCCTTAGACAATTTTTTTCAACCTTTCTAAAGGAGAGGGAGGGCCTTTCTTATAGAGAAACAAGAGGGTTCAAGCTTCTTGGAGAAGCTAGAGCAAAGGTTCAAGCTTCTTCAAGAACCTAAAACGAAGGTTCAAGCTTCCTCAAGAAGCTAGAGCAAAGGTTCAAACTTCCTCAAGAAGCTAAAACAAAGGTTCAAAAAGGTTCAAGCTTCCTCAAGAAGCTAAAACAAAGGTTTAAAAGGTTCAAGCTTCCTCAAGAAGCTAAAATAAGGGTTCAAAAGGTTCAAGCTTCCTCAAGAAGCTAAAACAAAGGTGCAAATCCTGCATACACTTGTATGGAGGATACAGTCTGTGCCACCTGGCACTAAATATCTACATAAACCAGATGAACAGGGTTCAGCCAGCAGAAAAGGCCGATCGACTAACACAAAGGGCCGACCGACTAAATACATTGCCGACCAGCCAACACTTTTGGCCAGTAGCAATAAAACAGGGCCGGTGGCAACATGCCAAGGCAGGTGGGGTATGGGGATAGCCAACAAGCCATTTCCTGCCCTCAGGTGCAAAGACCACAAGTCCTTGGTCCAACCAAGCACAAAACAAATAAGTCGAGAGATCTTGAGGCAAGGCGCACGATCGAGACCTCCAAGAACTCAAGACGAACACGAACATGGATGATCATCGAGTGTTCAAACGATGACATCCAAGTCTTGAGGACGGTCAAAAATGGGGTGTCTACAACAGCATTCTGCTATTCGGCACACAGCTCATTTGGGGCACACAGCACATCACACTGCTCAATCTGAACACACAGTCCATAACACAACATTCAATTTGGTTGGCACACAGCTCATAACACTACTCAATCTAAACACACAGTTCATAACACAGCATTCGATTTAATTGGCACACAGCTCATAATACTGCTCAATCTGAACACGCAGTCCATAACACAGCATTCTGTTTAGAAAATAGCACACCGCTCAATCTGAACACGCAGTCCATAACACGGTATACTTTATAGCAAACTGCTCAATCTGAACACGCTGTCCATAACACAGTACACTTTTTCATAACATAGCACACAGCTCAATCTGAACACACAGTTCATAACATGGTATACTTTATAGCACACTGCTCAATCTGAACACGCAGTCCATAACACAGTACACTTTTTCATAACATAGCACACCGCTCAATCTGAACACGCAGTCTATAACGCAGTACACTTTTTCATAACATAGTACACAGCTCAATCTGAACACACAGTTCATAACACGGTATACCTTATAGCACACTGCTTAATCTGAACACGCAGTCCATAACGCAGTACACTTTTTCATAACATAGCACACTGCTCAATCTGAACACGCAGTCCATAATGCAGTACAATTTTTCATAGCATAGCACACAATCTGAACACGCAGTTCATAACACGGTATACTTTATAGCACACTACTTAATCTGAACACGCAGTCCATAACGCAGTACACTTTTTCATAACATAGCACACCGCTCAATTTGAACACGCAGTTCATAACACGGTATACCTTATAACACACTGCTCAATCTGAACATGCAGTCCATAACGCAGTACACTTTATAGCACACTGCTCAATCTGAACACGCAGTCCATAACGCAGTACACTTTTTCATAACATAGCACACCACTCAATCTAAACACGTAGTTCATAACACGATATACCTTATAGCACACTGCTCAATTTGAACACGTAGTCCATAACGCAGTACACTTTGAACACGCAGCTCACACTTTTGAATTTGAACACGCAGCTCACACATTTGAATCTGAACACGCAACTCACATATTTGAATCTGAACACGCAGCTCACATATTTGAATCTGAGCACGCAACTCACATATTTGAATCTGAACACGCAGCTCACACATTTGAATCTGAACACGCAGCTCACATATTTGAATCTGAACACGTAGTTCACACATTTGAATTTTGAATTTAATACATATGTTCATTCTGAATGCAGGTATCCTCCCGTTTCACACAGGGTTATGGATCTATCCATGCGAGGGAGTGGTACATGGAGCTCCCGGATGATGTCCGACACATTGTAGACGAGGCAGGGTTCGGCCTATTTTGTGCAGGATTGTCACGTCACCTGGTGAGCAGGACTCTTCTTGGCGCACTCGTGGAGAGATGGTGGGACACCACCAACTCCTTCCATTTCTCGGCCACCGAGGACATGACGATGACCCCATTTGATTTCTCCATACTGACGAGCCTCGACGTGGGAGGCCGGCCAATCCCATATGATGCAGATATGGGCGAGTGGGAGGCCGGTTGGATTTATCTGCTCGGAGCCCGTCTGCCGATTGACAGATCATCGGGTAGGGTTAGGTATACCTGGTTCTCTGAGCGGTACAGGGGGACTGCGCCCCAGACCATTAAGGCCACCCAGCAGTATGCCTGGGGATTTTTTATGTTCCTCCTCGGGACCACTCTGTTCTCCGATAGGAGGAACACAGTTGGGCTTTATCTTCTCAATGCTCTGGTGGACCTATCACGGGTCGGCTCTTTGATTGGGGTGGCGCTGCCCTCGCTACCCTTTATTGCTATATGAGCGCGACTTCCCGAGAGCGGGGGACCATAGTTGGAGGCTATTGGCGAGCCTGGGAGGTACATTCTGCCCTCTTGATTTACATTACTTCTTTTCATTATCCGTACACTGCACACAGCACACATTACATTCTGTACTCTAAATTCTGCACTCAACATTCTGCATTCTCCATATTCACATTCTACACTCAGCATTCGGTATTTTCTGTATGTTCTGTATTCTACACACTGCACACAGCATTACGCACTCAGCATTCGGTATTTTCTGTACATTCTGTATTCTACACACTGCACACAGCATTCTGCATTTTCCGTACATTTTGTATTCTGACAGCCACTACCTTGCCTTTCACAGCTATGGGTTTATGCATACTTCCCGACGCTGGCCCCTGAGTTGGAGGTCGAGGCACCCCTTGAGATCCCCTACTCGCACAGATTTGAGGGTTGGTGCTGTCCTAGGCCCCGGGAGACTCTTCTCTCCCTCCTGCAGTTCTTTGATACTGTACGGATGACGGAGGTAATCCAGAACTCTCAGTTCTTTATGCTTTCAGCTTTGATTTCAATTTGCATATTTATGACATCTAATCATTGTATACATTTGCTACCCGCAGGTGACCTGGCAGCCTTGGATTGGCATGCCAGGGAATCCTCGATTCCTGTTTGCTGGGGCCTGGGGCACCTCGCGATACAGGATTATGCTTGAGGGGCCGGTTGGCAGGGCCTGGTTCCTCGGAGAGCGCTTCATGCGCCAGACGATGGGCAACTCCGACCAGGACGTCCCATCAGTGCCTCCATCGGAGATGCGGTCTGCAGGGGATCTCACACCCCGGAGGACGGAGGACCGCATATTGGGTATTGACGCGGTCCTTTTCCTGGAGGAGGGGGATTATGCGACATATCGCCATACGTACCTGATGCCTCCGCTGTCAGGTGTCTGTACCTCCAGGAGGAGAGCTACTGACATGCCTTCTTCGAGTCGAGCTAGAGACATTCCTTCGATTAGTGGGGCCGGCTCATCGAGGGGCGGGACCGGATGGATGCCTCCGACTTGCCAGTATGCTGGATGGCCGGATCTTCCAACCGGGTTGATAGGCTGGGAGTATGGGACACCATACCAGATTCCACTGGAGCCTCCACAGCCAGATCACTGATACATCAGTGACCCTGACTCACCACCGGTATGTTCCACAGTTTTCATTTATCACTCAGATATTTAGACATTCATTTATTTACTGATGACTAGAACTTGCATTTGCAGCCTCCCAAAGAGTACACTGATGGGCTGCTCGGAGTGGTGGCCTTACTAGAGGGCATGGTTTTGCGGAGGGAGACACTGCTGCACTCCTACAGCATCCCGGTATTTTCCAGTCTTCTTGCATTTATAATACTTCTGCTGACATACTGAGACAAACACTTCACCATACTAATTCATTGTATGTGTAAAGCATATCTGACACACTACGTTCACATACTATATCTGCATGCACTCACTCCATGCATCAATCTTGCATCTGATATACATACTCTGGCTGATGTAATCAAACTGTCTTTTCAGGTCGCACCTGTACCGACCAGGCCATCCAGGCCTTCTCGAGCTACTAGGAGAGGGACATCGACTCTCGGCCGAGGTGGGCGCAGAGCACCTGTCAGTTAGGATGACAAGGAATCTAGCGAGGATGAGGAGTCAGTACATCCTCAGTCTGAGACTTCTGCAGGCAAGGAGGATGACTCTGGTTCGGGTTCCGAGGACGGAGGCGACACCGAGGAGGCTTCCGAGGATGGTGGCTCCGATTCAAACGGAGACGCCGACGATGATGGCGCGGAGGCTGCTTAGCCGAAGAGGGCGAAGAGGGCCTCTCGGTCTTGAGCTTGGTGGCATTGTTCCTGCTTTATTTTCTTTTACATGTAGTTGTAGCACTTTGTACAGCTTAGGCAGTTTTATTTTTTTTCTAAACTTGTACCCTTGTTGTAAAATGTTGTAAAAAGAGAACCTGATGGAATGAAAACGGCTTTTGTTTAAAAGGTGTTGTATTTATATTTTGAGCATCGCATCGCACCATTTTGCAAAAACAAGATTTGAATGAAAATGTGAACAACGTGTATTGCCAAGTCAGGTAGTGAACCGACACAACAAAACAAAACAACTTAACTCACTAAGAAACAAAACCTTAGCAAGTTTGCAACTCGATAAGCAACGAGCAACAACTCGATAAACAAAGAACAACAACTCGATAATCAAAGAGCAACAACTCGATAAGCAAAACCTAACAACTCGATAAGCAAAACTTAACAACTTGATAAGCAAAGCCTAACGACTCGACGAGCGAATGCATTTCGAGACAAGCAAAGTGACAAAAATGCATCCGGAACAGAGGTAAGCTCGGATCTTTAGTGCTCTCAGCACACAGGGAAGCTAGAGAACCCCTTCTGGAAGCAAGAAATAGCTGAAGACCAGCTTTTGCACATGGCTGACCACTTTTAAAGCCTGCCGGCCAGTTTTTATGTTTGTAACCCAAAAAAGTAGCTGGCCGACCAGAAAAAGTGGTCGGCCGACCACTTATGTTGGGAACCTCCAGTTTTCTGACACTTGTCCCTCAAATAGTGTCTTATCCTCCATAAAGGTTCCAGCTTCGTGGTTCTCTGATTCTAACTCAGTTTTGCACCAAAATGGAAGCATTTCTTGTCCAAAATCTCACAAATTGGATTGCTACCTTAGATGGCTCGGAAAAGGTGAATTTCGGGGCTTCGGCATAAATGCACTATTCACGCTGAGTCGCACCCCGCTGTGTTTTTTGTTCCTTCATGCCGCGGCAAGGTTTTGGAACCCGATAACACACGTCTTTAGCTTTGGCGAACAAGAGGTATGTCCCACTTTCGAAGACTTCCAAGTTCTGATGGAGTCGGAACACGAAGAAGAAATTTTGCCACAGTTCCGTTTTGGCTACGTCCAAGCTTTAGAATGGATGTGTGGGCTTACTTTGCATGACGCTCGGTCATTAATTCGCGATGGCGTGTTGGATATCTCCAGCTTGATTTGTTGGTTTTCTGATGTCGGTGACCATGGCGATCATGACTGGCAGGGTTATCGGCGACATGCGCTTTGCTTGTGCATGTTGTTTCATTTCTTACTTGCCCCAGGCTTCGGTGGGTTTAGCTCTCGTTTGATTGAAGTTGTCGAGGGCTTAAAAGAGGGCAAGAGCTACATTGCCATGACATTGGCTGAGACATTGATGGGTTTGGATGCTTTCTGTCGTCAGGAGACGACTAGATTCGCAGGGAGTCCACTACTGCTGCAGGTAATATTTCCCACCCCACCTTACATATATTTCTTACATCACTCAACCCTCAGGCTCAGTTTTTCTCTCAAAACCCTTTTTCTCACTTTTTCTCTCAATGTACACCTCTCTATTCTTTAATCTCTCATTTTTCATCCCTTCCCAGATATGGTTGATGGATAAACTGAAGGTTGTGAACCCCTGCCCAACATATTCAGCTCGTAGCTATTTCTTCCGATGACGTCTAGTCGATGCCCTTGATGAGGGATGGTGGTTCGAATGGATGTGCAGTCTATCTACTACCAGTATTGCTTAGCGCTGCCCTTGGCTCGATCTGTCGGCGATGAGTTATAGCATGACCCGCCAGTCCAGGATTCAGCTGATCGGCATGACACACTGTGTGTTCTATTTTCCATTCCGGTTCCGGCGCCAGTTCGACCATGATCAGATTTATCCGAAAGGAGGGATAGAGTACCCGGCTGCATTTCCGGTCCGAGGTGCGCAGCTTGCTCGGTATGCCACAGCATGGAGGACTAGAGAGCTTCTGGCCCCCGCTCCCACTTTCAGTTGCACCCTCTCTGGTGAGTGCATAGCTTGGCTTGTTGAGGAGGCACAAATGGGCCTACTTTGGCATCAAAGGCTTCAACCAGCTCTGGGAGGGGGCGCAGGAACACCTGACTTATCCATGCCCCGAATTTATTGCTTTATCAGTACTTTCAAGTTTTCTTTATGAATGTAATAAAAAGTAAATTCAATTTGTATTCAAGAGTAGGAGAACTCTGTATTGAAATCAATGCAATTGAAGGTTGTGGGTACTGAAAATTTTCTGTTTGGTCCAAAAATGGTCTAAGTTGTAAAAAGATTAATTTGAACAAAATCAACTTTTGTTAAAACTTTTCAAAACCATTTTCGATGTGGATCAGAATTGGACACGCCTGAGATCTATCACTGAAATGCACAACCCCGGATCCCAGCAACTGGAAAGTTGCCCCTAGTCTGAATAGTATTACACTGGAGATCACAACCGAGTTCTAGAATGCAGAATAGGCAAAGATGTCCAAACATGATCATATGGACAAAGTTGATCGAGGAAGTGTTTATAGCTGGACTTCAGAATAAAGTTGCCTACGTATCCCAAAGATGGGAATCAAGCCTTACGTAGTTCGGCTTGGGTTCACTCGTGTATTAACACTCTCCTTTTGTGCTCTAACTTTTGCCAAGGCCGCCCTTTGGGGGTTTTCAACCTTGCGAGCTCAGTTTTTATAATTTCAAATTTTTCATGCTCTAACTTTTGCCTAGGTCGCCCTTTCAGATTTTCGGCCTAGCGAGCCACTCAGGGATAATATTTCTTCAACTTGTCTATGTTGATCGGCTGTGAGAACTCTAGTCCATCTAGGTCCATAAAACTACAGCTCCACCTGACCAAATAGACTTGATGATGTAAGGACCAGTCCAATTGGGTCTGAACTTGCCCCTAGGGTCGTGGATGGGGGCTCGGTTGTCTTTGAGCACTAGATCCCCTTCTTTCAAATTCTTGGACTTAACCTTCTTGTTGAAAGCCCTGGCAATTCTTCGTTGATAACCGTGAACATGGTACAGTGCTTTCAGCCTTCTTTCATCAAAGAGTATAAGTTCTTCGAACCTGCTCTACTGCCAATCTGCCTCAGCTATCTGACACTCAGCCAATATCCGTAACGACGGAACCTCAACTTCGATAGGCAAAACAGCCTCCTTCCCATAAACCAAAGAATATGGAGTTGCTCCAGTAGAAGTTCGAATTGAGGTCCGGTAGCCCCACAAAGCAAATGGCAACTTATTTGGCCAGTCCCGGTAGGTTTCCACCATCTCTGCAGAATGTGCTTGATGTTCTTGTTGACAACCTCAACTGCTCCATTGGTCTGCGGCCGATATGTGGATGACTTATGAAAAGTCACGTTGTACTTGTCTAACAAGTCGATCACCTCTTTCTTAAAATGGGACCCATTATCTGAAATGATCTCGTTCGGGACCCTGTAGCGACAGATGATGTTGTTTCTGATAAACTTAGCGACATGAGATGCCTTCAACACCGTGTAAGACTGGGCCTCAACCCACTTTGTAAAATAGTCTATCGCTACCAGAATGTACTCATGTCCGTTGGACCCCTTCGGAGTAACGGCTCCAATCACATCAATCCCCCAGACTAAAAATGGCCATGGTGAAGTCATGTTGTACAGCTTCGACGGCGGAATGTTCATCCGGTTTGCATGGATCTGACATTTATGGCATCGCCGGACAAAGCCAATACAATCCTCTTCCATAGTGGACCAGTAATAACCTTGTCTAAGGATCTTCCGGGCTAGCATCACCCCGTTCATGTGCGCTCCGCACTCTCCTCCATGGATGGCCTCCATCAGGCGCTTGGACTCTTTAGCATCAACACATAGTTTATGCATCCCGAAATGACCTCTCTTGTACAGTTTACCCCCGCAGACGATGAACTGAGCAGCCATTCTTCGAATTGCCCTTTTATCTTTGGCGTTTGCCCCTGGTGGATACGCTTCCTTTTCTAAGAAATTCCAAACGTCGTAGTACCAAGGATTCTCATCTTGTACCTCATCTATGGCAGCAAGCAGCTTGTAGGCCGGCACAAATTTTTGTTCAATGATGATCGGACGCATCCGGACCCCAAAAGGGATGTCTATCATAGAAGATAGAGTTGCTAATGAATTTGCGAACCTGTTGTTCTCTCTTAACAAATGAGCGAAGTTCAGTTTCTCAAACCAAGGAATCAGCACATCCAAGGTCTGGTGATAGATTCTCATCTTTTCTTCTTTAACTTTCCAATCTCCTTTAGCTTGAGATACAACAAGGTTCGAATCCCCGATGACATCCAACCGTTTTGCCCCTAGTTCTAGGGCGGCTTCTAATCCAGCAATGCACGCCTCATATTCTGCCTCATTGTTCGATACTTTGAACCGGAGTTTGAATGCAAGAGGTATGAAGGAAAGGTCGGGTGCTAACAACAACACTCCTATCCCATACCCATACTGGTTTGACACTTCGTCGAAGTACATCGTCCAGGTTTCGTCTTTGATATGCAGAATGGCCTCGTCTGGGAATAGGTACTCAACTGCTTCATCCCCTTCAACACGGTGATTGGCTAGGAACTCCGCTACCGCTCTCCCTTTTACTAACTTGTGCGTCACATACTTCAGATCAAATTCGGAAAGCAGAAGCAACCAACGAGCTAGCCTATCCATAAGTGCCAGTTTCTCGAAGAGATATTTGATAGGATCTAATCAAGAAACCAACATTACGGAGTGAGCTAACAGGTAGTGTCGCAGCTTCCTGGTAGCCCATACCAAGGCCAAACAAGCCTTCTCCAGCGGAGTATAGCGGGTCTCGTAATCCAGCATTTTCTTGCTCAGATAGTAGATAGTTGTTTCCATTTTGTCCTCAGACTCTTGTGCAAGCATGTAGCCCATTGTCGTTTCAGTCACTGAAAGATACAAAATCAACGGTTTCCCCGACTCAGGCGATGACAACACAGGTGGGTTCTGTAAATATTGTTTGATTTGCTCAAAAGCTGATTGGCATCGGCCGTCCCATTGGAATTTCTTTCCTTTCTTCAGGAGACCAAAGAGTGGTTCACAAGTCAAGGTTAATTTTGAGATAAACCGTCTTATGAATTGCACTTTACCCAGAAAGCCTCACACCTCCTTTTCAGTCCTTGGTGGTGGCATTTCTAAGATGGCCTTGATTTTGGAAGGATCGACCTCGATACCTCTGTGTGTGATCAAGAACCCCAGCATTTTTCCTACTGTAACACCGAACATACATTTCTGAGGATTCAGCCGTAGCCTATACTCTCTGATCCGTTGAAAGAATTTTTACAAGGCGGTGTAGTGGTCCTCTCTTTCCTTGGACTTGACAATCATGTCGTCCACGTACACCTCAACCTCTTTGTGGATCATGTCGTGCAATATTGTGGTTGCATCCCGTTGATACGTCGCTCTAGCATTCTTCAGCCCAAATGGCATCACCCTATAATAATAGGTTCCCCATGGGGTGGTAAAAGCAGTCTTCTCCCAGTCTTTGGGCGCCATCAATATCTGATTGTAGCCTGAAAACCCATCCATGAACGAGAGCAACGCATGCCCAGCAGTGAAATCCACTAATTCATCGATATGCGGCAGAGGAAAGTCGTCCTTCGGACTAGCTTTATTCAAATCCCTGAAATCCACACATACCCGAATTCTGCCATCCTTCTTCGACACCGGAACGATATTGGCCAACCAAGTTGGGTATTCGGATACCAACAGAAACCCTGCATCAATTTGTTTGGTAACCTCTTCTTTGATCTTGAGAGCCCAGTCTGGGCGGATCCTTCTGAGCTTCTGCTTGACAGGTCTGGCCTCTGGATCAAGAGGGATCCGGTGCTGTACAATCTCAGGATCGATTCCAGGCATGTCTTCATAGGACCACGCAAAAACATCTTTGAAATCTTTTAACAAAGCGACTAAGCGCTCGCGCTCCTCTGAAGACAACGTGGACCTGATCTGGACCAGCCGCGAGTCCTTCTCAGTACCAACATTAATTTGAGTGATTTCATCAACCAAGGGTTTAACAAACCTCTCCTGCTCTTGATCAAGCAAATATTGCAAAACCGGAGGAATTTCTCCCTCGTTGTTTTCATAGAAATTTTGAAAATCCTGATTCATGCAATAAATTAAGGGCACAGAAAAGTAATCGAAGGGCACAGCTGCATCATTCTCATTAAGCACTTCCAAGTCACCTGATTCCTCTGTTACAACAGACTCAAAGGAAAAAGAAAAAGACGACCTAGACAGGACTGTGGCATTCGGGTTATCACCCCCAGGAATACTGGACTCAGACTCAGACGAGTTGGAACCTGATTCCGACTCTATGGACTCAGTGGAATCAGATTCCGGCTCACTACCTGACCCGGTGCTGCTCGATAAGAAGCCTTCCTCGTATTGGCAGACGAGGGAGGGTGCAATAGATGCATCCAGAATATTTGAAGATGGTCTCGCAGCCGTTTCATTCCCAATCATGGTCACTGAGAGGTTATTCCCCAAGCACTCATGTACGATCGGAGGATCTGAAAGTAGACAAGCCAGTGCTACCCCCATTTCAATCTCTGCGTCCTCGGAAACCTCCTCTTTGTACTGCTTAGCCTCAGCTATCGGGTCCATATGCTCCTCGGCAATATCATCCTTAGACAACTGTAAGTCAAAGAAAATCTCAAACCCCGGCAAGCGCCGCCTTTCTACATTGATCCATGGCTCTGGAAAGCCGCAGAACGGAAAGTCCTCCCCCTCCCGGGCAAAACGTCCGTTCAAGGTACCCCAGATCGGCCGGTGCATCAACTCAAAATGTTTTCCCATTTGCTTGGCTCTGGCCCTTCCGGCCATCTCTTTCCCTTTCCTCACCCAGTCTTCCTTGGTAGGCAAATAACCCAAACCAAAGGTATGTGGGTTATGCGGCACTTCGGCCGATGTTGCAACGCCTTTCCGGCCATTGCGTCCTAATCCCATCCCGGGGATATGCTGTAGCTTGTTCATAAGGTACACTGATTGTGCGCTGACATAGAGCCCCTCATCAACAGCTAAGTGTAGACGCGCCCCCGTGAGGGCCTCACCCTACAGTTCGGACTCCTCCGTTTTTGTTTGTGTTGCGGTTCTAAATCTGAACCAAAGAGTCCAACTCTGGCAAATCGTTTTGAAGAAAAACAGATTTTTTGAAAAGTAGTGCCAAACATGGACTGCTTTGCCAGATTACAGAGTCGCCACCTAAATATTTTTTTAATGGGGGAATTTAGGAAACCCTGACTCGGTGCCGAAGGCCACATGTCCGTCATCACCAAATGTCTTGGCTCGAGAGCTTGGGTACGATCGGGGAAGGTCAGCTATGAGCACCCCCTTTCGCCCGGTTCGAAGACCGGCCTCTACTAACCGTGATATCCGATTTTGAAAACATTACATGCTCTTATCCCAATTATTAGCCTAGAATTACTATGTTATGCGCGCAGCAAACAAGTATAGACTAGATTGCCTAACTTGGAAACAATCATTGCATATCCGTTTGTTTTGAAAATGTTTCGGAATTTGCTACTCGCAAGTAGGCTAAAACACGGATTTCAATGAGTTTTCCCAACTCAGACAATCCAACCTCCATCCACAGGCATTCAAGCAGTTTATCTCATGTAAGCACTTAGCCGCATGGTATGCATACTGTCATGGCAACATTCACACGCATGTGGTATGCTAAAGCGCAAAAACTTACATCGTACTCCGTGCCAAAACAATAAATTAGTTAGCAAAACATGCATGACTAGTTCATGTTAAGTGACTAATGTATCATCATACAGAATGCAGTTAGACAGGCTCGGCTATCCTAAGCGTGGCATGTGAAATGCGATAAATAGCACATATTCAATTGGAATCGAAAATTGCAATGCAGTTTGCATGATGTACCGAGCCCGGTGCATGTAAACAAATGCATGAATGCACACATGCATTGCATAAGGTATGCTAAAATAAACGTGCCCTAATCTACCATCGTAAGCAGGTAAATAAAAGGGAAGAAAGAAATGGGGATTGGGAGACATACACCCACTCACACACACTTATTACAAATTTGCCCTCACTCGGAGGGACCAAAAGAATATACAAATTAATTAACTACGCAAGCTAATTAAAATATTACAAATTTCACTAAATTAATCAAATAAATTAATTAATCTAATTAAAGCAGTAAACCGCCTCGGGATGAGGACCGGATGCAACACGCGCTCGGACTGGACTGGCTCGGAACTGCACTGCCATGCACGGATTGCCTCTGTTTCCTCTGCTCTCCTCCTCAGAAAATTACCAAAGTCCCAGAAGTACCTCTCAGGGCACTGGGGAGTACCACCGGCTGGGGTAGAGCACCACCGGCTGAAGGAGGAGGCCACCGGCACAAAATTCATCCATCGGCAGCTTGTTTACTGCCGGTCGGCACTAAACACTGCCGGCCGGCACTAAATGCCTGCAAAACCTGCAACTCACAGCAGCAGAGGACAACAACATGCATGGCAATGTGATTCAAGGTATTTATGCACTACACACACCCCTTATCATGCTTTTGACTCAAGGGGGCATGTGCCTCGATTCCCGGACCACCAATCACGCATTTCCATGCATGATGGCCAAAGAACCAAGAGTGCAACTTTGATTTCAAATGCATGCAATGCAAACAAGCAAACAAGGGTGCTAAACCTCTATCATACTCCACTTCAAGAGGTCAAACATGCACAATGCAAATGCAACCCTAAGCATGTCAACTAGGCATGCAACATGGACTATGCAACATACTTATGCAAAGGGTTCAAGCAAGCATTCAAGACAAGCATGCAAACCAATTAAATGATGATCTTACACATGACTTAGGCAACTCAAATAGGCTTAAAATCAGTGGCCAAAATGCTAAATCATGAGGGCCAAACACACATGCACACATGCACAAGTTAAGGCACCAACACTTAAGCATAATTAAGCAACTCTTAAACACACCTAAGAGGCACAAATATGGACCATTAGTATGCATAGTAAGCTCTGAAAAGCATGCAAAACATGGTGCCAAACCAACTAACAAAGCAAGCCAAACAAGGCATGCAAATGGTCCAAGCATTAAGGCAAGCCAATGAGGCTTTGAACCACACCTAGTACAACCATACATGGCAATACTTAAGCAACTAAAATCAGAGTTTTAACACATAAAACTAAGTCTAAAGGACCACCTAGATGGCATCTAGATGACATGAAACCAAAGGCATGCATTAAGGCCAAAACATGGAGCATACAACACATGCTTTTGAAGCACTAAAGAGGCAACTAAGGCAAGCATACAAGCACACCAAAGGGACTGAAATAGCATGCTAGGTGGTTCCAAGCCACTAAAATGATGCAAACAAGGCATGCTATACATTCATGCTCTTAAGGCCAACAAGCCAAATACAAAGAGGCTATATAATGCATGCTAAGATTGACCAAAACAACTTAGGACAGACCTAAAACATGGCAATATAAGCACAAAATCTTCACAAATGCAAGCCTAAAACATGCTAGAAACTAAGGCACACAATCTAGGCATGTTAAGGCAACAAAGAGGTATTACAAGGCAACTATGCTAAGCATGCATAGGGGACCAAAACCAACTTATAACAATGTCATATTAGAGCATAATAAACATAAAATGCAGCCAAGACATGCTCAACAAACAACCAAACATGGTGCTCCTTTGGAGGCCAAAACTTGCCCTTTCCAAGGACATCAAGGAGAGGGGGTGACCCTCCCCTTTTGGAGACTTCAAGGCACCATCTCCACCACTGAAATCCCTCAAGATTTCAGTGGTGGAGAGGCCCAAGCACCAAAGTCTCGGATCTCTCACAAAATAGCACAAAAAAGGGCCTTTTCAAGGCCTAAGGGTGGTCAAACTTGCCCAAACCACCAAGCACTCTTAATAAACAATAAAGAGGCTTAAAAAACAGAACTTTTATGTGCTAAACACTAAGCACAAAAACAGTTATAAACTAGGTAAAAACAAGGTACAAAAATGGGGTAAAAAGAGAGTGTAGTGATTACCCTTGTAGCCTTCTTCACAAAGCTTGATGTTGTTGCTTCCTTGAGCTCCAAATCAGTCAAGAAGCTTGAAAACAAGCCCTTAGAACCTCTGTCCAAAGGGGAAGGTTGAAACACTAGGTGTTTGTGTGCAATAGTAAGCACAAACACCTAGACTAACAAGAGAGGGATAGAGATAGAATAGATATGGAATTTCTAACCTAAACCAGAGCTTCTCCCCTATCTAAAAATGGCTAAGTCTCTCAAGAACTTCAACCCTTGAGTCAAGAGAAGAGGCTTCTCTTGTTAGGCACAAAATTACAAGTTAAGCAAGCCTAAAAGCTCATCCCTCCATACACGTGTATGGAGGGGAGCAAAAAGTGATACAGCTGTCTAAAAATATTTGATAAAGCAGCTGTACAGTGATCGGCAGGGCAAAATGGTCATTTTGCCAAAAAGAGTGCCGACCGGCACAAAATAGTGCCGACCGGCATAATACAGTGCCGATGGCAACACCAAACAGCCGGTGGCCTCTAGCCACTGTCGGTGGTGTGTGGGGATGCCTCACAAGGCATTCCCTGCCCCTCCAAGGCAAAGCACAAGTGTTTGGTGCAAAACCAGACACAAAACGGTCAAGTTCGGAGATCCTGAGGCAAGGCGCGTAGCCGAGAACTCCGGGAACTCCAAACGAACACGAACATGGATGATCACCGAGTGTTCAAGCGGTGACGTCCAAGTCTTAAGGACGGTCAAAAATGGGGTGTCTACAGTTGCCCGTCTTTGACAGAACTCGAAAGTCATAACAATGACGGGAGTGAATGTCAAAGCCCAGAGACGACCCATTTTTGACAAGGCCGAAGACTTGGACAAACATACAAAGCGCAGATGGTTGAACTCGCAAGCTGCCTACGTATCCATTTAGAAATCAAACCAGCGTAGTTCAGGCACAGGCATACAAGCCGCAGATAAGGTATGCGCCCGTAGGCGGGGGCAAGATGCAAGACAATGCAAGAGGCCGAGCATAACTTATGATCATGCAAAGAAAGCTGTAACGAAGCACACATGCGACAGTTTTAAGCTAGCATACGCCAAACTACACTACAATGCAGAAAGGATGTAAGAGAATTATGCAATTCTCAACACGTCTCACGCGGAGGGTACAATACCTGTGCGGCTCGTCCGGTTGCACCGGCCTCAAATGAGCCGTACATACAATATCGTGCCTGCAAAGAAAGCAAACTTAACAGGTACAATATTGTTAGCAATATGCATGACAATGAGATGAAGTGCACAAAAAAAGTGCGATGATATGCAATTGAATCTAAATGTAATGCAAATGATATGCAAAACTAATATAAACAATGCAAATAATATGCAATGCAATTGAAAAGCAATTGAATCATGATCCAATCATGAGCGGTTCAAAACCACACAAATGTCAAATAGATTGATGGAGGTAACAAGTCCGTGTCCCATAGAACGATGTCTGATCTATGAGTAATACGCACGGATATAAGAACAAGTATTGGGTGGATTGACATAAGTGGGGAAACGACCCGCTGATGAGTGGACAATGATCCTAATGCAGGATGCAACAATTACACTACAATGTAATATATACAATGGATATGGCGCGCGGGCCAAACCGTATCTCGCCTAGGAAAGGCATGCACGCATACAGGCCATGTCTAACACAGAAAAGGGTGCCGCAACCTCAAACCAACATACTAGCGTGGAATAGGCGCGATACACAAGCAGAACTATGCTTCGACGCGAAAAGTATAGGCACATACCAGACCAAGCTTGACAAGGAAAGGCGCAAGCCATAGATGGAAGATGATGCAGTGAAATGCATGCAATGGAATGGATACAATGGATATGGCACGCGGGCCAAACCGTATCTCGCCTAGGAAAGGCATGTACGCATACGAACCATGTCTAACACAGAAAAGGGTGCCGCAACCTCAAACCAACATACCAGCGTGGAATAGGCGCGATACACAAGCAGAACTATGCTTCGACATGAAAAGTATAGGCACATACCAGACCAAGCTTGACAAGGAAAGGCGCAAGCCATAAATGGAAGGGATGCAGTGAAATGCATGCAACCTACAATGCAATATCTACAAATATGTAATGGATGAAATGCATGACAATGCAGATGATGCAATGACCATGATTGCAGTTTTCCTATTCTTCCAACGGGATGGTATACTAGGTTGGTTCAGTATCCAGAATTGAGGCGTAAACACACTACCTCAACCTATGGGGCTTCCATACAGGTTTCAAGCCGAGGGTACACCCCCTGGGTATTTAAACCAGACTTTAGCCTCGGAAATCCCGAACCTTTGCGTTCTAGGCATGAGCCATTCAAACTCTAGTTCCAACCGTCCCCGTTGGTCTCCTAGGAACTCACCGCAATCAAGGAAGTCGTTCGGGCACGACAAACACCAAAGGAATTGCACCTTCAGAGGATTTAAGGTCTCCTAGACCGGGATGCAAAATGTATGCATGACAATGCATGTGGTTTTGTTTGTTTTTGATTTTTTGGAAAGCAAATGATGCATGATGTTAAGAAAAAATGCAAAACAATGCATGTATATTTTTTGGTTTTTGAAATGCAAATGATGCATGATATTTTTGTTTTTTGATTTTGTTGTTTTTTTTTTGAAATTTTTTGAAATGCATGACATATGCGCTACCGACGATGATGCATGACAATGCGGTATTTACAATGGATGCATGATAATGCGGATGAGGCACGCATGCCGATGTATCGAAGGTTTTGCACCCTCCAAGGATTTAAGGTCTCCTAGACCGGGCATGATGGCGCGACGCACTCAGACAACGCGACTTGAAGGTCTTGCACCTCCTGAGGATTTAAGGTCTCCTAGACCGGGCGCGGTTCGTCCGGTTGCACCAGCTTCAAATGAACCGTACATACAATATCGTGCCTGAAAAGAAAACAAACTTAACAGATACAATATTGTTAGCAACATGGCGGGATTGAACACATGTGAGTAAAGCAATGCACACATGCACGCAATGTGTATAAAAAGGGAACTTGAACACATATCAGTAAAGCAATGCACGCATACAATGCAATGTGTATAGGAACTTGAACACATATAAGTAAAGCAAAGCACGCATACAATGCAATGTGTATAGTGGGAAACTTGAACACATGTAAGTAAAGCAATGCACGCATACAATGCAATGTGTATATTGGGAAACTTGAACACATGTAAGTAAAGAAAAGCACGCATACAATGCAATGTGTATAATGGGAAACTTGAAGTGCGCAAGGTAGCGCGATACGCAAAATAGCGTGAACAAAGCATGCATGCAAAATGCAAAGAGATGCACAAGACAGTGCGATTGAATGGATGCACAAAACAGTGCGATGCGCTAAACAGCGCGATGCGTTAGACAACGCGAATGAGATGTAATGCACAAGACAGTGCGATGCGCAAAACAGCGCGAATGAAATGTAATGCACAAGACAGTGCAATTGAATGCAAAGTGAGGCACGCATACCTCATTGAAATGGAAAATGAAATGCAAAACGAGGCATACGTACCTCGAGATGCAATGGAATGCGAAATGAGGCACGCGTACCTCATTTGATGGAAAATGAAGTGCAAAACGAGGCATACGTACCTCAAGATGCAATGAAATGCGAAATGAGGCACGCGTACCTCATTTGATGGAAAATGATGTGCAAAACGAGGCATACGTACCTCAAGATGCAATGAAATGCGAAATGAGGCACGCGTACCTCATTTGATGGAAAATGAAGTGCAAAACGAGGCATACGTACCTCAAGATGCAATGAAATGCGAAATGAGGCACGCGTACCTCATTTGATGGAAAATGAAGCAAGTGTGACACGCATGCCACACAAAATATAAAACAATGCAAGTGTGACACGCATACCACACGAAATATAAAACAATGCAAGTGACGAGTGAGACAACGCAAGTCACAAAGAAAGCAAAATACTGCAAGAGGGGTGCACATGACGGCGCGATGCGACGCACCAGACAGTGTGATGGATGCATGCAACGCACACGGGACAACTTTTGAATCTTATAAAAGACAAAAGGATACAAAAGGATACAATCTTTGCTTGAGTTTGAGTGCCACGCACAGAAGACACGGTCCGAGGTCAAAACGGAGGCCGGTTGAGCATCGGGGATGCACTTTCTTGCACTTTCTTGAGCTATGAAGACCCAAAACTCCTCACGTTGCCTAAAAAAAGGCCTTGGAACACCACCGGCTGGGCTAGGTGGCCACCGGCTGCCACGGCTGCAAAAAACCATTCATCGGCACAATATTGTGCCGACCGGCACAAAATAGTGCCGACCGGGCAGAAAGTTGCTGATCGGGGCAGTTCTGCCAATTCACCTTGGGTGTTATAAAAATAGGTTCCATGCTGTAGACACCCCATTTTTGACCGTCCTCAAGACTTGGACGTCACCGTTGGAACACTCGGTGATTATCCATGTTTGTGTTCGTTTGGAGTTCCGGAGTTCTCGGCTGCGCGCGCCTTGCCTCAGGACCTCCGAACTCGACCGTTTGGTGTTTGGTTTTGCACCAAACACTTGTGTTTTGCCTTGGGAGGCAGGGAATGCTTTGTGAGGCATCCCTACATACCACCGGCTGGGGCTAGAGGCCACCGGCTGGCTAGAGTTGCCACGGCACTATATTGTGCCGGTCGGCATTATTTTGTGCCGGTCGGCACTAAATTTTGTCAAAATGACATTTTTTGCCGGCCGGGCACTGTGCACTTGCTTTCTGAGATATTTTCAGACAGCTGTGTGCAATTTGATTCCCCTCCATACACGTGTATGGAGGGATGAGCCCTTAGTTGCTTAGCTTGTAAGTCTTACAAGTTCTATAAGAGGAAGGTTCTTCCTCTTGGCTTAGGGGTTGGGAATTCTTGAGAGTTTTCAGCCATTTTAGAGAGAGACCAAGCTCTGGTTTTAGGTTAGATCATATATCTATCTTATCTCTCTCCTTTCTTGCTTATTTAGTACACTAGGTGCTTTAGTTCACACTATTGCACACAAGCACCTAGTGTTTCACCTTCCTCTTGGAATTGAAGTGCTAAGGGCTTGTTCTTGGTGTTCTTGGCTGGTTTGGAGCTCAAGGGACCAACAACTCCAACCTTTGTGAAGAAAAGCTTCAAGGGTAAGGAACTTACTTTATTTACCCCATTTTTGCACTCCATTTTTGCTTGCTTTAAAACAGTTTTTGTGCCTGGTCTATAACACAAAAAAGTTCTGTTTTTTTAGCCTCTTCATTGTATATTAAGAGTGTTTTGTGGTTTGAGCAAGTTTGACCACCCTTAGGCCTTAAAAAGGGCTTATTTTTGTGCTATTTTGGTGAGATCCGGGACTTGTGTGCTTGGACCTCTCCACCACTGAAATCTTGAGGGATTTCAATGGTGGAGATGGTGCCTTAAAGTCCTAGAAAGGGGAGGGCCCCCCTCTCCTTGATGTCCTTGAAAAGGGCAATTTTGGCTTCCTTATGTAGCTTCATGCTTGAGTGTGCGTTGAGCATGTTTGACTTGTTTTCCATGCTTATATTGCCATGTTATAACATGATTTCAAGTTGTTTTGGTCTCCTATGCATGCCTAGCATAGTTGCCTTGTAATGCCTCTTTATGCCTTAACATGCCTAGGTTGTATGCCTTAGCTTCGAGCATGTTTTAAGCTTGCATTTGTGAAGCTTGTATGCTTATTTTGCTATGATTTAGCTCTGTCCATGCTTGTTTTGGTCAATCTCATCATGCATTACATAGCTCCTTTGCATTTGGTTTGTTGGCCTTAAGAGTATGAATGTGTAGCATGCTTTGCTTGCATTGTTTTGATGGTTTGGAACCATTTCATGTGCTATTTCAGTCCCCTAGAAGTGCTTGTATGTTTACATTGCATGCCTCTTTGCGACTTTTTAAGCTAATGTTAAATGCTCCATGTTTTGGTCATGTTGTATGCCTTTGTGCTTGAGCCTCTTAGATGCCATCTAGATGCCCCTTAGGCTTTGTTTAGGTCTGCTTGTGACCTGTTTTGAGTCCCTTTAGCTTTGTGAGGCTTGATAGACTCGGCCTTGGTTTAAGCCTTCATGGCTTGTTTCAAGACTTGGACCATTTGTTGCATGCTTTGGCTTGCTTTGTTGCATGATTTGGCATCATATTTTGCATGATTTTCAGAGCTTTACATGCATGCCAATTGTCCATGTTTAACTCACTTCAAGTGTGCTTGAATGTTGCTTGTTTATGCCTTGAGTTGGTACCTTAACATGTGTATGTGTGCATGTGTGTTTGGCCCTCATAATTTAGCACTTTGGCCACTGATTTTAGGCCTTTTAGAGTTGCCTAATTCATGTATAAGACCATCCCCCCATTGGTTTGCATGCTTGCTTGTGTGCCTTGCATAAGTGCATCACATTGTTCATTTTGCATGATAGATAACATGCTTAGGGTTGCATCACATTTGCATGCATGTTAAGCCTCTTGAAATGAAGTATGATAGAGGTTTGAGCACCCTTGTTTGCTTGTTTGCATTGCATGCATTTGAAATCAAAGTTGCATTCTTGGTTCTTAGGGCCATCATGCATGGAAATGCGCGATTGGTGGTCCGGGAATCGAGGCACATGCCCCTTCGAGTCAATAACATGATAGGGAGTGTGTTTGGTGCATACATGCCTTGAATTGCATTGCCATGCAAGTTTTGCCTCTGCTGCTGTGAGTTGCAGGTTCTGCAGGTGTTAAGTGCCGACCGGCACTTTTTAGTGCCGACCGGCACTTTTTAGTGCCGACCAGCAGTGAATTGGCAGCCGATAGCTTCAATCAGTGCCGGTGGCCACATCCTTCAGCCGGTGGTGTTGTACCTTAGCCGGTGGTACTCCCCAGTGCCCTGAGAGGCACTCCTGGGACTTTGGTAATTTTCTAAGGAGGATAGCAGGGAAAACAGAGGCACACTTGCATGACAGTGCGATTCCGAGCCTATTCCGAGTGCGCGCTGCATTTGGGCCCTCCTCCCGAGGCATTTACTGTTTTAATTAGATTAATTATTTGTCTAATTAATTTAGTGATTTGTAATAATTAATTAGCTAGAATAGTTAATTATTTATTCATTATTTGTATTATTATTTTGGTCCCTCCGAGTGAGGGCAAAGTTGTAATAAGTGTGTGTGAGTGGGTGTATGTCTTCCAATCCCCATTTCTTTCTATCCCTTTTATTTACCCGCTTACGATGGTAGATTAGGGCACGTCTATTTCAACATACCTTATGCAATGCATGTGTGCATTCACGCATTTGTTTACATACATCGGGCTCGGTACATCATACAAACTGCATCGTACTTTCAATTCCAAATTGAATACGTGATAGTTGTTGCATTTCATGTACCATGCTTAGGATAGCCGAGCCTGTCTAGATTACATTCCGTATGCGATGCATTAGTCACTTAACATAAACTAGGTCATGCATGTTTTGCTAACTGGTTTCTTGTTTTGGCACGGAGTACGATGTAAGTTTTATGCTTTAGCATGTCGCATGTGTGTGAATGTTTGCCATGACAATAGGATTGCCATGCGGCTAAATGTTTATGTGTGATAAACTGTTTGAATGCCTGTGGGTGGAGGTTAGATTGCCTGAGTTGGAACAACTCGTTGAGATCCGAATTTTAGCCTACTTGCGAGTAGCACAAAAACCAACACGTTTTTCGAGACAAAACGGATATGCAATGTTTATTTCCAAACTAGGCAATCTAGTCTATACTTGTTTGCTGTGCGCATAACATAGTAATTCTAGGCTAATAATTGGAATAAGAACGCATAAAGTTTTCAAAATTGGATATCATGGTTAGTAGAGGCCGGTCTTCGGACCGGAACGGGCGAAAGGTGCTCATAGCTGACCTTCCCCGATCGTACCCAAGCTCCCGAGCCAAGTCACTTTGGTGATGACGGACAGGTGGCCTTCGGCGCCGAGTCAGGGTTTCCTAAATTCCCCATTAAAAAATATTTAGGTGGCGACTCTGTAATCTGGCAAAGCAGTCCATGTTTGGCACTACTTTTCAAAAATCTATTTTTCTTCAAAACGATTTGCCAGAGTTGGACTCTTTGGTTCAGATTTAGAACCGCGACACAAAAGGGAGTCTGAACTGTAGAGTAAAGCCCACGGGCGCGTCTACACATGCCCTATTTTATCACTTCTCCTCCGCCGAAAAACCCTTGCCTCCCTCTCCAAAGTGTTTTCCTTCCACTTTTTCTCCATTTCTTTGTGTTTTCGCACCATTTTCGTCGTTCGATTCGCGAAGTTCATCGCGTTTCGGACATTTTCGACCGAGCGAAATTTCGTTTCGGCACTCCCTTTGCTATTTCCACTTTTTCGGGACTTGTTCCCCTTGATTTTCTCTTCATTTCCGTGCCTTTGCATCTTCCGGCCTTCCCGGTCATTTTCGGCCCGCTTGGGGTTGACTTTTTCGGTTGACTTTTCACATTCCGGCTTTTCCGGCCGTTTTCTCACTACCATTGCCATGGCTGACGATGTTCCACCTGTCGGGACTCCCCCGGATCACGAGATTGATCCCGGGGTCGAGCTCCTCCCGTTGAGCGAGCGCCTATTCGATCCGGCGACCTATCGCCCGGTTATTCACGTGCTTCCACCAGATGGGCTCCGCCACTTCCGCAGCTTCGATAGGGCTCTGGACCCGGAGCTCCTCCTACGCGAGCCGACCTCGCACCTGTCCTTCGGCGCTTCCAAGGTAACATCTCTACTTTGTTTTATTTTCTGCAATGTAGAATTTTCTGTCGACTGCCGTAGCTAACTGCACCCGTTAACTGCTTAATTCTGACATGCCGTATACTGTAGTTGATTGTAGACTACTTCACAACTGATATCTGCTTAGGACCGACATATGCACACACACTGCACCAGCCTCAACCACCCGAGCACACGGCGCACATTGCACCTTACCGCGAACTCACCGACACCCGGCACTTATTTGAATCTGAAGAGCCTGCACGCATTCTAAACTTGCACTGAATCACGCAGACATGCTGACACATCACTCGCTAGTCATTCACTGAACATACCGGTACCCGGCATCTGTTTAAACTTTGAAAACTTGCACACATGCTAGATTTATACTGATCCGCACAGGAGCACTGACACATCACAGGCCGTAGTCCACTTACTGGTACATTGAAACCTGACATTTGCTTGCATCAGAAAAACGTACACACGTGCAGCATGTTTACACTGCACCACTCAAAAACACACTGACGCATCACATATTGTAGTTTACTGTAAGCGCACCGGCACCCGGTATCTGTTTGAATCTGATAAACTTGCACGCATGCCATATTTGTATCGACTTTAACATGTTTCCTCAGAACTGTACATCTCATATTGCTTTGCAACTATTTGCTTGAAAACAGGGAGATTCCCATGCCATCCGCGGGTATGGGAATGTCGCGGCTCGAGAGTGGTATGCCGAGCTACCTGACGCAGTCCGTCAGATCGTCGATCGGGCCGGCTTTGGCGCCTTTTGTAGGGGACTTTCCAGGCTCTCCGCCTGCAGACCTCTCCTTGCCGCCTTGGCAGAGAGGTGGTGGGACACCACTGATTCATTCCACTTGTCAGTGGCAGGGGACATGACGATGACCCCTTATGACTTCGCGATGCTTACCGGCATCGGGGTAGGGGTGATTCGATCCCCTTTGACATCGACATGGATGAGTGGACCGCGGCTCAGGTCTACTTGCTTGGCGAGGCACCACCTCTGGCGCGTCCTGGCTTTGTCAGGTATTCCTGGTTCGAGGTACAGTTCAGGGTCCAGCCCACCCTTGGTGACGAGGCTCCGATGACCGAGGAGGCCGTGGAGAGGTACGCACGCGGCTTCCTCATGTTCCTGTTCGGGACGACCCTCTTCGCCGATCGGGCGAACACAGTGCCCCTCTGCCTTCTCAGTGCACTAGTAGACGTCCGGGACCTCTTGCGATATGACTGGGGCGGCGCCGCTCTGGCCACCCTCTACGGCTACATGAGCTCAGTCTCCCGTGGCAGCGGGCAGTTGCTCGGGGGCTACTGGCGGGCTTGGGAGGTATGTCTTCTTCTCTGCTTTACATTTCTGCTCTACATACTTTCTGTATTCTGTACTGTACATTGCTCACACTGACTGTATATTGTACACGCGGCACACACATACTCTGCTTTATACTGACTGTACACTCTGCAAAATACACACAACACACGGCTCTGTTATTTCTGCTTCACTTTGTATTCTGCTTTATCTGATGGTCATACTGACATCTGTTTTGTAGCTGTGGGTGTATGCCTACTTCCCCAGGCTGGAGCCAGTGCCGGAGACGGAGACTCCCCTGGTCATCCCGTTCTCCCGCCGCTACGACGGGCGATGCACCCGGAGGCCCCGGGATACATTCAGCTTTTTCCGCCGATTCTTCGACACCGTCGCCTCTGCCGAGGTATGTTTTACTTGCAGTTTATTCAAGTTTCGCTTTTCCACTGCATGTTTCAAATAGCAATAGATAACCAACTGTATTTTGAATTTCAGATCACCTGGTGGCCGTGGGCTGCTCTTCCAGCGGTGACGAGGGATCGATACGCCGGTGCCGAGGAGACCTCTCGTTACCGGATTTTGCTGGAGGGCCCGGTCTGTCGGGCTTGGTACTTAGGCAAGCGCTTCTTGCGTCAGACCTTAGGGTTACCTGAGCAGATAGTCCCGGTGCATCCTCCTGAGCACATGAGGGACACCGAGCGTTTCACCGCTGAGCAGGTGGCGGACTACACCATCGGTTGGGAGGCGGACGGCTTCAGAGGCGAGGGCGATTACTCAGAGTACGTCCGGACCTTCATCATGCGGCCGCTGAGTGGCGGTCGCCGAGCTGAGCGAGAGGGGAGGCCCGCGGTGCCGGTGGCTCGGGCAGAGGCAGGAGCAGGAGCAGGATCATCGAGGAGAGCCCGAGTCCGAGGCAGGGGCGGGGGGTAGAGAGGACGAGGTACCAGTTGGCCTGCTCTGCCCACTATGTTGACGTACAGGGGGCAGGGCGGGGAGACCTACCAGATCCCCTTCGTTCCTCCCCCGGTATCCCCGACTTGCCTCCGGTATGTATTACTTGCATTCTGCATCTTGCATTGTCATTCCATTTCAGTTTATTCGATATTCCACAGAATACTGATGCATTTGATACTTTTGCAGGCGTCCTCCGAGTACACCCGGCAGTCCGTGGAGTTGAATGCCTCCCTGATGGGGATGCTGCAGCGGACCCTCGATGTCATGACCGCCTACAGTCTTCCGGTATGTTCTTCTGACCACAGTCTCAAACCATACTCTGTTCCATACAATCTAATACACTGCACCAAACCTGATAAACTGCTCACGGCATTCACACACTGCATTCATACGCTGCATTTTGCACTGATTTCACTGCTCACGGCATTCATACACTGTACTCATACACTGCATCCCATACTGATAAACTGCTCACAGTTTTCTGATGTATTTGCTCTTTGTACTTTCCAGCCTCCCTTCCCGATTCCTCCAGTGGGCGGTGGCGTTCCGACTGGGCCTCCCCTTTCTACTCGGGATGGCCGGATATTCCCCCGTACCAGAGGGAGACGCACTCATGTAGGGAACAGTTCGCGAGCACCAGTTCCAGGTGATGGTGAGTCGGAGATGGAGGCGGAGTCATCTGAGGAGGAGGCCGGGGACAGCTCGGGCTCGGGCTCAGACAGCGACGCTTCTGATGATGATCCTGGGCTCCTGCCCAGGAAGAGGGCTAGGATAGATCCTCAGGCATGAGGATGTTGCTGATGATGAGTTTTGCTGCCTCTTTTTTCTTTCCTTGTACTTTTCTCTTTTTTAGTAGATAGAGTACTTTGTACTGCGACAGGCAGATTTTTGTTCCCAAAACTTTGTATTTGGAGAAGATGATATGAAACAAACTTTTATCTGAAAAGTGTTTTATTTACATATCTCATACTTTGCACTGCATTGCATCATATTACACCTCGAATGTAAATGGAATTGATTCATTGTCTGGAAACGGAGCATTTGCACTGTAATAATCGGATAACCAACCAACTAACAGCAAACAACCCAGACAAATCACTGCTCAAACTGAACAAATAGCCCACATTCTGCTGGGGATTAATCTGCATACAGCCCATAATACAATACTTGGTCTATTCTGCGCACGGCAAACTTTAAACAAACAGCCCAATCTAACAAGACGGACCACCAAAATCGGAACAGTTGAAGTTGAAACACACTCGAATGCCCCAAAAACTTCTTTTCTTCTCCTGCCTCACAGAGATGTAGAGAATGGCACAGCATTCTGAGCACAAACGATTGACTTTAGAAAAAGGTTTTACAACCGGGGTATCGAGCCTACAACTGAACGCAGCGGAGGGACTCAAGTAAAGAAAATAAAAGGCACACGACCTAAACACAACGAGATGCACTCGGAAAAGACTCAAAGCTAAGTTGAGACTGACAAATCAAAAGACACGACACACGGACGTGTTTGAAAACAAAAGACCTCAAATCTCGAGGAGCCAATTCCTCCGGGTAGGTTTCCCACCCTTTCTGATTTGTGTGATTCTCACGTCCCTCAGCCCTCAAGCTCGGCTTTTCTCACAAAACCTTCTTGCTCACTTTTCTCTCGACTTACACCTCTCTATTCTTTATTCTCTCATTTTTCATCCCTCCCCAGGGTGATTGATAGATGAATAGGAAGCGGCGGGTTCATGCCCGATACAGCCAGCTCGCGGCTATTGCTTCTGGTAGATAAGATGCCCTTCTGGCGAGTGCGTTGATGATGAGGGGGGGGGGAGACAGAACACCTGGCTCAACTGTGCCCTTAGTTCATTACCTTGACCATTTTTGTTGTTTTCCTTCTAAAACAGTTTTGATCAAAATGATCGTCAGATTAGCGTGCTTATTCAATTTTTGATTTGAAAATCATGCGAGTCAGGCCGTGAGCACTGAAAGTTTTCCTTTTGGGTCCAAACATGGTCCAATTTTGGAAAATGAAATAATTTTCGAGAAAATAGTCAACCTCAGTAAAAATTTTCAAAAACTATTTTCGCAAACGGTCAATGCTTAACAAGCACAGAACCTACCCTCGAGATACGCAACCTCGGATCAGAGGCAATTTGGGAAAATTGCCCCTTGCTTGAAGGGACGCATGGCAACGGAAAGTTGCCCCTGGTTTGGATGGCAACTTACGGCGACGCGTGGCAACGGAAAGTTGCCCCTTGTTTGGGTAATGCCGCGGCATGCTCATCGATGATTGATCGCGACCGGGCTCTCTGGCACGGAGAGGACGAAGACGGCCACAAACAATATATGGACACAGTCACCTTGAAAACATTGGTGGCTGGACTTCGGGAGGAAGTTGATCACGTAGTTCCAGACATTGCAGCCGAGACATCGGATTCAGAGGAGGCACAGGTGATCAAAAACCATTACATGAACTGAGACGCTATGGAAGCGTTGGGGGCTGGACTTCAGGATGAAGTTGCCTATGTATCCCAAACATGGGAATCAAGCCTTACGTAGTTCCGGTTAAGGTACACTCGGGTATTTTAACCTTCACTTTTCAGGCTCTTACTTTTGCCAAGGTGCCCAATGCGGGTTTTCGACCTTGCGAGCTTCTCTTCTTTCTCTTTTTTTTTTCTTTTCTTTTCTTTTCTTTTCTTTCGCATTTTCATTTCTTTTTCTTTGCTATTTTTCTCTTTTTTCTTGTTTCTTTTTGTATTTTTCTTTTCTTTGCTCTAACTTTTGCCTAGACCGCCCTTCCGGGTTTTCGGCCCAGCGAGCCTCTCAAAGGGTAAAAGTGTAGCAAGCCCATGCCAAATGGTTTTGAGATTGAGGCCTTTCTGTATCCAAGAGAATGACTTTTGTATTGATTTGCAGGAAAGTCCATCACGGTTGCTTCACGAGCCTTGCTGGTGGGATCTGATCTCCTCGATCTGGCTTTGATGCCTCTTGCTCGAGGGCTGCTTCAAAATGGGCCACACAGGCGTTTCATGGCACCGTTGAATGTTCTGAACGGATTCTGGTTCGCAACAGATAAATCGAATCTTGAGGCCGAGAGCGATCCTGGGCTACACAATCTCAAGAGCGATTCCATACAAGTCTTCGCGAGACTGCACAAAATATTTTGTTTTTGAAAGTTTTTAAGAAAGCGACAAATCGCTCGTGCTGAAGATAGTGTGGAACCAGTCTGAATCAACCAGGATCCTTCTCAGTACTCATGCCGACAAGCATGATTTCATTCATGAAAAGCTTAGCATGCGTTCCTTTTTCTCAAAATGATCAAAGTTTTTACAAAACCCGAGGAATTCCTTCCCCTTCGTTTTCATCACCACAGTGTTCGAAAAGGGGTTTTATGAAAAGCTTAGGTCTTCATAACGATGTTCAAGGCACGAGAGAGCAGGCGGTACGCACTGTCGTTCCATTCACATTCTCTAGCACGGTTGATTCGAACAGCAACAAACACGGAACGTGATAGCCACAGCCGTTTCATTCAGATTTGTGGGCATAACTGGCTCCCTGACAGAAACAGACTCAAAAAGCAAAAACAACTGTTTATAAGATAAAACGGTGTTTGAGGTAACAACCCCGAAATCACCATGGTACTCTATACAAGAGGGACTGACTCATTACAATTAGACAGACCCTTAAGCAAAAGGAATGTCTCAAAACAATGAGACAGGCTCAAGACAAAACAGAAGACTGAGTCGACACCCAGTCAGAATTTACAGAAATTAATAGATGCCCAAAAATGCGTGCCAAACGCCACATCCAAAAATGCGCCAAGCATTGCCCACAGGCGGTTCACCTTCTGATTACATACTCGCAGTATCTGTGTCCTCAAAATCCAACAACTGAGTGGTGACGGACTTTGCTGAAGTAGGCGGGAGGATAACCTCGTTGTCAATCAAATCCTGCACCTCATGCCAGAGGCGAAAACAATTGTCGGTAGCATGGCCTGTCTGCTGGTGGTACGCACAGTACTGAGCAGCATCATGTGTGGCCGGGAGATTCTTCGGGAGCGGCCGAGGCTCCAGGGGCTTAAGGTGTCCCCTTTCAGCAAGGATCTGCAATGCCTTGGACAATGCCATATAAAGAGCATGAAAGACCCTGCGCCCTCGGGGCTGGTACTTTGGAGCATTCTTGCTAGATGCACTAGCAAACGGATCGGCGGGTGCGGTCTTGGATTTCTGATCCTTCCCGGATGCAGGGTTGGGAGGGGGGAGAACTGTTTTGGCATGACGGGGCCTCTCCTGATTCTCTGATTGACTAGAACTGCCCTCAGGCGGAATGGGGAAAGCATCCTCCACAGCTTTTGACATAACTGCGGATACCTGTTGCTTGTTCATTCCTTCGGCTTTCAAAGCCTCTACTGCCCACAACAGTTGTTCGATAGGGTCGGCATCTGCCTTCATTTTACCTTTGTCTCTGGCCTCGGCCTGATTTAGAACTTGGTTTGATGCGTCGTTGCCATAGCTGGAGGCCATCTCCGGTTGACTGAGTTCAATTACAATTCGCCCCAACAACAGGGGCTCCTGGGGTACAAAGCCTCCGACATATGGTGCGGCTGGTGGTGAAACTGACATTCCATAGGCGAGATCCGTCACGGATCTTTGAAGATCACCTATTATCCCCATCAGTTCAAAAGTAGTAGGCTCACGAGCCTGATATAGCTGGGGGGCCCAAACTGGGTGCACGGCCAGCGATCTGGGCGGATGCGGCATGTCAACAATAGTTTCATCCTGTAGGGTGATTCCTTGATCCAACGCGGCCGTCATGACCACGATCTCTTCTGAATTCTGCGTCATGCTAAGTCCTGCCTCAGCAAGGAGGAGACACTAACTGTTCTGGATCAATTCTCTGAATCTCTGAACTGAAACGGAAAAACCAGCAGCATTTCAGCCCCAAACAGATCAAACACAGGTGTAGTCGAACAACTGCACTCTACTACTGATCACTATTCCTCTGATCACTGTTCCTCAGAACCACTGTTCAAAACTGAACTGATACCCGCCGACACAACTGATTCTCAACAACGCTGATACTGGTGCCCTCAGGCCGGATACCCAAACTTGCAAACTGATATATGCGTTCCCCTACAGAGATACACTCTAAAAGCACATAACAGGTAAAAGAGAACCAATACACCCTTATGTTGGGGTAGGGTTTCCCTGTCCTATTTTGTCAGGAGCTAGGGTTTCACTACGCACACAGCGGTTTCAAAAACCTATATCGGTAAGCAACCTGTCCTAATTTGGAATGGTCACTATGGATCCGAATATGCACTAGGTCGAATGGTCAAAAAGGGTGCCCCGGTGAAACCGGGCTTTGTGTTCCCATACTGGCAGAGCCCGCAACCGGTCAGCCTTATGCTCATGCCTTGACAAGACAAGGCTCCGGCAAACCGCTCAGGAATAGTAGATGGCCAACACAGTGTCCTAGGCGCACCAATGCAAATGCAATGCAAAGAAACACATACGTGTAGTCAAAACGGGATATCACGAGTTCGAGTCAAGCTCTCTAAAATTCCCCAGCAGAGTCGCCAGAAACTGTAGACGCGCCCCCGTGAGGGCCTCACCCTACAGTTCGAACTCCTCCGTTTTTGTTTGTGTTGCGGTTCTAAATCTGAACCAAAGAGTCCAACTCTGGCAAATCGTTTTGAAGAAAAACAGATTTTTTGAAAAGTAGTGCCAAACATGGACTGCTTTGCCAGATTACAGAGTCGCCACCTAAATATTTTTTTAATGGGGGAAATTAGGAAACCCTGACTCGGTGTCGAAGGCCACGTGTCCGTCATCACCAAATGTCTTGGCTCGGGAGCTTGGGTACGATCGGGGAAGGTCAGCTATGAGCACCCCCTTTCGCCCGGTTCGAAGACCGGCCTCTACTAACCGTGATATCCGATTTTGAAAACATTACATGCTCTTATCCCAATTATTAGCCTAGAATTACTATGTTATGCGCGCAGCAAACAAGTATAGACTAGATTACCTAATTTGGAAACATCATTGCATATCCGTTTGTTTTGAAAATGTTTCGGAATTTGCTACTCGCAAGTAGGCTAAAACACGGATTTCAATGAGTTTTCCCAACTCAGACAATCCAACCTCCACCCACAGGCATTCAGCAGTTTATCTCATGTAAGCACTTAGCCGCATGGTACGCATACTGTCATGGCAACATTCACACGCATGTGGTATGCTAAAGCGTAAAACTACACATCGTACTCCGTGCCAAAACAAGAATTAGTTAGCAAACATGCATGACCTAGTTCATGTTAAGTGACTAATGCAACACATACAATGCAATTAGACAGGCTCGGCTATCCTAAGCATGGCATGTGAAATGCGATAAAATAGCACATATTCAATTTGGAATCGAAAATTGCAATGCAGTTTGCGATGTACCGAGCCCGGTGCATGTAAACAAATGCATGATGCACGCATGCATTGCATGGTATGCTAAATAAATACCGTCCTAATCTACCATCGTAAGCAGGTAAATAAAAGGAAGAAAGAAATGGGGATTGGGAGACATACACCCACTCACACACACTTTACAAATTTGCCCTCACTCGGAGGGACCAAAAGAATATACAAATTAATTAACTACGCAAGCTAATTAAAATATTACAAATTTCACTAAATTAATCAAATAAATTAATTAATCTAATTAAAGCAGTAAACCGCCTCGGATGAGGACCGGATGCAACACGCGCTCGGGACTGGCTCGGAACCGCACTGCCATGCACGGATTGCCTCTGTTTCCTCTGCTCTCCTCCTCAGAAAATTGCCAAAGTCCCAGAAGTACCTCTCAGGGCACTGGGAGTACCACCGGCTGGGGTAGAGCACCACCGGCTGAAGGAGGAGGCCACCGGCACAAAATTCATCCATCGGCAGCTTGTTTACTGCCGGTCGGCACTAAACACTGCCGGCCGCACTAAATGCCTGCAAAACCTGCAACTCACAGCAGCAGAGGACAACAACATGCATGGCAATGTGATTCAAGGTATTTATGCACTACACACACCCCTTATCATGTTTTTGACTCAAGGGGGCATGTGCCTCGATTCCCGGACCACCAATCACGCATTTCCATGCATGATGGCCCAAAGAACCAAGAGTGCAACTTTGATTTCAAATGCATGCAATGCAAACAAGCAAACAAGGGTGCTAAACCTCTATCATACTCCACTTCAAGAGGTCAAACATGCACAATGCAAATGCAACCCTAAGCATGTCAACTAGGCATGCAACATGGACTATGCAACATACTTATGCAAAGGGTTCAAGCAAGCATTCAAGACAAGCATGCAAACCAATTAAATGATGATCTTACACATGACTTAGGCAACTCAAATAGGCTTAAAATCAGTGGCCAAAATGCTAAATCATGAGGGCCAAACACACATGCACACATGCACAAGTTAAGGCACCAACACTTAAGCATAATTAAGCAACTCTTAAACACACCTAAGAGGCACAAATATGGACCATTAGTATGCATAGTAAGCTCTGAAAAGCATGCAAAACATGGTGCCAAACCAACTAACAAAGCAAGCCAAACAAGGCATGCAAATGGTCCAAGCATTAAGGCAAGCCAATGAGGCTTTGAACCACACCTAGTACAACCATACATGGCAATACTTAAGCAACTAAAATCAGAGTTTTAACACATAAAACTAAGTCTAAAGGACCACCTAGATGGCATCTAGATGACATGAAACCAAAGGCATGCATTAAGGCCAAAACATGGAGCATACAACACATGCTTTTGAAGCACTAAAAGGCAACTAAGGCAAGCATACAAGCACACCAAAGGACTGAAATAGCATGCTAGGTGGTTCCAAGCCACTAAAATGATGCAAACAAGGCATGCTATACATTCATGCTCTTAAGGCAAACAGCCAAATACAAAGAGGCTATATAATGCATGCTAAGATTGACCAAAACAACTTAGGACAGACCTAAAACATGGCAATATAAGCACAAAATCTTCACAAATGCAAGCCTAAAACATGCTAGAAACTAAGGCACACAATCTAGGCATGTTAAGGCACAAAGAGGCATTACAAGGCAACTATGCTAAGCATGCATAGGGGACCAAAACCAACTTATAACAATGTCATATTAGAGCATATACATAAAATGCAGCCAAAACATGCTCAACAAACAACCAAACATGGTGCTCCTTTGGAGGCCAAAACTTGCCCTTTCCAAGGACATCAAGGAGAGGGGGTGACCCTCCCCTTTTGGAGACTTCAAGGCACCATCTCCACCACTGAAATCCCTCAAGATTTCAGTGGTGGAGAGGCCCAAGCACCAAAGTCTCGGATCTCTCACAAAATAGCACAAAAAAGGGCCTTTTCAAGGCCTAAGGGTGGTCAAACTTGCCAAACCACCACCAAGCACTCTTAATAAACAATAAAGAGGCTTAAAAACAGAACTTTTATGTGATAAACACTAAGCACAAAAATAGTTATAAACTAGGTAAAAATAAGTACAAAAATGGGGTAAAAAGAGAGTGTTGTTACCCTTGTAGCCTTCTTCACAAAGCTTGATGTTGTTGCTTCCTTGAGCTCCAAATCAGTCAAGAACTTGAAAACAAGCCCTTAGAACCTCTGTCCAAGGGGAAGGTGAAACACTAGGTGTTTGTGTGCAATAGTAAGGCACAAAACACCTAGACTAACAAGAGAGGGATAGAGATAGAATAGATATGGAATTTCTAACCTAACCAGAGCTTCTCCCCTATCTAAAAATGGCTAAGTCTCTCAAGAACTTCAACCCTGAGTCAAGAGAAGAGGCTTCTCTTGTATAGGCACAAAACTTACAAGTTAAGCAAGCCTAAAGGCTCATCCCTCCATACACGTGTATGGAGGGGAGCAAATAGTGATACAGCTGTCTAAAAATATCTGATAAAGCAGCTGTACAGTGATCGGCAGGGCAAAATGGTCATTTTGCCAAAAAGAGTGCCGACCGGCACAATACAGTGCCGATGGCAACACCAAACAGCCGGTGGCCTCTAGCCACTGCCGGTGGTGTGTGGGGATGCCTCACAAGGCATTCCCTGCCCCTCCAAGGCAAAGCACAAGTGTTTGGTGCAAAACCAGACACAAAATGGTCAAGTTCGGAGATCCTGAGGCAAGGCGCGTAGCCGAGAACTCCGGGAACTCCAAACGAACACGAATATGGATGATCACCGAGTGTTCAAGCGGTGACGTCCAAGTCTTAAGGACGGTCAAAAATGGGGTGTCTACACTAAGATACTCTATACAACCTGAGCCTCAGCTAGGGTGAACCCTGATAGGAACACATCCTCCGCACCATGTTCAATTTCCAAAACTGGCGTAGAAACCTCTGGTGGGGGATGGATTAAAGAATTCCCAAAAAAAATGGCCACCCCCTTCCTGTGGGGGTATTTGAGCATCTGGTGCATAGTGGAAGAGACTGCCTTCACCTGGTGTAGCCACGGCTGCCCCAGAAGTAGATTGAAGGTTGCGGGAACGTCCAAGACATGAAAGTCAACATCATGTTGTCCTGGACCAACCTGAGTCTGGATCTGCACAGTCCCCTTCACCTCTCTGCTTGTATTGTCGTAGGCCCGTATCACTTGGGTAGTGTAGACACCCCATTTTTGACCGTCCTCAAGACTTGGACGTCACCGTTGGAACACTCGGTGATTATCCATGTTCGTGTTCGTTTGGAGTTCCCGGAGTTCTCGGCTACGCGCCTTGCCTCAGGACCTCCGAACTTGACTGTTTTGTGTCTGGTTTTGCACCAAACACTTGTGCTTTGCCTTGGAGGGGCAGGGAATGCCTTGTGAGGCATCCCCACACACCACCGCAGTGGCTAGAGGCCACCGGCTGGTTGGTGTTGCCATCGGCACTATATTGTGCCGGTCGGCACTCTTTTGTGCCGGTCGGCAGTCAATTTTGTCAAAATGACAATTTTGCCCTGCCGACTACTGTGCAGTTGCTTTTTGAGATATTTTTCAGCAGCTGTATGGCATTTGTTTCCCCTCCATACACGTGTATGGAGGGATGAGCCTTTGGTTAGCTTAGCTTGTAAGCTTTGTTGCCTATAAGAGAAGGCTCTCTTCTCTTGGCTCAAAGGTTGAGGAGTTAGACATTTTAGAGAAAAAACAGAGAAGAGGCTCTGGTTTTAGGGTTTCAATAATATATCTATTCTATCTCTCTTTTGCTCTCTTGTTTGTACACTAGGTGTTTGTGTCTCACTATTGCACATCAACACCTAGTGTTTCACCTTTCCTTGGCTACTGAGGTTCCAAGAGGTTGATCTTGGTGTTTTTGCTGGATTTGAGCCCAAGGAAGCAACAACATCATCTTTGGTGAAGAAGGTCAACAAGGGTGAGAAACTTGCTTTATTTCCCCCATTCTTGCATTCCATTTTTACCTATCTTTGAACTGTTTTTGTGCTTAGTGTTTAATACAAAAAAGTTCTATTTTTTAGTCCTCTTGATAGTTTATTAAGGGTGCTTTGTGCTTTGGGGAAGTTTAGCCCCTCTTAGGCCTTGAAAGGCCTCATTTTTGTGCTATTTTGGTGAGATCCGGGATTTTGGTGTTTGGGTCTCTTCACCACTGAAATCTTGAGGGATTTCAGTGGTGAAGATGGTGCCTTGAAGTCCCAAGAAGGAGAGGGTCACCCCCTCTCCTTGTTGTCCTTGAAAAGGACCTATTTTGCCTCTTGAGGGAGCCTCATGTTTGAATGCTTGTTGATCATGTCTAGGCTGTTTTCCATGCTTATTATGCCATGTTTTAACTTGGTTTTAAGTTGGTTTTGGTACTCCATGTATGCTTAGCATAGTTGCCTTGTAATGCCTTAATATTGCCTTAACATGCCTTAGGTTATTAGCCATAATCTGAGCATGCTTTAAGCCTAGTCTTGTGAAGCTTGTATGCTTATTTTGCCATGAATGAGGTCTGTCCATAGTTATTTTGGTCGACCCTAGCTTGCATTGTATAGCCTCTTTGCATTTTAGGCTTGCTAGCCTCGAGCATGAATGTGTAGTATGCCTTGGTTTGCATCATTTCAATGGTTTGAGACCATTTGCCGTGTTATATCAGTCCCTTTGGCATGCCCATATGCTTGCCTAAGTCGCCTCTTTATTGCTTTGAAAGCATGTGTTGTATGCCCTTTGTTTTGGCCATTGTGCATGCCTTTGAATTTGAGTCACTTAGGTGCCATCTAAGTGGTCTTTTGGACTTAGTTTTATGTGTTAAAACTCTGTTTTTGGTCGCCTAATGCATGCCATGTATGGTTGTGTCAAGTGTAGTCCATTACCTCTTTGGTGAGCCTTGAATGCTTGGGCCTTTTGCATGCTTTACTTGGTTTATTTAGTTGGTTTGGAACCTTCTATAACATGATTTTCAAAGTTTATGATACATGCTAAGTGTCCATGATATCCCTTTCAAGTATGCTTGAGGGTTGCTTACTTAGTGCCTAAGTGTTAAGTCTTAACATACGCATGTGTGTGTGTGTGTTGGCCTTCATTTTTGGGCATTATTGGCCACTGATTTTAGGTCTATTTAGAGTTGCCTAGATCACGTCTAAAACCATCATTTGCTTGGTTTGCTTTGCCTCATGTTTGCTTGCATCCTTACATTACATTGTCCATGTTGCATGCTAGTTAACATGTTTAGGATTGCATTACATCAATGCACATGCTTGGCCTCTTGAGATGAGCATGATAGAGGTTTGGCGCCCTTTTATGTTTGTTTGATTTGTATGCATTTGAGATAAAAGTTGCATACTTGGTTCCGTGGGCCATCATGCATGGAAATGCGTGATTGGTGGCCCCGGGAATCGAGGCACATGCCCCTTTGAATCACAAATATGATAAGGGGCATGATTGGTGCATACATTGTTGGAATTACATTGCCATGCAAGTTTTTGCCCTCTGCTGCTGTGAGTTGCAGGTTCTGCAGACATTCAGTGCCGGCCGGCAGTATTTAGTGCCGACCGGCAGTCTATTTATGGCCGATGGATGTATTTTGTGCCGGTGGAAACATACTTCAGCCGGTGGTGTTTCCCCTCAGCCGGTGGTATCCCCCAGTGCCTTGAGAGGTAGTTCTGAGACTTTGGCAGTTTTCAGAAAGGCAGAGCAGGGAAAACAGAGGCAAGCTAGGCATGGCAGTGCGATTCCGAGCAAGTCCCGAGCGTGCGCTGCATCCGGCCCTCATCTCGAGGCGGTTTACTGTTTTAATTAGATTAATTAATTTATTTGATTAATTTAGTTGGATTGTAATATTTAATTAGCTTGCGTAGTTAATTATTTGTATTATTCTTTTGGTCCCTCCGTGTGAGGGCATAATTGTAATAAGTGTGGGTGAGTGGTTTGTATGTCTTCCAACCCCCACTTCTTTCTCCCTTTTATTTACCTGCTTATGATGGTAGATTAGGGCACGTCTATTTTAGCATACCTTATGCAATGCATGCGTGCATCCATGCATTTGTCTAAATGCACCGGGCTCGGTACATCATACAAACTGCATCGTACTTTCAATTTCCAAATTGAATACGTGATAGTGTAGCATTTCATGTGCCATTTTAGGGTTAGCCGAGCCTACTCTAGATTGCACCCTTGCGTTGCATTAGCCATTTAACATGAACTAGGTCATGCATGTTTTAACTAGTTTCTTGTTTTGGCACGGAGTACGATGTAAGTATTTATGCTTTAGCATATCGCATGCGTGTGAATGTTAACATGACAGTATGCTTACCATGCGGCTAAATGCTTACATGAGATAAACTGTTTGAATGCCTGTGGGTGGAGGTTGGGTTGCTTGAGTTGGAAAACTCATTGAAATCTGTATTTTAGCCTACTTGCGAGTAGCAAAACCCGAAACGCTTTCAAAACAAACAGATATGCAATGATTATTTCCAAATTAGGCAATCTAGTCTATACTTGTTTTGCTGTGCGCATAACGTTTACTTGTTTGGCTACCATTACATGCTATTTTTGGCCAAGATTTCAACTGCAAAAACCTCTGTTTTTAAGGTTTAAAAATAGTGGTTTAAGGCCTTTTTGGAGTTAGGGGTGGCCCACCCACCTTTGTTGCTTGTTTGCTAAGTGTTGTGCCATCTTTCAAAGCTTTTCAAACAACTTCTTTTTGGCCTTTTAACCACTGAAATCCAGGGGATTTTCAGTGGTATAAACTTGGTTTGAGGTCCCAAATAGGAAGGGGTGGCCTCCCCTCCTTGTGTCTTCTTTGCAAGTGTTGATGGCCCAACATGTGAGCATGTTTTTCTACCATCTCATGGCTTAATCTCAGCATGTTTTTGTGACTTTTTTTACCTGATTTAGCTCTATTTCTAGCTGGTTGGGTCACTTGTTGTTTGCTTCTTACACTTGTAGTGCAATCTTGCTTACTAGCCTAGTGTGCTTGATGTTTTAGCCTATCGTTCTAGCTTGTGTTAGCTTGACTCCGGCATGTTTTTGGCTTTGATTTAGCATGCTTTAACTCTGTTTCAAGTGGTCTTGGTCACATGTGCTTCGCTTTGTATAGCTATAGTGTAACTGGCCCTTACTAGCTTTGTGTTTTAAGGCTCTTAGCACGCTTTATTTGAGTTATTTGTATGATATAGCATCATCTAGCATGTGATTTTAGAGCATATTCCTCTATCAAGCTCTCACATATATCACTCTTTAAATGCTTTTGAGAGTGGTGCTTTATGCCTTGCTTGTTAGCCAATTTGTATGCATGATTTTCTTGCCTTTTAAGCTTCAATCTCAGCATGATTTAGCCTTTGTTTTGGCATGCTTTAACTCTATTTTGAGTCGGTTTGGCCCTTTGAGGCTTGTGTTGTAAGGTTGTGGCACAACCCCTTTCATTAACGCAATGAGTTAAGCCTTTAACCATGCATTACATGAGTTGTTTGCATGATTTTGAGTTACTTAGCATATTATTTCAGTGCTGAAATATATGTCATTGCACTCCATTGTTTCAATCTTTCATTCGCTTTGAAAGTAGTCTTGAGCCCCTTGATGACTTGAATGTGGAATTGAGGTTCGCATGCCTAATGGTTTTAATCCTCCCTTGAGGATTTCTACTAACGAATAGTATGAAACCTCTTTCATGCTCAAGGCACTTGCAGCTTAGGCCATCTTTCCAATTAGAGGACTTTCACATTGGACTTAACCGGTTAAAGGACTAATTGGTAAGCTAAAATGTGTAAACAAAATTGGACCAAGTAAAACATGACTAAGATAAGCATGTTGTTTGCATTGCATGTGTTTGGATCGGACGTTAATCCAAACACAAGAAATGTGGGACGTTTCATACTCGAAGTGATGAAACGTGTCATATTTCTTGGTCACCAACACCCTTGATCATGCATGATAGGGTGGAGGCTCTTCGAGTCTTATGTGTGCATTCACTAAGCTTATACAAGCTTGGTTTTTGGGCCATCATGCATTGAGATGCTTGGTTGATGGCTTGAAAGCCAAGTGCTACACTCCTTTGAGCTTGAGACATGATGAGGGGTGTGGCAATACACACATTTCCTTGCAAATACATTGTTGTACCTCTGTTGTTCTCTGTTGTAGCAAAACCAGAAGCCTAGAAAAGCAAGTGGCCGACCAGCCACTTGAGGTAGCCGACCGGCCACTTGAGGTGGCCGACAGCCACTTTTTGTGGCCAACCGGCCACCAATCCATTTTTGTGCAGAAATGATCCTGTTTTGGAGCAGAAACAGTGTGGAGGTTGGTTCAATGTTCAGAAACCAAGGCAAGTTCAAACAGAGGCAATTGACGCAAAGCAATGGCTTTCCGAGCAGACGCCAACCGAGCATGCATGTCTCCCTCGCCCGCGAGGCCACTTTATCTCTTTAATTAGTTAGTATAGCTAATTATTCTAGTGTTGTAACATTTTAATTAGTTTGTGTAACTAGTTATCCAATTTCAATGTGTTGTAATTAATTAGCTAGAATAGTTAATTAGTTAGTTTGTAATAAGTAGCTTAGCTTAGATTAGCTTAGCTCATTCATTCGGACCCTCCTTTGAGAGGGCGCGATGTTGTAATAAGTGTGCGTGTGTGTGTGCATATCTTGCAACCCCACGTCTTTCTCCCTTTTACTTATCAACTTTTGATGGCTAGTTTAGGGCATTTTTCAATTAGCATACCTTGTGTTTGCATGTTTGAATCATTTATTTGTCTTGCATGCGCTGGGCTCAGCACATTATTCAAACTACATTGTATTTCAATACTTATTTGAATACGTGTTTCAAAGCATGTATCAAATTATTGCATTCATATGCCATCTTAGATAGCCGAGCCTATTTAGTTGCATATTGCATGTGTTGCATTAGGCATTTTGTATAGTTAGGAGCATGCATATTTCTAACTAGTTTTTTTTTTTTTGTTTTGGCTTGAAGTACACTGTAAGTGTTACGCTTTAACATACTTGCATGAGTGTGAGTGTTGCCATGTTTAGCATGTTTGCCATGAGGCTATGTGCTTACTTGATTAACTACATGAATGCCTGTGGGTGAAGGCTTGGTTGCTTGAATTGGGACGGTTCAACAAATGTGAGTTTTAAGCCCACTTTGCGAAGTAGCAAAATCATGTTTTATGCCCACTTTGAAGGTGGCAAATCCGCGCTTTAGTCTACTTGCGAGTAGCACTTTCAAACCATTTTCAAAAATAAACATGAAATGTTTTGTTCCAATTCTCGTGATCTTAGTCTATACTTGTATGCTGTGTGCGTCACATAGTAAAGTTAGCTAATAATCAGAATAAGAATACATGAGGTTTATAAAACAACATATCATGGTAGTAGAGGCCGATCCTTTGATCGGGCGAGCGAGGGTGCTCATTTCAAGACCTTCCCCTATCGTACCCAAGTTCCCGAACCGAGGCAACTTTGGTGATGACGGACACGTGGCCTTTGGCACGAGTCAAGATTTCCTAAATTTCTCAAAATAAAATATTTAGGTGGTGACTCTATAATCTGGCAAAGCAGTCCATGCTTGTCGCTTTTTCATTCAAAATTGATTTTCCAAAACCAATTGCCAGATTTGGACTCTTTGGTGTTTATCAGTCTCACATTGCACTTTGTGAAATTAGATTCAGAACCGTGACAAGAGTCCAAACTGTAGTAAGACCAATTCGCGCCTTCTCCAAAAGGGGGGCGCGAGAAGAAAGTCAGGTCTACAGCTTTATGCTCACCTTACGTGGCTAAAATATTTCAGGTATGCTTATGTGGATGTGGACTGAGATCGTGAAATTGTATTTGAAACCATGCAGGGTAGTTCCTTTATTTGTGGGCCTTGGGTCATTTATGTTACTATTGGCCGTGTGCCATTCTTGTAAGGGTTACACCTTTTGTATATGATATAAGCCTTTGGACATTTTAATTTGATTATAACATCTTTGTATGTTTTAGTTACAGAGCATCCATTCAACTTAGATGTTGTATCTAAGAATGTATAAAATTAGAATAACACATGTACTTGTGGCTATATTATATACGTCTGCATGAGTGTTGTTAGTTATCGTCTTTCGTTGGGTGGTTTACTCTTGTGGGCCAGACCTCGTAAATCCGGGACGTGACACAATAAGAGAGAATTAGAAGGGTCCATGTGGCTCACTACAAGTCATATTTCGAAAATCTGAACCATTAATTTTATAAGACCCTCAATGTATATCATCAATAAAAAAAATTAAATCAATCCGATAATTTTAACGTCTTTATTTTATTGTGTTTGTCTTTAAAAAAAATGGTTTATTTTCAAAATATATTTCTGCCTATTTTTTAGAGACAACTGTAATAAAACGAAAATGTTACGATTATAGGATCAAACTAATTTTTTTCATGAGTGTTACACAAGAAAATCATACAAAATAAATAATTTGAATCATCGAAACAGATCTCAAGATAGACTCCATAAGCTCCTTTAGTTATCTCATACGAAAATATGACCATACGAAAACGTCAACCTCATTTTTGATGGTTTTTTAGCTTTTTTACACACAAAAATCATTAAAAAAAAGTTGCAAAAAAGTTAGCTTTTTTAACACAAAAAAACTAGAAAGTTAAAAAAAAAATTTAAAAAGCTAACTTTTTACTAACTTCCCAAAATACCACCTTGTTGATACATTTATTATTTGACGTTACGTATAGCATCTATCTATGGTACAATAACAACTTACATGAGTTTCATTAAATATTCAATAGTTATAAGAGAAATATTATATATATATATATATATATATTTATCTTTTCGTTTTGTATCACTAATTTGGTAGATATTTATGATTAATTAATATGGAGCAATGTACTCAAGTGATATAAAAATGTGAAGCTCTCTAATTAAAGTTATAATTGTGCCAGATAATATGATCACCCAAAAAAAAAAAAAAAAATCGGTTGCTATTTCAAGAACATCACCAACTCTTTTGTTTTTAAAATCAAATATGAGTAAAAATTTTGTTAAAAACTTGATTTGATAGCAGACGTTCATGAATTTTCATCAAATTTAACTAAAAACTTGATTTGATTAAAAAAAAATGAATGTTCTAATCCTTTTACTTAAAAATTTCATCAAATCATTTTTTAAAATTTCAAACTTATCCTCAAAATTTCATTTCATCCAATTTGGTGAAAATTTTATTTTTGCCCTTTGATGAAGAAGTTGATAGAACTTGTTCTGATGCAAGTTTAACGAAATGATTAAAGATATATACTAACAGTGTTGAAGATTTTAAAATAAAAATAATAATAATAATAATTTGAGTGCACATATTTCAATTATAAAATCAAATACAATTCTTTTTATATGTGACAAAAAGTCGCGGCCGATTTAAGTAGTGTTTCGTTCACTCAAGTTGAGTATTCTATCAAAATATTTATTCATGTGTTTGGTTAATTAAAAAAATAAAAAAAAATATAATAAAAATACAATCATCATTTACCATTACGATGGAATAATCATTTTATAGGATAGCTATAGGAGAGTTTAAAGAATAACTATTTCATTCCATTCTAACTTATTTCAATGAACTAAATAAAACATTAATGTACTGTTATATTATGACGGTTGTTAAGAATGTTCTAAATATATATTTTTAATTGTTTAAAAATATATATATAAAAGAAATAGGAAGGTAATGTGACAAAAAAAAATTTAAAATTAAAAAGTGTGCTGATAAACATGCCAAATGAGAGAGAGAGAGAGAGACCAGGAAAGCGTAGCCGGTGACGAAGGCCCAGGAGTTGGCAAGGTTGGAGGCGGCGAGCTCGAGGTCTCCGAGGTGGCCGGAAAACATGACACCCACCAGAGGAATGAAGTAGTATGAAACATTTGTAATTATCATTGGTAATGAAAACAACACCTGATGCTTTGCTTCTTCCAAATCCAACACCTTCTTCCACCACCTCTCCTCCACCCCATCACCCCCACCTCCTCTTCCATCTGATGAATACTTCACCAGCAGTGGCCTATCATGATCATCTGAACCACCTCTATTGTTTGGATACATCTCTCTCTCTCTCTCTCTGATCTGCTTCTCTTTTTCTTTTTTTCTTCTTGGTTTTAACGATCAATCTGTTTGGTCAGTGATATATAGAGTCAATAAAAAAGAAGAGAGAAATGGGGGTTGGAGGAAGTCATGATCAGCCATGCTATGTAACCATGGACTTATGAAACGGTTACGAATATGAGTACTGATGTGATATGAGTCTATTGAAACAGTAAAATTTTAAAAAAAAATTAAAAAAATAGGATATAGATATGACTTGATATATTTGTAAAAAAATATTTATTTTTAATTTAGAGTAATATAAAAATTAATCAACTGGTTTAATTTGTTAAGATCCAATTTATAATTAATATTTAATGCTAAAAGTAAAGGTATAAATCAAAATTAAATGTCAATATATTAAATAATTTACAAACTATAATTTAATTTTAAAATTATACTAAGCATAAAACTAAAAATAAAAAGGAAGTCTAATGAAAAGAGTTTTATCTTTGTAGTAGAAAAAAATATTATTTCAACTGAAGTACGGTACAGCTTGGGTATATACTAAGTATATCTGGGTACGCCAAAAATTAAGAAGAAAAAAAATTAAGTACGTATTTCGTGTACCCAGTACGTATGCAGAAGTACCATACGAGATATCATAAGTTAGTAAGTACTCGGTACAGGTACGATAGTTTTTCGAAGTATCTATGCTTCATAGCCATAGATGGAACCAGACTTTTGTCTTCTAATGGGCCAAAAGTTGAATAAAAATGTGAGTAATGTTAGAGATTTACAATTTACTCACAAATTATATGGCAATGAATTAGGCATTATATGATTGAATTTATGACCAAAACAAAATTAAAATGTAATTTGCAATCAAGAGATATGCCCAAAAGAAAAAGAAAAAAACTTAAAATTAAAAGAAGAGAGAAAATAAAAAATATAAGAATAAAAAAATTACAAAAGATAAAATAAAGAGAAGAGCACATGAATTATTTTAACATAAAAAAAAATAAAAAGAAAGAAAGAGAAAAGTTAGGGCCCAATACACATCACATAAAAAATATCAATAAAAAAAAAAAAAATGAAACCAAGCCAAAAGCGGAGAGCCACAACGCATTACAGTCTCCACGTAACATTAAAAAGTTTAAACATACTTTTACCGGGCTTGGGGGGTGGATGTTGTGACAGCACCCTTGCTGTCACACCGCATTTGGTTTATTCTAATCATATTTTGATAAGATAAATGTTTGGGGATTTTAATTTTTGTGATTTAAATGATTTAAAATTGTCAAAACGACATCGTTTTGACAATTTTAATGTTGTTTTGCACTCAAAACGATGTCATTTTGACAAATTCGAGCCATTTGAGCCACAAAATTAGAGTCCTCTACCATTGCTGTTTTAATAATTTGTAGGGATGACAATAAAGGGTAATGGGGTAGATATTAATTCTCCATCCCTATTTCTGTATAATAATTTTTCTCCATCTCTTAATAAGTTTAGATTTTTCTCAACCCAACCTCATCACCATTTTTTTTTTTTTAAATGAAAATTTACAACCAAAGTTAAATATATCTTCAATTTTATTTTACTTTATTTAGCTTAATTAAAAACTTGTTTTAAAATAATCAAATCTATAATTTTCTCACCTCAAACTTTTATAATTTCATATTCAAACATTGTTTCAGTTTTGTCCTCTTGCCACAAACAATTAAACAAACAAAAATGCTAGGACCCAAAAAAAAAAAAAAAAACTTCCAACAAAACATCTGGTCCTGTGAAAAAAAAACTTGAAAATCAAAATAAAATGCCTGAAAAAGACCCAAAAATCATAAATTTCTACACCCATTCAATTATCTCCTCTCACTCCCTAAGAAAGCCAAATCAAATGCAACACGATACCAAGCTTAGTTGATGAAAAACCATAAGAAAAGAAAACAATAATCTCTTTTTCCTGAGCTCTCTCGGCAACCAAACGGTCCTTAATTCATCACACAAAACTAATATTCCACAGCTTTGGTGTGATCATTACCTAAATTCAACAAAATAATATACAAATCAAAGAAGAAAACAAGGTAAAGTAGAGAGATTTATATATAATTCACAAATAACGAACTTTCGATTTTCTTCGCCGATTGATAGAAATGTTAGGATCGAAATTCACCGACTCAACCGTCGATCCTCTCTGCACATGTATTTTTCTTTAGAGAGGGAGAAAGTGGTGATAGTTTTAGAGAGAGAAAGGGTGGAGAGAGAGTGAGACTTTGATCTGCTTAGGCTCATTGTGAGAATGAGAACCTAGTTCTAAACATATGGGAAAATGGGTGGGTACTCATCCCCAATCCATACCCTATGATTATTTGAAAAACACCACTTATCCGATCCGATAGATAAGAAAAAAGAGAAAATTCATATGTTTGGGTAGGGTCTCCATAGATATTCATAGGATAGGTTCTCCATTGCCATCCCTAATGATTTGAATTGTTCATATTATAAAATTTGTTAAGTATATTATCTTTATAAAAATAAAATTAATCGAACAAATATAATAACATGATCAAGACAAATAATAACTCTAAAATATTATTAAAATTATACCAACCGTTTATTTTTTTAAACATAAACGTAGTTTTGTTATAAATTACAAATGTCTAATTAACTTGAATTTTTTCATGAATAATTTACTCAACAAACCTTATACAATGAATATTTTGAATCATTAAAATAAATTCAAGACGTACTTTTACGAACTTACAACACGATGCTATGCCTATAGGGCACATCACCGACCTCATCGAACTTTTATCGTGTCTAAAATTTGAGCTAGAAGGTGTTAATCTGGTACGTTGTATCCACATAGATCTTTCGTTTCGATTCATTTTTGTAGATCAGTGCATATATAATATTATTTAAAAAATTAAATATATTCAATAATTGTAATCATAATCTTTTTATTTTATTTATAAATTCTATAATTAAAATAATAATTTAATTTTTTATAAAATAAATAATTTAAATTATTAAAACTAGTATTATTACCCGCGTTATGCACAGGATGAATTTAAAAAAACTATTTATGATTATGTCAAATATATTTTGAAATTATTAGCATAAAATATACATAATTTTAAAAGAAAATGTTGACATGGCATAATTGAAGTAATAAAAATAACAATTTATAACATTTTTTCGGAATTCACTGAATAAATAAAACAAAGTATAACTAAAATCTAAATTATTGTGGGTTTTCCATCAGCATTCTTGCATTGTCAATATGATAGTTAATATTATAATTGATGAACAACACATACATTATGTATTTATAAAATGTTATACTTACATTTTTTTGTTTTTACCTTCTAAAAGGTATAGACATTCTTCAGACCAATCTATATTTAAAACAAAGATTACGCACAGTGCACAATATAGTTGACTTTGCATTGTTGGTACAGGCATGATAAATGCATAGGCATGATCTAAGTATAACTCAATATAATCTTTAATCATTCTAACTCCATTATTCTATAAAATTGTGGAATTACGACATTGTGTTTGAAAATGTAGGAATAAGTTATTTATAATAAATTATATAGTTTCGCACCTTTGATCTCATATTCTTTAAATATGATGGTTGACATCGCAAGATAAACTCAGCCCGTTTATTTTGAACAATAAGATTTATTGAACCAGTATTGTTTTTTACCATAATGTTAACATTGTATCTAAAAATATAATAATAATAATAATAATAATAATAATAATAATAATAATAAACTTGTTAAAAGAAAATATTGTATTTAATAAAAAAATAAAACACTTGTTAAGTTTGAATTATTATTGTACATAGCAATTATTTACCTAAAGGAAATTACCTCGTTATAATATCAATAGCATCATGCATGCAGTGACAACAAATAATGTGACCATAATGATATACAACTTTTTGATAGCAACTTTTGCACAAATCAATCCAAAGGTTGTCAACATCAATTTGTTCGATATATCCAAATATGAAACGTACAAAATATTTGAAAAAACATAATTTAATATCTCTCTATAAACGAATATATATATATATATATATTATATCGTTTAACTTTCATTACTTGAGATGATAACAATTCTTACCTTTGGCATAGGTGTAAAATCACGTATTCGAATTCTTTTGGTATTTGATATTATCAATGACTATGAAATTGAGTTTTTCGATTACAAGATACCAACTTTTGTGATATAGGATTCATAGTAAAGCCTAGATAGACATCAATATATAATATATATATATAATTGTGAGAATTATACTGTCATATGTAATTGGTTAATATTATACAATCATAGCATACCATACTCAAATATGATTTGTATAACGGAATGAATGATTAGTATATAACTTTGTATTTGCATATAACGAGACATGGACCTAGAAGTTGAGAAAAGATAATTTATTAATATCAATATTTGTATATGCATTTATATATTATAAAATTCAATGAAAAATAATCTTATCATAATAATCTTTTAACAGTGGCAAATAAATATTATCATTTTCCAGAGTATGATATAGTTGCATGCCATTAGTTGTTGCAAACACGTCCCATAAAGTCTTACTAATGTGAAACTGTTTTTACAATTTTAAAAAAAAAAAAAAAGGTTAAATCATTCGTAGAGTATTTCAAATTTAGTAAAGAAACAGAAATATATTATGATATCATACCTTGTATCAAGTAATGGAATCTCTCTTTTGTAATTATCATGATTTGCAATACCTTGACATTTTACACTAACAACCAAGCCAATCACATCTGCTAATTTAGCATTGACATATTTATTATTTTGATAATTTAAATTTTTTCTATTAGTAATAAACTATGCAAATATGTGATATAGATAAGTATTATTTAGAAAAAATAACGTACCTATTAATTAAACATCTTGATAAAGAAATTGACCAATGTCTGATAATTTTTTGATGAAATAACACTGAAATGGTATATTATCATCATGGTCAAGTATGTGCACAATTGTTGTATCATTAGTAAAAGACATCTTATAATCATGTGGTACCAACTTAAATTTCTCATCAATCAATGTAATATGAACTCTTCTAAATATTTTTCTTCAATTAAATATTCTTTAAAGTAATCATATTCCGTAGAGCATACAGTTCCTTCCTGTGATAACCCTGCTCCGTATTATGCTAATTAATCTTAATTACGAATGTGATTATGCGTTTGATATGATTTTGGGTGCCATTTATATGAATATATGTGGTTTTGAATTTCTATCTGTTCATCGTAGGAAAATCTGTTTGATTATCTGCTTTAGAATTTAAATTGAAGGCCTTATCGGCCACAGAAACCGAAATTGACTACGCCATTGTGATTGGCATAATTTTTAGAGCCTACGGTGAAATTTAATTAAAAATTTATTCGGATCAAAATAATTAAATTCAGAACGATTAATTAAGCACTATTATTAACCTTAGTCAATTTGATTAAGTGGGAGACTATAAAAAGGGGCATTACACTCACATTCATTTGTTTTTGAGTTCATTTCACTCATTTGGCTGAGATTAGCTCTCTAGAGAGAGAGAGGGCCGAATTTAGTGTGAGAGAGAGGGGCCAACATTGAAAAATTGCAAGAGGATTCAAGAACTAAGAGGGATTAGCTCCAGATTTAGCTGTAATTGGAAGAATTGAAGCCCCTAGGTGAGTGATCAACCCTTGATTCATGAATTTGAGTTTGTGATCATGTAAATTCAAGTAATTATGTGACCAAGAACAAGAATTGAGTTGTAATTGATGAATTTGAAGTCAAAGAATGCATGCATGAAAGGAATTGCCATGAATTTGTATGTTTGAGCATGAAATAGATGATCCATGTTGAATCTTTGATTGAAGTTCATGCTTTTGATCATCTCTTCATCATTTAAATTGAGAATGAGAGCTATATCTCACATGCATGTACAATTCATAAGAGTATGAGTTTTGAATGCATGAATTTGTTATGTTGGAAATGAGTTTGGTGTAATTTGGAGCATGCATGTAATTAATTCATGTGATTTGAGCTTCATAATGTGGTGAATTAGTGTTGGCGTCATGTTAGTAGTGTATATGAGAACTATGAGTCATAAAATGCAAGATATGTTGATTTGAATACTTGTTTGAAGCTCAACATGGTTGCTGAAAAACCCAAAATTTGACATGTCTGCTCGAGCGGGGAAAGCGCCGCTCGGAGCGTGAAATGCGAGCTCCCATAACTTTTTGCAGACATGGATGTCCGCTCGAGCGGGGATATTTACGCTCGAGCGGGGAGCCATGTAGTGTGACCTTCCGCTCGAGCGTCCGACTTCACGCTCGAGCGTAAAAATGAGGTAACCAGTACTTTTGCAGACCATGAGGGTCCGCTTGAGCTGCGGAACCCACGCTCGAGCGGGGACCCCTGTTTCAGAAATTTTGTAAAGGGTGTTCTGTGTTTCGTTTTCCGTTCTCTTTCATTCTAAGCACTCTTAGGCATGCATTGAGCATCATAAATGAGTTAAAAGGATAAGAAAGAAGCCTAAGANTGAAACAAAGCTTGAAGGGGGATAAGGCCTTACCCTTGAAGAACAACAGCAAAACAGCCAAAATTCTGAGCTTAAACCTGCTTTGAGAGCTCAAATAGGACCTCCAAGAACCTCAACAACAAGGTAGAGGTGTTTGGTCTAGGGTCTCTTTGCAAGAGTGTAGGAAATTCTAAGCTTAAGGCATAAAACAAGAAGAGAGAGAGGCTGAGATTTTGCTCACAAAATTTTGTAGAGAGAGAGGGATTTTTAGAGAGAGAGCCTCCCAAACTTGCCAACCTTCCAATATATGAGATATAGCCTCCATATATAGCAAAAAAAGAGCATTTGGTCGAAATATCTGATTACAGGACAGCTGGAGCATGTGTAGAATAGCTGGAGGGAAAAGATCTGTAAATTCTGAGCTTTCTAAACATTTGTGGCTGACCGGCCACTTGTGGTGGCCGACCGGCTACTTTTCTGGCCAACAAGAATCCCTTCTGGCTGGCATATGGCCGGCAAGCTCCATTTGTGGCCGGCACACTCCCACAGAGGCTGACAGCAAAAACTAGTCCTTGTCCCCAACTTCAACCAAGCATAACTCTTTCATCTGGACTCCTTTTCAGGTCATTCTTGTGCCTAAACTGAAGCCCGGAAGTAAAATTTCCAATGGTGGCAGCGTCACATCAAAATTCCATGTGTGCTAAGAGATATTCCTCTTTTAGTGAAGACTGCTCAGTTTCGGTCCAACGGGATTGATGCCTAACTTCCAACAACCATATCTCCCTCATCCGGACTCGGCTTTAGGAGATTCTTGAGTGAAAAATGAAGCCCCAGAAGTCTTCTTTCCAATGGTGGTGGCCTCATAGCTGAAATCCAAGTGTACAAACGGATAGGCCTGATTTAGCGAGGGTTGCTCAACTACTCTCTCTCTCAACGGTTCATGCCCGTCTTCTTTCCCAACTCGGTTTCTTCCCTCTCATCTTCTTTTCTTCAACTCCAAACCTCTAAACAAGATGTTTTAAAGATTTTTTCAATGAGCTCACCTCTCTTTCATTCATTTCCACTTTGTCCTTGCTCGGTTTACCGAAAAGCGCAACATTTAACAAAATGCGAGCCTCGGAACATCATAGAAACTTTATTTCAAAAAATATTTTGAAAGAGAGGGTTTTAAGATCTGAAATCTTTTTTGGTCCAAAAATGGGGTGTGAGGTTAGGATTTAACGCTCTCCTTGCCTAAGAAATCAAACCTTTGCACTACACAACTTTCATCACCAAGTAATCAATTAGCGGCGCCTAAGTCTTAAGGGCGGTAAAAAATGGGGTGTCTACAAAAGCCCAGTAGGAAATATTTCAAAAATTAAATATGCTCCACCAGTACAAATGATCACGAATGCAATACATACATATATAATATGCCCAAATGCATTATCAAATCCACTTGTTTTCTCAACAAAAACCCTTTCTTCCTCTTCTTCAAAACATTTCATTTATTCAAAACGTTTTCTGAATTCAATACATTAGTTTGATATAAAATCCATTTCCACAAGTCAATCTTGGTATCTCAATACCAACTAGCGATTTCATTGCCAATTCCAATACGAATACATCGTTAACTAACAACAATTACATTGCTAAGACCGTTTTAAAATCATTTCTTTCCAAAACCAAAATGATAATAAATAAAATAGGTAAATCTTCAAAACCAATACAACCTTTCACGGAAATTTTATTTGCGGGAAACAGTCAAACAGGATCCATGTAAATGTAGGCTATACAAGCACTACCATTACCTTTTTACGAAAATTTTGTCCGCAGGATCGGCACCCATGTATTACGCGGTTTTTAGGACTTTTACCTTGGACACACAGGCCAACTTATTTGATGTAACAACAACCATTTCTCAGATTTACCATTTTATTTATCCTTTCCAAATAGCACAATACATGTGGTTCAAAATATTATTTTTCCAAAATAATGCAAATGTTCCCAACATAATGCAAGAATTTCAAAAAAACCTCTTTCCAAAACATACAGTTTAAATTTTCAAAATCCATTACATGCTCTATGATATGTGTGATTTATAAACAGCTCAGTTTGCCTAGTTCGCATGCAATTTCTACAACAATAATAGATATCCTCTACCGATAGCCCAAAACAGATTTCTCTAAACAGATAAATAAATTTCATTAAATATACACTTTTCTAAAATCTCAAATGGGAGTGATAATATATATCAAACTCCACCATCATCATTAATCATCATTTCAATTTCACATTTCTCAACATTTATTTCATTTCCTCTTTACAATCTCAACATTTACATTTTAGGGCATAATCTATTTCCTTTTTGAAAATCCATTTCAATGCAAGAAATATCTCATTTTAATATATATCAACTCCAATTTCATAATCACAACCTTTTTCAAGAAAACATTTGAAAACTCCTCTTTTACATTTTGATTTAATAATCCAACTATTTCCTAAAAGATCAACATTTTAGGATTTCTCCAAATTAGGGCTTTTTACTTTTTAACAACTTATATGTATTTTTGTAAGTTAAAAAAAAAAAAAAAATTGTAGCTAAACCATAGCTCAACAATCCCATTTGGACAAACCCTTATTTACAAAAACAAATTTCCAAAAATCAATCCAATAACAATGGAATCTATATATTTAAAATGCACAACAAATACACTACCGAACTCATATTGAGTTCAAGAAATAGATTCTACCACTTGAAGCAAGAAGGAAACAAGTTATAAAATCACTGGTGGTGAAACGATGATCCGTTGAGATTAAATGGAAGCCCTCGTCGTGCTCTACGTTTTGGTATATGGAACTAGGGGTCAAAGATATATAGAAATAGATGAAATCAAGCCTAAAAAGCTTAAGAAAATAAAAAATGGCAGAATGAGAGAGAAAGGGAAGTGAAAAAATGAAGAGATTTGATCCAATAAGTGACTTTAAAAGACTTGATTCTGCATAGTACGCTCGAGCGTTGAAAGTTGCGCTCGAGCGCACTATACTCGCAACACAGATTCTCAAATTTCAAACAAGCATAAGTCTCTCGTCTGGACTCCATTTAGGGTCGTTCTTGTGTCCAAATTGAAACCTTGGAAGTAAGTTTTCCAATGGTTCTAGCCTCACATCAAGATTCGAAGTGTGGAGAGAGAAAATGATAAAAGAGTGAAGACTACTCAATAATAACAATTCGAATTTGGAGTTTTTGATTCAATCTCACCCAATCACTATGGTAACACCTCAACCAAGGCTTAAACATCGACTAAGAATGTCACGACCCCATTCCGCCCCTAGTAGAATGGTGTCGTGATGGCCAGTAATCCGAGATTACCAAAGGCCAACTTACAAGGATTCACACACAATCAGAGTATACATATCGGGCTTACATGTGCAGAAGCAATATATATAAATCTAAGTGGTCCATAAGAGCTGTACATAGATCAAATGAAATGGCATACATCTTAACATGGGTTACAACTTGGATACAAATAAAGTAAAGTACATATTACATCTTGATCAAAAGGCTTCTCTAGCCGACATATACAAAATACATAATCAAAACTAAGAAGCATAATCTTCAAGATTGCCGACATAATCATGAATCCAAAAACATCTTGCAAAACAACATATCTAGGCGTCACCGCCTTCTTGCTTGTTACCTACATATATATAAGGAGAGGGTGAGCTTGGATACTCAGTGAATGATATTAGTAATAAAGGTTTAAATGAATGATATCCGAGATCTTTATCAAAACAATACATATCATAGCTTGTAACAAAACGTGGGATGAATCAAGTTCATCAATCATGGTCTTTCAAATCTTCTTAGGGTGTTTAATAACATCTACATAATACATGGGGGATGACATTCTGAACAAAACAAAGGAATAATTGACCCAGAATTGATTAGACAAATCCACCCGTTCATAGACCGTCAGTGGGGCCATCCGTTCACAGACCGTCGATGGCAGAGATCTCTCAAACATGGTGCTACATGGGCTTAGAGTCCCCTAGCATGGGAGGACTTTCCAAGAATGTCATCAAAACAAGATAATACTTGATACAAAACTAGGGATAATCATTCATGCTTGATCAAATACTTTTCCAAAACGAAGCAAAGTTTTATCAAAACTTTATAACATAGCTTTATTAAAAATACCACTCACATAGCTCTTCGGACGTCGGGGTTAAAGCAAGGATCCAAGACCTACAAATACATGGCAAAGCCTATTGAATGCACTCTTAAAAACAAGCTTTACATGAATGCAAATGATCTAGGGAAAACATGCTGGAAGTTAAAACACTGTTTTTCATCTAGGGAAAACATGCTGGAAGTTAAAACACTGTTTTTCATCTAGGGAAAACATGCTAGGTACCAACCAGGTCTTGGAATGGATGCACAGAGATGATCTAGGCTAAAATGACTTAGCTGGGTGAACCCGGGAGGTCTTGGCCGAGGTCCCACACCTCTTGGCCGAGGTGTGGTTACCTAGGCTTCAGTGTGCAGCTGCCTGCCGAGGTGTTACAAGGTGCCGGCAAGGGTGTACCATGGTCGGCCTAGGTGTGCAGTGGTTAGCCTAGGTGTGCAGAGGTTGGCCTAGGTGTGCATGCAAGATAAACTAACGTGCAAGTGATCATGCAAGGTAGGCCAAGGTGAGATACGATGCTTGGCCTAGGTGTGTGATCTAGGCAAAAGTGGTCTCGATGATCACACCTAGGGAAATGAAGCCTAGAAATCTGGGTTTCCTCCTTGAAGAACATGAAAAACATGAGCATAAAGAACATGAAGAACATGAGTGCTAAAATCATAACTTGTTATTACAAGATCTGGGATTTCATGTTATGAGTTCGAAAACATGGACCTTGGTACCCATACTTGAAGATCATATGAAAACAAACACGAAAACATGGATCTTGATACAAACTTTCGGATCAAAACATGGCTTTTCCTCAAGAACACGTGAATATCACTTTCTCTTTCTAAAACCGAAATTCAAAGCAATGCATGGCTCATGAAACATGCTAGATCATGCAATGCAGCTAGATGAACAATAAGAACAACAAGAGTAGACCAAGAATCTAACCTCAAAACACAGATCTAACGGTTCAAGGTGTGAAGATCAAGCTTGGAAATCTACCTCTCTCCAGAATTCCTTTTCCTCTTCCTAGAGCTTCTCTCTCTTCTAAGACAAGGATATAGCAAATGATATGTTTTTCTCTCTCTGCCGGCTGATTTAACCCTCTGCAGGGACACGTGGCACTACCGGATTGGTTCTCCTCAAAAAGATGATTGAAAGACAAGACAAGTGTATGACAAAGTGTGTATGACAAGCAAGGTGGCATGGGCACTCCGGCAGGTAATGATCTCGGCTTAGGACATAGGCTTCGGCAAGTAAGGTCCCAATGACCTCGGCTAGGAAGGATAACACTTGACCTAGCTGTGTCACACCTCGGCCTAGATGTGCCACACCTTGGTCTAGGTCATTCCAGTCCCGGAACAAGATCACTACATGCAAGGATCAAAGATCTAGGATGCCTAGATGATAACATCTCGGCCTAGGTGATGCACACCTCGGCCTAGATGATGACATCTCGGCCAATATGCCTAGGTGATGGTACAGGTCAACCAAAGTGGTTCTAGGCTGGTCCTAGGTGTTGGCATGACCTAGGCTTGGCATGACCTAGGCTTAACATGACCTAGGCTTGGCATGACCTAGGCTTGACATGACGTAGGCTTGGCATGACGTAGGCTTGGCATGACGTAGGCTTGGCATGATCTAGGCTTAACATGACCTAGGCTTGGCATGACCTAGGTTTGGCATGACGTAGCCTTGACATGACCTAGGCTTAACATGACCTAGGCTTGGCATGACCTAGGCTTGAGACAGCAAGGAAGGAACAAAACATGCATACAACACTTAGGCAAATCACATAAGCACAAAAAAAGACAGGGACCTTTACTTAGGCAAAACAAGTCAAAGTCTGCAAATGCAAGCTTAACAAGACAAAATCATGCAAATGTACATGAACATGACTAAGACATGAATGTGGGTTATTACAAAGAAGGTTCCGAATCAAGATAATCAAAGAGTCAAATATAATTCCATTATAACAGGAAGTACATAGTGCTACAACCTCCCCACCTTAGGAAATTTCATCCCTAAAATTGAAGAACGCTAACACCCAAAAGCCACTCAACGATTACAAAGGATACAACACCAACCTACATTTAGATCCATCGTGGGATAAGTTCCTAGATTCTAGGATCAATATCTCGGGAACCCAAAGATGCCCGAACAACAAAACACCAAGGAACAAACACAGATGCCTCTTCGACCCGCATAACTTGTAGTGGTCTATGAGACAAGAAACAACAACCACCACAACAACAACGATAACCACTCAAACTCAAAGATGTCAACCATGCCTGAATCACCTACAACACCGAAATCACTACAAGAAATTGCATTTTTCACAACGCAACAAAATATGTTGCTAAAAGGGAAAATTCGTTGGCAAAGAGTTTTGCCAACACAAAGCTACGTTGGCAACCCGTAGGCAAAAGTGAGTTGGCAAAAGTTTTTGCCGACGAAATTATGATTGCGTTGGTAAAAGTAATGCCTTTAGCGACGAACATAGTCGTCGCTAAAAGCCTCCATCCATCGTCGGCAATTTACCTTGCGTTGGTAAAAGTCATTCAAAAATGATGATTGTGTAGCACTTTTCGCGACACAAATTTGCATGGGCAAAAAATATACTTTTAGCAACAACATATGCGTCGGCAAAAGTAAACTTTTGGCGACACATTTACGTCGGTAAATGTTGCCATTTGCCGACGATTTGTTTGTCGCTAAAGCTTTACTTTTGGCAACGACAAATTGGCATTGGCAAAAAATACACTTCTACCAACACAATATGAGTGGGGAAAAGTAACTTTTAGCGACACATTTACGTCGGTAAATGTTGCCATTTGCCAACGATTTGGTTGTCGATAAAGCTTTAGTTTTGGCAACGACAAATTGGCATTGGCAAAAAATACACTTTTAGCAACACAATATGAGTGGGCAAAAATAAACTTTTAGCTACACATTTACCGACAAGTTATTTGTCGAGAAAGCTTCACTTTTTAACAACGACAAATTTGCAACAGCAAAAATAATTGAAACTCATTTATAATTTTTTTAAAGATTTACAGATTTACAAGAGGCATCCCTCAGGCATCACTATAACAAACTAAAAACATGGATATGAAATCACACAAAATACCCCCTCCATACCCCCTCCATACCCTTCCAGCCAAAACACCAGCAGTTGCCTGAACTTACACCTAATGACAACCCCCATTAATGAAAACCTGATCTATTACAGATTGGAAAAAAAAAGTCCTGCACCCTTCCAAACATCAACAACACCAGCAAACATCCAACAACAACACAGAAGCACCTCATTGTAACAAACACCATCACAGCAGCATCACCACAGCATCTCAGCAACAGCAGCAACATCACAGCAGCACCAGAAGAATAGCAGATCAACAAACTGATTCAACACAGATCATCACCAGTTCAGAAAACCATTTCAACTTGGCAGTGTAATGAGTAAAAGTGTCACATGAGTAAAGTGTCATATGAGTAGAAGTGTTAGTGCTTCTTGCATTAAGGTCTGGTTACTTGTTAGACAGATTTGAATTAGACATAAATTCAGCAAATAGGAAAACAAAAGCATGAAAGGAGTAGCCTACTCCACAAGGGTGGCTTGAGATACACACACAAGTCAACACGGAATTTCCACACTGGCACTTTAATTCCAACTCTAAATTCATAATCAAGCAGGGGCCTCTTTATGTGGACACTAGTAAACCATAATGAGAAATAAACTTTCTAAAAATTACCCCATTTAGAGACTGTAAAATATTCAAAATCTACCAAAATAAGTAATTCTAAACAAGTAATTGGCTGGATTACAGCCCAAGAAAAGTCTACTAACCAACACACAAACTATAGCAAAGAAATCCCTAAAAATAAAATACATCCAGAACATTCTGAAGCTCCTAATAGGGGACTAACAAATTCTAATCAAGAATAAAATGAAGACTCATAAATAAACAAACTTCATAATAACTAGACAAACTTGACATTATTTGCTTGGGATTTGTCCTCTTCTACTTACTACTTACTACTTCTGCATCACAATGTCACACATTCATGTGAATAATTGGGGCTTATGTTTTCAATGAAAGAACTGAGATTTCAACTATATTACACTGAAAATCAATTGTGAGAACAAGATGGAAAATTTTGTTACTAGCAACGTGGTCAAGTAAGACGAACTCAACACTGGAAACAGTTTTGAGGCATGAGAGTTAAATAATAGGAAGGCAGTTTTAGCTCCTGAGACATTTACGTAAGATTTTTCTACAAAATTAGACCTCAGAACTTAAATCTGTTTTCTTATGTTGTAGAGGTTTTAAAAAAATTACCTTTGGATACTTCAACTGGAGAGCTCCCAATCAAGCCACCCTCATTTGCAAACCGAGATAACATCGGTTCATACACCTACAATCCAAAGACAAAGCAACTACCATTAATTTTGAAGATATCTTTTACTGCTAGTCAGCGTGAAAGAATATCCAATATGAAGTATTGTGCTTCAAGCCTTCAGAGTGGGACAAGTGCATGGATACAAAGAAAATCATGAATGAATACTTGAATAGTATAACAAACAAGTAAAAAAGTGCCAGTATCCTAAACAACCATATTTTATTCCTCTATTTTTTTATCCAAAAAGTCAAAAAGTGCACTTATATAGTAGTTTTTTTTTTTTGAACAGACATTTTTTAGTTGGCGACTTTTCCCAACAACTACATAGGTAGACAGCGAGAAGAGAGAGAGGTACCTCAGGGAATAAAGCAACGCTGCGAAGCAGGCAAATAGAAGGGATGGTAACATAATACAGAGTAGGGAAGGAACAAGGAGCCCACAAAAGGTAGACACAGTATCCCATTTGAGCACCAAGTTTGATCTTCCCATGACCATATATGAATGGACAGTACTTTGACAAGAAAATCTGAAACATGCCTTCAGACCACCTCTTTTGCTGAACTAGAGCTTGATCTAGTGTTGTTGGAGCAATCCCCAAAAAGGCCTTTCTGGTCTCCGGATAGTAGTATACCGGTTTCCATCCCCGACACTGGATGGTTAATCCGGTTATTATGTCTTCCACCGGACAACCATACATCAGTCCCATCTGCGTGAAAATTTTGATGTGAGTATGATCTAAGCAGTTACATGAGGCAAGAAGTTATATAATTTGATCTGAGCATGTATCAGGGGTAATTTGGACAAAAATTAAAAAGCATGACAAACCTACACTAACACAAGTGTAGGCTTTTTATATAATTAGATAGATAGAGAGAGAGAGACCTCTTTTCCCCATTGAGTACCCTTCTCATAGCTACAATTTGCAAGAATTTTAGACCCTTCTTCCAATTCATGGACAGTTCTATCTTTCTTTGTATCACACACACTGTTCTTCAATTCTGCTATGTAATTTTCAGAGTACTTTAGCCCACAAAGACTTTCTCGCCTATGGAAGCATCCAGTGCCACAGTACAAGGCTGCATTGTATCCATCTATGCCGGCAAGCTCAATCTTTGTGACCAAGATTAGAATATATATGTCACTCAAAGTTCATATCTTAATAATAAAAAAAATCAAAACTAGTACTACTTTTAACACTTACCAAATGAGTTGTACTGGCAACATTCGAATAAATATCATTGTTGGTGATGTTATTGTAACTCTGTGGGTGTTGCACGTACGAGGTCTTGTGGCCATGTTTTTCATCCATGAAGAAGCATAGAGCCTCTTTTATTGCATCCGAATCATTGGAGTACATGTTGCAGTCCAAGTTGAGGATAATAGGTGCGTTGCTTATTTCTGACGATACTCTTATCTGCACGTTCAAAATGATTAGCGATTTAGCTAGTCTGTTGGAGATGCACTATGTATAAAAAGTTGAACCCGGATTAATTACCAGTGCATTCATGGACCCGACTTTGAAGTTGTGAGGGCACTGAGGTCTCTTTTCTCTTGCCAAGTACACAAGTGTTGGCAATTGATGTCCATCATCATCCACTGCACTCAGCTTCCTACCATCAATTAAAATCTGAAAACAAAACAACACAGAACAAGCAAGAAGAGTAATAAATCTTCTGATGACAAAAAATAGTACTATTAATTACAGAGTGTTTTTATGCAATAATAATCACCTGAACAATTGATTGGTGATCTTGCTTTGTCACTTGAGAGTTCCATTCTAAAAACCCTTTGTGTTGATCCTTTACTTCTTTCGAAATATTACCCTTTTCAGTAGCTGCTTCAATCCGGAATTTCATATCTTCATAGAGTTTCTTTAATAGAAGAAGAAGAAGAAGAAGAAAACAATCAACATATCTCGAAAATGATTCACAAACAAATTCTTTGTACTTGAAATTCATTTAGAATAATTTGGACTTGCATTTTAACTATTACCTTAGTGGCCAACCATTCTTCTGTTAATTTGGGATCTTGCTTGTTGAAATTTTGAGAAAAGTAAGCTGCAAGGGACCTCGGTTCGACCCTGAATTTCTTGTAGAAAGGAATCCAATGTTTGGAGAATTGAGAGGCTTCCATCAGAGCATAGAATGTGAATTCCGACCCGCCATCGTCCGAAAGGTAAATGCTCAATTTTTCAGGTGGGTAATTGTATGACATAACCGACAAGACCGTGTTAATCACCATTGTCGGAGGCTCTATTTTGGCATCGGCAGTGCACACGAAAATGTCGACAGCTGGTAATTTGTCCCCGTACCTATAACAAACACATCATCAATGTCTTGACAATAAAAAAATATGTTTCCATATGGTGTTAAGTAGTAAATTGCAAAAGCTGGGACGAGATTCTCCATCTTCAAATCTTTTTGTTTTAATATTTATCTAGGTTTTTCTGTTTCAATACATGTCTTGAAATTTACGTGTTGTGAAATTTTTGCACGATCTAATAGTTAAGAGTACATTAAAACAAACAAAAAATTAAAAATTAAAAAATTAAAAACAGAAAATCTGAACAAATTAACACATGAATGGAGCCATAGATAGGAATCAAGCAGTACTGATCCAATGTGTAGGCTGCCCGAGGCTTTACAACGGATCCATTTTCTTTCCTCTGTAGATGCAATTCTTGCCTTATGCCCATTTCTTGCAAATCATCACGTGCTTTGTACGTGTCCTTGTTTTTCCCATCTATGGCCAACATCGTCCTGTAAAAGTTTTCACAAATATTCTTCTCAATGTGCATGACATCAAGATTGTGTCGGAGGTTTAATTTCTTCCAATACGGTAGCTCCCACATTATGCTCTTCTTTGTCCAATTCAATTCTTCAGACTCTCGTGGTCTTTTCTTGTTGGTAGGATCCTTTCCAAACTTGACTTCCCGCAATTGATCCAATTGAGCCATTACTTTTTCCACCGGTAAATCCAAGGATTTCTTTCTAAGCTCAGTTAAACCATCAAACTTCTTGTCTTTCCTCCAAAGGTGGTTATCAGGCAAGTAAGCTCGATGACCCACCCACCCAATCTTACTGATCAACCCGCGTGACAACGGATTATCATTACAAGGAGGGCAAGACAAATAACCTTTAGTTCTCCATCCAGATAAGTCACCATATGCAGGGAAGTCATTTATGGTCCACATTACAGCTGCATGCATCCGGAAGGTCTGTTCAGTGGAGGCATCGTAAGTCATCACACCATTCTCCCATAACTCTTTCAACTCATCAATCAATGGCCTTAGGTAGACATCAATATCAGTCCCTGGTTGATTACGTCCAGGAATAAGTAAGGACATCATGAAAAAAGGGGCCTTCATACATCGCCAAGGTGGGAGGTTATAGGGCATGAGTATGACAGGCCACATGCTATAGGAAGTGCTCATGTTCCCAAAAGGGTTGAACCCATCGGTGGCTAAGCCCAACCTAACATTGCGAGTCTCCTGGGCAAACTCTGGATAATGCAAATCAAATTCCTTCCACTCTTTACAATCAGCCGGATGCCTTCCTACACCATCATCCATACGCTTATCACTATGCCATCTCATGTCTTTTGCCGTCTTCCTAGACATGTACAATCTTTTCAACCTAGGTGTCAATGGGAAGTAACGCAATATCTTGTGAGGGATCTTCTTACCCTTGCTATCATTTAATCTGTACCTAGATGCTTGACATGTGGGACATTTTTCCAAGTGAGCATTCTCCTTCCAGAATAGTACACAATCATGTTTACATGCATCGATGGGCTCGTACCCCAAGCCCAAGTCACGTAGTAACTTCTTGCACTCGTAGATTGACCCTGGCACCACGTGGCCTTCTGGTAGGAATCGCCTTTGTATCTCCAAAACCTTGTCAAAAGACTTATTGCTCCACCTATTTTCTACCTTCACATGTAGCATCTGAATAACGAATGATAACAAAGTATCCGAGTTTTTGCAACCTGGGTACAAGCAACATTGGGAAGCATCTAACAATTTATCAAAATGTCGTACATCCTCTCTTTGTAGAGTATCACCCTCCATAAAATTCCCCCTCTGATAGTCCTCTATTAGTTCATCATATTCATCTTCATCCTCGTCATTCTCACCATTGCTTTCATCAAGGTTATTGTGTTCTGGAAGTTCACCGTGTTCTAACCAAGTGGTGTATGATACTATCATCCCACTTATGAGCAAATGAGCCTTCACAATATCATACTCCTGCTTATAAAAGTTACAACAGTTGATGCATGGGCACTTAATCTCCCTACCCTCACCCAAATGAACCTTTGCAAATTCAATAAATGAGTTCACCCCATCTACATATGGCTGACTGAATCTATCAGAAATTAACATCCAACTCCTGTCCATAGCTGATCATAAGATAATAGTTAATACCAATAGGACACAACCTTTTATTTATTATTATTATTATTTATTTATTTATTCTTTAAACATGAAGACAAAGTAGTTAATATGACACATCATCGTCAATAAAGGTGCATCTACCTATAGGCTTTTTTAATTTTGTATCAAGGTTTCGACCAACAAATCCTTTAAAATTCTATTATATCTGCACCTACTCTGTAATATGGTTGACAATGTGACATTTGCGATAATATTTTTAAAAATAATATTTTTTAATATTAGTTTTAAAAATATTACAAAAAATAATTTTTAGTAATATTTAATTTTTTTATTATAAAATTTATAGTATGTGAATATATTTCAACATATGAATTTGGTGGAACCATCTTGAAAGGGAAGGTAGGGGAAGAATAAAAGAAAACAATAAAGAATATGAATCAACAAAATCACCATGCTTATTCTATCAAGCCTATATATTATAAAACTAATATACAGAATCACCTCACTAATTGAATGACAGTAGTGGACATATATAAGAATATGAATCTACAAAATCACCTACATCTCCAAAAATGTAATATAACCAAGCCATATTTAAGTATGCACAAGTGTGCAGACATAACATCTTATAATGCTAATTTTCACTATAAATATTTCAATGTGTAAAAATCAGAATTCTATTAAAAACATAAACTGATGGGACTCGATACTACACAGCAACATATGGGGCATCTCAATTAAGCATAGTTCTAGTCTACAACCACATATAAGAGACCAAATCATGATCACTCACAATAATGGGAGTCAATACCAACGAAGCTACATATGCAGACATCTTTCTTGCACTCTTAACCATAATGTTTCAATGTCAGTCACCAAATACAACAAAAAATATAATGGCGTCACATACTCAAACCATTGAACTAGTGGGCTTAAAAATGAGAAGATTGCATCACTTTGAAAATTTGAGCAGCAGAGTCTCAAATTCTTCCACAAGGGCGTGAAAAGCACATAATCCAATTTATGGAGAACAATTAACAGATTTCAAGCTACAAATTTTGACGATAATCCCACTTAATGATTATGGTGTGCACAAATTCATCAACATATATAGTTGTAATGGAGATGCATAAGCACACAACCATGCAGGAACATCACTAATTGACACAAAGATGCACAATGAACCATAAATGTATATACTATACATTACATTATAAGTCGACAAATAAATATGAATAACAATTGTCATGTATTAAAACATGCCACTTTAACTTGCACATACATTCAAGGAACAGTATGATCACATAAACATTGGACCTATTGATGTGGTATTAACATGTTCCACCCCAGCCCAATATAAATAAACGGCGACAATCAACCCTTCTTCACAAACAAATGACTTATTCAAAAGAAGGTTATCAAATCCTTCTATCTATGAGATGTTAAAATAATGTACATTCTCTCTAGTATGTGTCGGTTGTAAGTTAACAAAAGAGAAGGTATATAACCTTCAAGATTTTCACAGTATACATGTCACATACGTCAAATTGCCAAAATATATAAAGACATCATCTTCAACTGATTTTCATTGGTTTAACATGTCATACAATGATAAAAACATATCATCATTCACAAGCAAAGTTTAGTACCGTCACAAATTTGCAAAGCCAATTCTTCACACTGAGATTAACAATTATTCTTTATACCATCTCAACCAACAATTAATTTCTTTAGTTTTTCATCCCAATGTCCTAGTTTGGCAAACCTAACCTTTTTTCTTACTCTTTGACCATTAATTTAGCAACTAATAATCTTGCAACCAATTTATCTGCAAATGCCATAAATTTCTCACACCTCTAGACCCTTAATCTATGGTCTTTCCACAAGAAAACCCCCACAGAAACCTATTTATGGGTGATATTGTTGCAAGTGTCATAGAGCTATTGTATGGCACTAAGAAAATGTTTGACAACTAAATTTTCAACTAATGAACCTATTTACTTCCTGTCATGCAACTTGATCATAAGATTTACACTCTTAGAGCATCTCCAACACCACACTCTTTATTTTTCACTAGCTAAAGTACAAGAAAATGACACTCTTTATTTTACCTAATTAGTTTAGCTATTGTGTGTTCCAACCATACTCTTTATTTTAGCTAGTCATTCAAACTAATTTAACCAATTTTCAAAACAAAAAATGCTATATATATATTACTCTTTTTCATAGAATGCCACATATGCACCTACTCTCTAATATGGTTGCCAATGTGACATTTGCGATAATATTTTTAAAAATAATATTTTTTAATATTAGTTTTAAAAATATTATAAAAAATAATTTTAAGTAATATTTAATTTTTTTATGACAAAATTTATAGTATGTGAATATATTTCAACATATGAATTTGGTGGAACCATCTTGAAAGGGAAGGGAGGGGAAGAATAAAAGAAAACAATAAAGAATATGAATCAACAAAATCACCATGCTTATTCTATCAAGCCTATATATTATAAAACTAATATACACTCCATGTTAATTGTAAACAACGCAAAATTAATTTTTATTGATACAATAGTCAAAAATAAACAATTTCTCTAAAAATTCTAATAATTTAATATAAGACTTATTCCACACTATATAAACAGCGTAAAATTTATTATTTTAAGTAACGTATTTGTTATTTGATTTTTTCTTTTTAAAGTTGAAATAAATGGATTTATTTTTTTCCCACAATTTACATTACTTATTTATTCATATGTATAAAAAATTATTATTTCATATTTTCTCAATCATATATTATTTTCAATTTTCAATTTTCAATTTTTTTTTTCGAGTTATTAAACTTCTAATTGATGCATATTTAAAAAATACAGGTTAATATATCTTACATAATTACAAAAATTAAAAAATAAATAAATATAGAAGAAAAAAAATCAAAATAAAAAATCTAATGGCCTTCCAATAAATTACAATTTTTTTAATTTCACAGCTAAAATCAAATAGCACAACCATAATCATAGGCAGATATTGAATATGCAGATAAACAGCGACAATTAGCAAAACAATCACTCCCAAAAGCAAAAAACAAACGGAAAATACTTAAAAAGGAAAAAAAAAACAAAAAAAACAAACTAGAAATCATATGAAGCATATATCCAGAGAAAAAGATCAAAAAAATCAATCAATTCGAGGAAACCAATCGATTTTGTTGATCGGTTTGTACCTTAACAGTGGCGGTGCTAAGCAATGATCTTCGAAAGGTTCGAAAACCCTGGAATTTGTATCGAGAAATCTAGGGTTTTTTGGGGGTTTGCTTGTGTTGTCGCAATGCTCTTTATTATAATTTGATCACAAAAAACAAAGAGGTGTGGAATCTCTTTCTTCTCTCTATGGGACCTGCAGCAACTATAATCAATATATATTTATATCATAAATCGATCGATCCAGAGAGAGAGAGAGAGAGAGAGAGAGAGAACTACCTTCAGTTTTCTTTGAAATTGATTTGCTTCAAAAACCCTAAGAACTGAGAGAAGAATAAGGGAACCCAAACCAGAGGGGAATCAGGAGGGAACCGTCCATGATCAGGGGAGTGTTGGCGCCAAAATTTTAGGGATTTTGGTTTTTCTCAGCTTTATCTTTTCAATTAGAACAATAATAATATGTCAAGACTATTAAAATGGGAATGAATGTTATAAATAAATAAATTAAACTAATTTGAACACTAAAAATTAAAATTATATTTTCAAAATTTAAAAATTATTTATGATCTCCTAAAAAATAAAATTATACAAAAATAATAAGTATTTTTTTATTTTTTCACCAATTTTTTTTTTTTAGTTTTTTAGGAAAAAAATTCTAAAATAAGTTTCTGAAAATAAAATCAAACATATTGAAATTGATAATTTAACCAGATTCTTTGAAAAAGTTTAGATTATCTCAAATTAGTCATCTAAACTTAAGAGTGTTTTTGGGTTTGATGGGTTCATTTTGTGATCTAATTCGATGATCACTTTAATTTTACAATTCAATAATTAGAATATTTAAAAAATTTTGAAAAATTATAATAAAAATTCAAATAACTAAATCACCTCATTTCACTATCAAAACTTTTACCGACGAATAGTATTATCGTCGCTAAATGTTTAACTCTTTGCCCATGCCAACTTGTCGTCGCCGAAAGTAACCACATTAATAGCGACGCTTATTGCGTTGCTCAAAAATAAGCATCGTAGCTAAAATTTATGAAATTTTGGCGCCTAATCAATGTTATGCTTTTTAGCGACGATAGTAAATTGCGTTGGTAAAGGTCTACTTTTCCCAACGAAATTGATCACTGTGTCACCAAAAATATACTTTTAGCTACGAAAAAATGACGTTGTCGCCAAAAGTAGTCGCCAAAAGTGCAATTTCTTGTAGTGCCACCACCCACCACCCCTCGCCGCGACCACCACCACCACCCACCACCCACCACAACCATCCACCGCCCGCCACCACCACCCGCCACTCACTTGTCACTACTATCCACCACCCGCCGCCACCAGATACCTGCCACCCCCGCCCGCCACCACACCAACCACCACCTGCCACCCATCTACCAGCACCACCCACCACCCACCACCACCACCATCACCACCCACTCGCTATCACCCACCACCCGCCACCGTCAACGTCACCCACCCCACCCACACCACTACCCACACCACCCGCCACCACCCGCCATCCGCCACCCACCTGCCACCCCCACCACCAACCACCGCCGCCACCACCACCACCCCACCACACCCACTCGCTACCCCCACTACCCCACCACCGTCACCCACCCACCCACCATTACCACCCGCCACCTACTCGCCACTACCCACCCACCCGCCACCACCCACCACCACCCGCCACCCACTCGCTACCACCACCCACCACCACGACCCGCCACCTACCCGCCACCACTCACCACCACCTGCTAGCCGCCACCCACCTGCCACCACCACCACCACCACTCACTCGCTACCACCCACCACTTGCCACCGTCACCCACCCACCACCACCACCACCACCACCCCCCGCCACCACCCGCTACCCACCACCCACCGTCACCACTTTCCACCACCGTTTTCCGCCGCCACTTGCCAGCACTTGCCATTTCTCACTCTTTTTTATATTTTTAAACATTTTGTCAATTACCAAACGCGTTTGTAGTTTATGTTTTTCCAAAAATAAACAAAAACCAGATAAAATTTTTATAAATATAAACTGAAAACGTAAACGTTACCAACATTTCATTTTTAGTTTTCAATTTATATTTACAAAAATTTTAAAAACTGTCATAAAAACTTGTTTGATAAATTTTTTTTTATTTATAAATGGTTGTCTCAATTTGTAAATTTGAGGAAAAAATGTAAATTCAAAAAATACGTTTACATTGGTTTTTAAACAGAAATTTAAAAATTTTACTAGCAAAATTTTTTTTCAAATTAATTTTTTTTCAATGAATTTTTTTTCCAACTAATACTAACGGAGGGGGCAATGATACTTGAAACCTTAGGGAGGGGATTGTAGTTTCTAAAATGTGAGGGGTGTCAATATAATTTACCAGTGAGGGCAAAATTAGTATTTAAAAAAATCAAATTGCTGAGGGGAATCTGTAATGAAACTTTAAACCTCTAGGAGGAAGATATAATTTCCAAAACGTGAGGGGGGAATTGTAATAAACATAAACTTCAGGGGGTGTCAGTGTAATTTACCCATATATATATATATATATATATTTTAATCACACCTTCTAATTAAAGTGTAATTATATATACACTACTACAATAATATTTATTTTTGTTTTTATTCACACTTTTTAAATAAATGTGATTATATATATATTTTTAATCACACTCCATAAACATTTCAATTTGATTTTTATATAAAATATACTATACAATTCGCGCCTTTATTCTATCCATGCCCATGAGTGAGAGAGACGACTCTTCCATTCCCCAGCAAGATCGAATTTCACAAACACACGTCTCTTCTCCTTCTCCTTGCCTTCTGTTTCTGAAACAAAGCCCTGTTTCGTCAGCTCCGAACCACCATTGATGTTACTCACAGCTCCGAACCACCATTGAAGTTACTCAAATTTGTCTTTTGAAATCAAAAACCTTTTGAAATTTCTGGTGAGTTCTCTATTTTTTATGCCCCTTCTGTGTATATATTTATGATTATGATTATTATTAGTGGAATTTTATAGATATAGGTTTTCATTGTGAATGAGGGTCTTCAGGTGGTAATGATACGTGTCTGTAAATCAAAGTTGAAATTGGTAAGGTTTTTGTTAATGGTTGGTGGGCTTTACAGGAGGTGGGTATATGTTAGTTGCTTTGTAGAATATGCAACTCCATTACACTAGTGACTATACATATATATATATATATATACATTTAAAAATCATCTCTTTATATTCTAATTTCTTTGCTGGTATAGGTATTCAAAAATACATTTAAAATGGAAAAATCTTGGATGTTCAAGGATAGAAGATCAAAAGACTATGAGAATGGAGTTGAACAATTTCTTAATTTTGTTATGATCCATGCAAGTGATCTTCAATCCATACGTTGTCCTTGTAGAGTCTGTGGAAACTTGAGAAGCCAACCTATTCGAGAGATTAGAAATCATCTCTTTTTCAATGGTGTTGACCAAAGTTATACCACATGGATATGGCATGGAGAAGCAGTCACTAATGGGACATCACCATGTTTAAATGAACAAGATTTTTCCCAACAACAATTTGACCCGTCTCCCACAGACAATGTAGCTGAAACAATAGAAATGGTTCAAGATGCATACGATCATTGCACTGCTGATCCTGAAGTGTTTAAGAAATTACTTGAAGATGCCGAAAAACCATTGTATCCGGGTTGCACAAAGTTTACCAAGTTATCTGCATTGTTTAAACTGTATAACTTCAAAACTACGAATAGCCTATCTCACACTGGGTTTTCAGACCTACTGACGTTGTTGGGTGATATGCTGCCATTGAACAATGAAATACCATCATCCATGTATAAGGCTGGGAAGACGTTTGCTGCATTGGGAATGAGATATGAGAAAATACATGCATGTCCATATGATTGCATACTCTATAGAAAGGAGTACAAAGATGCAACTTCATGTCCTACATATGGTACATCCAGATGGAAGTTGAAGAAGAATTCCACTGAAATAAGAAAGGATGTGCCTGCAAAAGTTTTATGGTATTTTCCACCTATCCCAAGGTTTCAAAGGATGTTCCAATCAGCAAAAATAGCGAAGGATTTGACATGGCATGCTCATGAAAGAGATTATGATGGCACAATGTGTCACCCAGCAGATTCTCCATCATGGAAGTCAGTAGACCACAAGTGGCCAGATTTCGCTGCAGAGCCAAGAAACCTTCGATTAGTTATTTCTGCAGATGGAATAAATCCACACAGTTCCCTTAGCAGTAGGTATAGTTGTTGGCTAGTTATAATGATTACCTACAATCTTCCACCGTGGTTATGTATGAAGAGGAAATTTATGATGTCATCATTGTTAATATCAGGTCCACAACAACCTGGTAATGACATTGATGTTTACTTGGCACCACTAATTGATGATTTGAAAATATTGTGGGAGGTAGGTGTTGAAGCTTATGACGCTTATAAAGAATAACACTTCAAGTTGAAGGCTATATTGTTGTGGACAATTAACGACTTTCCAGCATTAGGTAATTTGAGCGGTTGTACTATAAAGGGATATTATGCATGTCCAATTTGCAGTGAAGGAACATGTTCTCACAGATTAAAATATGGTAAGAAGAACACATATGTTGGCCACAGAAAATTTCTTCCACGCTATCATCCATATCGGAGGCAAAAAAAGGCTTTTAATGGTGAGCAAGAGTTTGGATTAGCCCCAATACCATTAACTGGGGAGGAGATATTAAATAAGGTTGAAGGGCTTGTAACCATATGGGGAAAGAAAAATAAAAAAAGCATTACATGTTGGTGGTACAAAATGTTGGAAGAAGAAATCATTATTCTTTGATCTTGAATATTGGAAGTACTTACATGTTCGACATAATTTGGATGTTATGCATATTGAGAAGAATGTGTGTGAAAGCCTCATTGGTACATTACTTAATATTCCAGGAAAAACAAAGGATGGAATTAATTCTCGCCTTGATCTTGTAGAAATGGGTTTGCGTGAAGAATTGGCACCACAAATTGGGGAGAAGCGAACATACTTGCCTCCAGCATGTTACACATTGTCTAAGGAGGAGAAAAGAAGAGTATGTACAACATTATTCGAATTGAAGGTTCCAGAAGGATACTCTTCAAAATTGGGAAGTCGTGTATCAATGCAAGATTTGAAACTTTATGGTCTAAAATCACATGATTTTCATGTATTGATGCAACAGTTACTACCTGTGGCAATACGATTTGTGTTACCTAAGCATGTGAGACATGCCATTATCAGGTTATGTTTCTTTTGTAATGCTATTTGTAGCAAAGTGGTGGGTGTGGGAAAATTAGATGAGATTCAAAAAGAGCTTGTGGTCACATTGTGTTTGCTTGAAAAGTACTTGCCACCTTCGTTCTTTGATATCGTAGTGCATTTGACAGTGCATCTTGTTAGAGAAGTTCGACTTTGTGGACCAGTTCACTTTAGACGGATGTACCAATTTGAGAGGTTCATGAAGATCTTAAAGGGTTATGTTTGTAATCGTAATTGTCCTGAAGGTTGCATTGCTGAAAGTTACATTGTAGAAGAAGCTGTTGAGTTTTGTGCAGAGTACTTATCTGGAGTGGATGCAATCGGGATTCCTTCTAATAGGAACATGACAGTTGATAATGATATAGAAATTGGAAGGCCTTTATCAAGTGGTTATGTTGTTACTGTTGATCGTAATGAATGGGAGCAAGCACATCATTATGTGTTAGAAAATACAAGTGACATTCAACCATACATTGAGTAAGAATATTTCATGTACATTTTTGTATAATTGTATTCTCACAAGTTAGAGATTTATCTCATAATATATTGCTTTATTGATGATTTGATAGAGAGCATATGGCTTGGTTGAAGCTAAAATATCATCGTCAATCACAAAGTAAAAAATGGCTACAAATTGAGCATAATAAAACATTTATGTATTGGCTTCGTGAAAAGGTATTGGGGTAATTCAACATTTATCTTTTTCTAATAGCAAATATTATTAAGAAAAATTCAACCATATACGAGTCTTAAAGGAATTAAGTAGCCAAAATAATATCTCAAATAACCTGAAGTGGATAGCACAAGGACCTCAATTGGATGTTATAAAATTCCCTGGCTATATCATCAATGGTTGCCGTTATCACACAAAAGATCGGGATAACTCACGAGTTAGCCAAAACAGTGGAGTTAGTTTAGTGGCAGCAATAATGCATGTGATAGGTTACAAGGATAAGAACCCAGTGTTTACTGATATGAGTTACTATGGAGTTATTATTGAGATATGGCAACTTGACTACAATATGTTCAAGATTCCGGTATTTAAGTGTGATTGGGTTGACAACACAAAGGGAATTAGAGTGGATGAGTTGGGTTTCACATTAGTTGAGTTAGGGAGGATAGGCCATAAAGACGATCCCTTCATTTTGGCTTCCCAAGCTAAGCAAGTTTTTTATGTACAAGATCAACTTGATCCGAGATGGTCAGTTGTGCTAGAACCTCCTCAAAAACAATATTCTTGTGAAAAGGATGATGAGTTCAATGATTTTTGTATAGAGCATCATGGCTTTACAAAAGTTTTGCCAGAAGTTGAATCATTAGATGTGGTTGATGATTCTATGTCATCTTACATGCGAGGTGATTGTGAGGGAACTTGGCTCGATAATCCATGATGAAAAAAAAAATGTATTTGTAAGAATGTATGTCTAAGTATTGTATTTTCATGTTAAAATGTTTGACTTATATTCATTTTCTTCATGTCTTTATGTAAACAAAGTATAACGCAGCGGAATAAAAATAATGGTCATACCTTTCAAAGAGAGTCTGAATTGAAGGATCTCGTGGGTAAATCACGTGCTTCCTGAATCTGGTCAATCAACCCAGCAATGGGGTGATATTACAATAGTGAATATCACCCACACAAACCACAGTGCAAATGGCTTTGATCGTTGTTTTTGGGAGAGAGTCAGTATATGGGAAAAACTCAGATCATACGTTGTTTCTCACTTGATCACCCAAAAACCCATATATCAGATATATAATATGTTATTATTATCTATCCATATCAGTTAATGGAGACAATATCTATATCCTGAGTGGTTATCCTAAATAGGTTTGAATTCAATTTCAAAACCTATTTGGATAAGGTTCAAATTCAAATTCAAATGGTCATGCCACATGGGCGCCCATTTCTAACATCTCCCACTCGCACATGAGTTGGCATGACACTGCCACATCTCTATCTCAATCTCCCCAAAAAATAAACAATCTCATACTAGCCAATGCACCGTGCGACTGCTGAGAACACCTGCATGTGGGAGCTCTACACTAGAAACTCAAAATGAGCCAGCATAGAGACATCAACCCAAAAGGAACAAAAAATAGTGTCTCATATACCCCAGACCCATCTAATTACACCAGTCCAAAAAACATCTCTAATCCCTCAAAAAGAGCATGTTTGACCCTCTCAATTCTTGCAATATATTCACACTCAATTTGCCTCTCATACAGAGCGATGTGAGTTGCCGGCAATGAATATACAACAGTGGTGTAATACTAGATGATCTTCCTTTGCCCTCATGCCATTTAGTTTAGGATTGACCGCTTTCCCAGTGATGTCCCTTAAGGCCGAATCATACATGACCGCAGGCAACATACCAAAGTAGCAGAACATCAACCCCTTACCTTATGACATAGTCAAAAGTCACAAAAGGGTACATAAATGAAAGTCATATCAATAATGACACGTAAGACTCACACGGTGAGGAAACAGGGATCCTTCTCTCACCTCATTACTCAGTCGCCAGGCACATATAGTATGAATACATGTTACGGTGGAGTAACTCTTCCAAAAGAGTGACGTCATCCTCGATACACCGTACAGATATTAGTCTAGTCGCTTTCTAGCGCCTAACCCGAATTCTCTATTTGCTCGCCTTCTAGGCGCCAAATGAGATCTCGCATCTAGCTAATCATAACAGGCACAACATGGAAAGTGGGTACTATCATCCATGTTTGGTCCTTAACACGATCTCATCTTGGTTGTAACCAAGGCGACATACATAGTGGATTATTTAAGCATCTCTTGGCTCCAAATAAAAATAAACCACTAGTCTCATCCTTGCTCGCTCCCAAGCGCCAAGGGCGATTGCTCGTGTGAGTGAGCCAATCTTGCCTGCTGACATCATCATCTGCTAATCATTATGACACAAACCATAATAGTGTCAACATCCCATCATCTCAAAATAAGTGATCGATTTTAAAAAAAATTTGACCACAACTTGCGCAATTCTAGATTCCAAACATAAGCCTTATCAGCACCTCTTGCGATAAGCATATACAACGGAATCCTCCATGTGCGCCTCACATGAAGTGATTTAAGATCACTACCTCTTGCGCAATTACCTCTTTAAAGATATTTTGGTGACCAATTTGCGTTCATTCTGGATGCGCCCAACTAGCGCAGATGCGCCCAACTAGTGCATTGAATCTTACAAGGAGCAGATGCGCCCAACTAGCGCATTGAATCTTACAAGGAGCAAATTAATATACTACTAGTAAAGCATTTTATCCTCAGTCTAATGAGCAAGGTCAATGTCTAAACAACTCAGTTGACCATTTACCAAAGATAACACTTATCATGCCGAATACGCCCACATAGCGTACTTTAGGCTCCCACAACAAAGAAAAAATCAAGGAATATAGGTCATCTGTTTCTCCCAAAGACAATTCGAGGATTCACTCAATAGCTAAGGCTCTGGCTTTTACCGATAGGTAAGTCAATGGGTTTGCAATTTTGCATCTAGAATCATTCTAAGATATTCCTTATGTAAGTCATCGAAGACAAAATAGGAATTCTCCCAAAAACAATCCCTAAGGATCGTACATCCGAGCATATAAATTACATCACCCATGTCCATCATATCTAAAACAGAGGACTGCCCACCCTAGGTGGCGACAACCCTATAAATTCCTGGCTCATAATGACTAAGTAAGGAAAAACTTCTTTTGGACCATTGATCATGCCTCAGTGGTCTTCATCGATCATCGTTTGCCTATCATGGCTTGACGAAATCTAAGAACCACTATTTGGATAACTGTTTTAGGCTGTAAAAGATCTATTGGAACTAGCAACCTTTTTGCGCTCCTAACTTTTCACCATAAAAACAGAAGGTAAATCCCTACGGATCTACTTATCCAATTCTCTAACGAGAAAGTTGGGTCACAATGTCCACAAATCAATGTTCCAAACTTATGTCAATCATAGCCTAAGTCATAATAACCTCACTCCCCAAGAGGAAGTCTTCTCATGGTCTACACTTTCCTCAATGGTGCGACTTTTCGGTATCTAGCGAGCCTTATGCCTCAACAATGACTATCCAAATTACGCATAACTTTAGAACAGTTTCGCGTCATAATGGAAAGTCAACCAAAAAATGGTTAATCCTCAAAGACTTTTGTCTTAAATTGCGCAACATTAATCCACTTTCTTAAAACAGGGGACTAGAGCCTTTGGCATTATCCTATGCTCTTTATCATCTTGCGGAGCAATCATGAATGTTTCCCTCTCAATCACCCAGTGATGACGTGGAAAATTTTCACATTCGCTACCACGCAACTAAGAATGTAGAGTATTCTTCTCTAATGAAGTAATCCATTAGTAAGCACATTGCTCCCACTGTCCCTAGGATATTGGAAATTTCTTTCCATTCTCAACTAGGCTACATAGAGCGCTATGCTTAGAATTCTCTATCTTATAGAGTTCCAAAAACTCTATTCACGTCACCTTCACTAAGAAAACTTTATGTGACCTAGTTATACTCCCACAAAGCTGCTTACCTATATGTACATGACCCAAAGGGTTTACATGACCGCATACAATGATGCGCCACACGACCCTTTGTGTTTACAAGACAGCATACAATAATGCGCTATAAAACCCTAGGTCTTAACTTCGCAATCTTATGAGAAGTAGAATAAAGATAAGCTACTTAACGGTTACAGATCGCCCATAGATGGCTCTCTACTAACCCATTACTCAAAATGGAGTGTAAAATCTGATATGGAGGGCACTTAGTTAGGGATATAGGCAACAAACTAGTGCAATTCCCAATTGGGAAACATTTTGCGCCATTATCCACCTAACATTAACAATACGTAATTCCTTATCTCTACTACACCATTGTGTTATTGAGTATTAGGAATAATCAATTTTCTAAGCATCCATCTCTCTTCACAGAGCTTTCTAAAAAATAGCTCAAATAGATACTCGCCACCTTGGTCAAAACTAAAAGCACAAAAGCTCTTATCTAATTGATCTCGACCTCATATGTGCAATGTCAAAAAATATCTCAAAACTTTTGACTTATGGGAGATCAAATAGTCTTGACTCAGATGCGTATCGTAATCTATAAATGTGTCGAGATTGAGGCTTAGCTTTCATACCCTTACACATATCTAGTCACAAAATATCATAGTGGACTAAATGCGCCAAAACAAATGACCTTCTATGGCTTTCCTACTTACTTGTGCGCACCTATTGCGAACAAAGTTACACATTCACATGAGAGCAGGATGTCACAAGCGAGTGGGCCTGAGAAGGCCTACTCAAACCATCGTGTCATCATCTCATTAATGTGATTAAGTATAACAAACCACGGGTTTATGACCAATGTCATAAACTAATTCCAATCATCCTAATGTGTGAGTTCTTGAAGACAAGTTTCAAAGGTTTAGGCCCAACTAGGTAATGACTCACGACTAATTCATATTCACTAGATCATAAAAGGATGTCATGGAGATATCAAGTGCGCCTAAGTCGCAAATTAAACTAGTAAGTGCTAATCCCCTACACCTTCAAGTCAATTTTATTCTCCATACACTTTAATGCATCTAGTTGAAAGATGACGATACTCCTCTTGCCATCTCTGTTTCTCGCTTCATAGTTACTTGCAATTAATTCTACTATCCACAAGAAGGAGAGAATAAGCTATCAACTATGACAGCTCCTGAAGTAATTTAAGCGCGAATTAGGCTAAAGAGTCTAATTCAACACAATGCTCTCATGAGCCATGCGTCAAATTCTTAGAGTCATAACAACCTTGTTGGCCTTGACCTTTTCATTACTATGCTGCAACGTTTGCGCTTAATGGTAAACGTTATTCAAAAACGTTAGCCTAGCTAAGGAATCATACAAAGAAGCCCCTCCTTATGTCTCACACCCAAGTGTGGAAACAGTAAGTGTCCAGACTTAGACAAGTTGGCAATGCTAATAGATTTTGCAGCCACTAAGCGCTAATCTTTTCACTTAGTGTTAATAGATTTTGCAGCTTCTAAGCGCTAATCTTTTTCACTTAGTGTTAATAGATTTTTTAGCTTTTAAGCGCTAATCTTTTCACTTAGCGTTAATAGATTTTGCAGCTTCTAAGCGCTAATCTTTTAACTTCACGTGATATTTCAACGCACACTATTATAGTGCATGAAATTTTGCTCCATCCACTCCCAATAATTGGGTAGAGAGCAAAACACTGCTCATACTGGCTACTCGTCTTACACTTAATGACTAATTTATTTAAGCTCGCATTTCTTGGATGACGTGACTCTTGAATGTTACTTCATCCAATGATGTAACATTATTTACAAGTCAAATTACAAAATCAATCCGCGCAGCTCAATAGTCAAGATCATATACAGATCTATTGAGGGCTTACTAATTTCATAACTCCAAAACTCGTCAACCAAAACTACGTAGCGTGCCGCTAACCATAGCGCACGCATTAGTTTTATTATGCCAAACAAGGCAACAAAAACACGACGACTTCGAGTCATGTTTCCTTACTTTGGATCAATTAAGGCTTGACCTAAAGTCTTCAAGACTTTTGCTCATCTAAAGAATGGGATTAAATTGTTCACATTTGAACATCTTTACTAAGTCTAGGTCAACCAATTAACTTCCATAAGCTAAGTCAATTTAGAGAGAAATTCGCATTGGGATTAACTTGATTAGCATAATATAATTTTGCCACAAAAATCTAAGTTAAATAGTGACAATATTACACAAGTCGCAAGATCGAAAATCCGCTATGCTCGTAATCATCTCTTGCGCCACAAGTGACAATTATCCAAAATTTAATTTAATTTATGTGCAAAATATTGGTTTTCGGGAGTTAATCTACAAAGATTTCTCTCAACCGAATAACCTCCCACTTACTATGGCATGACTAAAAGCATGAAAAAATTTTAATTCCATACAATAGCATTATAATGTAGATTTACAAACAACTCATGCTATATTCATTTAATAATGGAATTTTAAATAAATAAATAAATAACTAAGCATGCTTCTTTAATTACAACATATTACAAACCAAAAAAAAAAATGCTGTATTCAATATTCAGTTTATGCCATAATTAAAGTGTACATCATTTTGAAATTTTCTGGAATTTTCTGAAATTTTAAATAACTAATAAACACACATAAAATTAGAAATAAAAAATCCAGAAACTGATAAATAGAAACAATATTCAAATTATGCCATAATTAAAATGTACATCATTCTGAAATTTTATGGAATTTTTTCTGAAATATTCTGGAATTTTAAATAACTAATAAACACACATAAAATTAGAAATAAAAAAATCCAGAAACTGATAAACTGAGACAATATTACCAGTAGATAGTAAAACATTTCAGAAGTCCACAATAAAAAATTCAACCCCAGAAAATTATTTATGCAATACCAGAATCATTTTAAAGCATAAAAAATGAATTATTAACACAGAAAAAATATTTTTTATTAATTTTACAGAATATAGAAAAATTAATTCTGAGTCTAACAGCACAAACCACGCATAAAACAAATATGTAATGAATTAATAATGACCATTTAACGCGATACAGAATTAAAAAACAGAACAAACAGTGCCTTAGGCATCAGCAGCCAAGCCAGCCAAGCCGCCGGAGGAAAACGGCGCGGCTCAGCACGCTGCTCGGAGCGGCTCGGCGCACGGCTCGGCACGCGGCGCGCGTGTGTGGCGCGGAGGGCGCGCGCGTGGAAGCGCGGAATAGCGCGCGCGTGACAGCGCGTCTAGCGCGTGGAGGCGCGTGACAGCGCGTGGAGGCGTATGAAAGCCTCCCACGGCGTCAGGTGGCGCGTGAGGCCCACGCTCCGCCTTCCAGGGTGTTTTCTGGATCGATTTTTGTACCGCCAATTTCCATTTTTCACAATAAATACATTTATAGCATAAAAAATGACATTTATGAACATGAAATGACGTATTTTATGGGACATCTTCCTCCATAATAAATAGTCATGTATATAATGTGTGCATATATATATATGTAAATATACACATGATAAAAGAAAGCACGAAAATATCCATACATGCTCTGATACCAATGTAAACAAAGTATAACGCAGCGGAATAAAAATAATGGTCATACCTTTCAAAGAGAGTCTGAATTGAAGGATCTCGTGGGTAAATCACGTGCTTCCTGAATCTGGTCAATCAACCCAGCAATGGGGTGATATTACAATAGTGAATATCACCCACACAAACCACAGTGCAAATGGCTTTGATCGTTGTTTTTGGGAGAGAGTCAATATATGGGAAAAACTCAGATCATACGTTGTTTCTCACTTGATCACCCAAAAACCCATATATCAGATATATAATATGTTATTATTATCTATCCATATCAGTTAATGGAGATAATATCTATATCCTGAGTGGTTATCCTAAATAGGTTTGAATTCAATTTCAAAACCTATTTGGATAAGGTTCAAATTCAAATTCAAATGATCATGCCACATGGGCGCCTATATTTAATTGTCTAACTATTTGACATTTTTTTCTTAAATTTTTATTTTATTTTATTCACAGGATGGATACTTCTCATGTCCTGCCTACTGATGGAGAGGATGCATGGTTACCAGCAACAGAACCAACATCTAATAAAAAAAAAGGCAGAGGTTCGACAACATTACCGGGTGTCATAAAGGATAGGAGTTCTGGTGTACGAAAAGCCATTGACTATAACGAGAATGGTCAATTGATTGGAAACAATTCAATCAAATGTTCAAGCTATCATGGGGTGTTGGCTCGCACAATGATTCCGATATGCTATAAAGACTGGTTTGAGGTGCCAGCTGAACTGAAAGAAAAATTATGGAGTTGTGTGGAGGTAAGTAAGACACTTAAACATGTATTTAAGTGTAATCAAAATTAGAATTTTATAACGTTGTATTTTTTGACTACTCAGTTAACATACAAAGTGGATGAAAGAAGTAAGAAAAATGTGTTATTTTCAATTTGTTCAAAATGGAGGACATTCAAGAAAGAGCTTACCAAGTACATACGTGAAAACAAGTCCAATCCTGAGATCATATCAAACCCACCAGCAATTTATGGATTCATTGAACAAAGACATTGGGACTCATTTCTTGTAAGGCGACTATCAGAAGAGTTTGAGGTAAAAATAATCAAACTTTAGTTATTTAAAATGTCAGTATTAAATGCTACACCCATCAAACTTCATATAGTTCTGTAATAACAGTGGCATGCCCCTTGTAATCTTGTAAATTTTATGTTTTATTTTATGACTTATTCACCTAAAAAAAATATTAAATGCTATACATTTGGATTAATTTTTTGTGTTACATTTTCAAAGATTTTGAGCCAAGTTCTGAAATGGAGACGAAGTCAAAATAAGTATAACCATAGAATTAGTCGAGAGGGCTATGCTCGCTTTCAAGAAGACTATGTAAGGGGTTATAAATTTTATTATTTAATAACAATTTTGATATCATTATTTTGAAAAATTGATGTATGTTTAATTGACAGAAACGTATAACCGGATCTACTGAAGATTTGGACAGAAGCTTTCTATGGAAAAAGGCTCGTCAAAATAAAAATGGAGAATATGATGACAAGACAATTATGGAACAAGCAGCGAGAATTGTAAGATATTTGTGTGTACTGATTGCATTTATTTTATATTATCTTAACTGTTCATCTTTCTTATATAGTAATGTAATATTGTAGGATGAGTTGACCAAACAAAAAAGTGATGGGAGTTTAAAGATTGAAGGATGCAATGACATTCTTACCATGGCATTCGGTACTCCTGAATCTTCTAGTCGAGTAAGGGGTGTAGGAAATTCTGTCACACCTAGCACCTACTTTCACTTGCCTAGACGTGGGAATTAGTCACATTGGGAGAAGAAGTGTAATGATCTTGAGGTAGTGGTGGTACAATTGCAAGCTAGGCTTAGTGCAGTGGAACAACAAATACCATATACACTAGAATCTGAACATGTTAGTTCAAACATCTTGAGAAGTGGTTATGAAGGAAATTTTCAGCCTGATTTTCTCTTAACAGAAAACAGAGTGAGAACTAAGGATGACATTCCACTCCAAGCTCTTACCCAAAAGATTATAAAGGTGTGTAGCATTTAGAACACCTAAAGTTGTTATATTTTCTAATACTGTTAGTAATTTTATTAGTGCTTTTGTTGTTATCTATGTGTTTGTTATAGAGCAAATGTTCAAACACATTGAAAAGTGGTGGTAGAGGCAATTTTCAGCATGATTCTTTATTAGCAGAAAATATGGTGAGAACTAAGGACGACATTCCACCTCAAGATCCTAAACAAAATAAGAGAAAGGTGTGTAGTTTTTATCTATTGATGTTATAATTTCTAATATCGTTAGTGATATTATTCGAAGTTACATTTTTAACTTTGTGTTATAGGGAAAACCATGTAAACTCGCGATAGGTTCCATTGAAAATATTGTTGCTCATGGTACGGTGTATGAGAGAATTGAACACAATGAAGCCATTCATACGGTGCCATTAGGAGAATCCAATGTACGTGTGTCTGTTGAAGTTGTTATTCAAAAAGATGCCCCTCTTCCTATACCTATCCCAAATGAGATGCTTATTGTTGGAGAAGCAGTGGGATTTTTTGTTGCTTGGCCCAAAAATCTTATATTGGTCGGTGATGAGGTAAAATATTCAAACTTAGAAACTTTATTACAATTTCTTAAAGTTAAAGTTGACTTATATTTGTTTATTTTGAAAATTTTAAACTTAGGGAGCTTCAATTAATGTTGAATGTGGAAAATATCAAGAGTCCATTCAATCTTTTGTTTCATTAGTTGAGCATATCAAGTATGATGAAGCCATAGACATTCCACTAGAGAAAGACATATTTGGGGAGGAGATCAATATCCAACTTCAAAGAGTAGACATGGAGTACATATGTCATGTAAAAGAATTATCTGTTACATGTATCATGTTGTACATAAGGTAAGGAAAATTTGCTACATCAATAGTTATTTCTGCAGATTTTATGAATTACGAATTTAATTAAAATTTGTTTATTTTGTTAGTCATCTCCATCAAGTGTTGAAGGCTTCCAATTGGAGGAAACAATTTGTATTTGTTAACCCTTGTGTCGTTAGTGGAAAACTATGGCTGGGGAGAAATCAAAATCAGTGTTGCTTGCAAGAAGATTAGAGGAGGCTATGCTAGAACAATTGGTTTTAATTCCTTATAATATGGGTAATTATCTAAAACTATTTATTTCATGTGTTCAAATGATAATAAACTTATTAAGCTTATACTTGTGACTTGTTCAATTGTAGGTACCATTGGATATTGTTAGTCATTGATCTAACATTGATGATTGTGTACTTACTTGATCCGATTAATTCTAAAATAAACACAAGCTTTGAAATTGTAATAAACACGTAAGTTTGGCTAGTTCGTACATTTTTAAGCAATTTGAGTTACTCTAAAAATATTTTGACATTTGGAATTTCTTTTGTAAAGTGCTTTGAAAATTTATGAAACTACCCAAAGGAGGAGGAGGACCAATCCAGTTTGGAAAGTAGTTCAGGTAATCAATATCATTTTCTCTGATTTATCATACTTATATTATGCTAATGATTGTTCAGCTTGATCATAACACTTTATATATAGTTTCTAATAATAATGAAAATGCTTTTATGTAGTCCCCGCAACAACCTACAAACGTGGAATGTGGGTTTTATGTAATGCGGTATATGAAAGACCTCATTAGAGATCAAAGCATCCTAAGAAAACAAAATGTGAGATAAATTCTAACTTTTATTACTATTATATTCATGATACTTGTACATCTTCTTCATTATCTAATTGTTTGTAAATAACCTCTTGCAGTTCAATGGAAAAAAGACTTACACGGAAACCGAACTTGATGAAGTGCGAGTTGAATGGATTAATTTCATACTAAAGAATATGAGTTGAAATCCAATGTAAGTATGATATAACTTCCGTTCTTTAAATTACTAATCAACAATTTCTTTAGTTGGTAAAGAATATATAATCACTTCAAGATTTCATTTTAGATTTGTTGATTCTATGTATATTTGGTTTTATGACTTTAAATATCTGCTCATACATTGAAGATTTTCATTTTGGATTTATTGATTCTATGTATATGTCATATTTATATATGGTAATCCAAACATTTTATATTAGTAACAATCAAAGTTGTTATTCATTTTCTATTGATGCAGGAGATGAAGAGTCAGTGTGATGAGAAAATGTTCGATTTTGTCTTTTGTAAGTCTCTACAAAAATATTAAGTTTATTCATATGCTTCTAGCGGTTTCTGAATTAATTTGTGTTTTTATTTTTCAGGTCAGAAATTTTCCTGGAGAAATGCAAAATAAATGGTCAAAGAATTCAACAACTTAGTTTTTTCAAGTTTTTTTTTTTTATTTTTTAAATATGTAAGCACAGTTAAAAACTTTTTACTAATTCCTTTGTATATACTTTTTGAACATTTAACTTTCATTTATATTCCATTCAATATATGGTTGTGATTCAAATATAGTATATAGTGTGTATTACATTCTTCAAATGCATATAACATGTGATCTTATCTGATTATTAATCACGTGTTTTATTAGATATTAATCACACTTAAAATCTGTAATCTAAATGTTTATTATCACAGGTTTTATTAGTTATCAATCACACTTAAAAGACGTAATGTAAATGTTATTAATCACATTTAAAAGATGTGATCGAAATGTTTTTAATCACACTTAAAAGGTATGATCTAAATCTTATCAATCACACTTAAAATGTGTGATCTAAATGTTTTTAATCACACTTAAAAGGTGTGATTAAAAATGACCCCTTTTAATCACACTCCCAAATATCACACGTTAATAGCAAACATCACACAAAAAAAGTGTGATATTTATCTGTTTTTGTAGTGGTGTCGATCATTATGATTGACTTCCAAGACCACACTCCTTTTATTCAAAGGTGGTATTAATTTCTGATATGTTGTTTGGCTTATGTCCCTTTGGACATTATCCATTCTCTTGAAATTCGAAGCTTTCTGAGCCACATCATTAGCTTTATTATTCAAGAATCTTGGGACATGAGTTACATTTGCTATTCGAAATTGAGAAAGCAGATGTAATGCAACAACATAGTATGGCAAAATGCTTATGTTTTGACACTTGAAAATCCCTTTTGTTAACCACCAATTGAGAATCTCCAAATATGTCAACTGCATGAACTTGTAATTCAATAAGGATTTCTAGTCCCACTATTAAGGCTTCATACTCAGCTTGGTTATTGGAACAAGTAGCTTCATCCACTCTGAAACCATGTGTGGTTTCTACCTCTTGTGGTGACCTAATCACAATACCAATTCTAGTTAAACCATTGGCTTTTGATCCATCGAACCACATTTGCCATGGCTCAACACTAGCTGTACCAAGTTCCATTACCTCTTGGTTTTCTGTTTGAGATGGATGGTCTGCCAAAAAATTGGCTAAAACTTGGCCTTTTACTGCCTTTTGGGGAACATATTCTAAATGAAATTCTGATAAGGCTAAGATCCATTTGCCAATTCTTCCCCTTAACATAAGTCTAGATAACATGTACTTAACCAAATCCATGGTTGCAATTACCAAGACAGTTGTAGGTAAAAGATAGTATCTTAATTTCATTGCAGCAAAATACAAAGCAAGACACAGCTTTTCTACAGCTGAATATTTACATTCACAAGAATTTAAAAACATACTAAGGTAATAAACAGCTTGCTCCTTGCCTTCTTCATTGTCTTGGGCTAAGAAAGCTCCCAATGAATCTTCTGCTGCAACTATGTACAACTTGATGGGCTTATCACCCTTTGGTGGCATCAGCACTGGAGGGTTGGCCAAGTAAGCTTTGATTCCTTCGAAAGCAATTTGATGCTCTGCTGTCCACACAAATTCCTCTTCATCTTTTAGCCTTAATAAGGAAGAAAATACTTTAGTTTTTCCTGCAGTATTAGAAATGAATCCTCGAAGAAAATTAACCTGCCCAAGAAACTTTTGTACTTCTTTCTTACTTGATGGAGGTCTGGCTTCGATGATGGCTTTGGCTTTATTCTGGTCAATCTGTATTCCTTTCTTGTGTACTACATAGCCCAAAAAGTTTCCAGATGATACGCCAAAAGCACACTTAAGAGAATTGAGTTTCAACTTGAACTTCCACATTCTTTCAAAGGCTGCTTCTAAATGAAACAAATGTTCCTCCATAGATTGGGATTTCACTACAATGTCATCAATATAACACTCTAAATACCCTCCAATGAGGTCATGAAAGATAGTGTTCATAGCCCTCTGATATGTAGCCCCAGCATTCTTCAAGCCAAATGGCATTTTAACCCATTCGAAGGTGCCAATATTCCCAGGACATCTGAATGCTGTCTTGTGAACATCCTCCTCTGCAATGCAGATTTGGTTATAACCAGAGTGCCCGTCCATCATTGATAAGATTTGATGCCCTGCTGAAATGTCTACCAACAAATCAACTATAGGCATGGGGTACTCATCTTTTGGAGTTGCTAGATTTAAGTTTCTGAAATCGATGTATACCCTCATCTTACTATTCTTCTTAACTACAAGCACAATATTAGATAGCCATTCAACATACCTGGCTATCCTAATAAAGTCTACCTTGAGTAGTCTAAGAATTTCCTACTTAACTTTCTGAATCACCTCTGGACTCATTCTTCTTGGTTTCTGCTTGTATGGCTTGAAATTAGGCCTCATAGGGAGCCTATGTTCTACTAATGATCTATCCAATCCAGACAGTTCATTATAAGACCATGCAAAACAATCTTTATATTTCTTCAGAACAGCCAATAACTGGTCCCTGTCAAAAGCATTCAACCAAGCACTTATATAGGTGGGCTGTTGTAAAGAACCTTCCCCTAAATTTATTTCTTCTAAGGGGTCTTGTGTCTGAGAACTTACTGAAGCTTTTTCTCTGATTCTTTCTGCCTTCGAAGCAATCTTCTTGCTTTGTTCTGCTCCCAAATTCTTTAATTCAACATCTTTACCCTCCTCCTCATAGACAAAGTCTGTCCATAAGGCTTCTTCTTCCTGTATCTCCTGGACTTTTGTTTCTATGTCCAATGCACAGTATTTATTAAGGACCAAAACTCTGGCCTGTTGTTGTTCTTTCTTGCAGCCAATTATCATGGCTTTTTTCTCTTGCTCCTACACTTTCTGGACTATTGACTTTACGTCCAATGTTGAGAATTTAATCAGAGCCAAAGACTTGGCTTCTTGGGCTTCGTTTCTTTGCCTACAACCAGGCATCATTGTCATCTTTAACGACAACCTCTTCATCAGCACTCTCCTGGACTAAGTGCTTTAGGTGTGTCACTTCCTCATCAGCCGTCACTTCGGCTGAGCCATCAGCTTTCCTCAGTATACTGAGTGGTGTCACTCCCTCAATATACAATTTGGCCTCTGCGAAGTCTGCACAGGCTATGAAGGGTTGAGAATCTGCATCAATTTCCTCTGTCTCTCCATTGCCTAAGGCCATCATTATTTTCTGATGCAAAGAGGAAGGCACACATTTGTTAGTGTGTATCCAATCTCTACCAAGTAAAGCATTGTATTTAGCATTGCTATCGATAACGAAGAATGCCGTCATGCAGTCCCTGGTTCCCACACTCAGGTTGATGGGCAGAATTCCCTGAGCCATCTGTTTGTCTCCAGCAAAGCCAGCAATGGTTGTGCTGGTGGGAATTAACCTGGGGTTCCTTTTCCCTAGTTTCTTCAAAGAAGATTTCGGTAGTAAGTTCACCGCTACTTCATTATCCACCAAAACTCGATTCAATTGTATCCCATCGAAGAAAGCCTTGATATACAAAGGCTTAACATGTTGTGTCATAGAGTTCGAGGGATACTCAAAAGGATACTAGAGGTTAATGCTTACCTCTTCTTCACTCTCGAAGTCAGTTTCCATTGGGGTGGCCATTCCAGAATTATCTTGTACCATACTCACTTGTGAGTCTTCACTAGAGACTGGAATTGGGTCAATTTCTTGACCCTCTTGGTTCTCATCCCCAGCTTGGAACTCATGCGGTAATATGTGCACCATATTTACTGATACTGGAGGAAACGAGCCAAATTGAATGACTGGCTGTGCGTGTTTACCCTCTTGGCTACCTTGATCAATTACCTCAGAAGCATCCTCCATACTGCATTCTAGCACTTCATTGCCAACCGATTCCTTCGAATGGTTTTCCTCGACTAGCTTTTCAACCAAAAATGTTTGTTCAGCCATGAAGGCTTCGAACATTTCTTCCTCAACCATTTCTTTCTTTTGGCCTATGCCAGTTTCTTCCTCCGTCTCGCTATCACTCTCCATCAGAGCTTTCTCTAATCCTGCTAAGCTAGACTTTTCTCTGGCTTTTAGTTCATAATGAACCTTGGCCAACTGTTCTCTGCTGCAATTCCCCTTGCCTTGTAGAGTTGGTTTTGGAGAATGGTCTGACTTTGGGTTCTTCTTTCCTTCCGTCTGGACCAATGAGGAGCTCTCTCCACTTTCTTTTAGGTCTTTCTGGTACTGGGTGTACCTACGCTGAATCTTTCTCCTTTGTGATCTTGAAATGATTGGGACCATATCTTGTTCCTTTGTCTTTGGGTGTTTAAGCAATACCCAATTGTTTGGGGCTACCAAAGGAGGTTTGATCATCCTACCTTGGTTTCCAACAACATCCCTTTGAGTAGGCACCTCCCTAGGTTTGTTCTGCATCACAAACCAATCTGGGACTCCAGGTACCCATGAACTTACTGACCCAGATGTTGAACTGTCCCTCTCTTCCTTCGAAGCCATCTTCGAAGCTGGCTGTGAAGGCGACTTCTTGGTCCTGACTTCATTTTTTGGGCCCAACTCAGGCCTTCGATGAAGGTGACCACTTTCTGTCCTGCGTGAGGCTGGTCTAGGGGGCCAATCTCTGGCTTTAATCCCATAAACTGAGCCCTTCTCCAGTCTCCTTTCAGAATGACTACTCTCTACCCTGTAGTAATTAGGTGGCCTGGACTCATGTAAAGGCCTCTTGCCTTTAGCATGCATTCTATCGATTGCAGGCTCAACCACTAACGGCCGCTGCCTATCACTAGCCGGATACAGCCTTTTGTTATAAGCATTGGTTGATTTAGGACGTCTCTACACATCCTTGTAATATTGCTTCCCATCAATTGGAAGCCCTTTCAACCATTTGTAATTCAGTCTGCACCTGGGACACATCCTTTGCATTACAGCTGCCTCCAAGGAATCATCATCCAGTGCTTCTTTATCAGACTATTCCCTCTGGCGTGAGAAACCTTGTCCAATAGTTGGCAGATTTCCAGTGTCCTTCTTGGTAGTTGACTGGTTGGCAATATGCATCTGCACATTGACCTCTTACAATTCCTGCAGAGACAAATTTTGGAAGTTTGGTACAACAACATTAGCTGCACTTTCTCCAATCTCTGAAAATGGATTGCTATCGATCCCCATGGCTTTTTCTGCTTTAGCTGGGAATTTTAGGCTTCCTTTCTGAATTTGTTCTTGGATCCTGTCTCGAAAAACAATGCAGTTTTTAGTCGAGTGAGACCAAGAGTTATGCCATTTACAATATACTTTTCCTTTAAGTTCATCTAGAGATGGAATTTTTACTCCTTTTGGTAACTTAAGGAAGTTGGCCGCAAGCAAATGATCAAAAATGCCATCTGCCTTAGCTAAATCGAAAGAGTATTTCCTGTGAAGGTCTTTCTTTTTAAACTGTTGGTCAATTGTTGTATCCTTATGAATTAATGCTTCACAGATTACAGGTTCTTTCCCCATAATCTCTGCTGCATCGATCTCATAATTAGGATCTCTATAGTATGTCTTGTATGATGCATTATTTCGATCTTGTTCTTCCTCTAGTAATGCTTCATACCGAGACACCTTATAGGTTAGTTCCACCAGGTCTCTAAATTCAGTTGAGTCAAACTTCTTTTGAAGCCTAAACTCCAAGCCATTTTGAGCCAATCTTACGAATTCTGGCTCTGGCAGGATGACTCTACATTTATTTCGAGCCCTTTTAAATCTGGAAATAAACTGAGTAGCCTTTTTTTCAGGCCTTTGACTCAATCTTGCCAAGTCTGCCATGGAAACCTCCGGCTCCGATTGGCAAAATTGGGCATGAAATGCCTCTTCCATTTGTTGCCAAGTTTGGATAGAACCAGGTGTAAGGTTAATGTACCATACAAATGCTCCTCCAGTTAGAGAATTTGGAAATAATCTTAACTTCATATAGTCATGATTGGTAAATTCACCGTATTGAGCAGCAAATCTAGCAATATGCTCCACTGTTAATTGATTTCCATTCCCATAAAAGAGGACAAAATCTGGTATCCTGAAACCTCTTGGGTATTCATGTATCCTATCTACCCATTCTGGGTATGGTTTCCTATACACAGGAGTCTGGACCCCCCGAGCTATCGGTCCACACATCTCCCTAACAATGTCAGCAATTTGGTCTCTAGGGACCATATTTTGTGCCTGCTGAACCACTACTGGAGGGACAAACACAGGATTTGGTGGACAAACTTGTGCTTGTGGTCCTCTTGGTCCATAAGGTGGCAAATTTGGGACTGGTTGTCCCTGTGGTGCAGGTTGCTGTTGGGGTTGTGGGTAACCCCTTTGAGCCTGACCTGCGAAGGGTGCTGGAACAGGTGTTGTGTCCCTTCCATTTGTAGGAAAACCTTCCAACCCCCAGGTAAAAATTTGAATAAGGGATTATTGTACCCCTTAGTGCTAGGTATGGCTTCGAACATGGGATTTGGAACCATTCTTACGCCATTTTCTTGTACTGGGCCAGATCCACCAACTTGCACGGCTTCGCTGTTAAATATTGAGGCATTTTGGCCTGCTACAGGCCTCGAAATGGATTCATACCAAGACTGAGGTGCTGGTCTTTCGTAGTTTTGATTACTAGTTTGACCATTAGAATGTCCATTAACTTGCAGAGGCTGTTTATCTCTAGCCAATCTTTGTTGAGGGACATTCACTTCCTCCATGTGTCTTACGTTTGTTGGTTGGTGGTTATTCATTCGATCCAAAAAGGATATTGCCCACCTTTCCATTGTGTTCATTAATTGTTGTCCCATGGCATCTACTAGGCCATCCCATGGATTTGTTGGCTGAGTAGATGGAACAATGGATGGTCCAATTCCTTGGTTTCGTCCAATATTATGAACATATGGTTCTTGTTCTGAAGTACTGGTCTGTTCGACCATAAGTTCTGCTAAAATGGGAGTTTCCACAGGATGTGTTATCACATTATCCCCTGGATTAGGTATCTCTACCTCTCCTTCTACACCTTCTTCCAGGCATTCATTTTCTCCTTGTCTTCTACGTCTAGCCATTTCAAATAGACCCACTAGGCATGCCAAAAATATATGTTGGCTTTTTGGCTATCAAAGGTTATATTTGTAATTGCGAGCGTGCCAGCAAGGATCAATCAGTCCTTACAGAAATTTAATTGCCAACCAATTATCAGACGATTGTGTTGTAGTTCTTTCAGCCTCAATGAAGAGGACTTTTACTGGTGGCTTGATTTAGGAGAATTTAAGCACAATAACAGTTAAATGAAGAGTAATTGAAGTATTTCATTAGAATGAAAAACTTACAATGATCGAAACTCAGCCTCGTAGAGGTTTACAGCGACAATCTATTTGAAACTACTCCTATAAATGAAGTGCAATGCAGGAATTTAAAGTACAGGAAATGTAAGACTGGAAATGTAAAATTGGAAAGGAAAGGAAAATAAGTAAAGTAAGACTGGTTTTTGATTCTGAGTCTGGGGGTTTTTCTGGGGCCTTCTCTGCTATTTATACTTCTCAAGGATGACCATCGAACTGCACTTCCAACCGTCGAACTGTTCCTCTATGATCGCTGATCATGTTGCCCCAGGATTAGCTCCACTACGCCATTATTTGCAGTTAGGCTTCCCTTCTAAATTTGAATTCAAATGTGAGTAACCGTTGAAGCCACGTCACCTTGCATCTCTTCATTGATCCACTACTACTCAGATCTCGTATCAACCAATGCTAACGGCCACGTGTACGATCAGGATCGAAGATTTGAACAATCTTCATGTATTACCCTTATTCTGCCACGTGTCGAATTGTAATTGGCTTTTACAAAATATGTAGCCAACAACATGCTACCTTGATGAGCCATGAATGAGAATACACTACACATATGAGAAGCATGCCAAGGGTGACCAAACCAACCATGGACAAAGTCTAGGCAGGCCCTAAAAGTCACCAAAAAGTGCCTGAACCAAGCCTTGAAAGTATGAAAATGTATGCTTCTTTGATAGGCCAAAAATGCAAGCAAACAAGACCAAAAGAGAGAGGGTCTCCCCTCTCTGATTTAGGCCCTCAAAACCACATGCCAACCACTGAAAATCCACTGGATTTCAGTGGCAAAAAGGCCAAGCAAAGATCAACTCAAAGGCCTTATGGCATGGCACAAAACAAAGCCAAATAGGGCATGCAAGAGGGAAAATGACCATCAACACCAAAAGGGCCTTAAACAAACATTTTAAGCAACTTAAAACAAGACTTTTTTGAGTTGAAAACAAAGCTCAAATAAGCATGCAAGTATGTCTAAGATAATGACCAAAACAAAGCTTGAAAAGGGAGAAAGGAGGTTACCCTTGAAGCACAGCAAAACCAGCAAGTTTTTGGACCAAAAACCAACTCTTCAACCTCCAAAAATGTCCTCCAAGAACCTTAGATCAATGGTGGGGGTGTATGGCTATGAGGTGTGGTGCAATAGGTCAAGAACAACACACTTTTGAACCCAAAATGTAGAGATATAGAGAGAGAGATATATTTTTGCCTTAGCCAATTTTTTAGAACCCTCAAGAAGGGAGAGAGGCCTCCCCCCTTATAGAGAAACAACTCTCAAGCTTCTTGGACAGCTAAGAGCTTGTTTAAATCCTTCCATACACGTGTATGGAGGATACAGTCTGTGCCCTCTAGCTGGCACAGCTGGCATCCACAGACTTTGCAAAATCTACAGGAAGGCCGCCGACCAGAAAAAGTGGTTGGTTTGTTACTTTTAGTGGTCGGCCGACCACTTTAAGTGGTCTCCCAAAAAAAAAAGTGGTCTCCAGGGGTAATTGGTGGTCTCCACACTGAAAGCAAGCCAGTGGTGTGGTGGGAGACCAGCAAATGTGGCCCAAAGACCGAGAAAACTAGTTTCCCGACTAGAAAACCGGTTGGCGGGAAGAAAAGTGGTCTCCAAGGGAAAAAAACTGGTCTCCCACCCTCGTACCACCATCCAAGCAAGGAATACAAGATTCGTGCCAAAACAAACCAACACAGATGCAAAACGAGAGTTTAGGAGGCAAAGCGCGTAGCTGGGAGCCTCGAAAACTGGCTGTTGAGCACCAAAAGTGGTACACGACCACGAAAGTGGTCTCCCAGACCACAGTGTCCCTTTGGACAGAGAAACAATGTGTGGTTCAAAAACCAAGCCAAACGGAGAACATTAAGCGGTCCCGAGACAAGGCGCACGGCCGAAGGCTCCAAAAATTGGAAACTAGTCTCCAAATGGGAAAAGTGGCCTACGACCACGAAAAGTAGCCTACGACCACAGAGAGATGGTCTACAAGACCTCTCCCTCCCTTCGGGAAGGGAAGCAAGGCTTGGTCCGCAAACCGAGCCAAAGCACGAAGAGTTCGAAGGCCCGGAGGCAAAGCTCTCAGCCAATACTCTGAAACCTCTAAACGAGCACAGCATGCATGATCACCGAGCGCTCAATCGATGACGTTTGAGTCTTAAGGACGGTCAAAAATGGGGTGTCTACACCACCTCGAGTTAAAATTCCTTCAAACTCACACAAATCAGTATGAAATAATTCTAGCAATTCGGTATTCTTTGGTAATTTTTGCTTTACTGCAAACTTCACATTTCTGAAAAGTTTTTGTCACTTTAGGAATTAATCTTAAACTACTCATGATTCCCACATATTTACTGTTAATATGACACAAGCGAGCATGCCAAAAAATTAATAGAAGACAAAGTGTAAGCGGTGTCATAGTAATAATCATAAAATTAATCAACAAGGAAATTTAAGAGATAAAAGCGACATTTATACTCATCTGCATTGTAGGAAGCCACTTTTGCTTCATGTGCCTCATAGTCTTTATCATTCATCTCCTCGATTGGGATTTTGTTTGGGTTCTTCTCAGTAAGAACATATGCAACTTTCAAAAGGTTCAGGTAAAAAAGAACTTTTCCTTTCCACCTTTTAAAATGAACTACCTTGAACTTGAAAGGCTTGTTGAGATCTCCAATTCCATCATTGGTTTTTTCTGGCACTTGTTAGTGAAAATGATGCAAAGAAAATGAGATACAAATAGATCAGTCTGAGGCACGGATATCTCATTTTCTTTAAGGAGATCAAGCCCACTGCGGTAGAAAGAACCCCAATACCGATGCAGCAGTCACAAAACTATGACTTGTCCCCTTTAGGATACAACAGCCCGACCACTTGTCGTATGGTTCAGGCCAACTCCGCACAAGATGGTGAACCCAAAGCTCCACCAAGAAAAACACCTTTCTGTGCTAGTAATCTCTCTTGTATAGAAAATAGTTGGTGTGTGTTTGTGTAGAAAAGAGTAGATGAGAGGGACTATTTATAGGCCACTAGGACCTTACAGTTACACCAAAAATAAAGATGATCATTAAACTAGAGAAAATGGAGAAACTCCAAAATTAACTCACCACCAAGGTCATGAATTCTAATTAATCTCCATTCATGACCAAGATAAGAGGTTACCAAAGTAATGAAACTCCATTTATGACCAAGATGAGAGGTTACCAAAGTAATGAAACCCCATTCATGAACAAGATATATAAATAAATAAATAAAAGATATTAAAATGGTCCAACAATCCCCCACTCATTTTAATATCAACAAGGATAAGAGAGATTACCAAACAAAGGTAGACTAGTATGCATCATGAAGGTGTGCTCTGCATTGAACCTTCATTAGTGAAACAACAACCTCTACTCCAGAGTCAGTAGTGGTCTCAGACTTGAACTATGACTGCTTAGGGGAAATAAAGAATTACTGCTCACACATAATAATCCAGGTGTTGACATGAGCTTTAATAGCTAGCACATTACGGACTTGTGCTAATCCCAGTTTTCATGAGCATATTCGAGAATAAGCCTTGTTCTCATAGAAAACGGCCCGACTTTCATGCTCACATAGGTCATGAACAAGATGGTGAACCCAAAGCTCCACCAAGAAAAACACCTCTTGCTAGTAATCTTTCTTTGCTAGAAAATAGTTGGTGTGCGTTGGTGTAGAAAAGAGTAGATGAGATGGACTATTTATAGGCCACTAGGACCTTACAGTTACACCAAAAATAAAGATGATCATTAAACACCAAGGTCATGAATTCTAATTAATCTCCATTCATGACCAAGATAAGAGGTTACCAAAGTAATGAAACCCATTCATGAAAAAGATATATAAATAAATAAATAAAAGATATTAAAATGGTCCAACAATCCTCCACTCATTTTAATATCAACAGGATAAGAGAGATTACCAAACAAAGGTAGACTAGTATGCATCATGAGAACATGAGCATGAAAGTGGGGCCGCTTTCTATGAGAACAAGGCTTATTCTCGAATATGCTCATGAAAACTGGGATTAGCACAAGGCCGTAATGTGCTAGCTATTAAAGCTCATGTCAACACCTGGATTATTATGTGTGAGCAGTAATTCCTTATTTCCCCTAAGCAGTCATAGTTCAAGTCTGAGACCACTGCTGACTCTGGAGTAGAGGTTGCTGTTTCACTAATGAAGGTTCAATGCAGAGCACACCTTCATGATGCATACTAGTCTACCTTTGTTTGGTAATCTCTCTTATCCTTGTTGATATTAAAATGGGTGGGGGATTATTGGACCATTTTAGTATCTTTTATTTATTTATATATCTTGGTCATGAATGGGGTTTCATTACTTTGGTAACCTCTCATCTTGGTCATAAATGGACATAAATGGAGTTTCATTACTTTGGTAACCTCTTATCTTGGTCATGAATGGAGATTAATTAGAATTCATGACCTTGGTGGTGAGTTAATTTTTGGAGTTTCTCCATTTTCTCTAGTTTAATGATCATCTTTATTTTTGGTGTAACTGTAAGGTCCTAGTGGCCTATAAATAGTCCCTCTCATCTACTCTTTTCTACAAAAACACACACCAACTATTTTCTATACAAGAGAGATTGCTAGCAAAGAAGGGTGTTTTTTTTTTTTTTTTTTTTTTTTTTTGTGGAGCTTTGGGTTCACCATCTTGTGCAGAGTTAGCCTGAACCATACGACAAGTGGTCGGGCTGTTGTATCCTGGAGGAGACAAGTCATAGTTTTGTGACTGCTGCATCGGTATTGGGGTTCTTCCTACCGCAGTGGGCTTGATCTCCTTAAAGAAAACGAGATATCCGTGCCTCAGCCTGATCTATTTGTATCTCATTTTTTTTGCATCATTTATCAATAAAATATAATTTTTGTGGTTTGTGGAGAGTTGAAGATAAAATTTTAAATTGTGAATAATAAATAATTAAACCGCAATTTGAGCAGTTTTACTTTGTTAATTGATTAAAGAATAATTTAAACAATTATCAAACAGTACATGATATATAACACTAATTAATTTTACATAATATTTTTTCATATATAACACTAAATTATAATAAATTTTACATATTAAATTTCTCTTATACTTATTTTAATATTTCATTAGAAGTAAAAAAAAAAATGTATTAATTATAATAGAGCGAAACAATTTCAAAAGTGAATTACAAATTTTAAACTACAGATCAAATTGACTCACAATTAACAGACAAATCAGTGCGAATTGAGTGAATCAGTGTAGATTAAATGATATTTTGCAGAGTCTAGATAGGACCACTTGTTCTTTTGTATGTTCTCCTCAATAGAACAATACAACTTCTTATATTCATCCAAAAAAAAACAATACAGCTTCTTGGGTTCCACATTTGTCACCCAAAAGGAGGAGTTATTGGTTGGTCTAGAATAGTGTCATATGTGATTGATAAAAGAGATGAAATTTATAATTTTATATTAAGTGATTGAAAAATAAAATGAGACGTATAGAGATTTGTGTTTGCCCTCGGACGTGACTATCACGTGGTATTCCAAGACTAACCAAAAGGACACATTAGCCCTTTCTAATTTATGAAAACACCACTATGGAGAAAGATCTATTTTGTCAATTGATTTAAAAGTCAATTTTTAAAATTTTTGACCTTTTTGTCTTATATTATCGTTTTATTTTTTACATATTTTTTAAATAAAATCAAAAAAATAAAAAAATTAATTTTTAACTTGCTACTCAAAAGCGACCAAAGCAAAATTAATCATAATTTATGACGAATGGGATGCAAGTTTTAAACCTAATAATTACACTACACAGTGTGTGTAGACGCGCCCTGGTGGGGCCCCACGTGCTACAGTTCGGACTCGATTGTCACAGTTCTTAATCTGAACCAAAGAGTCCAAATCCGGCAAATCGTTTTCGAAAACAGATTTTTGTAAAGAAGTGCCAAACATGGACTGCTTTGCCAGATACAGAGTCGCCACCTAAATATTTTTTTAATAGGGGAATTTAGGAAACCCTGACTCATTTGCCTAGGGCCATGTGTTCGTCATCACCAAAGTTACCTCAGCTCGGGAACTTGGGTACGATTGGGGAAGCTTAGCTATGAGCACCCCCTCTCGCCCGATCCGAAGATCGGCCTCTACTAACCATGATATCTAGTATTGAAAACTTTATGTGCCCTTAAACCGGTTATTAGCCTAGAAATACTATGTGATGCGCACAACACAAAAGTATAGACTAGATCGCCTTATTTGGAACAAAGCATTGTATATCCGCTTGTTTGAAAGATGGTTTGAAATTTGCTACTCGTAAGTAGGCTAAAACACGGATTTCAACGAGTTGTTCCAACTCAAACAATCCAACCTTCACCCACAGGCATTCAGGCAGTTATATCATGTAAGCATATAGCCGCATGGTAAGCATGCTGTCATGTTAACATTCACACTCATGCGAGATGCTAAAGCATAAATACTTACATCGTACACCGTGCCAAAACAATGAACTAGTTAGTGATCATATGCATGATCCTAATTCATGTTAAAAAAAATGGCTAATGCATCGCATACAAAATGCAACTATAATAGGCTCGGCTAATCCTAGTATGGCATGTGGAATGTAACAAATAACATATATTCAAGTTAGATTTGAAATGCTATGTGGTTAGCATGATGCGCTGAGCCCGGTGCATGCAATACTTGATGAATGATGCACGCATGCATAGCGTAAGGTATGCTAAATTAAACGTGCCCTAATACTAACCATCAAAGCAGGTAAGTAAAAGGGAGAAAGAAGTGGGGGTTGGAAGACATGCACATACGCACCCACACTTATTACAAATTCACCCTCGCTCGAAGGGACCAAAAGAATAATACAATTTAACTAACTATCAAGCTAATTAAATATTACAGACAATTAACTAGTTAAGCAAATTAACTAAGCTAATTAAGCAGTAAAAATTAGCCTCGGGAAGAGGGTCCAATGCATGCATGCTCGGTTTTGCTCGGAAATCTGCCACCATGCACAAGTTGCCTCTGTTTTCCCTGCTCTGCTCCTATGAAAGTAGCACAATTCCTAAGGAACACTCTATGGATATTGTGGAACACCACCGGCCAAGGGGAATGGTCACCGGCCATGGTAGGGTGGTCATCGACCGTCTATGGAGCTATCGGCCATCCATAAATGGTCGATCGGCACTTGGGGTAGTCGGCCGGCGAAAGCTTCCTGCAGAACCTGTTTTGACAGCAGTAGAAGGCAAAACAAGGCATGGCAATGCATTTCAAGCAATGTTTGCACCAACCACACTCCTTATCATATTCATGACTCAAAAGGGCATGGTACTAGATTCCCGGACCACCAATCGCGCATTTCAATGCGTGATGGCCCAAGAACCAAGTATGCATTTTCAATGTGGGATGAAATGCACACAAACAAACAATGAGCTCAACCTCTATCATACTCAATTCAAGAGGCAAAGCATGCATGCCAATGCCATGCAACCTAGACATGTGAGCTAGTATGCAACATGACAATGCAAACAAGCACACAAGGCATGAAGCATCAATGCTAACCAACAAACATACAAGATGTAATACGGATGTTGAAGCACACAAACAAGCATGTGATGGGCCAAGTATGCAACAACATACAAGGCTAATGGACATGCAAGACATGATGCAATCACAGCATGCAAAGTGTAAGGCATGTAACAACATGTAAAGAGTGGACTTAGACTAATTTGGGCAGCTCTCAACTAGGCCCAAAACAGTGGCCAAAAGCCATAGAAATGAAGGCAAAATGACATACAAACATGCATGCGCACGTGGTTCAACACTTAGGCATATAGAGACAACTTTTAAGCACACTTAAAAGAGGAACATCATGGGCATATGGCATGCATTATAAACTCTGAAATCATGTTATAAAATGATGCCAAATCAATCTAAACAAGGCAATCAAAGCATGCAAGCAAAGTCCGAGGTCTAAGGCTCACCAAAGAGGTATTGAACTACCCTTAAACAACTATTATAAGCAATGAAAAACAAGACTTTTATTGGTTATATGCAAAGTCTAAAAACAGTTGCAAGATAGTCAAAAAAGCTATGCAAAAATGGGGAATAAAGGGCAAGAACACTCACCCTTGAAGAACACTTCCAAGATCACAAGACCAGACCTCTTCTGTATCAAAACCAGCTCAAAAAGTCCAAGATCAACCCTCTAATGCCTCAGCAACTAAGGGAAGGTGTAATGGTAGGTGTTTGTGTGCAATAGTAAGGACAAACACACACTTAACTCACAAGGGAGGGAGGTATAGAGATAGAATAGACACACACTTCTAACCCTAAAAACCAGACCTCTGGAGCTTTTTTCTAACCTTAGAGGAGGAGGAGAGGCCTCCTCTTTATAGAAGATCACTCTTGCAAAGCTTACAAAACAAGCTTGGAAATAGTGAAATCCCTCCATACACGTGTATGGAGGGGGCAAAGGTGCATGCCAGTTAGCACAGCTGGCGTAAAAATATCTGCAAAAGCAGATGCACAGTGATCGGCCAGCCAAAAATGTATTTTGACAAAATAAATGGCCGACCGACCATCTAGAGTGCTAGCCGGCCAATCATCTGGCCGATGGCAACAAAACATGGCCGATGGCCTCAAGCCATGGCCGGTGAGGTGTGGGGATGGCCAACAAGCCATTCCCTGCTCCCAAAAGCAAAAACACAAGTGTTTGGTGCAAAACCAGACACAAAACAATCGAGTCGAGAGATCCTGAGGCAAGGCGCGTGGCCGAGACCTCCGGGAACTCAAGATGAACACAAACATGGATGATCACCGAGTGTTCAAGCGGTGACGTCCAAGTCTTGAGGGCGGTCAAAAATGGGGTGTCTACAGTTGCCCTTCTTTGACAGAACTCGAAAGTGATAACAATGACGTGAGTGAATGTCAAAGCCTAGAGACGACCCATTTTTGACAAGGCTGAAGACTTAGACAAAGCATGCAAGACAATAAAGATATGCGCCCGAAGGCAGGCGCAAAATGCAACTGACAATGCAAGAAGCCGAACATAACTTATGATCATGCAAAGAAAGCTGTAACGAAGCATAACATGCGACAGTTTTAAGCAATCAAACACAAATCCAACTACATTACAATGTAGAAGGATGTAAGAGAATTATGTAATTCTCGATACGTCTCACTCGGAGAATACAATACCTGCCCGGTTCGTCTGGTTGCACCAGCCTCAAATGAACCGTACATACAATATCGTGCCTGAAAGAGAAAGAGAACTCAACAGGTGCAATATTGTTAGCAACATGCATGACAATGCGAAATGAATGTAAAATGCTAATGCAATATATACAAAACTATGTATAAACAATGATGCACAACCTCGGATCGGAGGCAATGGAAAATTGCCCCTCATCTGGGTGGCACTACATGGCAACGGGAAGTTGCCCCTGGTTTGAATAGCAACTCATGGCAACGGAAAGTTGCCCCTTGTTTGAGTGATGACTCATGGCAACGGAAAGTTACCCCTTGTCTGGATAACGCTGCAGCATACTGCGAACAGTTCTTATTATTGGTGATCACGATCGAACTCTCGGATACAGAGAAGACGAAGATGGTCAAAACCAATATATGGACACAGTCACTTGAAAGTGTTCGGGGCTGGACTTCAGGATGAAGTTGCCTACGTATCCCAAACATGGGAATCAAGCCTCACGTAGTTTCGAGTAAGGTACACTCGTGTATTAACCCTCACCATGCTCTAACTTTTGCCAAGGTCACCCTTCCGAGTTTTCAACCTTGCGAGCTCAGTTTTTCTTTTCTTCTTCGCTTTTTTGTTTTTCATCTTTTCTTTTTGCATTTTTATCTATTTTTTCCTTTCTTTTTTTCTTTTTATTTTTCTCTTTTTTTTCTTTCTTTTTTGTATTTTTCTCTTGCTCTAACTTTTGCCTGGGTCGCCCTTCCGGGTTTTCGGCCCAGCGAGCCTCTCAAAGGGTAAAAGTATAACAAGTCCATGCCAAATGGTTTTAGGGTTTTGAAGCCATCCGTAACCAGGACAGTGGCTGTTGTATTGATTTGCAGAAAGATCCATCTTCGGCTCTTTGAGCACATCGGACGTTTCTGCCCCTAGTCCGAGGGGTGCTTCAGATTTAGCTTCGCAAGTTTCTTTTGGCGACATCTGGTCTTCTTGATCTGACTTTGGTGCTCTTGGTCGAGGACTGCTTCAAATCTGGCCACACAGGCCTTACGTTGGTTGACTGTTGATCATTCTGAATTCAAGGTCAAGCTTTGAGAGTGAGGGGTCGAGTCTCGAGGCTGAGAGCGATCCTAAGCTGCACAATCTCAAGAGCGTTCCACATAGGTCTTCGCAGGACTGCGCAAAACATTTTGTTTTTGAAAGTTTTTAAGAAAGTGACAGATCGCTCGCACTGAAGATAGGTGAACCAATCTGGATCAAGCCAGGATCCTTCCCAGTACTCACACTAACAAGCATGATTTTATTCATTAAAGGCTTAACAGCCTCTCTTTCTCTCAATTAGTCAAATTTGCAAAACTTGAGGAATTCCTTCCTCTTTGTTTTCACCGCAACGTTCAAAAAGTTTTGAAAAACTTAGGTCAATGCAATGATTTCGAGATACAGAAGAGTAAGTGAGATGCTTCGCCAGTCCACTCTAAACTTGCTGGCCTAACTAGCTCAAAGTAGCAATAAGTACGGAAACATGATAGCCGCACTGTTTCATTCAAAACCTCCGGTTGCAACTGGCTCCGTAGCAGAGACAAACTCAAAAGAAAACAAAAGGATAACTACAAAAACATGATATCCCGGCAAACAACCTGGAATCACCTGACTTCTATACAATGGGACTGACTCAGTACAACAAGACAGACCCTTAAGAAAAAAGACTGACTAAGACAATGAGACAGACTCAAAACAAAATCAAAAAATGGCTCAACACCCAAGCCAGAAATTACAAAAAAAAGCATCCGCAAACGCTCAAAACAGTGGTGCCAGAAGCCACATCTGAATACACTCAGCGCACCACCGCAGGTGGTCCAACCCTTTGATCACATACTCGCAGTCTCCTCAAAATCTAACAACTTAGCAGTGACAGACTTCGCTGAGGTGGGTGGGAGGATAATCTCATTGTCGATCAAATCTTACACTTCGTGACGAAGACGAAAACAGTTGTCGGTGCAATTACCGTTTGCTGGTGGTAACGCGCAATACAAAGCAGCATCATGTGTGGGAAGGAGATTCTTGGGAGAGGCCTAGGCTCGAGGGTTTAAGGTGCCCCCTTTTGGCAAGATCTGGAGCGCCCTAGATAAAGGCATGTAAGTGCGTGGAAGACTCTGCGCCCTCGGGGCAGATACTTTGAAGTTTGCTGACTTTTGCCGGATGCACTAGCAAAAGGATCGGCAGGTGCCGCCTTGACTTTCTGATCCTTTCCTGGTGCAGAGTTGGGATTGGAGGGAACTGTTCTGGCATGACGGGGCCTATCTCGATTTTCTGTCTGGCTGGAACTCCCCTCGGTTGGAGTGGGGAAAGCATCATCCACAGTTTTGGCCACCACTGCGAATATTTGTTGCTTATTCATCCCCCCGGCTTTCAAAGCCTCGCTGCCCACAGCAATTGTTCAACGGGATCAGCACCTGTTCCCACCTTGTTCTTACCTCTGGCCTCGCTTGATCGAGGGTTTGGGTTGCTATATCGAGCAAACCCGATTGTTGTTGCCACGTCATGGCCATAGTTTGAGACAGACCTAGCCTCGGTTGGCTGAGCTCGATCACAATGCGCCCCAGTAGTGGGGGCTCCTGCGGTACAAAATTCCCGGCATATGATGTGGTTGGTGGCGAAGCGGACATCCCATAGGTGAGATCAGCCACGGACCTCTGGAGGTCGCCAATCATTCCCATTAACTCGAACGTGGTGGGCTCACAGCCTGATACAACTGGGGTTCCCAGATCGGGCGTACGGCAGGCGACCTGGGCGGATGCGGTACATCAACATTGGTTTTTCTTCCTGCAAGATGTTCCCTTGATCCATGCGGCTGTCATAACCACTATTTCCTCTGAACTTTGTGTCATCATAAGTCCTCTTGAACTAAACGGAGATGATGGATCAGATCTCTGTCTTGCCTCAGCAAAAGAGAATACTGGCTATTCTGTACTAACTCTCTAGACTGACAGAGAAAACACGCAGCATTTCGGCCATCAGAACATATAGCATAGCTGAATAACTGTACTCTACTACTGATCACTGTTCCCAAATCACTGCCCCAAAACTTGAGTCTGATACCCACAGATATAATTAACTCCAAATATCGATACTGATGCCCTTGGTCCTGGTACTCAGACTTGCAAACTGGTATATGCATTCCCTGTAGAGATACACTCTAAAAGCACATATCAAGTAAATGAGAGTCAAAACACCCCTTATTTGGGGTAGGGTTTCCCTGTCCTATTTCGTCAGGAGCTAGGGTTTCACTACGCCACAGCAGTTTCAAACAACCTAAAATCGGGTAGCAACCTGTCCTAGCTTGGAAGGGTCACTATAGATTCCGAATATGCACTAGGTCGAATGGTCAAAAGGGTGCCTCGGTAAAACCGGGGTTTGTGTTCCCATCATGGCAGAGCCCGTAACCGGTCAGCCTTATGGCACGCTTCTCGAAGCAAGCCTCCGGCAAACCGTTTAGGAATAGCAGACGGCAAACACTGTGACCTAGGTGCACCAATGCACATGCAATGCAAAGAAACACATAAGTGTAATCAAAACAAGATATCATGAGTTCGAGTCAAGCTCTCTAAAATCCCCAGCAGAGTCGCTAGAAACTGTAGACGCGCCCTGGTGGGGCCTCACGTGCTACAGTTTAGACTCGATTGTCATGGTTCTTAATCTGAACCAAAGAGTCCGAATCCGGCAAATCGTTTTCGAAAACAGATTTTTGTAAAGAAGTGCCAAACATGGACTGTTTTGCCAGATACAGAGTCGCCACCTAAATATTTTTTTAATGGGGGAATTTAGGAAACCCTGACTCGTTTGCCTAGGCCACGTGTCCATCATCACCAAAGTTAACTCGCTCGGGAACTTGGGTACGATTGGGGAAGGTCAGCTATGAGCACCCCCTCTCGCCCGATCCGAAGATCGGCCTCTACTAACCATGATATCTAGTTTTGAAAACTTTATGAGCCCTTAAACCGTTATTAGCCTAGAATACTATGTGATGCGCACAACACAAAAGTATAGACTAGATCGCCTTATTTGGAACAAAGCATTGCATATCCGCTCGTTTGAAAGATGGTTTGATTTGCTACTCGTAAGTAGGCTAAAACACGGATTTCAACGAGTTGTTCCAACTCAAACAATCCAACCTTCACCCACAGGCATTCAGGCAGTTATATCATGTAAGCATATAGCCGCATGGTAAGCATGCTGTCATGTTAACATTCACACTCATGCGAGCTGCTAAAGCATAAATACTTACATCGTATACCGTGCCAAAACAATGAACTAGTTAGTGATCATATGCATGATCCTAATTCATGTTAAAAAAAATGGCTAATGCATCGCATACAAAATGCAACTATAATAGGCTCGGCTAATCCTAGTATGGCATGTGGAATGCAACAAATAACATGTATTCAAGTTAGATTTGAAATGCTATGCGGTTAGCATGATGCGCCGAGCCCAGTGCATGTAATACTTGATGAATGATGCACGCATGCATAGCGTAAGGTATGCTAAATTAAACGTGCCCTAATACTAACCATCAAAGCAGGAAAGTAAAAGGGAGAAAGAAGTGAGGGTTGGAAGACATGCACACACGCACCCACACTTATTATAAATTCACCCTCGCTCGGAGGGACCAAAAGAATAATACAATTTAACTAACTATCAAGCTAATTAAATATTACAGACAATTAACTAGTTAAGCAAATTAACTAAGCTAATTAAGTAAAAATCAGCCTCGGGAAGAGGGTCCAATGCATACATGCTCGGTTTCGCTCGGAAATCCGCCACCATGCACAAGTTGCCTCTGTTTTCCCTGCTCTGTCCTCTGAAAATACGCAATTCCAAGGAACACTCTATGGACATTGTGGAACCGCACCGGCCAAGGGGAATGGTCACCAGCCATGGCAGGGTGGTCATCGACCGTCTATGGAGCTATCGGCCATCCATAAATGGTCGATCGGCACTTGGGGTAGTCGACCGGCGAAAGCTTCCTGCAGAACCTATTTTGACAGCAGCAGAGTGCAAAACAAGGCATGGCAATGCATTTCAAGCAATGTTTGCACCAACCACACTCCTTATCATATTCATGACTCAAAGGGGCATGGTACTCGATTTTCGGACCACCAATCGCGCATTTCAATGCGTGATGGCCCAAGAACCAAGTATGCATTTTCAATGTGGGATGAAATGCACACAAACAAACAATGAGCTCAACCTCTATCATACTCAATTCAAGAGGCAAAGCATGCATGCCAATGCCATGCAACCTAGACATGTGAGCTAGTATGCAACATGACAATGCAAACAAGCACACAAGGCATGAAGCGTCAATGCTAACCAACAAACATACAAGATATAATACGGATGTTGAAGCATACAAACAAGCATGTGATGGGCCAAGTATGCAACAACATACAAGGCTAATGGACATGCAAGACATGATGCAATCACAGCATGCAAAGTGTAAGGCATGTAACAACATGTAAAGAGTGGACTTAGACTAATTTGGGCAGCTCTCAACTAGGCCCAAAACAGTGGCCAAAAGCCATAGAAATGAAGGTAAAATGACATACAAACATGCATGCGCACGTGGTTCAACACTTAGGCATATAGAGACAACTTTTAAGCACACTTAAAAGAGGAACATCATGGGCATATGGCATGCATTATAAACTCTGAAATCATGTTATAAAATGATGCCAAATCAATCTAAACAAGGCAATCAAAGCATGCAAGCAAAGTCCGAGGTCTAAAGCTCACCAAAGAGGTATTGAACTACCCTTAAACAACTATTTTAAGCAATGAAAAACAAGACTTTTATTAGTTATATGCAAAGTCTAAAAAAAGTTGCAAGATAGTCCAAAAAGCTATGCAAAAATGGGGAATAAAGGGCAAGAACACTCACCCTTGAAGAACACTTCCAAGATCACAAGACCAGACCTCTTCCTGGATCAAAACCAGCTCAAAAAGTCCATGATCAACCCTCTAATGCCTCAGCAACTAAGGGAAGGTGTAATGGTAGGTGTTTGTGTGCAATAGTAAGGACAAACACACACTTAACTCACAAGGAAGGGAGGTATAGAGATAGAATAGACACACACTTCTAACCCTAAAAACCAGACCTCTGGAGCTTTTTTCTAACCTTAGAGGAGGGTGGAGAGGCCTCCTCTTTATAGAAGATCACTCTTGCAAAGCTTACAAAACAAGCTTGGAAAGAGTGAAATCCCTCCATACACGTGTATGGAGGGGGGCAAAGGTGCATGCCAGCTAGCACAGCTGGCATAAAAATATCTACAACAGCAGATGCACAGTGATCGGCCAGCCAAAAATGTTATTTTGACAAAATAAATGGCCGACCGACCATCTAGAGTGCCGGCCGGCCAAACATCTGGCCGATGGCAACAAAACATGGCCGATGGCCTCAAGCCATGGCCGGTGAGGTGTGGGGATGGCCAACAAGCCATTCCCTGCTCCCCAAAAGCAAAAACACAAGTGTTTGGTGCAAAACCAGACACAAAACAGTCGAGTCGAGAGATCCTGAGGCAAGGCGCATGGCCGAGACCTCCGGGAACTCAAGACGAACACAAACACGGATGATCACCGAGTGTTCAAGCAGTGACGTCCAAGTCTTGAGGGCGGTCAAAAATGGGGTGTCTACAGTGTGAAAAAGCAAAGAAAATCCACGAAAAACAAAAGAAAGAATCGTACCATCGAACGATTAAAACAAATTAGACAAACCATCGAACGGCGGAAAGAAGATGATTCTTTTTTAGCTGTTCACAAGGCACACGTTGTTAATGTACGTATCCCTCGAGTCTCGCGATTGTAAAATTATCATGTTATCTTTAAGAAATGAAAATTATAATAGAATAAATAACTCGATGATGTTAGAAATACCAAATTTTTTACTAAATGAATAAAAAAAAATCTCATATGGGTGTGGCACCTCTGTGAGATATTTATTCATTTATTCAGTGAAAAATTTAGAGCCTATAATATTTTCCTAAATAATCCAACAATGGTTGTCAGAGAAAATAATTACAAAAAAAATAAATATTACAAATATTAATAATTAAAATCATACTCTCTTCATTCCAAAATAATAATCCCTTTTGGGAAATTTATTTCTTTTTAGTATAATTATTGCACTTAAAAAAAATTTAATTTTTCAAAATTATCCTTTGATAATATATTTTTTAAAAAAAACATCAATTATCATAATTGTACTTTTTATATTGCTAATGAATTTAAGAGAAGAGTAAAATAGAAAATTCAAATTATTTTAATATTTAATTTTTAAAAAGTGACTAATATTTTAGGACAATAACAAATAAAATAATGAATTAATATTTTGAAACGTAAGAAATATTTTTTTATTAAGGTGTAATAACTTTTAAAAAATACCACTGAATGATAATTACCTAAGAAAAATACTTTGTTATATTAGAGGCTTTTTGGGTTTTTGGCTATTTTAGTAGGCTATTTTAGTTTTTGTGTTTGGGAAGATGGAATGGATTTTTATTTGAGTTGTTGTATTGAAAAATGTGTTGAAATGATATTTGAAATTAAAATGACAAATTTGTCCCTAAGATCACATTTTCCAAAATTGATGTAAAGGGGCAAAATCGTAATTTAGCAAGTGATGGAACAACTTGACAAGGTGATAGTGTATTCTGTGCCTACACTGTCCCACGGCAGCCCTATTTTTTTTTTTATTCATTTTTTAATAAAAAGGGTTTGGTTTAGGAGTTTTTTGGTTTTTTTTTTTAGTTTGAGGCTATTTTAGCCTCAAACCCATCTTCCCGAACACCCCCTATAAATAATATCACTTTTATGGGCATTTTGAATTATGTTGATTTTGGTTTCGATTTTTGAGTCTCTTTGTGCTGTTGCTGATTATAAATAATATCACTTTTATGGGTATTTTGAATTATGGTTTTTGTTAATGGCTGGGCTCATACTCTAATTTACTTGCTTTGCCTATGTTTGGGAAGAATGTTTTGTAGTCTTTTTTGGCTAAAATAGTCATAAAAAATAAAATAGGTTTTTTAGCGCAATAAGACAAAATATTACATCCAACATATAATCATTATATTCTTTCTTTCACAAAAAAACCAAAAAAGTCAAAAACTCTTCCCAAACTAGGTTTTTTAGCCTCAAACTAAAATAGTCAAAAAAATCAAAAAGTCAAAAAATCAATTCACTTTCCAAACAAAGCCTATGTTTTGTATTAATGTGATCAACTGAAATGTCTCAAAGTGTGCCTTTATATTTTATTGGCTCACGTATTTGTCTCATCTTGCATGGACTTGATTTTGTGTTTACAAAGGTGTCACTTGAATCAACGTGACCCATTAAGGGTTGGTTCAAGATGTGAGTTGATTTTTTAGTTTTTTTAATTTTTTGATTATTTTAGTTTGGAGTTTAAAAAATTCATTTGGGATAAATTTTTTGACTTTTTAAATTTTTTGTGAGAGAAAAAATGAAATAATTATGATTTAGATGTGACATTTTATCTTATTGAACTAAAAACTTTATTTTATTTTTTGTTTTAACCAAAAAACTTCCTACTTAACTTATGCCAAGGGCTAAGAAATAAAGTTAAAACAAATTACAAAATAAAAAGTTGATTTTAAAATCATTCTCAAGTAATGGGATTGTCAAAACCACCACTTTTTCCTTCCTTTTTGGGTATGGAATCATTGGAATGAGAATGGATGAATGGGTCCAAGGTGACAGTATTGATTTAAAAATACAACTATTTTAATTAAAAATTATAAATAATTTTTTATTATCATTATATTATTATTATTATTTAATTGATAAATGTTAATTATTAATTGTTAAATTAACATTTATAGAAGAAAATTTTTCCACTCTTAACAAAGAACTTAAATATTTGACCCATTACCCCTTTTGGGACTAAGCCCTAAGAGCATCCACAATGGACACACTAGGATGTTGTTAGTGTCAGATGCAATTTTTGACTAGCTAAGTGTGTTGTTTGGTGCTGCAACGGAACTGCTAAATGGTTAATTAGTGGTGTTCATTAGTGTCAGATACTAACTTTTTATTAATTGCAGCGATGCTTCTAACCAGTCGAGAGAGAAAGAGAAAAAAAGAAGAGATGAGAGAGAGAGAGGTGCTGATAAGTGCAGTGGGCCCCACTGCACTTTTCAATTATTTTATATTTTATTTATTATTATATATATATATATATATTCTTAATACAGATCTTAACACACATCTTAACATATCCATTGCACCACCACTTATTCTCTAAAATTAACAAACTCTTAACACACCTTAACACATATTTTTGGATTCCGCTTTTATCACTTTTTGTTATATAACACACTTTAACACATTTTTTTTTAACTATCTCATTGTGGATGTTCTAAGAGCATCTCCAATAGATTTGTGTTAAACCCATTGCTAAAGTTTTTTTTTAAATTTTTTTATTTTAGACTAAAATTCACAAAAAAATAAAATAGGTTAAAGTAGTTCATAAAGTAAAATATCACATCAAACTTATAATTATTTTTTTTTCTCTCACAAATATTATTTAATTACAAAAAAATTAACCATCTTTTTAAATACAAATATTTTAATATATTAAAATAATTAAAATTAAAATAATCTATTAAAATAATCAACTTTTGAAACATTCCCTTAACTGACACCAATAATTCGGAAGGTTTGTGCTCCAATAGTGTTTAGGGGTGTAAATCTGGCCCAGCTTGGCCCATAGCGAGCCTCGCGATCTCTCGCCAAAATTCAGGCCTGGTTGGGTCGGCCCACGGGCCAAAAATTAAGCCCAGGGGTATTCGAGCCTTGGGCCTAGCCTCGAGCTTGGGCCGGGCTAATCATTGTTTTTTGTTTTTTTAATTATTTTCTACTAAAATTTGATTATTTTCCATTAAAAAATACACTGGGCCTTGGGCGGGCCGAACGGGCTGGGTTTCGGGCCGAACCCTAAGTGGGCCTTAAGCGGGCTGATGGGCTGGGCCACGGCCAGGCCAAATGGGGTTGGGCCCATGGGCCAAGCCGAGCTTCAAAACAATGGCCCAAGCCCTAGCCTAGGGGCTCGGGCCTAGGCCCAAACGGGCCTAAACGGGTCAGGCCCATCTCAGGCCGTGGGCCATTTTTACGCCCTTAACTTTGTGTGCTAACTGTGGAGAGTCTTCTAAGCTAACATGGAAGAGAGAGAAAAGAATGGGACGGGCTGATTGTCAACAAAGCAAGAGAGAGAGGGTGGCATTGATTTTACTTTCTATTCTTTTTTTAAAAAAATTAAAATTTTTTATATAAGAATTTAATAATATTATTATATATATATGGATTTATATATATTTGAGTGAACCCTACAATTATAATGGGCTAATTTGGGAAGCAAATAAAAAGCTAAAAATTAATTTTTAATCTATTTTAAATCACATTATCTCTCATGTTTTTTACACGTTTAAAAAAAAAAAAATCAAAAAGTTAGATTTTAACCATCTTCTCAAAACACTCCCGTATATACTTAAGTTTCATTTAGAAATTTATTATTTTAGTAATTTTTTATTTTTATGAAAAGATATATAAAAAAATAAAGAGAGTGATATGATAATTTATAGCGATTTTTTAGTTTTTTGGCTAAAACTACAAGTTGCTAAACGAGGCTTCAATACACATTTTGGTACACTTTAATATTGTGATTGATGGAGAAAATGAATAAATAAAATATTTTATTGAGTGATTGAACAACATGAAGGAATGATGAAATTACATGTTTGCCATGTAACAAAATGAAGGTAAGCATTTTTTTATGTTTTAATTATGAACAAAGCGCTCTCTCAGTTTTATTTATTAGAAATCTATTTTTATTTTTTTGAAATAAATTATTATGGATAATGGTTATTTGTTATTAAAGTAGTTTTAGTTTAAAGATGGAGTTTATTTAAACAACTTATAGGTATAGGTGCACCAAATATTGGGATCTTTCAATTTTTTATTTTATTTTACACTCATTTGGGAAGTTGGGTTGGGGTGGATTGGGGCTAAAATAATCATAAAAAGATAAAATATACTTTTTAGTCACATGTTAAAAAATGTCACATTTAAAGCATAATCATTTTATTTTTTCTCTCACAAAAACTTAAAAAAAAAAAAATAATCAAAAAGTCTATCCTAAAAGAAACTTTTTAACTCCAAATTAAAATAGTCAAAAAATAGTCAAAAAAAACTTTTTAACTCCTCTTTTATGGGAATGAAAACCAGTCGACTGTTGAACATATTGCAAGATTACAGGACAATGTGGTGAATTTACCAACAATGACTACATGTTTTAAATGAGGCAGCCTTTGTGTGGTATACAAACCTTACATCTGATTCTATTCAGACCTTGCAACAAATGGAAGAAGTGTTTCACGCCTAGTTTTTTCAAATAGAGCCTGGAGTATCTATGGCAAACTTGGCAAGGTTGAGCCAAAGGCCTGATGAGAAGGTTGCTCAATTCATTTCCAGATTCAAAAGAGTACGAAACAAATGTAAGGTCATGTTACCTGAACCTGAATTTGTGAGGTTAGCCCAAAATGAGCTGGAGTTTAGGTTTCGAAAGAAGTTTGACTCCATAGAGTTTGGAGATCTAATAGAATTAACTTATAAGGTCACTAGATATGAGACTCTTCTTGAAAAAGAACAAGATCTTAATAATGCATCCTATAGGACCTATTATAGGGACCCTAATTTTGAAATTGATGCAGCGGAGATCATAAGAAAGGAGCTTGTAACTTACAAAGCATTAATTCAAAAGAATACAACCATTGATCATCAATTTAAAAAGAAAGACCTACATGGGCAATATTCTTTTGATGTATCAAAAGCAGATAAATTTTTTTATCATTTGCTAGCAGCAAAGTTTCTAAAATTGCCTAAGGGGGTTAAAATCCCGACTTAAATTAAAGGCAAAATGTACTCTAAATGGCATAACTCTTGGTTTCATTCAACTAAAAACTATATTGTTTTTTGAGACAAGATCTAAGAGCAGATCAGGAAAGGAAGGTTGAAGTTTTTAGCCAAAGCAGAAAAGATAATGGGGATTGACACAGATCTATTTCCTGAGATCAGTGAAGTAGCAGCCAATGTTGGTGTATGTAGACACCCCATTTTTTCCCGCTCTTAAGACTTGGGTGCCTCATGTTGAACACTCGATGATGAAATAGTACGCTGTGCAAATCGTTCAATTTCCTCAACAGGAAGCCTCGATTTTGAGTTTTAGAGCCTAGAACCTTGCACCTCCTTTGGACCAAAACCTAATTTTTTCTAGCCTGACCACTCAGAGGCTTGCTGGTCAACAGGTGGCCAGCAGGCCATTTTTCAGTGGCCGGTTGTCCCCTCAATGGCCGGCTGGCCATGTTTGCCGGCTGTAGCTTGACTTTTTGTGCCCACTTTCGGAGGACGACTAGCCTTACAGTTCGGACTCTACCTGTGGTTCTGAATCTGATCTCACAAGTGCAATGTGAAATAGATAAATACCAACGAGTCCAAATCCGACAATTCTTTTTGAAAAATTGATGTTTTGAATAAAAATGCCAAAAATGGACAGCTTTGCCAGATTTCAGAGTCGCCACCTAAATATTTTTGGGAAATTTAGGAAACCCAAGACTCGTGCCAAAGGCCATTAGTCCGTCATCACCAAAGTTGTCTCGGCTCAGGAACTTAGGTACGAGAGGGAAGGTCATGAATTGAGCACCCCCCTCGCCGATCAAAGATCGGCCTCTACTAATCATGATGTGATTTTTATTTACATTATATACTCTTGTTCCGATTATTAGCTATATTCTATGTGACGAACGCAAGGTATATACTAATATTTGCAAGAATTGGAACATTTGATTTCATGTTTTGTTTCGAAATTGTTTTGCGAATTTTGCCACTTGAAAAAGTAGGCTAAAACAAACATTTAATCAAACCATCCCAAGTCAAGCAACTAGCCTTCATCCACAAGCATTCAAACAGTTATATCATTTAAGCAACTAGCCTCATGGAAGTATGCTTTGACATGGCAACAACTACATTCATGCAATATGCTAAAGTAATGAAAGCTCACCTAGTACTCCGAGTCAAAACAAAGCAAAATAAGTAGAAAAACAAGCATGTTCCTAATTAATGCAAATGACTAATGCAACACACACATTATGTATTTTTGATAGGCTCGGCTATGAGCATGGCATATGATTCCATTCAAGACATGAGAGGAAGCACATAGTCAAGTAATGAATTTGAACATTTGATATTGGGTTAGCATGATGAGCCGAGCCTTGGATGCATGCAAGACAATGAATGCAAAACATAAGAATGCTAATTTGAAAAATGATATCCTATACTAACAATCGTAAGTAAGTAAGTAAAAGGGAGAAAAACGTGGGGTTGGAAAACATACAACTTATCACATAATTGCCCTCGTGCGAGAGGGTGCAAATCAAAGTCCGAAAGTCCGAATTAAACTACTTATTACAAATCCGAATGAATAAATTAAAGAATTAACTAACTAACTATGTTATTACAACAAGGATAATCATGGCAAGTGAACCAACTATCTAAGTTAATTAACTATAACAATTACAAATAAACAAATAATAAATTAATTAATTACAACACTAATAATTAGCAAGACTAGTTATAACATTAATAAATAAACAAATTAATTACAACAAAGCACAGAGCGTTAATACACAAGGGTTGCATGCACAAGGTCCAATAACAGCACTACCTGCCCAGGCTTGCTCTGTTTCACCTTCAGCCACTGCCATATGTTTTCTGCAAAAATACACTGCTGACCAAACATTGACGACCGGTTGGCCCTCAATGAAGCTCGGCTGAGCCTAAAAAAGGCCGGCCGTGCCTCAATGTCATGTAAAATTCTATTCCGTGCTCTGAAGTGAAAACAGTGAAGACAGAGTGTTCTGGACTCTGTTTGTCCCTCTTACACTTCTCTGTCATGGGAAAGCCTGAGAGAAGGTTAGAATTGTTTCCAAAACCATCAATGAGCAAGCTGATTGCTTGATGATTTCGATGTACAATTTGGACAATAATCAATAAATGAAAGGAACTAAAACCACCACTCCCTCCTATCATAGGATGAACTCAAAGAGGGAGGTAGAGACGCTTCAAGATCTATCAAAACATCATGAATTGATGTAAGACAACTCTTGACACAATGGATTCGGTATAACGTCCGGCCGAATCCCAAGCAATATAACTCATTTTCTTTATGTGAGTTGGTTCATTTTAAGCCAAATTCATTAGTTTTAACGTCCTTTAATCCATTAAGTCCAAGATGATTGTTACATCCACTAAAGATTACGTCCACTAAGTGAGAAATATGTCAAGCGGGAGGTGATTCTCAACATGAAAAAAAGACTACACCGTTGGCAATGAACCTCCGTAGAGATTATGCCATTAGGCGTAAATCGTTAGTTCACATTTTGAATAACCGTCAACCGATTGAAACAACTCTCAAATGAAAGAGATGAATGGCAAGTTGATTATTAAATGAGGTCTTTAAACATGGAAATGAATTGAAGAAGAGCTAAGAACAATGGAAAACAAGCTATAGAGGCAAACTTATGAGACAACAACTAAGCTAATGAAAGAATGAACTATTTAAATAACTTAGAACAGCCTTAAAATAGCCCTCAAAAGATGAAAAACAGTGGTTAAAAATGCATGAAAAGAGCCTAAAAAAGCTAAATAACAAATAGAGGAAACAAGACTAGCAAGCAAGAACAAGGAGGGGTGGCTAACCCCTCCACTTTTGCAATCTCAAAGAATGATTTTTTAGTCCTTTTTTTAACTCTAAAAATCAGTTTAGAGAGCAAAGAAAAAGAGTATGAAAGTAAGGGTTTGAGCTATAGGTAAAGGTATAGAAAAAGTGCAAACTCTCTCTATCCTTTTGGTAGCTCTTCAAACCCAAATTTAAACACTTAGAATAGAATCAAAGCAACATGAAACTACAAGAACTATATATCAAATGAAAGAAATGATAGCAAGAGGGAAGATAGCAAGCTTATACCTCTCAAAGAAGTTAGCTTTTGCTTGTGATTCAAACTAAGTCTCAACACACCCTCAAGCGTGAATTATGGTGTTTAAGGCTCAACCAAGGTTCCTAGACTAAGGTGTGAAGGTGTATATGGTGTATGGATATAGGTTCAAGGTGGTAGGTTAACTCAAAGTGTTGCTTGCACAAGAAGAAGGAGAAGAAGGAGCTCTCAAGGTGGTAGAGAGGCTTTCTTGAAGTTCTTCAACCCTCAAAACAGGGATATATGGTCGTTTTTATAGAATTTGAGCCAAAAATGTCATAAATATCTTCAAAAATGGACAGTTGGCGGCCTCCCACCCAGAACAGTGCTTCTTGCTAAGAAGGCTCGGCTGGCCCTCAATAGCCATGGCCGGGCCTCAATGCATTCCCTTATTTTTCTGTTTCAGCCTCAGCATAGGGTGGCATAATGTGTAAAAATGGATTTCTTAGGTATAATCAATGGGAATATGGAAGGTTTCGGATTGTTTCGGAGCTTAAACATGGCCCCTTCGTTAAGACCTCGAACTACGCACAACACCACTTTCATCATCGAGTGTACCGGGCAATGCGCTCGAGCCTTGCAGGCGGTCAAAAATGGGGTGTCCACACTCGCATGCAGATATTTTGCTGCCAACTGTCCCCCCATGTGCATGCATTACACCAACTAGCTCAATATAGATATTTCCGACAGAGACACTTGTTTTTCTATATATAGATGACCATCCCTCTTGATTTTAGGTTAGAAATATGTGCCAAGACTCAAAAACTTGCAAAACACTTTCCCTCTCTATCTTGCAATATACATACACTATACATACACTTCCTAAACCAATATTTTGAGGGTTCTTGCTGAGATTCTTGAGCCAAAATTTCAGCCCTTGAGAGTGAACATCTTGTTGTATGTGAACAAAAGAGTGTCTTCTCTTTAAAGGTATAACTCTTGCCATCTTTTGCCTACTCTTCATTCCTTTTTTTCTTGGTTTTTATACTCTGTTTTGGACTATTTTTGTGCGGTGAAACTTGTAATTTAAAAGCTACTTAAGGTGGAAGGGTTAACCACCCTTTCTTGCACCTCATTACATAGCTTTTATCCTTGTGTTTCCCATTTGTTTCCTAACTTTTAGCTACTGATTTTCAGAGTTTTCAAAGGCTAAAACATGTGGTTTTAAGGTCCAAAAACTGGAGGGGTTAGTCACCCTTCCTTAAGCTTGCTTACTAGCCTTATTCTCTTTAATTTTTGCTTACTTTTTTTCTATCTTTTCACACTATTTTTAGCACTATTTTTCTTGTTTTAGGGGCTATTTGATGTGTTTATTTAGTTTATGCTTTGAATATCATGCCTATATTGTTGTAAGTTGTCATAGATTTGGTGGTTTGGGCCTTAGATAACAATTTATTTGAGTTAATAGCTTTTTATTTCATAGTTTTCATACACATACTCACACTTGTAATAATCATCTCTGCAACTACTCTCCTTTCTTGGTTTTCTTTGTTTAAGAGTTGTTTCAACAATTGATTGTTGTTTAAGGCATGAGAAAGAGACCTTCCATGCTTAATGGTTTAATCTCTTTTCATTACCAGGGCATTACATCTCTCTTATGCTAAGGACAATTTCTTTTTTGACACTTCTCTTCATTAGTGGACATAACTCTCACTTTAGGACAAAATGAATTAAGTAATGGAAAGGTATGTTAAAAGAGGCTAATAAAATTGTAAAAGAGGTAAGAAAAGATAATAAAATCAAGTCAGGTTCAATCACACGTTAATCGAACCTATTACGTCTTGACTCATTACGTACTCTAGTGACGTTCAATGGTTCAAGAAGCAATGACCACCCCTTTCTTTGAGGTAACTCCATGATAAGAAAGAGGTGTTGTTAGTCTTTTATTTTCGGTTATTGACCTTTTTGTCCTATCGATTCATAGATCATCATGCCACAACTTTGTGACTATTGATGGTTTGTGAATAGATTTTACTCCTCTCTTGATCAGTTTCGTGATAGGGAGAGGCAGAGAGGACAAAAATCCCTTGGAAACACTCTGTTTTTGCTCTGTTTCCATTCTATTGCAGCAAGGCAGAACCCAAAAATAGTGGCCGGCCACCCTTCCATCCGGCCGATCACTTTCCAAGGCCAACCGGCCAATCTATTTTTTGTAGGCAGTGTCATTTTCATGACAGAACGGAGCAGAAGCTGGGGCAAAAACAGATTAATTTTCTGACTGCAAACATAATAGTTTCTAGCAGCAAAACAGAGGAGTTTTCGGGCAGATGTTATCGTTCGTGCATGTGCGACTTTTCACTTCCCATGGCCTGTTAAATTAATGCTTTAATAGGAATATGTTGTACTTAATTAGTAGCTTCATTCAAAACTTGTAAATTGCTAATTAAATTAGCATTAGTTTATTTGGTGTTGTAATAATTAGTTAATTAGGACATTTATTCGGACCCTCTTGTATGAGGGCAAAACTATAATATTGTGCATGTCTTCCAACCCCGATTTCTTTCTCCCTTTTATTTACTTGCTTATAATGGTAGCATCATGTTTTATATTTTCATGTCATTACCATGACTTGTATCAATTTTCGCATGCATTAGGTTCGGTTCATCATTCTAAACTTTGTTGTTATTTCCTAATTAAATGAATACATGCACTATTGCATGATTTGAGTTGAACCATATGTGATATTAATAAACCGAACCTATTGGTTGCATTTTGTATGTGTTGGATTTAGTCACTTGCATATTAGAACATGCATTTTTCTAACTATTTTTTTTTATTTTGGCTTGCCTCGGTTGAGTACTAGGTGAGCATATTTGCTTTAGCATATTGCATTAGTGTTGCCATATCAAGCATGTTTACTATGAGGCTAAGTACTTAATTGATATAACTCTTGAATGCCGGTGGATGGAGGCATTTTCGCTTAAATTGGGATGATTTGATACTTGTACATATGAGCTCACTTTTTCAAGTAGCTCATATTCACAACACTTTTCAAAATAAACATGAAATCAAAACGTTCCAAAGTGGATGGGTTAGTCAATACTTGTGTGCCTCACATAGTAATGATAGCATAATAATCAAAACAAGAGCATATGATGTACATAAAAATCACATCATGATTAGTAGAGGCCGATCTTGGATTGGGTGAGTGCGGTGCTCAATTCATAACCTCTCTCTCTCATACCTAAGTTCTCGAGCCGAGACACTTTGGTTATGACGAACAAGTGGCCTTTGACACGAGTCACGAGTTTCCTAAATTTCCCAAAATTATTTAGGTGGCTACTCTGAAATTTGGCAATGCAGTCCATTTTTGGCATCTCGATGATAAATGGATATTCTAAAGATTTATCGGATTTGGACTCATTCATGTTTTATCCATTTCACATTGCACTTGTGAAACCAAATTCAGAACCACGGGAGTTGAACTGTAGGGCTATCGTATCTGAGGAGACTAAACCCCTCTGAGGAGCACGAGAAACCAGCTACAGTTTTTGGCAACTCTGCTGAGGACTTAGAGAACTTGACTTGAACTTCATGATGCAAAATTTATCTACATATATATGTTCTTTGTGTTGCATTTGCATTGTTACTCTAAGTCACTGTGTTTTCCATCTGTTATTCCTGGATGACTTGCCAGAGGTTTGCCTAAAATGCTTGCCAAAAGGCTAGCCGGTCATGGGCTTTGCCATGTTGGAAACACAATCTTGGATCTGGATTATCGCTGTACCGTTTGATCCTCCTTTCACTTCTCGGTGATAGGTTTGAGAGGTATATTAGGTAATCTTGCCAAGGTACCCTTTTTGACCATTTGGCTTAGCTACATATAGTAAAGCCATACAGGATACTCACTCGTATACAGGATGTTGTGAAACTACTTGCTTGAAGTAGTAAAACCCTAGATCATGTCAAAAATCTAGGACAGGGTAACCCTACCCCCCTCATAGGGGTGTTTTGGCTCTCTTTACCTGGTATGTGCTTTACAGTGAAACTGTACATGAATGCACCGTATGAATTTGTAAAAGTTAATATCAGTTTGTGGCGGCAGAATTCATTGGCAAATATAGTTCTTCAGCTGTGATTATATCTGTTGCGAATTGGGCCGAAGTGCTGTCCGATTTTTGGTTATTGTTTTCCTTTTCTTTATTTCTTTTTGCCAGGTAGTTTACAATCATAGCTTCAGACAGACCCGATATTCCCCAAGTTTTGTGGACTCACTCTGGCAGACTTTGCAAAATTCAGGATCTTGTTGATGGTCAGCCAGCGTTAGTCTCTCTCCCACCAGTTGTTTAGAGGAGAAAAACCAAGCAGTTATCATCGCTAGCACAGATCACTCAGCAGTCACCTGTCCGTTTTCACCTACTCAGCTCACTGATAGCTAATTCTCCCAGACCTGCAATGGTAAACAGTAGTCCAGAAGAGGTTGCTACTATGATGGTAGTTTTTTAGAGAACCTTGGATACATTGAATCAAAGGATAGCTGCACAGGATGAAACTATCGCTGAAATGCGACTCCCATCTAGGGCATCAACATCTATTGTAAATCCAGTCCGACTACCCAGTCGAATCCAGATCCACCTCTACCAGTTGAAAACCCTCAGGTCCCGGATCCTTAAGAGATGTTTGCACCGGCTCCAGTCAGATTGATCCGGCTATGATCAAAATTGCCAGACTAGAGAAGGTGCTCAAAAAATCCCAAGGCTTCAATTCCATATCGGATATTGAAGACGGTTATACTGAGGCCTCAGTCAGATTACTGAAAAAGTTCAAGATGACTCACATCGATAGATTTGATGGTAGTGGGGACCCTAATGTACATGTTCGTTTTTTCTCGGATGTTCTGCGACCAATAGGCCTGACTCGGGCTCAGAAATTGTCATTGTTCAGAAGAACTCTATCAGACGTAGCAACTATCTGGTACGCCAAACTGGAGGATTCTACTACATGGAATTGGGAAGAATTGTCTGAAGGCTTTGTTAACCAACACTCATACAATACTCAGATAGAAGTAACAATCAGCGAGCTGGAAACGACCACTCAGAATCCCAAGGAACCCTTCATTAACTTTGTTGCAAAATGGAGGGCAAAGGCAGCCAGAATGACTAACAAGCCCTTGGAAAAAGAACAAGTCCGGTTGGTAGTTTAGAATCTTGAACCGGATATGTTACAATGAATGATAATAGCGCCATTGTCTACATTTTCTTCTTTGCATGAGTTGGGGGTCCAAATTGAAAGCGCATTTAAGAAAGGCATCATTCAGAGAACTAGCGAACCGGTAAAAAGGCCGTTTACTAGGAGTACCAATGCTAGCAATATCACTATTCCTCGGTTTGCCGAGATCAACACCGTCGCCACAACGGCGAAAATGGCCGATCCCTTCGCCGCTACAACCTCACAACCCATCAGTCCAAACCAAAACCAATATAGGACCTTTACTCCCCTTCACATGAGCCTAGATCGTGCTCTTAAACTACTAATGCAAAAGGGGCACCTCAAGCCCCTCGACCTTCGACCTCTCTCTGACCCACTACCATCTAGACACAATCCCACCCAATACTGCATTTTCCACCAACAGCACGGTCACCCTACCGATCGTTGCTATCGCCTACGTCATGAGATCCAGGATCTCATTGATAATAAAATCATAGCCCCACCCTCCAAACCAAATGTGACCACTAACCCACTCCTCACCCATAACCAAGTCTCCCTACCCAGAAATATCAACCTTATCTTTACACTACCACCTACCTTTAACCCCAACTTATATATTACCCCATCCCATCTACCTAAGCTTGAGGTGGTTAATCCAAAAAGCACAGATATGTGCATGATGGATATAACACCCAAAACCCAATCATGGCCTATGGTGGCAGAAGTGGAAGAGAAGAGGAATTCACCAGATGAAGGGGTCGTTTGACACCCAAGTTGTGGAGAAGAGAGCCTTACTCGCAGAAGAGTATGACCTCGACTGGTACATTGTTGCTGCTGACCAGCCAAAACCCATAATCATACTGCCAGACTCCTTTAGCATCAATGCCATTAGAGAAAATGAGCCAGGGAAAAATATGAATAACTAGCCTGAACAAGGTCTTGATGACTTAGCAAAACTAGAGGAAGACCTGGAGAACCTCTACTTCTTCAAAGAAGAGGATGTGGGCAGCGTTCAGATCGGGTGATGGGATCTAAGCTAGCTTGAATCCAGCATTGGGTGGTTGAGTAGCGAAGAAGAATCCGATACAGAGGAGCAGAGAAAGAAGGATTTGAGAGGAGAGGAAGTTGGTGAGAACAGCAAGGCTGAGGCCATGCCTATAACTAAGAAGGAGCGAGCGTTAGAGCAGTTCCAATGAGAAACAATAAAGAAAATATAGAGAAAAATAGCCCAACGGCAGGAGAAAGGGAAGAGAAAGAAAGATATTGAATCTAGGGCAGACGATGGCCAAGCCATAGAATGGCCCAAATGAGAATCTAGTGAAGAGAAAAAAAAGCTAAGAAAGCTCAGGCAGTACCGAGATGCAGAGATTGAATCAGCTGTAGAAGAGGAGTGGTGTGCCGACGGAGGGCGCGATGTAAATATGATCTGGGTAGAGCCCGATAGTGACCCAACAATAACTGTAAGGGAATTGTGGGAGGACAGTGATCTGAGCCATGCATATATTGATGATGGGTGGAAAGCTTGTACCCCTAATAATACATGGTGCGCAAATGAGATTAACTACATGACCAGAAGCGATCGGTATTTCAAACCCCCAGCCCTAGATAAAGCAGAACCCTCTGGAAAAGAGGCTGAGAAATCGAAGGAAAAAGACATAGAAAAAGACCTGGTTTTAAAGCAACTTAAAAAGATCTAGGCAGATATATCAATTTGGGGGCTACTGATGGCTTCCCAGGAGCATAGACAGGCACTGTTAGAGGCATTGAATAGGACTAACTACCTATCGATACCACCACTGACCAACTCGTGTCTTTGGTAACGTCTGGGGATGTTACTTCAGTGTTGTCTTTTACAGACAAAGAGTTGCCGCCTGAGAGTGCTAACCACAACAAACCCCTGAATGTGACTTTGTAGAAGTGGACCTCGGTGGTGATAGTGGACACCGGCTCGACAATTAATGTATGTCCGGCAAGGACCGCTTACGCCATAGGCTTGAAGCCATCTGACTTCACGCCTATAACTCAAGTTGTTTGAGCTTATGACAATACCAGCCGAGATGTCATGGGAACCTTCAAGAGCCAAATACTGATTGGCCTGTCCGAGTATGAGGTTGAATTCCATGTTATGGACATATCAACAACCTTCAATCTGCTCTTGGAAAGACCTTGGTTGCACCAGATGAGGGTAGTTTCATCAACGATTCACCAACTGGTGAAATTTCCATTCAAGGGTGGGATTGCTACTGTTTATGGCAATTCTTTAATCCACCCACCCTCAGGAACCACCATGCCCTTGTTAGAAATAATGCATGGAGAAGAGGATGTGTTCCTCTCTGGCTTCTCCTTGGTAGAGGCTCGGCTGGTACAATCTATCATGGCAGAGGATGACGGGAACTATATGAGCGCCAAGTCCATCTATATGATGAATAAAAAAGGACACATTCCCAGATGAGGATTGGGCAGGAGTGACAGACAAGGAAATATTGTTGCCAGAGAAGTGAGTCATAACCCCCATGTTTTTGGCCTAGGGTGCAAGCCAACCGCAGAAGACTGGAAGAGAAAGGGGGATGAATTAAGGGAGAGAGTTAAAGCAAAAAGGATCGGGAGGCAATATGAACTAGTCTACAAGCCAATATGCGGAACCCTGAATAGACGCTTTGTCCACCAAGGGGAAGATTTCCCTTTCTCTAGATTTCCAGAGCCATGGATCGAACGGGAAACCAAGATGAGGTACCCGAGATTTGAGATTTTCTTTGATCACTAGTTGCCAAACAATGAAGAAGAGAAGGAGCAGATTGACCGGAGTGTCAGTAAAGGGCAAAGCAGACACACCAACCCGGATAGCAATGAAGAGGAGCTATTAGGGATGGCATTGGCTGACCTACTAATAGATTCCAATGTCGGGGTAGAGCCTGTTAACTTGGGGGATAGTGTTACTATCTCTATGATCGGGGATAAACTAGCGGCAGATTACTCCGGTCTCATCGTGGACGCAGCCGAGGCTCCACTCCTAGTCTGGTAATTTGAGAAGGGCACAATTGGCATTCTGAATCGGATAATGAGTTTGAATCTGATTCCACCCAATCTGTTGGGTCGGGATCAGATTTAAGTCCTTTTGAGGAGTCTGAGTCTGGTACTTCTGGGGGTGGTAACCTGGATGCCAAGATCCTGTCTAGGTCTTCTTTCATTTTTTCTTTCGAGTCAACTGTAACAGAGGATCCTAACTTTATTAATGGGAATGCAGTAGATTTCACTTGCTTCTCTGTGCCTTTAGTTTGTTGCACTGGCATTGATTTTCAAAATTTTGACTTAAACGAAGAGGAAGAAATTTCTCGGGCTTTGAAAAGTTTGGTTGACCAAGATGAGGAGAGGCGTGTTAAGCCCTGCACAGATGAAATCATTGCAATTAATGTGGGTACTGAGGAGGATCCCCGCTTAGTCCAGATCGGGTCCACGTTGTCTTTGGAGGAAAGTGAGCGTTTAATCGCTTTATTAAAAAATTTTAAAGATGTTTTCGCGTGGTCTTACGAAAACATGCCTGGAATTGATCTTGAGATTGTACATCACTAGATCTTTTTTGACCCCGAGGCCCGACCAGTCAAACAGAAACTCCACAGAGTCCGTCGAGACTGGACGATGAAGATTAAAGAAGAAGTCACCAAACAGATTGATGCGGGGTTTCTTGATGGTGCCTGAGTACCCAACTTGGTTGGCCAATATCGTCCCGGTTCCAAAGAAGGACGGCATAATCAGGGTTAGCGTTGACTTCTGGGATCTGAACAAAGCTAGTCCGAAAGACGACTTTCCATTGCCGCACATTGACGAATTGGTAGACTTCACCGCAAGTCATGACTTGTTATCGTTCATGGATGGGTTTTCTGGGTATAACCAGATTTTGATGGCACTAGAGGATAGAGAGAAGACGGTATTCATTACACCGTGGGGTATCTACTACTACAGAGTCATGCCTTTTGTGTTGAAAAACATTGGGGCTATATATCAGAGGGCTGCGACCATAATCTTACACGACATGATCCATAAAGAAGTTGAGGTGTATGTGGACAACATGATTGTCAAGTCTAACGACCGAGAAGGCCACTACATTACACTGGAAAAATTCTTTGAATGGATCAAGGAGTACAGACTGATGTTGAACCCACAGAAATGCACCTTTCGGGTGATTGCAGGGAAAATCCTCAATTTTCTGATTATGTAGAGGGGAATTGAAGTAGATCCATCTAAGATCAAGGCCATCCTAGAAATGCCACCACCAAGGACTGAAAAGGAGGTGAACGGCTTTCTGGGTAAAGTACAATTCATAAGACGGTTTATCTCAAAATTAACTTTGACTTGTGAACCACTGTTTGGTCTCTTGAAAAAAATGAAGAAGTTCCAATGGGATGATCGATGTCAGTTCGCCTTCGAAGAGGTCAAGCAGTACCTGCAGAATCCACCTGTATTGTTGCCACCAAAACTGGGGAAGCCACTGATCCTATATTTGTCGGTAACAGATTCGAGCATGGGATGCATGCTAGCCCAAGAATCAGAAGCTAAGGTGGAGAAGGCCATCTACTATTTGAGCAAGAAGATGCTGGATTATGAGACCCGTTACACTCCCCTGGAGAAAGCCTGCTTAGCTTTGGTATGGGCTACTAGGAAGCTGAGGCACTATCTGTTAGCTCACTCGGTAATCCTGGTTTCGAGATTAGATCCCATCAAATATCTTTTTGAGAAACCAGCACTTATGGGTAGGCTAGCTCATTGGTTACTTCTTCTCTCTGAGTTTGACCTTAAGTATGTCACACGCAAATCAGTCAAAGGAAGAGCCGTAGTGGAATTTCTGGCAGACCACCCAGTGGAAGGAGATGAGGTAGTAGAATACCTACTCCCAGATGAGGAGATTCTGTAGGTAGAAGAGGAAACATTGATAATGTACTTTGATAGAGCCACTAATGAATACGGTTATGGGATATGCGTGTTGCTTATGGCACCCGATGATTCCCATATACCCCTAGCCTTCAAACTTCATTTCAGAGTGTCTAAAAATGAAGCAAAATACGAGGCGTGTATTGCTAGATTGGAAGCCGCCCTAGAACTAGGGACAATAAGGTTGGACGTCATCAGAGACTCAAACCTGGTTGTTTCTCAAGCCAATGGGGATTGGAAGGTCAAGGAAGAGAACATGAAGATTTATCATCAGGCCCTGGATATTATGATTCCAAGGTTTGAAAAACTGACATTCACACATCTGCTAAGAGAGAACAACCGGTTTGCTGATGCGCTAGCAACGTTATCTTCCATGGTAGACATACCGCTTGGAGTCAAGATGCATCCGATCATCATTGAACAGAAGTATACGCCTGCTTGTGAGACCATTGCCGCAACAGACGAAGTTCAAGACAAGAACCCCTGGTATTATGACATTTGGAATTTTCTGGGGAAGGATACGTATCTACCAGGGGAAAATGCTAAGGGTAAATGGGGAATACGGCGTCTCGCCGTTCAGTTCATCATCTGCAGAGATAAAGTATATAAGAGAGGCCATCTGGGAATGCACAAGCTTTGTGTCGAAGAAGAAGAGTCGAAACGTCTTATGGAGGCCATCCATAGAGAAGAGTGTGGAGCACACACGAATGGTGTGATGTTGGCTAGGAAAATCCTCAAGCAGGGCTATTATTAGTCCACTATTGAGGAGGATTGTATTAGCTTTGTGCGGCGATGCCACAAATGTCAAATCCATGTCAATCACATGAACATACCATCGTCAAAGCTCTACAACATGACTTTGCTGTGGCCTTTCTCAATTTGGGGAATTGACGTCATCGGGGCAATCTCGCCAAAGGGCTCAAATGGACATGATTTATTTTGGTAGCGATCGATTATTTTACCAAGTGGGTAGAAACTTAGTCTTATTCTGTGTTGAAGGCGTCACATGGCCAAGTTTATCAAGAACAACATCATCTGCAAGTATGGGGGTGCCAAATGATATCATCTCAGAGAATGGCTCGCACTTCAAAAAGGAGGTAGTGGATTTGCTAGAGAAATACAGCGTGGCTTTTCATAAGTCATCAACATACAGACCACAGACCAACGGAGACCTTTAATCCTGTGAAAGATGGTTGAGACTTACAAGGACTAGGACAAACTGCCTTTTGCACTCTGGGGTTATAGAACGTCAATTCGAACATCCATGGGGGAGACCCCCTACTCTTTAGTGTATGGGATGGAAGCTGTTTTGCCGATTGAGATCGAAGTACCGTCGCTGAGAATTATGGCCGAGTGTCAAATAACAGAGGCAGACTGGCAATAGAGAAGATTCGAAGAATTGATGTTGTTTGACGAAAGGAGGTTATGGGCGTTATATCATATCCAAGGGTCAGAATCGCCAGGGCCTTTAACAAGAAGGTCAAATCCAGGAATCTCAAGGAAGGAGATATGGTGCTCAAAGACAACTGAGCTTCTATCTATGACCTTAGGGGCAAGTTCCGACCTAATTGGACTGGTCTTTACATCATCCAATCAATTTGGTCAGGAGGAGTGATTATCCTTATGAATTTAGATGGCTTAGAGTTCTCGCAACCGATCAACATGGACAAGTTGAAGAAATACTATCCCTGAGAGGCTCGCTAGGCCGAAAACCCGAAAGGGCAACCTAGCCGAAAGTTAGAGCATGAAAAATTAGAAACAAACAAAAATCGAGCTCGCAAGGTTGGAAACCCGAAAGGGCGGCTTTGGAAAAAGTTAGAGCGCAAAAGGAGAGAGTTAATACTTGAGTGAACCCGCACTGAACTACGTAAGGCCTGATTTCCATCTTTGGGAGGCAACTTCATCCCAAAGTTCAGCCATAACCATCTCCAACTCAACTGTCATGTCCATTTGTTTAATCGGTCCATCTTTTTCCATCATCTGTCAATTTAGTTGTGTTACCTCCATTTGGTAGAAGGGTCAGTTTCAAGATAGAGTGGTGATGGTGAAATACAGTCATGGGCAGTTATGATCTTTTTTTATTCGGGCTTGTACATCTTAAGGACTGATTCTATGCGCGTCAGGAAGTGGCCGTTTCCAAAAATTGTTTTGAAGAGTTTTAATGAAGTTGATTTTCTTAAAATTTTACCTTTTACAACATAGACCATTATTTAGACAAAAAGGGAAAATTTTCAGTACTCACAACTTTAATTCTATGATTTCAGCACAAGTACATTCTCCAACACTTTGATTAAATCAAAGTTGCTTTTACGTCATAGAAACTTGAAAAGAAAAGTCAAAGCAATAAACTAGGGGCACAGATAAGTCAGGTGCTAGTCCTCTGCCTCCTACTTGCACTCGCAGAAGTCTCTACAGCCAAGGATGGCCTAGCCTGTGTCTCGTCCTCAAGCTAAGCTAAGCACTTACCGGAAAGGGCGTAACTAAAGCTAGGGGCAGGGGTCAGAAGCTCTCTCGTCTTCTAGGCAACAAGGTATCGAGTCAAGTGTAAAGCACGAACTAGAAATGGAACAGAGTATTCCACCCCCTCATCTGGATGGGTCTGATCACGCCCAAACTGGCATTTGAACCAGAAAGAAAAATAGAACACATAGTGCGTGAGGTCGATTAACTGTATACCGGTTGTCAGGACATGTTGTAGCTTATCTCAGTCAAGTTAAGCCAGAGACAACGCCAAGCAATGTCAGCCGCAGATCTACCGCACATCCAGTCACACCACAATCCCTCTGAGGGAAAATCCACTAGTTATGGACTGTAGACACCCCATTTTTGACCGTCCTCAAGATCTGGACGTCACCGCTGGAACACTCGATGATTATCCATGTTTGCGTTCGTTTGGAGTTCCCGGAGTTCTCGGCTCGCGCGCCTTGCCTCAGGACTTCCGAACTCGACCGTTTTGTGTTTGGTTTTGCACCAAACACTTGTGTTTTGCCTTCGAAGGGTAGGGAATGCTTTGTGAGGCATCCCCACATACCACCGGCTGTGGCTAGAGGCCACCGGCTGGCTGGTGTTGCCATCGGCACTTTATTGTGCCGACCGGCACTCTTTTGTGCCGACCGGCACTAAGTTTTGTCAAAATGACACTCTTTGCCGGCCGAACACTGTGCAGTTGCTTTATGAGATATTTTCAGACAGCTGTATAGTTTTGGTTCCCCTCCATACACGTGTATGGAGGGATGACCCTCTTATTTAGCTTAGCTTGTAAGCTTTGCAAGCTTTGCTTGCCTATAAGAGGACCACTCCTCTTCTTGGCTTAGGGTTACATTTTTTTAGCCATTTTAGACAGACCAAGCTCTGGTTCTTAGGGTTAGGATAGATACACCTCCTATCTCTCTTCTTCCCTCTTGTTTTGTACACTAGGTGTTTGTGTCATACTTTTGCACACCAACACCTAGTGTTTCACCTTCCTTGGGTTCTTGAAGGTCCAGAGGTCTGTTGTGAAGCTTTGAAGCTGGTTTGGTGCTCAAGGAAGCCAACACATCATCTTTGTTGAAGAGGCTCCAAGGGTAAGACACTAACTCTCTTTTTACCCCATTTTTGCACCTTGTTTTTAACTAGTTTAGAACTGTTTTTGTGCTTAGTGACTAACACATAAAAGTTCTGTTTTTTAAGCCTCTTTATTGTTTATTAAGAGTGTTTGGTGGTTTGAGCAAGTTTGACTACCCTTAGGCCTTGAAAAGGCCCCTTTTTGTGCTATTTTGTGGGAGATCCGAGACTTTGGTGCTTGGGCCTCTCCACCACTGAAATCTTGAGGGATTTCAGTGGTGGAGATGGTGCCTTGAAGTCTCCAAAAGGGGAGGGCCACCCCCTCTCCTTGATGTCCTTGAAAAGGACAAGATTTGGCTTCTCGAGGGAGCTTGTGCTTAAGTGTGTGTTGAGCATGTTTGGTTTGTTTTTCATGCTTACATTGCCATGATATAACATGATTTTAAGTTGGTTTTGGTCCCTTATGCATGCTTAGCATAGTTGCCATGTAATGCCTTGTATTGCCTTAACATGCCATAGGTTGTTAGCCCTAATTTGAGCATGCTTTAGGCTTAGATTTGTGAATGTTTTGTACTTATTTTGTCATGTTTTAGCTCTGTCCATGGTCATTTGGGTTGATCTTGGCATGCATCATATGGCACCTTTGCATTTTAGGCTTGCTAGCCTTTGAGTATGCATGTGTAACATGTATTACTTACCTCATTTTGGTAGTTTGGAACCACCTAACATGCTATTTCAGTCCCTTTGGTGTGCTTGTATGCTTGCCTTAGTGGCTTTTTTAATGCTTTAAAAGCATGTGTTGAATGCTCCATGTTTTGGCCTTAATACATGCCTTTGATTTCAAGCCTCTTAGATGCCATCTAAGTGGTCCTTTGGGCCTAATTTGACATGCCAAAAATCTGTTTTGGGTTGATTAATGCATGCCATAATTGCCTTGCATAAGTATGGTTCAATGCCTCATTGGCTTGCTTTGAACCTTAGGCCATTTACATGCTTTGGTTTGGTCTACTTAGTTGCATGATTTGGCATCATGTTTTGCATGATTTTCAGAGCTTTATATGCATGCTAATTGTCCATGTTTAACTCATTTCAAGTGTGCTTGAGAGTTGCCATGTTTGTGTCTAAGTGTTGGATCATAATTGCATGCATGTGTGTGTGTATTTTAACCTTCATTTTGGGCACTTTGGCCACTGATTTTGGGCCTTTTAGGGTGGCCTAATTCATGTTTTAGTCCACCTTTTATTTGGTTTGCATGCTTACCTTGCATGCTTGCTTGTATGCTTGCATGAATGCATTGCATTACCTATGTTGCATGATAGATAACATGACTAGGTTGCATTGTATCAACATGCATTCCTTGTCCCTTGAGTTGGTGATGGGGATTGGGGCTTTGGTTTGTTTGGTTTGCATACATTTGAAATCAAAGTTGCATTCTCGGTTCTTTGGGCCATCATGCATGGAAATGCGTGATTGGTGGTCCGAGAATCGAGACACATGCCCCCTTTGAGTCAAAAACATGATAAGGGGTGTGTATAGTGCATAAATATCTTGAATTGCATTGCCATGCAAGTTTTTCCCTCTGCTGCTGTGAGTTGCAGGTTCTGCAGGTATTTTGTGCCGGCCGGCAGTGTTTAGTGCCGACCGGCAGTCAATTTGCAGCCGATGGATAAATCCAGTGCCGGTGGCCTCCTCCTTCAGCCGGTGGTGCTCTATCCCAGCCGGTGGTACTCCCCAGTGCCCTGAGAGGCACTCCTGGGACTTTGGTAATTTTCTGAGGAGGAGAGCAGGGGAAACAGAGGCAATCCGTGCATGGCAGTGCGGTTCCGAGCCAGTCCCGAGCGCGTGTTGCATCCGGTCCTCATCCCGAGGCGGTTTACTGTTTAATTAGATTAATTAATTTATTTGATTAATTTGTAATATTTAATTAGCTTGCGTAGTTAATTAATTTGTATATTCTTTCGGTCCCTCCGAGTGAGGGCAAATTTGTAATAAGTGCGTGTGAGTGGGTGTATGTCTTCCAATCCCCACTTCTTTCTCCCTTTTATTTACCCGCTTATGTTGGTAGATTAGGGCACATTTAAATTAGCATACCTTATGCAATGCATGCGTGCATTCATGCATTTGTTTACATACATCGGGCTCGGTACATCATACAAACTGCATCGTATTTTCAATTCCAACTTGAATACGTGCATCAAAATAAAGTGCACTTAACATGCCATTTTTAGGGTTAGCCGAGCCTATCCTAATTACATGCTGTATGTGTTGCATTAGTCACTTAACATGAACTAGGACATGCATGTTTGCTAACTAGTTTATTGTTTTGGCACGGAGTACGATGTAAGTTTTTACGCTTTAGCATACCATATGCGTGTGAATGTTAACATGACAGTATGCTTGCCATGCGGCTAAATGCTTATATAATAAACTGTTCGAATGCATGTGGGTGGAGGTTGGATTGCTTGAGTTGGAATAACTCATTGAAATCCGTATTTTAGCCTACTTGCGAGTAGCAAATTCCAAAGCGCTTTTCAAAACAAACGGATATGCAATGCTTGTTTCCAAATTAGGCAATCTAGTCTATACTTGTTTGCTGTGCGCATCACATAGTAATTCTAGCTAATTAATCAGAATAAGAACACATAACGTTTTCAAAATCGGATATCACGGTTAGTAGAGGCCGGTCTTCGGACCGGGCGAAAAGGGGGTGCTCATAGCTGACCTTCCCCGATCGTACCCAAGCTCCCGAGCCAAGACTACTTTGGTTATGACGGACACGTGGCCTTCGGCACCGAGTCAGGGTTTCCTAAATTTCCCATTTAAAAATATTTAGGTGGCGACTCTGTAATCTGGCAAAGCAGTCCATGTTTGGCACTTCTTTTCAAAAATCTGTTTTTCTCAAAAACGATTTGCCAGAGTTGGACTCTTTGGTTCAGATTAAGAACTGTGACAATTTGAGTCCGAACTGTAGTAAACCCCAAATGAACGGAACGGGACTTAACCCTCCCGGATGCGTTCGGGGACGTCGTTATGGACGAAAGAATCTGGCCGAATATTCGGGACAAGGGTCCACCATTTTCAGCTTATCCATCAACCACACCGGGGAAGGGATAAAAAAAAGAGAGATTAAAGAATAAAGAAATGTACATTGAGGGAAAAGTGAGGAAAGGGTTTTGAGAGAAAATAGAGAGTGAGTGCCGAGTGATGTGAGAAGCTGTAAATAAGAAAGAGTGGGAAATAATACCTGGAGAAGTAATGGACTCCCCATAAACCGGGTAGTCTTCCATCGATGGAAAGCATCCAAACCTATCAGGGTCTTGGCCAGTGCTAAGCCTATACAACTCTTACCCTCCTTGAGGCATTGGGCCACTTCAATCAACCTAATGCTAGCTCCACCATAACTAGGGACAAGTAGGAAGTGTGCAGGTAAAGATAAACAGAGGGCATATTGACGATAACCTCGCCAGAGAAGGTCACCTCTGTCTCCAATACCGAAAAATCAATGAATCAAGCCAGGTATGTCCAAATTCCCGTCATGAGCCAAGAACCAAGCCTCGTGTAAAGTAAGCCCACACATCCGTTCTAGAGCCCGTGCATGGCCAAAACGAGGCTAGGGCATAATCTCCTCATCACGTCCGGTTTCCATCAAAGCTTGAAACTCTTCAACAGTCGGACACATTTCTTGTGCTTGGAAACAAAATACATGCGTAACCGATTCTAGCATCGAACAACAGCATGAAGTAACAAAAAACAAAGCGAAGTACAGCTCAACAAAAAAAGTATGTTTATGCTGAAACCGTAAAAATTTACCTTTTTCGTGTCGTCCAAGGTGGCCGTCCAATCCTTGAGCCTCTCGGTAAGAAATATCTCCATTTTCAGAGAAAACAGCAAAAATGATGAAGTTCTGTGAAAGAAACAACGAAAGAAGACCTTTATAGAGGATAAGGTTGTGTGAGTGGCTAACTGTTGTTGCCAGCTGTCCAGCCACCTGTCTTGGCCGACTGGCCACCTTCCTTGGCCAACCGTCCATCCTTGGCCAGCCGTCCATTATCTTAGCCGGCCAACCACTTATGTTGGCTAGGCAGTGGGCAGCAGTGTTATATTGGGTCACTCTTTGTTTTGAGTCTTTTTTGAGTCTTTTGTTTCTAGCAAGTGTAATTATCTGTGTTTAGGTTGTTTTAGATTTATTTTTCCTTTTTCGAGTTGTATTTTGCATTTTGGTCAGTTGTGGGCTCAATATCCGGTTACGAACACCATTCCAATACAAGCCTTTTCAGCTCAAAATTCAATTACATTTCATGCGAGTGTGGTGCCAATCCAGAGATGCTGTATGAAACAAAATCCTTCTTTTATAAAACTGCAGGGTTTTACCTTGAACATAGTTTTTACAAAAGAAAATAGTAACGGTCCTATTCGAAGCTATACAAGTGCTAAACTATCAAAATAAAAGAAAATAAGCAAAGGAAATACAAAAGTCAACATCGATCAGAGTCAAACTCGAGAGACCCTCTTCGTCCTCTTCTGTGGAGGGGACTTAGGGGCACTATCGCCATCGGCGCCGCTATCATCAAAAGAATGAGACTCCGAGTCGTCATCATCCTCTCTACTCCCGGACCCAGAGCCAATCTATGCCTTCTCCCCACTACCTAATCCAGAGCTAGCATCATCTTCCTCACTCTCGGACTCGGAGTGCCTACTCGCTGTCTCCTTGGTGCCGTTAGTCTTATCATTATCCCCACTCAAAATCGGCTCTGAGGAGGAGGAAGTCTCATCTGGCTGAGACTCTTTGCTCCGACTTCGGGCACCCCTACTTTTGCCCCGACCTTGACTCTCATTCCTGCCGCGTGCTGGGGCCTGTCTACTTTTCCTCCCCACCGTCGGAGGAGGTGCCGCTGGTGCCACAAGTGCAGGTGGAGGCTAAAAACAAGAAACAGGAAATCAGTACAAAACAGTGCAAAATTAGTACAGAGCAGTACAGAGTATCAGAACAGTATAATGCAAAATCAGTATAGGTGTGAATCAGTGCAAGTCAAATCCATGAGAAAAAGGTAGAATACCTAGTAACCATGGAGAGTAAGTAGTGTCTCCCTCCTCTGCACCATTTGGACTAGAGAGGCGACCAATCCAAGGAGGCCATCCATGTACTCCAATGGCACCTGCAAATGATTTTGTATATTAGTATACAGATAAGGGAATGTGAAATACTAACTACAAGGCAAAGTGCACACCTACTGCACATCAGGGTCTCTGACGTACCGATGCTCTCCCTCCGACAGATCAACAGGAATCTAATAGGCTATCCCACTCGGCCACCAACATGGGATCGCAGTCGGGATCACCAGTAGACCGGCTACCTGAGCAACAGTGGGAGCAGCCCCTCCAACACCAGGCTCAGCAGCGTAAGCAGCACCTCCAGTAGTGGGTGCACCTACAGCCTCTCTTACGTGTGGTCTGGTCAGTGGTGGCATCAAATGAGTCCTAATGAAGGCCGTATAGTCTTCGACTCCTCTTCTGGTCCATAGGTGGTTTTTACTGTGCTCTTGCCCAATCTGTGTATGGTTGGTCCTGTATTCATTCTAGAGTGGAAAATTAACGAATTCGGGTTTGTCTCGGTTACAGGAAATTCTAAAATATGATTCTGGATACACTGTTTCAAGTCTCGTTGTTTCTCTGAAGTAGGAATGTGCCCCGATCTTAGGCTTGGGCAAGTTGTATCCTTTTTGAGCATTTAAAAAATCTCCGAGCGGTAAGTCAAAGATCTTTACGAGTTGGTTTTTTTTTTAATACTGCTTTTTGTTATCTTTTCAATTCTGTTGCCTATTATGTTGCATGGAATATGCAACGTATTGTGTTTCGCATCAATTATATCGCATTGTGTTGCATTCATGTACGTTGTGCTTTTTATTTGTTGTGTTCACCCTTATTGCGTGAGTGCGATTTGGCTTGCACCCTCCATTCTCTCTGCGTGAGACATAGTTTGGAATGGAGCTTTTCCTCTCTCTACGCGAAGCGTAGTTTGGCTTGCACCCTCCATCCTTTCTGCGCAAAGCGTAGTTTGGCTTGTATCCCTTCACCCCGATCACATGAGTGTGATTTGGCTTGTACGTTTTATCCCTTCTGCATAACACGTAGTCGATTCACGTCTTTTTACCTATTTCCAATCTTCCCCCTATCTCCGTATGCAATGCGGGGAGATGCATCTGTTGGTTGCACCGTCATATTAATTGCTTACTTCTTTCTTTGCGAGGCATGGTTAGGTTTATTTTGAACTTTGGATTCATATGTTATCATCTTGTTATTGTTCATTGCATTGTCTTGCATGATCATGGCTTTTCAAAAATAATCGGCTTCGCGTAGCGTATAAGTCCAGCTTTTCAATTGTATTCTTTGTACATATCATTTGCATCTTGCCCATGAACTACGCTGGTTTGATTCCTTGCAAAGCGATATGCAGGCAACTTTTGAGTTCAACCACTTGCATTTACATTTTGATTGCTTGCCCAAGTTTTACAGCCTTGTCAAAATGGGTCGTCTTCGGGCTTTGACATTCACTCACGTCATTTCATGACTTTCAGCTTTGTCAAAGAGGGGAAACAATAGACACCCTATTTTTGACCGCCCTTAAGACTTGGGCACCTCATGTTGAACACTCAATGATGAAATAGTACGCTGTGCAAATCGTTCAATTTCCTCAGCAGAAAGCCTCGATTTTGAGTTTCAAAGCCTAGAACCTTGCGCCTCCTTTGGACCAAAACCTAATTTTTTCTAGCCTGGCCACTCAAAGGCCTACTGGCCATGTTTCCCAGCAGGTAAATATTTTGCTGCTAGTTGTCCCCCCATGTGCATGTATTGCACCAGCTGGCTCAATACAAATATTTCCGACAGAGACACCTATTTTTCTATATATAGATGACCATTCCTCTTGATTTTAGGTTAGAAAAATTTCCCAAGACTCAAAAACTTGCCAAACACTCTCCCTTTCTATCTTGCAATATACATATACTATACATACACTTTCTAAACCAATATTTTGAGGGTTCTTGTTGAGATTCCTGAGCCAAAATTTCAGCCCTTAAGAGTGTGGTTTGTGAACAAAAGAGTGTCTTCTCTTCAAAGATATAACTCTTGCCATCTTTTGCCTACTCTTCACTCCTCTTTTTCTTGGTTTTTATACTCTATTTTGGACCCTTTTTGTGGGCTGAAACTTGTGATTTAAAAGCTACTCAAGGTGGAGGGGTTAACCACCCTTTCTTGCACCTCATTACATAGCTTTTATCCTTGTGTTTCTCACTTTTTTTTCCAACTTTTAGCTACTGATTTTCAGAGTTTTCAGAGGCTAAAACATGTGGTTTTAAAGTCCAAAAAGTGGAGGGGTTAGCCACCCTTATGCTTGCTTACTAGCCTTGTTCTCTTTAATTTTAGTTAACTTTTTTCTAGCTTTTTACACTATTTTTAGAACTATTTTTCTTGTTTTTGGGGCTGTTTTATGTTTTTATTTAGTTTATGCTTTGAATATGATGCCTGTATTGTTGTAAGTCATCATAGATTTGGTGGTTTAGGCCTTAGACATCAATCTATTTGAGTTGATAGCTTTTTATTTCATAGTTTTCATACACATACTCACATTTGTAATAATCATCTCTGCAACCTCCCTCTTTTCTTGGTTTTCTTTGTTTAAGAGTTGTTTCAAACAATTGATTGTTGTTTAAGGCATGATGAAGAGACCTTCCATGCTTAATGGTTTAATCTCTTCGGAGGTTCATTACCAAAACATTACATCTCTCTTATGCTAAGGACAACTTCTTGTTTGACACTTCTCTTCATTAGTGAACGCAACTCTCACTTTTGGACAAAATGAATTAAGTAATGGAAAGGTAATGTTAAAAGAGGCTAATAAAATTGGTAAAAGAGGTAAGAAAAGATAATAAAATCAAGTCGGGTTCAATCGGACGTTAATTGAACCTATTGCATCTTGACTCATTACGTACTCTAGTGACGTTCAATGGTTCAAGAAGCAATGTCCACCTTTTTCTTTGAGGTAACTCCATGATAAGAAAGAGGTGTTGTTAGTCTTTTATTTCCGGTTATTGACCTTTTTGTCCTATCAGTTCATAAATCATCATGCAACAACTTTGGGACAATTGATGGTTTGTGAATCGATTATACTCCTCCCTTGATTAGTTTCATGACAGGGAGAGGCAGAGAGGACAAACATCCCCCGGAAACACTCTGTTTTTTCTCTATTTCCATTCTATTACAACAAGGTAGAACCCAAAAACAATGGCCGATCAGCCACTCCATTTTATGCAGGCAGTGTCATTTTCATGACAAAACAAAGCAGAAGTTGGGGCAAAAAATAAATTAATTTTCTGATTGCAAACAGAACAATTTCTGGCAACAAAACAGAGGAGTTTTCGAGTGGATGTTATCATTTGTGCATGTGTGACTCTTCACTTCCTGTGGCCTGTTAAATTAATGCTTTAATAGGAATATGTTGTACTTAATTAGTAGCTTCATTCAAAACTTGTAAATTGCTAGTTAAATTAGCAATAGTTCATTTATTTAGTGTTGTAATAATTAGTTGATTAGGACATTTATTCGGACCCTCTTGTATGAGGGAAAAATTGTAATATGGTGTATGTCTTCCAACCCCCATTTCTTTCTCTCTTTTATTTACTTGCTTGTAATGGTGGCATCATGTTTGACATTTTCATGTCATTACCATGACTTGTATCCATTTTTGCATGCATTACGTTTGGTTCATCATTCTAAACTTTGTTGTTATTTCTTAATTAAATGAATACGTGCACTATCGTATGATTTGAGTTGAGCCATATGTCATATTAATAAATCGAACCTATTGGTTGCATTTTACATGTGTTGCATTTAGTCACTTGCATATTAGAACATGCATTTTTCTAACTATTTTTTTTTTCTATTTTGGCTTGCCTCGATTGAGTACTAGGTGAGCATTTTCACTTTAGCATATTGCATTAGTATTTCCATATCAAGCATGTTTACCATAAGGCTAAGTGCTTAGTTGATATAACTTTTGAATGCCGGTGGATGGAGGTTTTTTCGCGTAAATTGGGATGATTTGATACATGTACATATGAGCTCACTTTTTCAAGTAGCTCATATTCACAACACTTTTCAAAATAAACATGAAATCAAAACGTTCCAAAGTGGATGGATTAGTCTATACTTATGTGCCTCATATAGTAATGATAGCATAATAATCAGAACAAGAGCATATGATGTACATAAAAATCACATTATGATTGGTAGAGGCTGATCTTGGATTGGGTGAGTGGGGTACTCAATTCATGACCTTCCCCTCTCATACCTAAGTTCCCGAGCCGAGACACTTTGGTTATGACGGACAAGTGGCCTTTGGCACGAGTCACGGGTTTCCTAAATTTTTCAAAAATATTTACGTGGAGACTTTGAAATCTAGCAATGCAGTTGTGGGGAAGGTGGTATGGAAACACTCTTTCGATCCACCGGGGCGCTCGAGATTAGCACTTCGACGGGCAAGTCAGTCTCTACTCTCTGGATTACTTGTATTTTAAGTTAAGCGTAATGGTTCTCACATACCTCTTTCTGGCTGATGTTCTTCTATTTATATCTTTTCTTTCTTGGGCCTCAGAACTGGGCCCACTTTTAATTCGCCGTATAACTATTTACTTGGCTTCTTCTGTTGCAAACCGCTTTTCACTCGGCCCCTTACTCAACCGGCTGTTTGGCCGAATAAGGTAGGATTTGTGAAGGACGGGGCCAAATGTGATGTATATATTTTGACTCTCCAGGTCTAATAATATTCAGCCCCTTTACGACTTCCAGTATTCGACCCCCACAGTAGTTTATTTTCGACATCTCCAATGATAAATGGATTTTCTAAAGATTTGCCAGATTTAGACTCATTTGTGTTTTATCCGTTTCACATTGCACCTATGAAACTAGATTCAGAACCATGGGAGACCGAACTGTAGGGCTATCTTATCCGAGGAGAGTATACCCCTCCGAGGAGCACGAGAAACCAGCTACAGTGTGCCATATTTCCATGCCCAAACCATGGAGAAAAGCCTTTCCTTGAAGGAGATGGATGAAGTCAATGTGTAGATGTATGTTACTAGTCAAGCAACCTTTAAGAAAACTATTCAGGGTACGCCAGCAGGTGGGAAGAGTTTCGTAGGCCAGGAAGATGGCTCCAGTGAAGAGACTAACACCTTGGATGATGACGCACTCGAAGTAGCAATTATGCAGCAGATGTGTCCAAGGTGCAGACTAAGTTACAAATAGTTGAAGGGGCTTCCAATTGATGGGAAACAGTACTACAAGATGTGCAGTGGGATTGTAGGATAGCCAATGCCTACAAGAAGGCCTACCCGAATAGTCCTAGGCGTAGACACCCCATTTTCGACTGACCTTAAGACTCAGACGCCATCAATTGAGTGCTTGGTGATTGTGCATGTTGTGCTCGTTCTGAGGTTTCGGAGTTTTTGGCTGAGAGCCTTGCCTCCGAGCCTCTGAACCTTTTGTGCTTCGGCTCAGTTTGTAGACCGAACCTTGTTTTCTCTTCCCGGAGGGAGGGAGAGGTCTTGTAGACCATCTCTTTGTGGTCGTAGACCACTTTTTGTGGTCGTAGGCCACTTTTCCCATTTGGAGACTAGTTTCCGGTTTTTAGAGCCTTCGACCGCGCGCCTTGTCTTAGGACCGCTTAACGTTCTCTGTTTCGCATGGTTTTTGAACCATAGCTTGTTGCCTCTATCTAGAGGGACACTGTGATCCGGGAGACCACTTTTGTGGTCACATGCCACTTTTGATTCCCGTAGACTAGTTTTCGAGGCTTTCGGCCGCGTGCTTTGCCTCCCGATCTCTCGTCTTGCATCCATTTTGGTTTGTTTTTGGTACAAACCTTGTTTTCCTTGTTTGGAAGGTGGTACAAGGGTGGGAGATCATTTTTTCTCCTTGGAGACCACTTTTCCTCCCGCTAGCCAATTTTCTGGTCGGATAACTGGTTTTCTTGGTCTTTGGATCATCTTTTCTGGTCGACCACCACACCACTTGCTTGCTTTTAGTGTGTAGACCTCTTCCACCCATGGCCGACCAGTTTTCATCTTGGGAGACCACTTAAAGTGGTCGGCCGACCACTTTAAGTAGTTGGCTGACCACTTTAAGTGGTTGGCTGCTTTTTGTCACATTTTTGGAGATATTTTCCTCTAGCTGGCACAGCTAGAGAGCACCAGAGCCATCCTCCATACACGTGTTTGGAGGGATTGGTTTGAGCCTTAGCTTCTCCAAGAAGCTTTGCCTTTTGTTCTCTATAAGAGGGAGGCTCCTCCTCTCTCCTCTAGGTTCAGAAATTGGTGGTTTGAGATATACATATAGCCTTGTATCTATATCTCTTTTGTTCTTGTTTTGTGCCTTAAAAGTGTCATTTTGTCTCACTTTTGTACACAAACACACACTCAAACACCATACTCTTGGAGCTGAGGTCCCTTGAGGTTGTTTTTGAAGTTCTTGGACTGGTTTTGGTTCAAAAAGTGTGTTGGAGTTGCAACCTTGAAGGTGGTCTACAAGGGTGAGTCTTTAACCTTTTAAACCCCCATTTTTGCTTAAGCTTTTAGACCAACTTGCATGTTGTTTTAAGCTTAACTTTTAACTGGAAAAAGTTCTGTTTTTCTGTCCTTAAAATGTTTGTTTAAGGTCACTTTTTCGTTGGGGGTGATATACCCCCTCTTAGGCCTTGTTAGGCCTTGATTTGAGCCATCCCTTTAGGCTCTTGTTGTAGCCTTTGCATGACCTTTCTACCATTGAAATCCAGAGGATTTTCAGTGCTGGAAAGGTAATTTTGGGGTCTTAAATAGGAGAGGGTCATCCCCTCTCCTTGTGTCTTCAATACTTGCTTCATATACCTCATGTGTGAGCATCTTTGTTAAGCTTATGTTGGCCATATCTTAGTATGTATTTGGGGTTATTTTTCTATGGCATACCACTGTTTTTACTTGGTTTGGTCACTCCATGCATGCTTAATACACTTGTAGTGTAAATCTCATAAACTAGTCTTGTATGCTTCATGAAGTAGCATGTCATTCTAGCTTGATTTGAGTCCATTTCAGCATGTCTTTGGTGTTGTTTTAGCATGCCATGACTCTGTTTTGGGTGGGTTTGATGGCCCCTTACATGCTCCATGCACTTGTAGTGCATTCCTATGAATTAGCCTATTGTGTCTCATGCTTTGACATGTCATTCTAGCATGCTTTTGGCATAGCTTAAAGAAGATTTTGTTCATGTTTTACCATGTTTAAGGTCTAATTTGTGTTGTCTTGGTCATGCATGCCATGCTTTGTATAGCTATAGTGCATTCTAGCTTGTTAGCTTTGTGTATCAGAGAGTAGAGACTGACTGGGGAAGCCACGGATGCCGCTTTTCTTCCTGATCATATTCACAACTTTCCCTATTCTCCAACGGGGTGACAGACTAGGTTGGTTCAGTATCCAGAATCGAGGCGCATACCCGCTACCTCAACCTATGGGGCTTCCACATAGATTTCAAGCCGGGGATACACCCCTGGGTATTTAAACCAGACTTTAGTCTCGGAAATTCCAAACCTTTGTGTTCTAGGCAACAGCCATTCGAACTCTAGTTTCTACCGTCGCAATTGATCTTCTAGGAACTCATTGCAAACACAGCCAAGATGCCCCTGGCAGGGACAGTGCTCAGGAAGAGCGCTTCTGATTGTCATTCTGGCATGGAAATAACCAACACAGTATTTTGTTCACTTTGAACACATAGCTCGTATAGCACACTGCTCATTCTGAACATACAGCTCATAACACAAGAACCTGGTTTACTTTGGCACACATCTGATATAGCACACTATTCATTCTTAACACACAGCTCATAATACAGTACCTGGTTTACTTGGCACGCAACTCATACAGCACACTGCTCATTCTGAACACACAGCTCATAATACAGTACTCAGTTTACTTGGCACGCAGCTCATACAGCACACTGTTCATTCTGAACACACAACTCATTCTAAACATACGTGATGTAGTGACGGAACTTGCAGAAGTTGAAACAAACTCAAACGCTCCAAATTTTCCCTCTTTTCTTTTGCCTTGTAGCCCGGAACCCATATAGCTTCAGATAGGTCCTGGTTTTACTGTTCTGTCATGACTTGGGTTGAACCCTGTAGTCTTATGAAAGAACGAATCCTATTTTGCACAAATGTGGAGAATGTCACAACACTCTGAGCACAAAACAAATCATTTTGAAATTGAAAGATGAGTGCTTGACCGGGGTATTGAGCCTACGACTGAACACAGTGCACCACGACTCAACAACGGAAAACAAAGGTAAACAACCTAAAGACATCTATTGACATTCAAAACGACTCAAGACAAGAATCGAGACGATCAAAACAACACACACGACACTCAGACGTGGACAGGGAGCCTATTTCTCCGGGTATTGTTTCCCACCTTTTCTAATTTGTGTTTCTCACATCACTCGGGCCTCAGGCTCTGTTTTTCTGAAAAAGCCATTTTCTCACTTTTTCTCTCAACGCACATCTCTCTATTCTTCAATCTCTCATTTTTTTATCCCTCCCCTGGATGGTCGGTGGATAAACAAGAAGTTGCGGGCTCTTGCCCCTAGCATTCTGCTAGATTCTCATTCTTCTACGCACAACTAGTGAGTTCCTCCCATAGAGGGGTTGCGCTACAACTGGGTGTGTAGCAAATCTGCAGCTGACATCGGTTGACGATGTTCTGTTAGGGAGTTTGGACGTGATTAGATCTGTCTAGATGAGGGAGTGGAATACCCTACTCTATTTTCAATTCATGGTTCGCACTTGGCATGATACCTCGCTACTTGGAGGATGGGAGAGCTTTCGGCCTTTTGCTGACAGCTTCAACTGTGCCCTTTCTGGCGAATACGGTGCCTTTTCCGGCAAGTATGGTGCCCTTTCTAGCAAGTAAGTTGACAATGGGGAAAAGACAAAACACCTAACTCAACTGTGCCCCTAGTTCATCATTTTGACCATTTTTTTGTTTTTGCTTTCTGTTAAAACAATTTTGACCAAAATGAGAGTTAGATTAGCATACTTGTTCAACTTTTTGATTTGAAATCATGCAAGTTAGGTTGTGAGCACTGAAAATTTTTCTTTTTTGGGTCCAAGAAATGGTCCAGTTTTGGAAAATGGAATACTTTTCGAGAGAATTAATCAACCTCAGTAAAAATTCCCAACAACTGTTTTTGCAAATGGCCACTGCTTGACCAACACAGAATTTACTCTTGAGATGCACAATCTCAGATCCATAACAATGGAAAATTGCCCCTTGTCTAAACGACACTGCACGGCAACGGAAAGTTGCTCCTTGTTTGAATAGCACCGCAGCACACTGTATGGCAATGGAAAGTTGCCCCTTGTTTGAATAGCGCTGCAGCACGTCGTAATCAGTCCTCAAAGTGACGATCACAACCGAACTCTCGGATACAGAGAAGACAAAGATGATCAAAACCATTACATGGACACAATCGATTTGGAAGTGTTTATGGCTGGACTTCAGAATGAAGTTGCCTACGTATCCCAAACATGGGAATCAAGCCTTACGTAGTTCGGGTTAAGGTACACTCGGGTATTAACCTCTCCTTTTGCGCTCTAACTTTTGCCAAGGCCACCCTTTCGGGGTTTTCAACCTTGCGAGCTTTGTTCTTCTTTTCTTTTCAATTCTTTTCATTTCTTTTCATTTTTGTTCATTTCTTTTCAAAAATTTTCATTTCTTCTTTTTTTTTCATTCTCTGCAAGTTTATTTCTTTTTTTTGTTTTGCTCTTTTCTTCTTTTTCTTGCTCTAACTTTTGCCTGGGTTGCCCTTCCAGGTTTTCGGGCCAGCGACCCTCTCAAGGGTAAAAGTGTAACAAGTCCATGTCAAATGGTTTTTGAGATCTCGAAGCCATCCGAATCCAGGAGAGTGGCTGTTGTTCGATGATGATGTAGGAGTCCATTCAACGGGGGCTGAATTTGCCCCTAGCGTTACGGATAAGAACTTGGTTGTTCTTCAACAATATTTTGTTCTTTCCTCCCTTCTGGGATTTGGCATTCTTGCCCATCTTCGTTAGCTTGGGAAATGTCCCAATTTTGACTCTTTGAGCACATTTGACATTCTTGCCCCTTATTCGAGAGGTACTTCTGATCTAGCTTTGCAAGCTTTCTTTTGATCATATCTGATCTTCTTGATCTGACTTTCTTGCCTCTTGTTCGAGGGCTGCTTCAAATTTGGCCACACAGGCCTCACATTGTGATTGATCGTTGAACATTCTGAATCCAAGTTCAAGGTTTGAAAGTAAGGGGTCGAGTCTCGAGGCTGAGAGCGATCCTAAGCTGCACAATCTCAAGAGTGATTCCACACAGGTCTTCGCAGGACGACGCAAAATATTTTTTTGAAATCTTCTTAAGAAAGCGACTAGTTGCTCACACTGAAGACAACGTACAACCAATCTAGATCAAGCCAGGATCCTTCTCAGTACTCACATTAACAAGCATGATTTCATTCATTAAGGGCTTAGCACACCTCTCTTTCTCTCAATTGATCAAATTTTTGCAAATCCTGAGGAATTCCGCCCTCTTCGTTTTCAACACACTGTTTGAAAAGTTTTGAAAAACTTAGGTCAATGCAATAATTTCAAGGCACAGAAGAGCAGGTGAAATGCACTGCCATCTCAATCAAATCTTTCGGCACAACTGGCTCAAGGCAGAAACAAACATAAAAGCATGAAAACCACTGTTGTTTCATTCAGATCTTCTGGTGTAACCGGCCCCACGGCAGAAACAGACTCAAAAAGAAAGCGAAATGAAAAACACAAAACAAAATAGTGATATCCGAGATAACACCCCCGGCATCACTCGACTCCTATACAACAGGACTGACTCGATACAACAAGACAGACCCAACTGACTTAGTAAGAAAAGACTGACTCAAAACAACGAGACAGACTTTAAACAACATAACAAAACTGACTCAATACCGAAGTCAGAAAGTAAAATAACCAGCATTCGCAAATGGTCAAAACAGTGCGTGCCATACGCCACATCAGGAGTAAACTGAGCGCCGCCCGCAGGTGGTTCATCCCCCGATCATATACTCGCATTATCCCCCAAGTTCACTGATCTAATGACGATAGACGTTGCTGAGCTTGGTGGGATGATGACCTCGTCGTCAATCAAATCCTGTACTTCGTGGTGAAGATGAAAGCAATTATCGGTGCTGTGACCGGTTTGTTGATGGTATGCACAGTACTGGGTACCATCATGCTTAGCTGCAAGGGGATTTGGGAGAGGCCGAGGCTCAAAAGGTTTGAGATGGCCTTTTTCAACAAGGATTTGAAGAGCCTTAGACAAAGGCATATAGAGGGCATGGAAGACCCTGCGACCTCAGGGTAGATACTTCGAGGTTTGGAGATTTTTGCTGGACGCACTAGCAAAGGGGTCAGCAGGTGCTGACTTGGTTTTCTAATCTCTTCCGAGTACAGGGTTAGAGCTCAAAGGATCGTTTCTGGTACGACGACCCTTCTCCCAGTTCTCCTTTTGACTTGAACTGCTCTTGTTTTGAGTGACGAAAGTGTCATCCACAGTTTTTGCAGCAACTGCGAGCACTTGCTGTTTGTTCAGTCCCCCGGCTTTCAAAGCCTCAATAGCCCACATAAGGTATTCGTAGGGATCAATGTCTGCCCCTACCTTGTTCTTTCCACTTGCCTCAGCTTGGTCGAAGGTTTGGGTTGCTACATCAGTGCGAAGCCCGGTTGTTGTCGACACGTCATTGCCCAAATTTGGGATGGCTTCAGGTTGGCTGAGTTCAATTACAATTCGCCCTAAGAGTGGGGGCTCTTCTGGCATGAAATTTCCGGCATGTGATGTGGTTGATGGTGGAGCCGATAGTCCAAAGGCTAGATCAGCCACAGTTCTCTGAAGATCGCCGATCATTCCTATTAGCTCAAAAGTAGTAGGTTCACAGGTTTGAAATGATTGGGGTTCCAAGACTGGATGCGTGGCAGGTACCCCAGATGGGCATTGCATTTCAGCATCGGTCTCACCTTGCATGGTGATTCCCTGGTTCAATGCTGCTGTCATGACCACAATTTCTTCTAAACTCTCCGTCATTATGAGTCTGCTAAGTTGAATAGAGGTGATGTAACTGGTGACTAATGGATCAGATGAACCGATGAGCCTTGACTAGCCTTTCTCTACCTTGCCTCAGTGAAGGAACACACTGACTGCTCTGAACTGAATCTCTGACCTGACAAAGTCTATCAGCAAAGTCCGGTGTACTCGGTGGGATATTTGGAGCCTTCTGAAGCTATAGTTCCAAGATCACCTAGCAAAAGAGAAAACAAGCAGCATCTCAGCCCGATTTCACTGGAACAGATACGAGCATAGCTGAATGACTGTACTCTCTACTGAACTCTGCCCAAAATTCTGCCTGTAAACTGATACCCTTAGGTAAAACTGATTCCCAAAATACTGATGCCCTTAGGCCTGATACCCAGACTTGCAAACTGATACATGCATTCCTGTAGAGGCACACTCTAAAAGTACATAACAAGCAAATGAGAGCCCAAAACACCCCTATGTTGGGGTAGGGTTTCCCAGTCCTATTTTGTTAGGAGCTAGGGTTTCACTACGCACACAGCGGTTTCAAACAACCTAAAATCGGGTAAGCAACCTGTCCTAGTTTGCAATAGTCACTATGGATTTCGATATGTACTAGGTCGAATGGTCAAAAGGGGTGCCCCTGTAAAACCGGGGTTTGTGTTCCCGTCGTGGCAGAGCCCACAACCGGTCAGCCTTATGGCACACTTCTCAAAGCAAGCCTTTGGCAAACCATTCAGGAATAGCATACGGCAAACACGGTGTCCTAGGCGCACCAATGCAATGCAAAGAGACACATAAGTGTAGTCAAAACAAGATATCATGAGTTCGAGTCAAGTTCTCTAAGTCCCCAGCAGAGTCGCCAGAAACTGTAGACGCGCCCGAGGACTCCCGAAGCTCCGCGCGGCGAAGGCGCGAAATCTCGTTTGTTCTCTAGCTACTACAGTTCAGACTTGTGTCATGGTTCTGAATCTAGTCTCACAATGTGCGATGTAAGACCGATAAATCACCAAAGAGTCCAAATCCGGCAAATCATTTGGAAAACTGATTTTAATAAAGAAGTGCCAAACATGGACTGCTTTGCCAGATACAGAGTCGCCACCTAAATATTTTATTTTGGGGGAATTTAGGAAACCCTGACTCGTGCCTAAGGCCACGTGTCCGTCATCACCAAAGTTGCCTCAGCTCGGGAACTTGGGTACGAGAGGGGAAGGTCATGCAATGAGCACCCCTGCTCGCCCGATCAAAAGATCGGCCTTTACTAAGCATGATATTTTGTTTTTGAAAACACATGTGTTCTTATTCCGGTTATTAACCTAGAATTACTATGTGATGCGCACGGCATACAAGTATAGACTAGATCGCCTAAGTTGGAACAAAACATTGCATATTCATTTGAAAACGGTTTAAAGTTTGCTACTCGCAAGTAGGCTAAAATGCGGATTTCAATGAATTGTTCCAATTCAAGTAATCCAACCTTCACCCACAAGCATTCAGGCAGTTATAGCAAATAAGCAATTAGCCTCATGGCAAGCATGCTTTCATGGCAGCATTAACACACATACTGTATGTTAAAGCGTAAACACTCACAGTGTACTTCGAGCCAAAACAAGGAACTAGTTAGAAATCATGCATTATCCTAGTTCATGTTAAGATGGCTAATGCAACACATGCAAGAATGCAACTAAGATAGGCTCGGTTATTCTAAGATGTCATGTGAAATGCAACTTGGCACATGTATTCAAATTGGAATTGAAATACAATGCAGTTAATATGATGCGCCGAGCCCGGTGCCTGCAATACAGATGAATGATGCATGCATGCAAGCATAAGGTATGCTAAATGAAATATGCCCTAAGACTAACCATTGTAAGCGGTTAAGTAAAAGGGAGAAAGAAATGGGGGTTGGAAGACATGCATCACACACACGCACGCTTATTACAACAATACGCCCTCTCGACGGAGGGACCGAATAAGAAGCTAACTAGCTAATCTAAGCTAATTAAACTAATTATTACACACAAATTAAAATAGCTAAACGCATTAACTATTAAAGTACAAAACAAATGCTTAATCTAGCTAAGTAAAGAAGCTAAATAAAGCAGTAAAGAGGAGGTTCTCAGAGGGAGAAGACTGGATGCATGCCTGGTTGCCTCGTTCGGAAATCTGTCGCGATGCCCCAATTTGCCTCTATTTGCAATTGTCCTCAGAACATTGAACCAAGCTCCAGAAAGCTTAAACTCCACCCAGGAGACCTCTAGGGATGCTACCGACCAGTTATTGGTGTCACCAGCCACCTGCCGACCACTTTCTGTGTTGAAAGCCAGAAAAAGTGGTCGGCCAGCTAGTTTTTTTGGCTGGCCAGCCAGTTGTTGCTGCTGAATTCCAATTTGCTGCAACAGAGAGCAAGAAAGGGCATGGCAATGTATTTGCAAGATATGTGGGCACAACCACCCTCCCTATCATGTCATGAACTCAAGGGAGTGTGGTTCTTGACCCTCGGGCCACCATTGGCGCATTTCAATGTGTGATGGCCGAGAGGCGAAGTTGCACAATCCAATATAAAAATGAATGCACAAGTAAACACATAAAGCCTAGAACTCTATCATGTATGATCAAGAGCATCGGTGACCGAGAATTGAGGCATGTTTCATCACTTCAAGTATGAAATGTCCCTTGTTTCTCGTGTTTGGCTTAACACCCAAGCCAAACACAATGCGATGCATGCAACATGGAGATGCCATGCAATGCAATGTAACAAGCATGCAAAATGCAAAGTAACCTAAACATGCAAATGTGCAAAGTACCAAGCATGCAACAACATGCAAAAATCATGCAATGCGACAACATGCAATGCGACAAGCATGCGACAACGACAAAATGGAACAAGCATGCAACAACATGCAAGACAAGCATGCAACAACATGCAAAGATGGACTTAAACCAAAATGGACAGACCTCAATCATGCCCAAATCAGTGGCCAAAATGATGAAATGATGGCGTGAAATGCAAAACAAAGCATGCACATGTAATGGCCTATCACCTAGGCAAAAGAGCACAACTCTCAAGAGTGCTCAAAGGGTGAAAAGCATGCAAGTGTGACAACACTATAGGCCCTGAAATCATGTATGAAATGGTGCCAAACCACTCCAACAAGACAAGCATAGCATGCAAGAAAGCTCAAAGCTTGAAACTAGCAAAGGGAATTAAACTATGGCCATGCAAAGCAAGCCTCAAAGGGGCAAGGGCATCCAAAACAGTCCCAAGGCAGGTCAAGGTGAGACTAAAAACATGCTTGAACCTAGCCAATACAAGCTAGAACAAAAGACCAAAAGCATGAAGCATGCAAGGCTACAAAGGGGTATTACACTACACCTATTAAAACCAAACATGGCATGACTTGGACAACATAAAACAGAGTTACATCATGATACAACAAGACCAAAAATGCACTGAGATGATGGCCCAAAGGCCTAGGCATGATAGCATGCACAATAATCCATTCTTGAGGCATAAAGAGCCAAACCTCCAAGGCATTAAAAGAGTGACAAATGTGAGTGTATAACCACACTACGTTCACTGAAATCATATGTCATATGATGCCAAATCACGAAAACAGTCCAAGTAGTGCATGCTAGTGGACTTGATACACAAAGCTAACAAGCTAGAATGCACTATAGCTATACAAAGCATGGCATGCATGACCAAGACAACATAAATTAGACCTTAAACATGGTAAAACATGAACAAAATCTTCTTTAAGCTATGCCAAAAGCATGCTAGAATGACATGTCAAAGCATGAGACACAATAGGCTAATTCATGGAAATGCACTACAAGTGCATGGAGCATGTAAGGGGCCATCAAACCCACCCAAAACAGAGTCATGGCATGCTAAAACAACACCAAAGACATGCTGAAATGGACTCAAATCAAGCTAGAATGACATGCTACTTCATGAAGCATACAAGACTAGTTTATGAGATTTACACTACAAGTGTATTAAGCATGCATGGAGTGACCAAACCAAGTAAAAACAGTGGTATGCCATAGAAAAATAACCCCAAATACATACTAAGATATGGCCAACATAAGCTTAACAAAGATGCTCACACATGAGGCATATGAAGCAAGTATTGAAGACACAAGGAGAGGGGATGACCCTCTCCTATTTAAGACCCCAAAATTACCTTTCCAGCACTGAAAATCCTCTGGATTTCAGTGGTAGAAAGGTCATGCAAAGGCTACAACAAGAGCCTAAAGGGATGGCTCAAATCAAGGCCTAACAAGGCCTAAGAGGGGGTAGATCACCCCCAACGAAAAAGTGACCTTAAACAAACATTTTAAGGACAGAAAAACAGAACTTTTTCCAATTAAAAGTTAAGCTTAAAACAACATGCAAGTTGGTCTAAAAGCTTAAGCAAAAATGGGGGTTTAAAAGGTTAAAGACTCACCCTTGTAGACCACCTTCAAGGTTGCAACTCCAACACACTTTTTGAACCAAAACCAGTCCAAGAACTTCAAAAACAACCTCAAGGGACCTCAGCTCCAAGAGTATGGTGTTTGAGTGTGTGTTTGTGTACAAAAGTGAGACAAAATGACACTTTTAAGGCACAAAACAAGAACAAAAGAGAGATATAGATACAAGGCTATATGTATATCTCAAACCACCAATTTCTGAACCTAGAGGAGAGAGGAGGAGCCTCCCTCTTATAGAGAACAAAAGGCAAAGCTTCTTGGAGAAGCTAAGGCTCAAACCAATCCCTCCAAACACGTGTATGGAGGATGGCTCTGGTGCTCTCCAGCTGTGCCAGTTAGAAGAAAATATCTCCAAAAATGTGACAAAAAGCAGCCAACCACTTAAAGTGGTCGGCCGACCACTTTAAGTGGTCTCCCAAGATGAAAACTGGTCGACCATGGGTGGAAGAGGTCTACACACTAAAAGCAAGCAAGTGGTGTGGTGGTCGACCAGAAAAGATGATCCAAAGACCAAGAAAACCAGTTATTCAACCAAAAAATTGGCTGGCGGGAGGAAAAGTGGTCTCCAAGGAGAAAAAATGATCTCCCACCCTTGTACCACTTTCCAAACAAGGAAAACAAGGTTTGTACCAAAAACAAACCAAAACGGATGCAAGACGAGAGATCGGGAGGCAAAGCACGCGGCCGAAAGCCTCGAAAACTAGTCTACGGGAATCAAAAGTGGTATGTGACCACAAAAGTGGTCTCCCGGATCACAGTGTCCCTCTAGACAGAGGCAACAAGCTATGGTTCAAAAACCATGCGAAACAGAGAACGTTAAGCGGTCCTGAGACAAGGCGCGCGGTCGAAGGCTCTAAAAACCGAAAACTAGTCTCCAAATGGGAAAAGTGGCCTACGACCACAAAAAGTGGTCTACGACCACAAAGAGATGGTCTACAAGACCTCTCCCTCCCTCCGGGAAGAGAAAACAAGGTTCGGTCTACAAACTGAGCCGAAGCACAAAAGGTTCAGAGGCTCGGAGGCAAGGCTCTCAGCCAAAAACTCCGAAACCTTAGAACGAGCACAACATGCACAATCACCAAGCACTCAATTGATGGCGTCTGAGTCTTAAGGTCAGTCGAAAATGGGGTGTCTACGCCTAGGACTATTCGGGTAGGCCTTCTTGTAGGCATTGGCTATCCTACAATCCCACTGCACATCTTTGTAGTACTGTTTCCCATCAATTGGAAGCCCCTTCAACTATTTGTAACTTAGTCTGCACCTTGGACACATCTGCTGCATAATTGCTACTTCGAGTGCGTCATCATCCAAGGTGTTAGTCTCTTCACTGGAGCCATCTTCCTGGCCTACGAAACTCTTCCCACATGCTGGCGTACCCTGAATAGTTTTCTTAAAGGCTGCTTGACTAGTAACATACATCTACACATTGACTTCATCCATCTCCTTCAAGGAAAGGCTTTTCTCCATGGTTTGGGCATGGAAATATGGCACACTGTAGCTGGTTTCTCGAGCTCCTCGGAGGGGTATACTCTCCTCGGATAAGATAGCCCTACAGTTCGGTCTCCCATGGTTCTGAATCTGGTTTCATAGGTGCAATGTGAAACGGATAAAACACAAATGAGTCTAAATCTGGCAAATCTTTAGAAAATCCATTTATCATCGGAGATGTCGAAAATAGACTACTGTGGGGGCCGAATACTGGGAGTCGTAAAGGGGCTGAATATTATTGGACCTGGAGAGTCAAAATATATACATCACATTTGGCCCCGTCCTTCACAAATCCTACCCTATTCGGCCAAACAGCCGGTTGAGTAAGGGGCCGAGTGAAAAGCGGTTTGCAACAGAAGAAGCCAAGTAAATAGTTATACGGCGAATTGAAAGTGGGCCCAGTCTTGAGGCCCAAGAAAGAAAAGATATAAATAGAAGAACATCAGCCAGAAAGAGGTATGTGAGAACCATTACGCTTAACTTAAAATACAAGTAATCCAGAGAGTAGAGACTGACTTGCCCGTCGAAGTGCTAATCCAGAGAGTAGGAACGAAGGACGTTTCATACTTGAAGTGATGAAACGTGCCTCAAATTCTCAGTCGCCGACGCTCTTGATCATACATGATAGAGTTCTAGGCTTTATGTGTTTACTTGTGCATTCATTTTTATATTGAATTGTGCAACTTCGCCTCTCGGCCATCACGCATTGAAATGCGCGATTGGTGGCCCGAGGGTCGAGAACCGCACTCCCTTGAGTTCATGACATGATAAGGAGGGTGGTTGTGCACACATATCTTGCAAATACATTGCCATGCCCTTTCTTGCTCTCTGTTGCAGCAAACTGGAATTCAGCAGCAACAACTGGTCGGCCAGCCAGAAAAACTAGCTGGCTGACCACTTTTTCTGGCTTTCAACACAGAAAGTGGTCGGCAGGTGGCTGGTGACACCAATAACTGGTCGGCAGCATCCCTAGAGGTCTCCTGGGTGGAGTTTAAGCATTCTGGAGTTTGGTTCAATGTTCTGAGGACAATTGCAAATAGAGGCAAATTGGGGGCATCGCGACGGATTTTCGAACAAGGCAACCGGGCATGCATCCAGTCTTCTTCCTCTAAGAACCTCCTGTTTACTGCTTTATTTAGCTTCTTTACTTAGCTAGATTAAGCATTCGTTTTGTACTTTAATAGTTAATGCGTTTAGCTATTTTAATTTGTTGTGTAATAATTAGTTTAATTAGCTTAGATTAGCTAGTTAGCTTCTTATTCGGTTCCTCCGTCGAGAGGGCGTATTGTTGTAATAAGTGTGCGTGTGTGTGATGCATGTCTTCCAACCCCCATTTCTTTCTCCCTTTTACTTAACCGCTTACAATGGTTAGTCTTAGGGCATATTTCATTTAGCATACCTTATGCTTGCATGAGTGCATCATTCATCTGTATTGCATGCACCGGGCTCGGCGCATCATACTAACTGCATTGTATTTCAATTCCAATTTGAATACATGTACCAAGTTGCATTTCACATGACATCTTAGAATAGCCGAGCCTATCTTAGTTGCATTCTTGCATGTGTTGCATTAGCCATCTTAACATGAACTAGGATAATGCATGATTTCTAACTAGTTCCTTATTTTGGCTCGGAGTACACTGTGAGTGTTTACGCTTTAGCATACTGCATGTGTGTTAATGCTGCCATGAGGCTAATTGCTTATTTGCTATAACTGCCTGAATGCCTATGAGTGAAGGTTGGATTACTTGAATTGGAACAATACATTGAAATCTGCATTTTAGCCTACTTGCGAGTAGCAAACTTCAAATCGTTTTCAAATGAATATGCAATGTTTTGTTCCAACTTAGGCGATACTACAAAAATAGTTAAAGATCACACTTTGACCAAAAAAAATATCTCACTTTTTATTGAAAGTGTGATAAAAAAAATTAGATTGATATTTTAATCACACTTAATTTAATTGAGTGTGATAATATTTATTTTTTATGTCACTTTTTCAATTAAGTGTGATTATATATACATTTTTTTAATCACACCTTCTAATTAAAGTGTGATTACATATAACTATTACTTTTTAATCACACTTTTTAAATAAGTGTGATAATATATATATATATAATATATATTTCAATCACACATTCTAATTAAGTGTGATTATTTATATATATTTTTAATCACACATTCTAATTAAAGTGTGATTATATATACACTATTACTTTTTATCACACTTTTTAAATAAGTGTGATTATTTATATATATTTTTAATCACACATTCTAATTAAAGTGTGATTATTTATATATGTTTTAATCACACCTTCTAATTAAAGTGTGATTATATATACACTACTACTTTTTAATCACACTTTTTAAATGAGTGTGATTATATATATTTTTTAATCACACATTTGTAATTAAAGTGTGATTATTTATATATTTTTTAATCACACCTTCTAATTAAAATGTGATTATATATACATTACTACTTTTTAATCACACTTCCTAAATAGGTGTGATTGTATAAAATATTTCAAATTGATTTTTATATAAAATATACAATTTCCAAATTTTTAATCACACTTAATCTGATTGAGTGTGATAATATTTATTTTTTATATCACCTTCTAATTAAGTTTGATTATATATATATATATATATATTTTTAATCACACTTCTAATTAAAGTGTGATTATATATAGGGTAAATTACACTGACACCCCCTGAGGTTTATGTTTATTATAGTTCCCCCCTCATGTTTTGGAAATTACTCTCACTCTCTCAGGTTTAAAGTTTCATTACAAATTCCCCTCTCAGCAATTTAATTTTTTTAAATACCAATTTTGCCCTCACTGGGTAAATTATATTGACACCCCTCACATTTTAGAAATTACAATCCCCTTCCTAAGGTTTAAAGTTGCATTACCAATTACCCCCTCGGTTAGTATTAGTTGGAAAAAAATTCATTGAAAAAAAATTAATTGGAAAAAAAATTGTTAGTAAAATTTTTAAATTTCTGTTTAAAAACCAACATAAACTCATTTTTTGAATTTACATTTTTCCTCAAATTTACAAAGTGAGACAACCATTTATAAATCAAAAAAATTATCAAACAAGTTTTTATGATAATTTTTTAAATTTTTGTAAATATAAATTGAAAACTGAAAACGAAATGGTTAACAAACAAGCTTTAGATGGTAAAAATGTCGTAAAATTAACAAATAATCAAATAAGTTACCAATATAAGAAATGATTTATCAAAAGATTCTTAGGCTATGTATGATTTAATTTTTAGAAAAAAAAATTAAAAATTAAAAATTAATTTGGTTAAGAAATAAAAAATAAAAACAATTATCATTTTTATATAATTTTTATCTTTCGAGTGGTTAGAAATAATTTTTACAAATTAAATTGAAACAGCCATACGTATGTATAAACTGTCCAAAAATTAAAATGATATTTATTTTTTACCCGTAAATGATAATTATTTTATTTTTTATTTCTTAACCAAATTAATTTTTAATTTTAAAAAAAAATTTCTAAAAATCAAACCATATATGGCTTAAGAATCTTTTGATAAGTCATTTCTTACGTTGGTAACTTATTTAATTATTTGTTAATTTTACGACATTTTTACCATCTAAAGCCTGTTTGCTAAGGTGACGTTTGGTAACACTTACGTTTTCAGTTTTCTGTTTATATTTACAAAAATTTAAAAAACTCAAATAACAACTTGTTTGGTAAATTTTTGATTTATAAATCAGTGGTCTTAGTTTATAAATTTGGCCAAAAAATGTGTTTCCATTTTGAGTTTTCAGTTTTTTTTTTGCCACCATTTCCACCACCGTTTTTCGCCACCACCACCCACCCTCTACCACCACCTACTACCACCACTCACCAGCCACCTGCCACCACCGCCCACCAGCCACCTGCCACCCACTCGCCACCACCACCCATCCCTCGCCACCACCACCACCACCACCCATCACCCACTTGCCATCCATCCACCACCCGCCACTACCATCTACCACCCGCCACCCACCTGCCACTACCATTCACCACCCGCCACCACCAGCTACCCACCACCACCAGCCACTAGCCACCTGCCACCCACTCGCCACTATTACCCACCACCCACCACCACCACCACCCATTTGCCACCACCACCCACTCGCTACCACCCACCACCCGCTACTGTCACCCATCCACCCACCACCACCACGCGCCACCTACCCGCTACCACCTGCCACCACCACCCACCACCACCACTGCCACCACCCACTCGCTACCACCCGCCACCCGCCACTGTCACCCACCCACCCGCCATCACCACCCGCCACCTACTCGCCACCACCACCCACCCGCCAATCTCTTTACTTTTGAAAAGATTAAAAATGAGAGTTATAAGAGAAATAAGTTTTTCTCCGTTTCTCTTTATTTCTTCTCATTTCTCTCTACTTAAATTATCCAAATAAGTAAGTAAAATTCTTCATTATTTTTTATTTTTATTTTTATTTTATTTTTTCAAATCAATCAATCCAAACATAACGTAAACGTGTCGACACCCCACCTTCTCAACTCCCTCTATTTTTAACTATTTATTAACCACTCACGCTCTTTGCCTCTTCACTACCACTGCCTCTTTCTCTCTCTAACTCTCCGTATTCCATCAATTTCGAACCAGCTCCTAACCAGAACCTCCTATCTCTCAAAACCTCCCAATCTCTCTCTCTCTAAAAAACCACCAAAAATGTCCTCCGAATACTACTCTCTCTGCATTCCTGGAAGTGGGTTCTCCACTTCTCTTCCCGCTGGAGCGCATTCTCTGCATCTTCCTCATTGCTGTTGTGTTTGGCTTCTGTCTCGTACTAGGCGGCCTCGCCTGGGCTCTCTCAAAGGCGCGAGCCGGGGTTCAATCAAGGTCCGTCATTCCTGGACCCTCTGGTCTACCCATTATCGGACTCGTCTTCGCTTTCGCTGGCTCTTTAACTCATAGAGTCCTCGCAAATCTCACTAAGACCTTCGAAGTCGTACCGTTGATGGCTTTTTCGATTGGGTTCACTCGCTTCATCATCTCAAGCCACCCAGACACAGCCAAGGACATTCTAAGCAGCTCGGCTTTCGCAGATCGGCCTGTGAAAGAGTCGGCTTTTCTTTGTTTATCTCTTTTCACCCATTTTTTCATCTTCCTCTCTCTCTTCTCTTTCTCTCTATTACTCATCACTTTCTCTCTCTGTCTGTCTGTCTATCTGTCTCTCTCCCCTCTCTCTCTTTGTGTCTCTCACTCATCTATTTCTTCTCTCATATCTTTTCTCTCCCTATGTCTTTCGATCATCTCTCTTCTCTCTATCTCTCTTGCTGATCTTCTTCTCTCTCTGTCTCTCTGTTTCTCTCGTTCATCTCTCTTCTCTCTGTCTCTCTCGTTCATCTCTCTACTTCTCTGTCTCTTTTCTGTGTCCACTCTCTATCTCTCTCTCAGTCTCTCTCTCTCTCTCTCTCTCTCTCTCTCTCTCTCATTCATCACTCTTCTCTGTCTGTCTGTCTGTCTGTCTTTGTCTCCGTCTCTCTCTCTCTCTCTCTCTCTCTATCTCTCTTTGTCTTTCGCTCATCTCTCTTCTCTCTATCTCTCTTATCTCTCTTCTTTCTCTATTTCTCTCGCTCATCTCTCTTCTCTCTATCTCTATCTCTGTCTCTGTCTCTCTCGCTCATCTTTCTTCTCTCTCAATTTCTCTCTTTTTCTATGTCTTTCTCTCTATCATCTCTTTTCGCTCCCTTTATCTCTCTCTTTGTCTATCTTTCGCTCATCTCTTATTTCTCTCTCTTTTTCTATCTGTCTATCTCTATCTTTTTTTCTCTCTGTCTCTATTGCCTCTTCTCCACCACCGCCACTCCATCTCCTCTACCACTACCATAACTTGACCATTAATCTCCTTTGCCATCATCACCACCACCACCATCACCAGCACCATCACCTTTTATCCACCACCTTCACTACTATTGCCGCTCCCTCTTCTCTACCACAAAAAATTAGCTTTTGATTTTTAATAACAAAAAAAAAAATAGGTCACAAAAAAATATTTTTCATTGACCATAAAAAATTAACTTTATTTTAACAGAAAATATTTTTTATTAAAATATTCTCTACTTCTACCAAATAAAAAAAAATTCATTAAAAAAAAAAAAAAAACAAATTTCCCTCCTTTTTCACTGACTCACTGGACGGCCCGCTTAATTCCCCCCATTTTTTTTCCCCTCTGCCTTTCCTCCCCCTTTTTTTCATTTCCTCTCAGGTTGTAGAGCCCTTAATTTCACAACACTCTTTCAAAACAGTGAGCAAACCTTAATCTGAGAGAGAGAAGATAGAGGGTTTGAAGAGAGACTGGGGTTGAAGGGGAAGGGTTTCAATCGGCGGCGAGACTGGTTCAGCAGCGGCAAGACTAGTTCGGCGGCGAGACGGTACGCTTCTTTTGACTCTTCTTTCGACTCTCTCATTCCAGTCGGTTCCTCTATCGATTGGGTTGAAATGGTTCCTCTATATCTCTATGTTGCCCCCACCGCCATAGCCATAGCAGCTTATTAGTGGTGGTGGTTGTTTTCTGCGAGCATCGGTAATGTCGCAGAAGTGGCAGCAAGAGGACTCCAAGGGTCGTTCGCCATAGCCATACAAACTCCAGCCTTCACTTTATAATAGTATAGATGATTTTGTCTTAGAAGATGCATTGTTTAAACTGATAGTTGGCAGAGCACTATTCCTATAATTGACAACACAAGTGTTTTCTTGGATATGGAGCTACTTCAAGAGTTATCACAGATTGTTTTGGTTGATGCAGAAGAATTGCAACTGGTATGATCACTTATTCCCATTTATTCGCTGATTTGTCTAGTTGCGCTGAAATCATCTAATACATCTCTGCTCACAATTTTCTTGAGTAAGCTGTAATAGCAATGTGTACTCAGGCCATGTTTGATTGGGGGTTTGGGAGGGTGGATTGGATTAGCAATCCGTGGGACCCACCAAATCCTTGTTTGGATGCAACACAATGTGATAGGATTAGTAGTGAAGGGGGCTTAGTAATCCCCCTCCATAGGGGGATTAGCTTGGGTGAATTTTAGGTGGGATTAGGAAAATAGTGAGGGATTGAGTCTATTTTATACAAAAAATTTATTATTTTAATTTTTTTTTTTTACCAAGTGTTCCTATTTGTTTTAATATTTGTTTTAATTTTTTTAATATAGAAATAATTTATTTATTTATTTTATATAAAAATAATTTAACAATCCCATCACTAATCATCTCCTACACTATCATCAAAACAAACACACTTTTACTTAATCCCCTCGCTAACAATCCACACATTAACAATCTCTTCACTAACAATCCTCTCACTAATAATTCCATCCAATCTAATCTGCCAAACAAACGTGGCCTCAGTGTATGATTCCTTAACTTGATGGTTTTCCTAGAGTAGACATGTGCTTTGCCTCAAACTATATGTGGTTACTTTGCTGATGGTACTGGTTTACTTTTGGAGGAAAATGGTACTACATTTTTAATTCAAATTTGTTTCAGTACCTGATCTTTTTTTCTAATGTAGAGGTTTTTAAATTTTGGTTTTTGGAAAGTTTTATATGCTTCCCAGCTGAATATGATGTAATATTTTTGTAACTTGCTAATTTGTTTGGCTAGAATTGCAAAAAAGGTGAAAAGAAATCTAAGATAAATATTGTTTGCACTGCACTTTTTGATACATTACAATTACATGCTGATCATGAGATGTCAAAGGTAGTTGGGTGAGAGGTCACAGCTGAATAAGCCTTGATACATTGCAAAAAAGGGGAAAAGAAATCTAAGGTAACTATTGTTTGTACTGCATTTTTTGATAAATTACAATTACATCCTGATCATGAGATGTCAAAGATAGTTGGGTGGGAGGTCACAGCTGAATAAGCCTTGATATAGCAGAATCAGAATACAACATAATAATTATTATTCATTTTTTTTTGTTTTTGTTTTTGATAATGTTACAGCAAAATTTTAGGGGAGAGACCTAATCCCTCTGAATTAATATTGATAAAGAGATGCACCTGAGCTATTTTTTAGGGATATTTCTTGTAATTAACTTTCTTCAGTGAGTAGGATTCACCTTGAAGTTTGTTAAAATATCATTCTGTGTGCATAGCTAAATATTTGAATTACATGTATTTTGTGTGCACATAAGTAACCCAAGTTATTCCTTGCTATGTTTTAGTTCTTCTAGTTTTTGATGATATGCATCTTGGTTTGTTCTCTTTTCTGTTATTGCAGGCTTTGTCCAATTTGTCCGTCCTTTTGGAACCAACCTTGAATTTTTCATTGAGCTTCTCATCAAGACCTCCGACTGACTTTTTACCTCATCAAAAAATTTTATGGACACTGGATGCATGGACATCAGTTAGTGCAGGTCTGTTGAATACTTTTTTAATTGTAGGCGTATATAGTATTTTTTTTTAAATGCTAAATTGCTTACTCCACTTGTGTCACAGGAAATGCAAAAATTGCTAGTTTTTTGCTTGAGATGTGGTTTAGTTGGCACTCTTCTTTGTGGATCATTCAGCCTGTTTTGCTCAAGGTATATATATATATATATCACAATGTAGCAAATTTTAGTTGTTCATAACTTTGAAATTTGTTACCAGGCCCCCGTTGGTTGTCTTTGTATTCATCTTGCAGAACTTTTCAAGGATGGATGATTTTGAAATGAAACTACCTCATATGTTTTTCCAGCCTGTGAGAATGGCAACTGTTGACCACATTCTGTAAGATAATTGGTTTTAGATGTTCATTGTTGGTTCTTTTTTTCATGCTTTAATCTACTTATTTTTTATTTTATTCTTTTATTTTTGTTTATTTGAAAGAAGATCCAGTGGTTAACTGTTTGATGTCTGGTTGGTTTTTTTTTTATCAAGGTTGAATATATTTTGTGACTGATAAATTCAACCTAGTAAATGGGAACTTATAAGCCATCCTTATTTGTGGATTATGGTTTATTGTCTAATGGTTTTTGTCATATTGAATTATTTGCACTTTGTGAAAGTGCTCATTCTGTGTCCTCTTAAATGGCTGTTATGTTTTGTCACCATGAAATTTTAAAGGACAGAAGCTGGATTATTTAATTGAGATGTTTGTCATGATGTGGTGTTGATGATATGTTGCTTGCTCTTGTGGATAACTTATTAAAAAGTGAAACTAGTAGACAATGTTTTCTCTAGTCATATATATTTTCTTGTTATTGAATTTTGTGCAAGGATTTTCTGTTGATTTAAAATGTGTTGCAGTGTCGAACTTCTTTTGTTCTCATTTCTCTTCCATCTTTAAAATCAGGCAAAGTACATCTGCTATCAAGGATTATCCCGTGCACTGCTAAAAAATTAGAGTTGCTTCATGTAATTTGTGGCAAAGTTGTCCACCTGTTACAAATGTACAAGCTTTTCTTTTATCTGTGGCTTGGTCTCTCTTCCAACAGGTAGCTTTCCTTCTTCAGTCAGATATATCTTCATTGGTGTGAATAGAAATATCAAATTTCATTCTCATGATGTTCTTCTGCTTCTAGATTATATATGCTCACAGAAAATCATTTGAAGCTGATCAGTATGCTGCGATTAAGTCTATTCTTTGTTCCTTTCAGAAAAATATGATAACGGTATGCAAGTATTTTCAAGTCTTTCAAATTCAGTAAAAATTATACAGTATGTGAAATGCCTACAATAAGATCTTGCAGCATACCTATGGATGTTTGTTTACTGCATTTACTTTTCTATCCTAGACAAATATTGTAACACTATTGCACGTTTTGTAATGAATGTAACATATTTTATAGAGTTTATTAGTCTCTAGTTTGAATGATTGGTAAAATATAACATAACATCTTTGTAATTATATAGTAGTTAATTTTTTTATTTTCTGTAATTAAAAGATTAACACAATTATATTGTCATTAATTATTTTTATTTTGTTATTTTCAGATATTTTCGGAGTAGCAGTTTGCTTCTTGTGGAATGCAGGTGTGTAAAGATTATGACTAACTTTTGTTTTTGTAATCCACGGAAGAAGCATGACGAAAACTTTTGTTTTTAATTTACGTTATTTAGATTTGTGAACAACATTATGTATGTATTATGCAACATTATGTATTGGGATAATTTTACTGATGTATTGTTATGAATGGAAGAATATTTTAATTATGGATGAATTTTTATATTATTATGTAATTATTGGTTTTTTTTTTAGTTATTTTTCATTTAATGCAGGTTATTTTTATATTTTTAATAATTTTATTGCAGGTTTTTTTTTTTTTTTGAGACAGTAGCCCACTCACCGTCTCAAATAGAGGTTTTCAGCCCACTTACCGTCGCAAAAAAACCTTTTGAGACGGCGTTTTGGATATTTGCGACGGCATTTTACCGTTGCAAAAAATCAATTTTTTTGTAGTGTTAGTTATTAATCACACTTAAAAGATGTGATCTAAATGTCATTAATCACACTATCTAAATATTTTTAATCACACTTAAAAGGTGTGATCTAAATGTTTTTAATCACACTTAAAAGATGATCTAAATGTTTTTAATCACACTTAAAAGGTGTGATCTAAATGTTTTTAATCACACTTAGAAGGTGTGATCGAAATGTTTTTAATCACACTTAAAAGTTGTGATCTAAATATTTTTAATCACACTTAAAAGATGTGATGAAAGCATTTTTTAATGACACTTAAAAAGTGTGATTAAAAATGACCCCTTTTAATCACACTCCCAAAGACCACACTTTAATAAAACTTAAAAGGTGTGATTAAAAAACAAACATCACACAAAAAAAGTGTGATCTTTATCTGTATTTGTAGTAGTGCTAGTGTATACTTGTATGCCGTGCGCATCACATAGTAATTCTAGGTTAATAATCGGAATAAGAATACATGTGTTTTAAAAAATAAGATATCATGCTTAGTAAAGGCCGATCTTTTGATCGGTCGAGCAGGGGTGCTCATTGCAGGACCTTCCCCTCTCGTACCCAAGTTCTCAAGCCTAGGCAACTTTGGTGATGACGGACATGGGGCCTTAGGCACGAGTTAGGGTTTCCTAAATTCCCCCAAAATAAAATATTTAGGTGGCGACTCTGTATCTGGCAAAGCAGTCCATGTTTGGCACTTCTTTATTAAAATCTGTTTTCCAAAACGATTTGCCAGATTTGGACTCTTTGGTGATTTATCGGTCTTGCATCGCACATTGTGAGGCTAGATTCAGAACCGTGACACGAGTCCGAACTGTAGTAGCTAGAGAACAAACGAGATTTCGCGCCTTCGTCGCACGGAGCTTCGAGAGTCCTCGGGGCGCGTCTACACTAGGCAGCAACCATCTTTGGCTGTACCACCAAAAACTAGAAATCAATCAAGGGATAAGAGGCCTTTGTATGAAACAAGGCCACCAAACTACTACAAGCTGATCAACAAGCCTGTGAGTAAGCCTGACTTAGGCTCAAAACAGGAAACCAAGTCCATAGATGGGCCTTTGAAGATAAAAATAGCAGACACAACTACTGGCATGGTGGGTTCATGGGTACCAGGCGTACTTGATTGGTTTGTTATGCAAAATAAACCAAAAATGATACCAACCCAAGAAAAAGCCTTCGCAGGCAAGGATAAAATGATCAAGCCTCCTTTATTGGCTCTAAATAACTGGGTATTGCTCAAAAACCCAAAGATAAAAGAACCAAATATGGTTCCTGTGATCTCCAGATCCAAGAGGAGAAAGATCCAACAGAGGTTCACTCGATACCAGAATGATCTAATGGAAGCCGGTAAAGGCACCTCTTTAGTGCAACCAGGAGGTCAAATGGGATAGGGAAAAGTTTGAAGCTTAATCCCAAGATCAACAGAGGTCAGACCAGCAGGGAAAAATTAGCTGAGGTTCATGCTAAACTAAAAGCCAAAGAAAAGTCAAGTTTGGCAGGCCTCAAAAAGGCCTTTATAGAAAGTGATGATGACAGTGAGACAGATGAAAGAACTGAGCCAGGCCAGGAAAATATATTGGCCAAGGAAGAGATGTCCGACGCCTTCATGGCTAAGCAAACAGAGTCTGTAATCATGGCAAGCCAACAACACACTGCTATTAAGGAGCCTGCTAACTTAGAGGTTCCAGAATGCAGCATGGAAGATGCTTTGACAACATCGGTTCAGACCAACACAGAAGGAGAATAAGTGCAGCTTGTGATACAGTTTGGTTCATTTTCTCCAATGCCAATCAATATAGTATATGTGTTGCCACAGGAGTTTCAAGATGGAGAAGGGAACTAGGAGGGCTAGGAAGATGATTCTATAAAAGTTTCCAATAAAGATTCACAGACCAGCATAGTCTAAGATGAGTCTAAAGTGGCCAAACCTATGGAGAGTGATGAAGAGAATGAAGAGGTGAGCATAGTTAACCTATCATATCCCTTCGAATATCCCACAGTATCTATGACTCAGCATGTTAAGTCTATGTACATCAAGGCATATTTTGATGAGATAGAAATGAACAGGGTATTAGTGGATAATGGAGTAGTAGTAAATTTGCTTCCTCGCTCATCGTTAAGAAAGTTGGGTAAGAGGAACCCCACGTTAGTCCTAACAAGCACAACTATTACTAGTTTTGTTGGGAATAAACAGATGGCTCAAGACATCTTGCCCATTAATCTGAGTGTGGGGACAAGAGACTGCACGACTGCTTTCTTTGTCATAGACAAAAATGCCAAAACAATGCCTTACTTGGGAGAGTCTGGATCAACACCAACAAATGTGTACCTTCCTCTTTGCACCAGAAAGTGATGATAACACTAAATAATGGGGTCACAGAGGAAATAAATGCAGACCCACAACCCTTCGTTGCATGTGTAGATTTCGCAGAAGTAAAGTTGTATACTAAGGGAGTGGTTCCACTTAGTGCGCTAAGGAAGCTTGATACAATAGCTGAAGTAACGACTGATGAGGAAGTGGCACACTTGAAACATTTGATACAAGAGAGTGGTTCCACTAGTGTGCTAAGGAAGCTTGATACAACAGCCGAAGTAATGGTTGATGAGGAAGTGGCACACTTGAAACATTTGATACAAGAGAGTGTTGATGATGAATACATCATCAAGGATACCAACGATGCCTGGTTATAGGCAAGAGGATCAAGAAGCCAGATATAGCTCAGCTTTTCGCACTCCCCTTTCAGAAGAATGAATAGCCCTTACAGTTTGAACTCCACTTGTGTGTTGGTTCTGAATCTGATTTCACAAGTGCAATGTGAAACAGTGGAAACACAAAAAGAGTTCAAATCCAGCAATTTCTTTTGAAAAATCGATGTTTTAAATCAAATACCAAAAATGGACTGCTTTGCCAGATATCAAAGTCGCCACCTAAATATTTATTTTTGAAAATTTAGGAAACCCGTTACTCATGCCAAAGGCCATTAGTCCGTCATTACCAAAGTGTCTTGTTCGGGAACTTAGGTATGAGAGGGGAAGGTCACTAATGAGCACCCCACTCACCCGATCAAAGATCGACCTTTACTAATTATGATATGATTTTTATGTGCAGTAGATGTTCTTATTCTATCTTTAACATACAAGTATAGACTAATTTCACGAACAGTTGGAACCTTTCATTTCATGTTTGTTTTGAAAACAAGTGTTTTGTATATGTATCACTTGAAATAGTGAACTCATATATATACATTAATCAAAGTATCTCAATGTCAGTGAATAGCCTTCATCCACAAGCATTCAAACAGGTATATCAAGTAAGCATTTAGCCTCATGGTACTATGTTTGATATGGCAGCAATCACACTTATGCAATATGCTAAAGCATAAAAAACTTACCTTACGTCCGAAGGCAAGTCAAAAGAAAGCAAATAGTTAGAAAAAAAATGCATGATCCTAATTAATGCAACATGACTAATGCAACACATACAACGTGCAAGTAATAAGCTCGGCTACTAGCATGGCATGCGAGTCAATTCAAGGCATGTGATAGACATGTATTCAAGTAAAGAGTTTGAATTTGACATTTGAATAATATGATGAGCCGAACTTTTATGCATGCAAAACAAATGGATGCAAGTCATGGAAATGCTAATTTGAAAATATGATGTCCCTAATCTAACCATCATAAGCAGATAAATAAAAGGGAGAAAGACGTGGGGTTAGAAGACATACACATTATTACAAGTTTGTGCCCTTACGCAGGAGGGTCTGAATGTCCAAGTGTCCGAATAAATAATTATTACAAACCGAATGAATTAATAAATGAAAGGGGCTGTCTAATTTATTACAATAATTACATGCAATGATTGCTCGATGTTCCTCATGAATTATTTTGTTTGCCATGTTGGGATTTGTTATGTTTCACCCCTAGTTACTGTTTTCGACCAAAAGTGTATTCTTTTGCAATTTGTTGGAGCCTTGCCGACCCAAAACTCGATCCAGTCGAATCCAAATAAATCCAGTCGTGTCTTGTTTTCTTGCAGAAATTTGTTTTTGCGGCTGAGGTGAAACAGTGCAGACAGGGTATTCCTAACCATGTTTGTCCCTTTTACCCTTCTCTGTCATAGAAATGCTTAAGAGAGGGTTGGAATCATCTCTAAAATCATCAATTAGCAAGTTGATTGCTTGATGATCTCGGATACAATTTGGACAAAGATCAATAAATGCAATGAATAACAACCACCCCTCCCTCCTATCATGAAGTGAATTCAAGAAGGGAAATAGAGACGCTTCAAGGTTCATCAAAATATCAAGAATTGATGTAAGATAAGCCTTGACACAATAGACTCGGTATAACGTCCGACTGGGTCCATTATGTCGGTTGTAATCCAATTTTATTAGCCTTTTTTATTACATTTCCATTTCTTTATCTTTTCTCTTTTTTTTTTGTCCAAAAGTGATATTTACGTCCACTAAGTTCAAAATACAATAAAGGGAAACAAGCATCAACTTACCCCAAGAAACAAACCTTATTTTCTTTGGGGGAAATTAGAAAAGAAAAATCAAACTTATTTGCAAGCAATAAGGGATTTCAAGTCAAACTCAAGATGCGCTACAAGGACTAGTCAAACTCAAAAGAGTAATAATGACATAGAAAAACCCACAGTGAGTGATAATGACTTGAAATCCAAACTTCATAATAAGTGATAATGACACTTTCCTTGGTGATTTCCAATGGTCAATTAGGCCCTTAAAAGTAAACACACTAGTGATAAAGAGAAATGAAAAATAAAATATTGTGCTTTAGTATAAGAACATGTATACGTTTGGGGTAATGAACCTCCAAAGAGTTTAAACCGTTAAGCATAGAACGTTTTATGCCTTTGGTAGTGAATCTTCTAAGAGATTAAACCATTAAGCATGGAAAAGTTTCTTTCTTATACTTGAACCACAATCTTAATTTTTCACAACTTTTTAATCGAAATAAGCAAAGAATGGAGGGAGGTTGCAGAGATGATTATGCGAAGTTGATTAATTGGTTAGTACAACACAAACATAATATGTAAAACATGAATTATTGAAATGAATTAAACAGGCCCCTAAATAGTAAAAAGAAGTGTTGAAATTAAGCTATAGAAGGTGCACAATCATAAAGAGATTAAAGCTAGTAAACAAGTATAAGGAAGGGTGGCTAACCCCTCCACTTTCAGAACTTCAAATCACATAGTTTAGATGTTGAAAAAAACTCCCAAAACAGTCCCAAATCAGCTTCAAAACAGTGGCAAAAATTGGCAAAAACAAGTGGGGAAGACAAGGATTTAAGCTAGGAATAAGGTTCAAGGAAGGAGGATTAACCTTTCCACCTTTGGATAGCTTCTAATCACAAGTTTCAGCCCTCAAAACAGTCCAAAAATAATATGAAAACACAAGAAAAAGATGAACAAGGATTGAAATAAAAGTAAGAAAGCTTTACCTCTTGTAGAGAGGTGTTCTTGTTGTAAACCAAACTTGATTCCAAAGCACCCTCAAGTTTGAGTATGATTTTCAATTCTCAAATCAAGTTCTAAGTTCAAGCTCTTGTATGGTATGTATGGATGATATAAGAGCTTCAAGCTATGGAAGAACAAAGATGGACTCAACTCCTGGATATTTCTCACCTCTCTTTGATTTTCTCTTGGATATTTCTATATTTGATATTTGTAACCAATATATCTCACTCTTGATCTTAATCTCTAACCCCTCATACAGCAGTTTCAGTCATGTATTTATAGGCCTCAAACTACTGTTGCTCAAAATATCAACACATTTGGGTAGCTGGCAGATTGATATACAATATGTTTGAAAAGTCAAGAGGTCTGGCCGGACATTGGTGTCTTTGGCCGGATATCACTAAAGTCCGGTCGGACTTCAGTGTATATCCACTATCTCTTATTTTCAGGTTCAAAACAGGTTAATACAAGGTATAATACTGAAATTCTGGGATAGCAATACAGTGTGTATGACAAGTTGGAATTGTTTAGAGCTCAAACTCGGATCCTTTTATTGAGAATTTAAACCATCGACTCAATGTAATCGTCATCATCGAGTGTTCGAAATCAAGCGCCTAAGTCTTACGAGTGGTCAAAATTGGGGTGTCTACAGTTGCCCCTCTTTGACGGAGCTCGAAGTCATTTTACGACATGAGTGAATGTCAAAGCCCGAAGACGACCCATTTGACAAGATCGTAAGACTTTGGCAAAACAAACAAATGCACACACAATTGGTTGAACCCGAGGGTAGCCTACGTTTCCGTTGCAAGGAATCAAACCTGCGTAGTTCAAGGGCAAGATGAAAAAGGATATGTAAAACATAACTTATGATCATGCAATGAAATGCAATCAAGACAATGATGTGACACTGAACGAAAGCATAAATCAGAGAAAAACAAACCCTAATCGTGTTTCACACAAAACAGTAAGCAAACGTCGATCCCAAACACGCTTTACGTGAAAGAAGGAAAGACACACTCTAACCATGCTGAAATCGTAGGAAGAGGAAGGCAAATTCCAAACACGCTGAAATCATGTGAGGAAGGACACACTCTAACCACGCTGAAATCATGAGAAGAGGAAAATAAATTCCAAACACACTGAAATCGTGTGAGGAAGGACACCCTCTGACCATGCTGAAATCGTGAGAAGAGGAAAAAAAATTCCAAACACGCTGAAATCATGTGAGGAAGGACACACTCTAACCACGCTGAAATCATGAGAAGAGGAAAACACTAATTCCAAACACGCCGAAATCGTGAAAGAAAAGACACACTCTAACCACGTTGAAATAGTGAGAAGAGGAAGGGACTCCAACCACGCTGGAATCGTGAGAGGATGAAAGACAAATTTCAAACACGCTGGAATTGTGTGAGGAAGGACATACTCTAAACGCGCTGAAATCATGAGAAGAGGAAAAAAAACAAATTCCAAACACTCTAAAATCGTGTGAGGAAGGACATCCTCTAATCATGCTGAAATCGTGAGAAGATGAAGGAACTCCAACCACACTGGAATCGTGAGAGGAGGAAAGACAAATTCCAAACACGCTGGAATCGTGTGATGAAGGACACACTCTAATCATGCTGAAATCATGAGAAGAGGAAAACACAAATTCCAAACACACCGAAATCGTGTGAGGAAAGACACACTCTAACCACGCTGAAATCGTGAGAAGAGGAAGGGTCTCTAACCACGCTGGAATCGTGAGAGGAGGAATATTTGAAATCCAATCGCGTCTTTTTGCGAGAGGAGGAATAGTGAAATTTGAGATTGAAGATCTTTTGATTGGATAAACATGAAATTCTAATTTTTGAAGTCCAAACGCGTCTCACGTGAGTGGAAGAAGGTATGGTAGAATGATTTCTTTGTTTTTGTTTGATTTGATTGGTTTTAAATTTTTTTTTTTTATAGATATATACACAGGTATATACGGGAGATATATATGGTATGCGTAAGAAAAACACACAAAAAGAATGCAACAAAATGCATGGCTGTGGGGATAAGGGGTTTCGAACCTCTGACCTCAGGCTTAGCTCCTTGGTTCCTCAACCACTTGGCCAAACCACTGAGCCAAGAAACTCCTGTGACAGGATATGCAGACAAATATATATACATAGATATGAGACATATATACATAAAACCAGAACAAAACAAAAAGAAACAATTGTTGTGGAGGCTCGAACCTCTGACCACAAGCTCAACCTCTGATCTCACGCTAAGTCTCCCAGTCCTCAACCACTAAGCCGGACCACTTTTTTTGACAAAATATATATACAAATAATATATATACAAGATATATGCATGCAGACACAGTACATATACATATCTATATCTTTCCCGCCTCTCTTATTTTTGTCTCACTCTCTGTTCCTTCATCTTCTTCGAGCGTTGCGTCTGGCACGCGATTTCAACAATCGTGGCGCTTGACCGACAAGCTATCCAATCCTGCCCCGATTGTCAATGATCATCTCGGCCTTTCTCCCTCTTTGTCTTCTTCTTTGCTCTCTTCTTAAGTTGAGGCCTGTGAGAGAGAGAGAGGCAGAGCAAAAGCCTGCAAACTTTCTCTGCCACCACTTTGCAACTTCTTTCTTTTGCATTACTCTCCTATGCCATGGCTTTTTCACATGGTTCTCTCACTCTTTTTCTAGACCTGAACGAGTCCACGATAGAGATGACTGATTCTGACTCCCCTGAACCTCAACCATGGGCTCCTCCTCCATCCCCTATTTTTAGCTTTCCAGTGATGTCAGTTGAACAGATAATGGTGGCACAGTCTGACATCGAAGCAAACTCATATACGCTGAGGTCATGTGTGGAGACTATGACTGCGATCTCCAACTTGTCTCGTCGACTGCAGAACAGGACGTGTGAGGTACATTAGTTAAATGCACAACTCTCCCTCCTCCAACGTATGTACAAAGACACTCGAGTAGAAATTAGTGCGCTGAAAAAGCAAAACAAAGAGCTGAAACGACAGACCACCTCCGTGGCTCGATTCGGAGTTTCTTCGCACAACCAATTTGATGGCTAGCGAGGAATAATCTCCTTCGGAAGCTCTGCCAAGGCTGAGACAGAGTCCTCAAGAGCTTCGAAGGCGTAAATAAGAAGCGAGGCAGCTGATGGTAAAGTCAGGTAACGAAGCTATGTGCAAATGAAGCCGGTTGTAATCTTCGCCGCCAAGCTACTGTCAGAAAACTGAGAAAATGCCACTCTCTCTCTTCTTCTTTTTTCTTTTTTTATGGTTTTTTTTTTTTGTACAAATTTGTTTGGGGTTAATCCCTGATACTTAATAAAAACGAGTTTGTTTGTGTGCAAATCCGAATGGCATGAATGGCACAACACTTGGACATAAAAATAATTTTTGGAATTGAGAATGATTTGAGCTTAAAAATAACTGCATTTTAATGAATTCTGAACTGAATATTGAGCCTATCACTGACCAAAACACAAAATACAACTCAATGAAAGGAAAACAAAGCAAAAACCATCCCAAACGCACCCCTATACGCTTGACGGAATAAAATGGACACAAAACAGAGCAACACTGCTTGACTGCCTGACGGAAAAGCATCGCTGGCGACAACTACTGTGCATTTTCCGACAAGTGTTCGATTAAAAGAAAAAGTACAAGTTAATGTGACCTCAGTGACGAGGACTTCAGAGTGTGAAGAAAGGACAGAAAACTTGACTCAATTGTGCCCCTAGTTCATCACGTTGCCCTTTTCTTTCGTTTTTTTTTTTTTTTTTTTTGACTAAAAAGATTTTGATCAATATAAGAGTTTGATTAGCATGCTTGTTCCACTTCTCCATTTTGAAATCATGTGAGTCAGGTTATGAGCACTGAAAATTTTCCCTTTTTGGTCCAAAGAATGGTCTGAGTTTTGCAAACACGAAATGATTTTGAGAAAATCAGTCAACTTTATTAAAAGTCCACAAAATCTATTTTCGCAAATGGCCACTACTCAACCAACATGGAATCAACCATTGGGGTGCATAGCCCCAAGCCAGATAATCAATGGTGATAGTCGAACCGAGCTGATCCGAACCGAATGAAGCTGAGCGGAATTGGACCGAACCGAACTGAACTAAACCGAACAGAGTCAAGTTGAATCGAACCAACTGAACTGAGCACCACGAAGTCAAGCCAAGCAAACGAGGATAGGACAACCAAATCGACTAAAGATACACCAATCAAACATGGACGAGATGAATGAGTTGAAAAATTATTAGGGCCGAACTTCAAGATGAAGCTACCTACGTATCCCAAGATAGAAATCAGGCCAACGTAGTTCCGGCTAAGGTTTAGTCGGGTATTGACACTCTCTTTTGGTGCTCTAACTTTTGCCAAAGCTGCCCTTTCGGGTTTTCAACCTTGCAAGCTTTTCACTTTTTCATTTTTCTATTTTTTTTTTGTCACTTTCTTTTTTTTTTTTTTTTTTCTGATCTAACTTTTGCCTGGGTCGCCCTTCCGGGTTTTCAGCCCAGCGAGCCTCTCAAGGGTTACTTTCATTTTTGCTTGTCCATGTTGATTGGGTGTGAGATCTCTAGGCCATCTATAAGAATAACTACTACACTTGACCAGTAGATATGATGATGTAGGGACTAGGCTAATTGGGCCTGAATTTTCCCCTAGTGTAGTAGATAGGAACTCGATTGTCCTTCTTCTCCCAAATTCTGGGTTTTGACTTTCTGGGCAGTTTTCATTGGGAAACGATCCAATTTTAAATCTTTGATCACATCCAACCTTTTGCCCCTAGTTCAAGGGCTGCTTCAAATCTAAATCGCATCTTGTCCCTAGTTCAAAGGCTGTTTCCAATCTGAATCACAGCATTGACCCTAGTTCATGGGTTGTTTCCAATTTGAATCACATCATTGCCCCTAGTTCAAGGGCTTCCTCCATTTCGACTATGCAAGCCTCACACTTTGGTTGATAACTAAGTATTTTGGAAGTTTTGAAGACTAAGGAGGTCGGACCTCAAGTCAAAAAGGATCCTATGTTGTATAATCCCAAGATCAATTCCAGGTATGTCTTCATAGGACCACGCAAAAACAGTTTTTGAAATCTTTTCACAAAGTGACTAATCTCTAGTACTCTTATGAAGACAAGATAGAACTAATTTGGACCAAGCCAGGATCCTTCTCAGTACCCACATTAACAAAAATATTTTTATTCATCAAAGGCTTAGTACACCTCTCTTCCTTTCAGTTGATCAAAATTTTGTAAATCCCGAGGAAATTCTTCCTCTTTGTTTTTATCAGAGTTTTGGAAAAAGTTTTGAAAAACTTTGGTCAACGCAATGACTTAAAGGCACAGAGAAGTAGGTAAAAAATACTACCGTTTCATTCTGATCTTCTGGCTTAACAACTGAAACAAAAAAAAAAAAGAAAGAAAAGACAAGACAAACAAAAACAGGGCAGTGATGCCCAGGTTAACACCCCCGAAATCACCACACTCTGACACAACAAGACTGACTCAACACCCAGTTCAAAAAGTAAAATAGAAAGCATTTCCAAATTGCTAAAATCAGTGCGTGCCATCCATCATGTTTGGAGTAAAATCCATGCCATCAGCAGGTGGTTTACCCCCGATCACAGGACCAGTTGTCCTATCCTCCAAGTTCATTGATCTAGTGCTGATAGACTTTGTAAGACCTGGTGGAGTGATGATCTTGTTGTCAATCAGGTTTTGAATTTCATGGTGAAGGCGAAAATAACCGTCAGTGTCATGGCCGGATTGTTGAAGGAAGGCACAGTACTTGGCAGCATTATACCTAGCTGGAAGAGGATTAGGGAGAGGTCGAGAGTCAAGGGGCTTGAGATGGCCTTGTTCTATGAGGATTTGGAGAGCTTTGGACAAGGTCATATAAAAGGGATTGAAGGTGCGGGGGTTACCAGTCCTTGAGGGATTGACAGAGGGGCCAGCAAGTGTTAACTGGGTTTGATGATCTCTTACGAGTATAGGATTGGCATTAAAATGGGTATTTCTGGTATGACATCCCTTTTCCCGGCTTGTCCCTTGATTCAAAATGCTCCCAACCTGAGTGACAAAAGTGTCATCCACAGTTTTTGCAACAACTGCAAGCACTTGCTGTTTGTTCAACCCTCTGACCTTCAAAGCCTCAATGGCACACTAGAGATGTTCATAGGGGTCAATGCATGCCCTGACCTTGTTCTTGCCACTTGTTTCAATTTTTCAAAAGATCGGATGGTTATATCGAAGCGAGGCCCATTCATTGTTGACATGTCATTACCCAGACTTGAAATAGCTTCGGGTTGGCCATTTTCAGTTGCAGCTCGTCTCAAGATTGGGGAGCTTTTTGACGTGAAATTTTTGGCATGTGATGTGGTCGATGACGGAGCCAAGATCCCAAAGGCTAAATCTGCCACAGTGCTCTGAAGATCTTCAATCATGCTCAATAGCTTAGAAGTAGTAGGTTCGGCTATTGGTGCCTGCGAGGTATTTGAACCGACTTGGTTTTGGTGAACTGGTTGGGCCAGGCTCTTTGGAGTCGGTTGGACTGGGAGTTCAAGTTTTGGGGGTTGAGATGATTGGGGTTCAGGTGCATCCATCATACATAAGTCCGTGTTTTCTGGAATGAACACCTCAGGCTTGGGTAAATGGGTTGGGGTGATGTATATGCTGGGGTTGTAGGTGGATGGCAATGTATGGATCAGGTTAAGGTGTGGAGGTGATGGGTTAGTGGTGGCATGTGCTCTTTTTGGTGGAGCTATGATCTCTTCGTCAATCAGATCCTAAATCTTATGACGGAGACGGATGCAACGAGTCGTATCATACCCATGTTGTCGATGATAGGCACAGTATTTATCGGGGTCATGTCTTGGTGGAAGAAGACTTGGGAGGGGGTTCTAGGAGCTCTAAGTGCCCTTTTCCTAGCAGAATTCTCAAGGCTTGAGACAGATCCATGTAAAGAGGATGAAAATTTTGGGCTTGGGGTCGAGTTGAAATGGTTGATCTTAGGCTATTTTCAGCAAAAGGGTTTTTGATGGGAGTGGTTTGTGAGGTTGTGCTAGTAAATGGATCTGCTATCTTGGTTGTTGTAATGATGGTACTGACTTCAGTAGGCCTAGGAATAGTGCTATTGCTAGCATTGGTGCCCCTAGTAAATGGTCTATTTTCCGATTCGCTGGTTCTCTGAATGATTCCCTCCTTGAAAGCACTCTCAATTTGAATCGCTAACTCATGTAAGGCGGCGAAGGTCGATAGTGGTGTGTAGACACCCTATTTTTGACCGTCCTCAAGACTTGGACGTCATCGTTTGAACACTCGGTGATCATCCATGCTCATGTTCATTTTGAGTTCTCGGAGGTCTCAGCCACGCGCCTTGCCTCAAGATCTCTCAACTTATTGTTTTGTGCTTGGTTGTGCACCAAGGACTTGTGTTTCTGCTTCTGAGAGAAGAGGGTGGCTTGTTGGCCATCCCCTCAAGCAATTAGCTAAGGCATGATGCCATCAGCCTGGTTTTCTGCCCATCGGCCAAAAGTGTTGGCCGATCGGCACCTTTTTTGGTCGATCGGCCATATTTTCTGGCCGAACCCTGTTCATCTACTTTTTGCAGATATTTTATGCCAGCTGTCACAGCTGGCATGCACAATTCATCCCCTCCATACACGTGTATGGAGGGATTTGCCCCTTGGCTTAGCTTCTCCAAGAAGCTTTGGAATTGAATTCTATAAGAAGGGAGCTCCTCCTCCCTTCTCAGAGGTTTAGAAAATTGAGTCTTGAGGGATAGATATATTTTTGTATCTATATTCCTTTATTTAACCTTGTTTTGTGCTCTAAAGTGTTGTTTTGTCTTACTATTATACACAAACACACACTAGAACACCATCCTCTTGGAGCTGAGGTCCCTTGAGGTTGATTTCAGAGTTCTTGAGCTGGTTTTAGTCAGAGGAAGTTGCTGGAGCTTTGTTCTTGAAGGTGTTATTCAAGGGTGAGCAACTAACCTTTAGATACCCCATTTTGGCTCAAGCTTTTAGCCCTTCTTGCTTGTTGTTTTAAGCTTAACTCTAAACTAGAAAAAGTTCTGTTTTTGTGTGCTTGAGACCTTTGTTTGAGGTCACTTTTATGTTGGGGGTAGTCTACCCCCTCTTAGGCCTTGTTTGGCCTTGTTTTGTACCTTCCCTTTTGAGCTTTGGAACCCTCTTGCTTTGACCTTCTCACCACTGAAATCCAGAGGATTTTCAGTGGTGGAGAAGTAGTTTTGAAGTCTTAAATAGGAGAGGGTCATTCCCTCTCCTTGTTGTCTCATTTGCTTGTATATTTGGCTCATATTGGTAGCATGTTTTAGCTCCATTTCAGCAAGTATTTGGTGTCATTTCTTCATGCTATACCTCTGTTTTGAGTTGGTTTAATGGCCTCTTACATGCATCGTGTACTTGTCTTGCAATCCTCTCATTTGCCTTAACATGCATCTTGTGTTTAGACCATCATTCTTGCATGTTTTAGCTTAACTTTAAGAAGTTTTCGTCTATGTTGTAACATGCTTAAGCTCTAATTTTGGTTGTTTTGGCCATACATGACATGCTTTGTATAGCCGTTGTTCATTCTAGCTTGTTAGCTTTGAGTGTCCAAGTCACTAGCATGTATTACTTGGTTCATTTCAATGATTTGGCATCATTTGTTATGTTATTTCAGTCCATGTTTCATGCTTATACACTTGCACCTATCACTCATTTAATGCTTTAAAGAGTTGATGTTTTATGCCTCATGAATGGATCATTGTACATGCCTCCATGCTTAGGTCTTTTGGATGCCATCTAAGTGGGTTTTTGGTCTTGTTTTACCATGCCATAACTCTGATTTTATTGGTTTGTCATGCCATGTGTGGTTGTAATAGGTGTAGTGTAACACCCCTTTTGTAGCCTTGCATGCCTCATGCTATTGGTGTTGTGTTCTGGCTTGTGTTGGCTAGTTTCGAGCATGTCTTTAGTCTTGTATTGACCTAGCTTGGGACTGTTTTGATAGCCCTTGGCCCTTTGGGGCTGGCCTTGCATGGCCATGGTTTGAGTCCCTTGGCTAGTTTCAAGTTTTAAGCCTTCTTGCATGATTTGCTTGCTTTGTTTGGTTGGTTTGGCACCTTCCCATGTGTGATTTCAGAGCTTACCATGTTTGTCACATGTCCATATTTGTCCCCTTTTAAGTGTTCTTGAAAGTTTCCCTCCCATGCCTAGGTGATAGGCCATCACATGTGCATGTTTGTATGTGCTTTTGTCTATCATTTCTTAGCATTTTTGGCCACTGATTTGGGCATGGCTGAGGTCTGCCCATTTTGGTTTAAGTCCATCATGCATGTTGTCGCATGCTCGTTTAGGTTGCATTGCATTTGGCATGCTTGTTACCATAGCATTATCGTTGCATGCTTAGTACATTGAATGTTTGCATGATTAGGCTTCATTGCATTTGGCATGCTTGTTACATTGCATAACATCTCCATGTTGCATACATTGCATAGCGTTTGGTTTGGGGTGTCAAACCAAACACGAGGAATGAGGGACGTTTCATACTTGAAGTGATGAAACGTACCTCAATTCTCGGTCGCCGACACTCTTGATCTAACATGATAGAGTGTGGGGCATTTATGTGTTTTTGTGCATTCATTTTACATTGAATTACACACTTGGCTCCTTTGGCCATCATGCATCGAAATGCGTGATTGATGGCCCGAGAGTCGAGCATTACACTCCTTTGAGCCTTAAACATGATCAGGGGTATAATTGCAAACATATTCTTGCAAATGTATTGCCATGCCTCTGTTTGTCATCTGCTGCAGCAACAGGAGCAATTTGTAGGAAGAGATGGTCGATCGGCTATACAGTGTGCCGATCGGCTAACAATACTTCGCCGATAGCCTCATAAGTGGTCGATGACCCTTATCCCTTGGCCGATGGCCATACCATTTGGCCGATGTCCTTTCAGCATGTCCATGAGCTGGATCAGGAGCATCACAGAAATTGGCACAATTTTCAGAAGGCTAAAACAGTGCAAACAGAGGCAACATGAGGCATGGCAACGGATTTCCGAGCGAAGCCGACCAAGCATGCATTTGTTCCTCTTCTCGAGGCTGCTTTACTGTTTTCATAGCTTAATTAATTTGTTTAATTAGTTAAGAGTTGTGTAATAATTAATTAGCTTATAAGTTAGTTAATTAGCTGATTTGTATTATTCTTTCGGTCCCTCCATCGAGAGGGCGCAATTGTTGTAATAAGTGTGCGTGAGTGTGTGAATGTTTTCCAACCCCACGTCTTTCTCCCTTTTACTTAACCGCTTACGATGGTTAGTTCTAGGTTATGTTTTGATTAGCATCCTTATGCTCGCATGTTTGCATTCATTCATCTGTCTTGCATGCACCGAGCTCGGCGCATCATACTAACTGCATTGTATTTCAATTCCTATTTGAATATATGTACAAAGTTGTATTTCACATGACATTCTAGGTAGCCGAGCCTATCTTAATTGCATTTTTGCATATGTTGCATTAGCCATCTTAACATGAACTAGGATCATGCATGATTTCTAACTAGTTCTTTGTTTTGGCTCGGAGTACACTGTGAGTGTTTACGCTTTAGCATACTGCGTGTGTGTTAATGTTGCCACGAAAGCATGCTTGCCATGAGGCTAATTGCTTATTTGATATAACTGCCTGAATGCCTGTGGGTGAAGGTTGGATTACTTGAATTGGAACAATTCATTGAAATGCGAGTTTTAAGCCCACTTGAGGTGGCAAAATCATGTTTTCTAAGCCCACTCGAGGGTGGCAAAATCCACGACTTAGCCTACTTGCGAGTAGCAACTTCAAACCGTTTTCAAGCAAACAAACATGAAATGTTTTATTCCAACTTAGGCGATCTAGTCTATACTTGTATGCTGTTCGCATCACATAGTAATTCTAGGCTAATACACCGGAATAAGAACACATGTTTTTTCAAAAACAAGATATCATGTTAGTAAAGGCTGATCTTTGATTGGGCGAGTGGGGGTGCTCATTTCAGGACCTTCCCCTCTCATACCCAAGTTCCCGAGCCGAGGCAACTTTGGTGATGACGGACACGTGGCCTTAGGCACGAGTCAGGGTTTCCTAAATTTCCCAAAATAAAACATTTAGGTGGCGACTCTGTATCTGGCAAAGCAGTCCATGTTTGGCACTTCTTTATAAAAATCAGTTTTCCAAAAATGATTTGCCAGATTTGGACTCTTTGGTGATTTATCGGTCTTGCATTGCACTTTGCAAGATTAGATTTAGAACCATGACATTGAGTTCGAACTGTAGTATGCTAGAGAACAAACGAGATTTCGCGCCTTCGCAAAGCGAGGAGCTTTGGGGGTCCTCGGGGCGCGTCTACATGGTGCGATGATCATTCTCTGCAGCATGTCCGGTTCAAGGTTCTAAACTACCAACCAGATTTGCTCTCTTTCTGAGGGCCTGTTTGTCATTCTGGCTGCCTTTGCCCTCCATCTTGTAACAAAGTCAATGAAGGGTTCCTTGGGGTTCTGGGTAGTTGCTTCCAGCTCACTGATGGTTACCTCTATCTGAGTGTTATATGAATACTGGTTAACAAACCCCTCAGACAGTTCTTTCCAATTTCGCTTAGTCAAATCCTCCAGTTTAGCGTACCAGATAGCTGCTACGTCCGACAGAGTTCTTCCGAATAATGATAGTTTTTGAGCCTGAGTTAGTCCCATTGGTCTCGGAACATCTGAAAACAAGCGAACATGAACAATAGGGTCTTCGCTCCCATCAAATCTATCGATGTGAGGCATCTTCAATTTTTTCGACAATCTGACCGAGGCCTCGGTATAACCATCTTCAATATCCGAGATAGAATTGAAGCCTTGGGACTTTTTCAGCTCTTTCTCTAGCCTGGCAATCTTGATCAGAGTTGGATCAATCTCATTGATATCAAAGGGAGGGATTTCCACAGGGGGTTGTGCCATAGGTCTGTAAGCTGGAGCTGATGCGAACATCTCCTGAGGATCCGAGATTTGGGAGTTCTCAACTGGTAGATATGGATCAGGATTCAGCTGAGCAGCCGGGATTGGGTGGACAGTGGATGCGGATACCCCAGATGGTTGTCGTAGATCAGTGATGATTTCATCCCTTACATCCATCCTTTGATTTATGGTATCCATGGTTCTCTGAAATGTTGCTATCATAGTAGCAACTTCTTCTGTGTTCTGTGCCATTGCTGACCCGGGTGTGTTAGGTACTGGTGAACTAAATGGGTGGAAACGAACAGGTGTTTGCTAAGCGTTCTGTAGTGGTGCTGCTGACCGCCTATTCCTTTTTCGTCGAGTAACTAGTGGAAGTGAGACTAACACTAGCTGACTGTCAACAAGATCCTGGATTTTGCAAAGTCTACCAGAACGAGTCCACACAACTTGGGGGATATCGGGTTTTTCTGAAGCTATGATGATAAACTACCTCTAACAAAGAATAAGAAAAAAAACATAATAAAAAATTGGACAACACTTCGGCCCTAATTTTCAACAATCACAACACGCAGTTGAACTGTGATCCCCACTAAACTTTGTTCTCAAACTGACTGCTCATTTGTACCACTGATATGAACCACCCTGTACAGTTTCACTGTAAAAGCTTATACCACGTAAAAAGAACCAAAACACCCCTATGAGGGGCTAGGGTTACCCTGTCCTAGATTTTGACATGATCTAGGTTGCACTATTTCAGGCAAGTGGTTTCATACAATCCTGTATGGGTGGCATCTTGTCCTATCTTTGCAGTAGTCACTAGAGCATACTATATGCATTAGGTCAAATAGTCAAAGAGGGTACCTCAGCAAGACTACCTAATATACCTCTCACACCTAACACCGAGAAGTGAAAGGAGGATCAAATGGTACAGCGGTAATCCAGATCCAAGGGTTGTGTTCCCAACATGGCAGAACCCATGACCGGTCAGTCTTTTGGCAAGCTTTGTAGGCAAGCCTCCGGCAAACCGTCCAGGAATAGCAGATGGCAAACACAGGGACTTAAGTGCACCAATGAAAATGTAATGCAAAGAACATATAAGTGTAGATAAAAATTCACATCATAAATTTCAAGTCAAGTTCTCTAAATCCCTAGCAAAGTCGCCAGAAACTGTAGCTCGGCTTTTCGCGCTCCCCTTTCGAAAGAATGAATAGCCTGTATAGTTCGGACTCCACTTGTTTGTTGGTTCTGAATCTGATTTCACAAGTGCAATGTGAAACAATGGAAACACAAAAAGAGTCCAAATCCGACAATTTCTTTTGAAAAATTGATGTTTGAATCACATGCCAAAAATAGACTACTTTGCCAGATATCAGAGTCGCCACCTAAATATTTATATTGGGAAATTTAGGAAACCCGTGAATCATGCCAAAGGCCATCTGTCCGTCGTTACCAAAGTGTCGTGGTTCAGGAACTTAGGTATGAGAGAGGAAGCTCAATAATGAGCACCCCACTCACCCGATCTAAGATCGGCCTTTACTAATTATGATGTGATTTTTATGTACAGTATATGTTCTTATTCTATCTTTAACATACAAGTATAGACTAATTTCACGAATAGTTGGAACCTTTGATTTCATGTTTGTTTTGAAAAAAAGTGTTTTGCATATGTATCACTTGAAAAGATGATCTCATATATATGCACATTAGTCAAAGTATCCCAATGTCAGCGAATAGCCTTCATCCACAGGCATTTAAATAGGTATATCAAGTAAGCATTTAGCCTCATGGTACTATGTTTGATATGGCAACAATCACACATATGCAATATGCTAAAGTATAAAAAACTTACCTTATGTCCGAAGACGAGTCAAAAAAAAAAGCAAATAGTTAGAAAAAAAATGCATGATCCTAATTAATGCAACATGACTAATGCAACACATACAACGTGCAAGTAATAAGCTCGGCTACTAGCATGGCATGCGAGTCAATTCAAGGCATGTGATAGACCATGTATTCAAGTAAAGAGTTTGAATTTGACATTTGAATAATATGATGAACCGAACTTTTATGCATGCAAAACAAATGGATGCAAGTCATGGAAATGTTAATTTGAAAATATGATGTCCCTAATCTAACCATCATAAGCAGATAAATAAAAGGGAGAAAGATGTGGGGTTGGAAGACATACACATTATTACAAGTTTGCGCCCTCACGTAGGAGGGTTCGAATGTCCAAGTGTCCGAATAAATAATTATTACAAACCGAATGAATTAATAAATGAAAGGGGTTGTCTAATTTATTACAATAATAATATGCAATGATTGCTCGATGTTCCTCACGAATTATTTTGTCTGCCTTGTTGGGATTTGTTATGTTTCACCCCTAGTTATTGTTTTCGACCAAAAGTGTATTCTTTTGCAATTTGTTGGAGCCTTGCCGACCCAAAACTCGATCCAGTCGAATCCAAATAAATCCAGTCGTGTCTTGTTTTCTTGCAGAAATCTGTTTTTGCGGCTGAGGTGAAACAGTGCAGACAGGGTATTCCTAACCATGTTTGTCCCTTTTACCCTTCTCTGTTATAGAAATACTCAAGAGAGGGTTGGAATCATCTCTAAAATCATCAATTAGCAAGTTGATTGCTTGATGATCTCGGATACAATTTGGAGAAAGATCGATAAATGCAATGAATAACAACCACCCCTCCCTCCTGTCATGAAGTGAATTCAAGAAGGGAAATAGAGACGCTTCAAGGTTCATCACAATATCAAGAATTGATGTAAGACAGGCCTTGACACAACAGACTCGGTATAACGTCCGACCGGGTCCATTATGTCGGTTGTAATCCAATTTTATTAGCCTTTTTTATTACATTTCCATTTCTTTATATTTTCTCTTTTTTTGTCCAAAAGTGATATTTACGTCCACTAAGTTCAAAATACAATAAAGGGAAACAAGCATCAACTTACCCCAAGAAAGAAACCTTATTTTCTTCGGGGGAAATTACAAAGGAAGAATCAAACTTATTTACAAGTAATAAGGGATTTCAAGTCAAACTCAAGATGCGCAACAAGGACTAGTCAAACTCAAAAGAGTAATAATGACATAGAAAAACCCACAGTGAGTGATAATGACTTGAAATCCAAACTTGATAATAATTGATAATGACACTTTCCTTTGTGATTTCCAAGGGTCAATTAGGCCCTTAAAAGTAAACACACTGGTGATAAAGAGAAATGAAAAATAAAATATTGTGCTTTAGTATAAGAACATGTATACGTTTGGGGTAATGAACCTCCAAAGAGTTTAAACCATTAAGCATAGAACGTTTTATGCCTTTGGTAGTGAATCTCCTAAGAGATTAAACCATTAAGCATGGAAAAGTTTCTTTCTTATACTTGAACCACAATCTTAATTTTTCACAACTTTTTAATCGAAATAAGCAAAGAATGGAGGGAGGTTGCAGAGATGATTATGCGAAGTTGACTAATTGGTTAGTACAACACAAACATAATATGTAAAACATGAATTATTGAAATAAATTAAACAGCCCCGTCAATAGTAAAAAGAAGCACTGAAATTAAGCTATAGAAGGTGCACAATCATAAAGAGATTAAAGCTAGTAAACAAGTATAAGGAAGGGTGGCTAACCCCTCCACTTTCACAACTTCAAATCACATAGTTTAGATGTTGAAAAACACTCCCAAAACAGTCCCAAATCAGCCCCAAAACAGTGGCAAAAATTGGCGAAAACAAGGGGGAAACACAAGGATTTAAGCTAGGAATAAGGTTCAAGGAAAGGGGATTAACCTTTCCACCTTTGGATAGCTTCTAATCACAAGTTTCAGCCCTCAAATTGTCCAAAAATAATGTGAAAACACAAAAAAAAAGATGAACAAGGATTGAAATAAAAGTAAGAAAGCTTTACCTCTTGTAGAGAGGTGTTCTTGTTGTAAACCAAACTTGATTCCAAAGCACCCTCAAGTTTGAGTATGATTTTCAATTCTCAAATCAAGTTCTAATTTCAAGCTCGTGTATGGTATGTATGGATGATATGAGAGCTTCAAGGCTATGGAAGAACAAAGATGAACTCAACTCTTGGATATTTCTCACCTCTCTTTGATTTTCTCTTGGATATTTCCATTTTTGATATTTGTAACCAATATATCTCACTCTTGATCTTAATCTCTAACCCCTCATACAGCAGTTTCAGTCATGTATTTATAGGCCTCGAACTACTGTTGCTCAAAATATCAGCACATTTGGGCAGTTGGCAGATTGATATACAATCTGTCTGAAAAGTCAAGAGGTTCGGTCGGACATTGGTGTCTTTTGCCGGATATCACTAAAGTCCGGCTGGACTTCAGTGCATATCCACTATCTCTTATTTTCAGGTTCAAAACAGGTTGATACAAGGTATAATACTGAAATTCTAAGATAGAAATAAAGTCTTTATGACAGGTTGGAATTGTTTAGAGCTCGAACTCGGATCCTTTTATTGAGAATTTAAACCACCGACTCAATGTAATCGTCATCATCGAGTGTTCGGAATCAAGCGCCTAAGTCTTACGAGCTGTCAAAATTGGGGTGTCTACACTAGACCATTGGCTTTAGTCAAGTTCTTCACATTGGACCTTGATGCAATAGTGCAGAAAGTCCAACAAGAAGAAAATGGAGCCACCAAGCCAGTTTGCAGGCAACAAGAAGCCAAATCACTAGCTCTGAATAAATATTTTTCATTGGACATTGAAACTAAAGTCCAAGAAGTCCAGGAACAAGTAGTTTTATGGATTGATTTTGTCTATGAAGGAGAAGGTAAAGATATTGAACCAGGATGGGTTGTGACAGATCAAGAGGAAAATGTTGTTTCGAAACCAGAAGAAGCTGAAGGGAAGTATTGGTAAGTACTCAAATGCAAGACCCTTTGGAAAAAGTTAATCTAGGAGAAGCTTCAGTACAACAACCTATCTACATTAGTACTTGGTTGGATCCCATTGCCAGGGACCAGCTATTGGCTGTACTGAAACAATATAAGGACTGTTTTGCTTGGTCATACAATGATCTACCTGGATTGGACAGATCATTGGTGGAGCATAGACTTCTAGTCAAGCCAAACTTTAAGCCATACAAGCAGAAACCTAGATGAATGAGTCTTGAGGTGGTTTAGAAGGTAAAAGAGGAGATTGCTAGGCTTCTCAAAATAGGTTTTATTAGAACAGCTAGATATGTTGAGTGGCTGTCCAATATAGTGCCTGTGATCAAGAAGAATGGCAAATTAACGGTATGCATTGACTTCCGAAATCTGAATTTGGCAACTCCAAAGGATGAGTACCCCATGCTTGTAGTTGATTTGTTGGTGGACAGTTCAACAGGACATAGAATCTTGTCTATGATGGATAGACACTCTAGCTAAAACCAATTATGCATAGCAGAGGAGGATGTTCGCAAGATAGCTTTTAGATGTCCTAGAAACATTGAAACCTTCGAATGGGTCAAGATGTCATTTGGGTTGAAAAATGCTGGAGCAACATATCAGAGGGCAATTAATACCATTTTTCATGATCTTATTAGAGGATATTTGGAATTCTATATTGATGATATTGTTGTGAAATCTCAGTCCATGGAAGAGCATCTAGTCCATCGGACAGCAGCCTTCGAAAGAATGAAGAAATTCAAGCTAAAGCTCAATCCACTCAAGTGTTCTTTTGGTGCATCAGCTGGAAACTTCTTGGGGTATATAGTGCACAAGAAGGGAATACAGATTGATCAAAACAAAACCAAAGCCATCATTGAGGCTAAACCTCTATCAAGTAAGAAAGAATTGTAAAAATTCCTTAGTCAGGTTAATTTTCTTTGAAGGTTTATTTATAATACTGCTGGGAGAACTAAGGTTATGTTTGGTGTGAGTTTTTAATCAATTTTCCACCCTTATATTTGAATGTTATGTTCGGTTTTAGCTTTCAAATCATGATTCCAAATTAATTTCAAAACACAGTTTTTGAATTTTTGGTCTACCCAGTTGTCCACTCAGACATCCTCCCAGATGTCTGGCCGATTGATCGAAACAGTTCTTTTTTTTTTTTTGGCCAATCGCCACCTGTTGGAGAAAAAAAAATTATATTTGTTTTTGATAGCTTTTAAATATACAAATTATTTTTTATACCAAAATGACAAATTATTTTTTTGAATTGAATTTTAAAAAGAGTTTGGTTATTAGTTTTGAATGGAATTTTCAATAGAGTTTTGAGTTGTGTGTTTAGTTATGAGTTATAAGTTTTTCAATTAAGTTTTGAAAACTCTTTTCAAAACTCATAACTAAACAACTTTTCTCATTTCATATGTCACATAAAAAATTCAAAACTCAATTCAAAACTCTTAACCAAACAAATTTTCTCTTTTCAAATCATAATTCCAAAACTCACAAACTCAAAATACAACTCTATTTTAAAATCATAATTCTAAAACTCTACCAAACGCTACCTAAAGTTTTTTCTTCTTTATTAAAGTTAAAAGATGAAGAAGAATTCATGTGGACAGCAGAGCATCGAGTTGCTTTCAAAGGAATAAAAGCCTATTTGGCTAAACCTCCAGTATTAATGCCACCAAGGAAGGACAGACCCTTAAAATTATATATTGTTGTAGCTGAAAAGTCATTGGGAGTTTTCTTGGCTCAAGAAAATAAAGAAGGCAAGGAGCAAGCATTCTATTACCTTCGTAGGTTTTTAAACTCTTGTGAATGTACATACTCAGCTGTAGAGAAGTTGTGTTTAGCCTTGTACTTTGCAGCAATAAAATTAAGTTATTATCTTTTGCCCACTGTTATCTTGGTAATTCCAACCACTGATTTGGTTAAATATATGTTATCTAGACCTATATTAAGGGGAAGAATTGGCAAATGGATTTTAGTTTTTGTCCGAATTTCATTTAGAATATGTTCCCCAAAAGGCAGTAAAAGGTTAGGTATTGGCTAACTTCTTAGCTAATCATCCATGTCAAGCAGAAAGTCAAGAGATAATGGATCTTGACAATATTGATTTAGAGTCATGGCAGATGTAGTTTGATGGGTCAAAAACTAATGGCCTAGTTGGAATTGGTGTTGTAATTAAATCACCGCGAGGGGTAGAAACTATAGATGGTTTCTGGATTGATGCAACCACTTGTTGCAATAATCAAGCTTAGTACGAAACTTTGATTATAGGACTTGAGATCCTTATTGGTTTACAGGCTCATGTAGTTGACATATTTGGAGATTCTTAACTGATAGTTAATCAAGTAAAATGAGTCTTTAAGTGTCAAAGTGCGAGTCTATTGCCATATTATGTTATTGTTGTGCATTTGTTTTCCCAGTTCTAAGTGACAAATGTAACTTACATCCCAAGATTCATAAATCACAAGGTCAATGATGTGGCCCAGAAGGTTTCGAATTTTAAAAGATGAGATTATACTCAAGTGAATTTGAGTCAAGCAACATATCAGAAGCTAATACCACCTTTAGCAAAACGAGGTATATTGGTAGAAGCTAATCAAAATGACTTGGAAGAACAAGATTGGAGACATCCAATCATTCAGTATTTAACTAGCCTTTCTTCGAAGGCCTGCAGAAAGCTTAAACTACAGTCAATGCAATTCATAGTGTATGCGAATGGTCTTTATAAAAGAGGAGTAGATGGTTTTCTATTGGAGTGTCTGGGACCAAAAGAGGTGTTGACTGCCATGGCTAAGGCGCATAAATGTATTTGTGCTGCTTATCAGCCTGGTTTTAAGATGAGATGGTTTCTTCAAAGGCATTGTTACTACTGGCCAACCATCCTTAAGGATTGCATAGAGTGTGCAAAAGGTTGCCAAGCATGTCAGAAGCATGTCATGATAAGGCATGTCCCAATAACTGATCTACATGCAGTGGTGAAACCTTGGTCATTTAAAGGGTGGAGAATGGATATGATAGGGAAAATATACCCACCTTCTTTGAAACAACATTATTTCATTCTAATGGCCACAGACTACTTTACTAAGTGGGTTGAAGCTAAGCCTTATAAGACTATAGATCAAACAGAGGTGATGGACTTTATCAAAGAGTTAATCTACAGATTTGGCATTCCATAGACCATAACTATGGACAATGGGACTATGTTCGATGGAAAGCTAGTAAAAGCCTTCACAGTGGAATATGGAATTAGCTTTGTTAATTCCACCCCTTATTATGCACAAGCAAATGGTCAGGCAAAGTCATCTAACAAATCCTTGAAGAAAGGAATGCAGAAGGTTGTAGAAGACAATCCTAGAGACTGGCACAACTTGTTGTTAGATGTGTTGTGGGCTTCTAGAACTTCCCAAAGATCAAGTACAGGAGTTAGTCCTTATACCTTAGTATATGGGCATGATGAAGTGTTGCTCGTGGAGATCAATATAAAATCCTTAAGGGTAAAATGCCAAGACCATCTAAGTACTGATCAATATCATCAAAGTATGCATTTAGAATTAGAAAATGTGGATGAAGCAAAAATTTTGGCATTAAATAATATCTTTTTACAAAAGAAAAAGGCAGTCAAAAGCTATAATAAAAGGGTCCAAGACATCAGCTTTTATGAAGGAGACTTGGTTTGGAAAATAATACTTCCAATGGGAATTAAAAGCCACAAGTTTGGAAAATGGTCACCTAATTAGGAGGGACCATACCAAGTCCATAGAGTCTTGTCAGGGGGAGCTTACCATCTGAAAATTTTTAATGGGTATGTGCATCTCAAGAAAATTAATGGCAAATATTTGAAACCTTATTACCCAACTGTATGGAAAACACAAGGAGTTTAGAGACACTATATAGAAACATCAAATAAAAACAATAAACACTTGTGTAAATAATAATGTTTCATTTTGTAAAAATTTAAGTACATTGTGCCACAAATTGGCCCAAAATTCATTACAATGCTTCAATTGTTCCCTTACAATAAGCTTTCTATGGGAACAATTGTATGGCAACGTTCATCTCCTGCCTGCGGCTTGATAGCTCTTGGTGTGTAGTGTGTAGCCTCTCTGCATTCTGCTCCAAGGCCAGATTAACTGTTGCTAGTTCCTTATCTAATTCTGTCTTCCTATGCAAGAGTTAAGCCTAAAGTTATGAGGCAGAGGAGTGTTGCCCCTTTAGCACTGACACTTTAGAGTGAATGTGGGATACAAACTCCTTGTCTTTTAGTAGCTCTTGCACTACATTCTTAGCCATTTGGCAGATGTTGACATAGAAGTCAATAGTTATTGCTACCGGAGTTAAATGGCCTCTAAAGGCAACATTGGACTGATTAAAAAGTTGGCATTATTTGAGGAATCCATTCTTAATGGTTGACTTTTGCAAAGCTTCGAATGGAATCCTTGAGAAGGTTCTCAGTAGCTCCAAGCAAGTACCCAAGTCTACTTAGGGAAGAGAGATGGACTCAGCAGCACATGAGCTTTTAATTATCTCCAGTAAAGAGTCAGCCAGGTCCAGTGGCTCAGTCTCACTACCAATGGGTAAGGCTGGTGTAGATGTGTCAAATAAGCTTGTCAGCTGGGCTTTGAAGATGTCCATCTCCTCTTCTTCTAAAAGGAGGTGCTAGAAGAAGTGGCACAAGAGAAGGGGAGGAAAATGCCTTAGTGGCATCCATTGTCCTACCTACTAGAAATTCTAGGGAAGAGGGACTAGAGTTGGGCAATAGATGAAGAATTGGTGTACCCCCAGTGTCACCCCTAGAAGTACCGGCTGCCACTGAAGTAAGAGTGGTAATAGGTGTGCTCTCAAAAGGTAAAGGGATAACTAGAACTCTGGAGGACAAGGAAGCACGCAGAGGTGAGGCAATGGACACCAAGGGCAAACTAAAAAACTCAGCAGGGCTAGGAGATAAGAAATAAATAATGATTGGCATATCAAGCCTTGAAGGAATTAAGGAAGAAGTTATGGGGAGTGTAAAGGTAGGGATTGGAAATATGGCTTGCCAGGGCTCTACACTCATTGGAAGGCTAGTGTCTGTTTTTCCTTTTCCTTCTAGCTCTGTGGGGCTCAAGGGTGGGCTTTCAGTTCTAGTAAGGAAAGAAGAGTTAGTATTGAAAATGAGAGAGGCAGGCTAGTTGCTGTTACATTTCAAAACAAGTGTCAGGGTAATGCTAGCACATAGGATTTAAAAAATAAAAAAATAAAAGGCATTATAAAGTGCTAAAGAGAATTACCAGCACCATCAGTTGTAGCAGTGATAGCTGAAGAGCTACGAAGGGTATGATGTTCAGTGGCTCTACTTTTCCTTTCAGCCTTCTTTTATGCTGCCTCTGCAGCAACAACCTCTTCCTTTAAGATTTTTTGCTGCCTTTTCTTCTCTGATCTTTGGAAGACAATAACTTCTTTGCCATGCTCCTTCTCCACTACTTTGGCAACTGTTTCATGAGCAAAATCCATGATGAGTTTGGCAGTAGGAGAGGCTGGCATCTTTCTACTTTTAGAGGAGACTCTTATTTCTCTTCATCCTCTTCATCTGAAGGGGCCTTAGGTGTCTCTTCCACAGGCTCAAGCTTGAGTTGGGCCTTTATTTTCTTTAATTCCTGCTATTTTCCCTTTAGTGTATCCAGGGCTTGTGCTCTCTAAGGTGAGGCCTTATGCGAAGCTCCTATACCAGTGAAAGAAACACTGAGTAGAAGGATAGTATAAAAGAAAAAAATAAAGGCAAAGGAAGAGGCAAAGCATATACCTCTCTTAAGAGCAGCCTTGGTAATTCTGAGTGAGGGGACTCAAACAGCAAGGATGGAAGCTATGATGATGCCAACCTCCTTGGTCTTTGCTTGCCCACCTTGGGATGTCATATCTAATTCTTTCAAGAGCTCTAAGGTAGGATTGGCACGATGCACCTCCATGTTGGCTATCCACCAGTCTTGGAACCTTTTCATGGCCCCAATGTGGTTAGTAAAGGGCACAAATTCGAAGCTGGAGAAATCTTGCACAACCTTGACTTTTGCTTCATCCAGCCTAGATTTTGGCACTTTTAGATTTTTGGTATCTAGATTAGAGTTGGAGAGGCTGCAGAAAGGGACAGGGATCCCCTGAGAAACCCTAAACTGCCTTGCAAATTAGAAAGGACAGTATACCTCAGAAATGCATTTGTAAGCTTTGGGGACTAAGGTTCCAATGAAGATATCCCTTGGAACCAGAATTGAGGCAAACGTCTCCTTATGGACAAGGCTGGAGTAGGTGGTATCAGCCAAGAAAGCTTTCAACCATGCTGGCCCTATATTAGCATCGAATAGGAGGAAAAAGGTAGGGCGAATAGAGGCTGGAAGGTTGTGGAAGTAAGAGAAATAGTAAGCAAAACTAGGAGGATACAAAGAAACTCTAGCATATTTTTCTCCATAGGTGGTGGCTCTTGCACCAGGAATCTCAGGCAGCGAGAATGGAAGTCGGTAAAATAAGCAAAAATTTGGAGTTGAAGAACCTAGATAGGGCTTCCTTGATTAGGTTCTAAGGGCCTCTCACAAAATTGGGAACAAACCTTATATACATGGCCTATAACATAAGGGACCAGAGCCAACTTCTTTTTTGAAGCCAGAGCCTTGGCAAGAGGAACAAATTCAGACATTATCTTTTAAGAAGAGGTACAAAAAAGAAATTTACAAAGCCAGTAAAGAATAAAAGAAAAGAACTCTTTGTTGGTCACAAGACCTTCTCTATTGTTCTCAGCCCCTATGAATTCACTATAAGTGGGGTTCGAAGTAGGAACAACAAAAGAGACCTTAACGTCTAGGTAATCAGGGCCGAAGGGATCACCAACAGGTGAGAGCCCTAAGAGATGGCACATATCAAGAATGGTAGGAGCCATCATACCACACCAAAATTGGAAAAAATTAAAAGTTGGATTCCAAAAACAAAGGCAACAGGGATAAGAAAGGGATCTTCAGGGATTATAAACCTGGAAAGGCGAAGGGCGTCAAGGATGCAAAGGTCCTCTAGGTTCCGTTCTTTGGCAAGAATGACCCTATCATACCATTCCTCCAATTCTATCTTCAATGTAGGCTAGCAGCGATGAGGTCGAGTGGCCCTCCAAACTCCCCAGTTGAGCTTTCCTTCGTAAAGGAAGTAGTGATCCCCTAAGCATGGGTACAAGGAAAGGAGTGCAGTGAGAGCCTCTTTAAAAATGGGGCCAAGGACATACTCCCTTGTGCATGGTGGCGAGGGATGAAGAACCTTCCATCGATTGCACTTTGGCCCCCTGGTGCTTCGTACTTGGCTATTTCATCATTTATACATCTCCTCAAAGCCATTTAGGGGCATAACCATTCGACAACTGGTAGGTTTGCGAAGGAAGAAGCAACCATTGATGAAAAATCGAAGGAGGGATGAGAGAAAGAAGAGTGAGGGTAGAATTCAGTAAGAGTGGGAGCAAGAGTTAGAAATGGACAAGTGAATAGGTAAGAGCGTGAAAATTAGGGCTTTATACCTTCTTGTCCAACTTGCTCATTTAGTCTAACGGGTCAAGTAGTTCTGGGTTTATTTAACCCATGTGGAATTTAAGATCCATTTAACATTTCAAAGATTTTGAAACTATATTTTTTTGACTTTCTACCTTGTAATTTTCTTTGGAAGAAGAATTTTGCTATCTTTAGAGGGGGGAAAGTGTGCTTCGAAGTGTTTGATTTGGCTTCAAAATTAGATTGAGGAGCCTATTTGGTTGCATTCTCAATTTCGTAAAAATAAAGAATGGAAAAGGCTACAAGGTCATAGAACTTAGTCCAGCAGTACTCAATGAATACATGTTCTCTCTCTAACCTTTCCTCAATCCTATCTAACTAGGGCTTTTGCATTTGGTGTGCCCTTATTTGGTGGAAGAGTTGTTGGGCCTTCATTTCAAACTCTATTTGCTTCAGAGCCTTCTCCACCTCGTCCATCCCATCCATATCAGTATCCTCCCAATATGTTGAGTCATTGTTCTTGAAGTTTTCATATTATTTGAGGAGATTCTATGCTTCGTACTGGGCTTGGATACGAGTGGCAAAAAGCTCATCCAATGATTCGCTGGTGGCCATGGTGTTCTTAGGCCAATTGAGCAAAATAGGGAGTTGGTTCAGAAAGGTGTGGAATTTTGTTTGGGCCACTAGATTAAGGATGCGGCTTTGAGAGACTATATCACAAGCCCATAGAAGGTTCTTGTGGGGGATGTCATCTCGAAGCACTTTGAAGGATAGATGAGAGAAGGCAACAAGCAAAGTTTGGGCCTTATACTGCTGGTAAGTAGTAGGGGGAATTGGAGCTTGATATTGAGGGAAATGTTGGCCCTCGAAGAGGGTGAGTTTCAATTCCCTAATCCAATTAGGATTTTGAGGAAGAGGAAGAGGAGGTGTAGCTGGGTCCAATCCAAAAGAAGGTGGGAATTTGGGGTCGTTCACACACTCTAGCCAGTCAGAAGAGCAAAGTTTTGCCTTCTCAGCCAGATGCGAGGGACTCAATCCCAGAGCTTCGATTGGATTGGGGGTCTTCTGTACTATTCTTGTTGGCAGAGTGGAGGTGTACCACGCTGAAAGCAAGTTGTCTTCCAAGTAGCGAAAGCGATCAAATGGTACACAAGGATATGCCACTAAGTTACGAGAAAAAGGAGGAACCAAAGTGGGATCATCGAATTCAACAAATCTATGGTGAATTCGCTCCCTCATCTAAGGGTCAGGCTATTCTGGCCAAGTATTCCAACCAGTAGCCTTTAGAGAAGAGGCAGCGACAGCCTCATCCCAAGTAGAAACCTTTGGGGCAGATGAAGAGCCTTCGAGGTCCATGTGAGCAACTTGTTGTTCTAAAGGTTTGTACTTTGCGAAAGCCTCCATAACTTGTATAAATTGAGGAGGGTAAGTATGGCTAATAAATGCACGGGAGTTCTTTCGAGGATGGCTATCATTATCCAGTGCCTCTTCATATGCTTGATCAATGAAGGAAAAGGGTTGGTGAGCCATAGAAAAAGTATTAGTCTCTTCGTTTGCTCAGTTAGTGTGAGTAAAAGTTCAAAAGCAAAGGAGAGTTCAATGTTCTGATTTATGAACGTTGCTTGAAGACTGTTATATTTCCAAAACAATTCATTACCATGCACGTCCTAGATCGTGGATGAGATGCCTCATAAAACACATAATGCATGGATTCACAAATATCACCAAGTCTTGGTTATAGTTGTGCGGGGGGTAATGTTGGCCATATATTTTGTATAAGCCAATCACAGCTTGACATATGGTTCATAAGAGGTAATTTGGGAATCGGTAAAGGTCTCCAATCATTAGAGGACACGTGGCAACTTATATTAATGGCAATGGATCTGCAAAAAAAATGGAACAATCAAGATGTGCAAGGTGACGTGGCCAAATGGTTACTTAAAGTTTAAATTCAAATTCAGGAGGAAAGCCCAACTACAAGAGAAACTTAGTGGAGCAAACTGCTTGAAGCCATGTCCAATGATCGTAGAGGTTACTTAGACAGTTATCATCCACTTCGACGGTTGTCAACCATTTCGACAGTTACCATCAGAGCATATAAATAGATAAGAGGTGTGGTTCACCTTTTTCGCGCCCCCTTTCGGAAGGTTTGAAAGAAAGGCCTCACAGTTCGGACTCCTACGGTTCTGAATCTAATCTCACAAGTGCAATGTGAAACTGATAAACACCAAAGAGTCGAAATCCGGCAAATCTTTTTGGAAAATCGATTTTAAATCAAATAATGCCAAAATTGGATTGCTTTGCCAGATATAGAGTCGCCACCTAAATATTTTTATTTTGGGGAAATTTAGGAAACCCTGACTCGTGCCAAAGGCCATGTGTCCGTCATCACAAAGTTGCCTCGGCTCGGGAACTTAGATACGAAGGGAGAAGGTCATGAATTGAGCGTCCCCACTCGCCCGATCAAAGATCGGCCTCTACTAATCATGATATGTTTTTTTATAAACATTATGTGCTCTTGTTCCGGTTATTGATCTAAACTTAATATGTGATGCGCACGCATACAATAATAGACTAAATCGCAAGAATTAGAACATTTCAAGTCATGTTTGTTTGTGAAAATGGTTTGAATTTGCTACCTCAAGTGGGCTTAAAAGATTGCGGGTTTGCCACCAAACATAGTGGGCTTAAAATGCACATTTGTTGAATTGTTCCAATTCAAACAACAAGCCTTCATCCACAGACATTCAAGCAGTTTAGCATTTAAACACATAGCCTCATGGTGAGCATGCTAGACATGGCAACATTCACATTCATGCAAGTATACTAAAGCGTAAAAACTCACCTAGTACTCCAATCTAGGAAAAACATGAGTTAGTAAAATATGCATGATTCCTAACTTCTGTTAAGTGTCTAATGCAACACATGCAATATGCAATTAATAGGCTCGGCTACTAATATGACATATGGATCGATTTGATAACATGCGGTTTAAACACGTATTCAAATAAATATTGAAATGACAATGTAGTTTGAATGATGCGCCGAGCCTCAGTGCATGCAATATGAATGAATGGATGCAAGCATGCGATATGCTAATTTGAAATATGCCCCAATCTAACCATCAAAAGCGATTAAATAAAAGGGAGAAAGACGTGGGGTTGGAAGACATACACACACGCACGCACACTTATTACAACATTATGCCCTTGCGAAGGAGGGTCTGAATGAATAAGCTAACCAACTAGCTACGCTAATTAAGCTAACTAATTATTACAAAACTTGAAACTAATTAACTATTCTAGTTAACTAATTATTACAAGCCGAAATCGAACAACTAGTTAAACTAACTAATTATTTACAACACTTAATTAGCTACAACTAATTAATTACAACACGTATTTAATCTCTTGCTAATTAATCTAATTAGCTAATCCCGAGAAGTGAGGGAGGCCCATGCATGCTCGGTTTCTACCCGAAAAGTCACTGTTTTGCTGCTTCAAGCCTCTATTTGCACATTTGAACACAAACGTTGCTGCTAACTTACAGAACACCTCTAATCCACCTTACCAACACACTGCGCAAATTTCATTGGTGGCCTGTCGGCTACTGATGGTGGCCGGTCAGCTACTGATGGTGGCCGGTCGACTACTAGTGGTGGCCATCGGCCACTGATGATCTGGCCTTCCTCTTGCTGTAATAGAGAGCAAAACTGTATATTCTCAGGGGTTGTTTGCACATCTTGCCTCTCCTTTTCATGGGGAAATCAAAGGAGGGACAAGCTTTGGTTCACAAACCACCAATCAAGCATTTCATTGCATGATGGCTTGTGAAACCAATTGTACAAGTTCAATAAATGCAAAATGAGACCAAAATGACCATCACCCTATCCTGCATGATCAAGGGCAATGGTGACCAAGGAAAGTGGCACATTTCATCACTATTGAGTATAAAATGCCCCATTTTCTTTGTGTTCAAATTAACATCCGATTTGAATACATGCAATGCAACACAAAGACATGCTTATCTTGCCTCTTTTACTTGCCCATTTTGTTTACTTGTTTTAATTACCAAAACATTCCTTAATCCATTAAGTCCATTAGTGAGTGTCCAGTAATGGAAAGGGGGCTCAAACCTCAAGTTGCTTTAGGCATGAAAGAGGCATCACACTGTTGGTAATAAACTCCCTAAGGGATTAAACCATTAGGTGTAGCACCTCCATTTCACACTTAGGTAAACAAGTGGTTTGAAACCACTTTCAAAGAAAACAAAAGAGTGAAGAATTATGGAAGATTGTGGAGATTATAGATGCTGAAATTAAGTGCAAAATAACACTAAAACATGCAACTAACTCAAACTAATGGTGTTTAAAGCCCAAAAACACCAAGCTAGTGAATGGACTTACACTACAACTATACAAAACAGGGCCCAAATGCCCTAACCAGCCCAAAACAGAGCTAAAACAAGTTATTTCAAAGACTAAAACGTGCTGGACTTGAGCTAGGTTAAGCTAGAAAAATATGCTAACATGTGAAGCTAACTAGGCATGCAAACAAGATACAAGGAGGGGAGGCTAACCCCTTCAATTTTGGACTTCAAAATAAGGTTTTTGTCACTGAAAAACCTCTGAATTTCAGTGGTTAAAAGGGTCAAAAAAGTTGGTTTGAAAGTGATGAACAAAGGCACAAAAACCTTAAACACTAAGATGTAAGAAAGGAGAACCACCCCTCAAATGAAAATGGCCTCAAACCACCATTTTTAGGCCACAAAAACAGAACTTTTACAGTTCAAAACCAGCCCCAAAATAGTAAGAAAAGATGGCAAAGCAAGTGTATTGAAACAAAGTAAACAAGGCAAGTGTTATACCTTCGAAGCAAAGCGCAAATTTAGGCACCAAACCAAGCTAAAACCTCTTTCTAGAGCTCAAATAAGACTCCAAAGAATCTCAGCTCAAAGGTAAGAAGATTTGGTTTTGAAGGTATAGGTAAAAGCTAAGGATTTATGAGCAAATGTGTACAAAATTATAAGAGAGAGAGAGAGAGAGAGAGAGAGAGAGAGAGAGAGAGAGAGAGAGAATTCTAGAGAGAGAGAGAGAGATGATTTTGGTCCAAATTTTCTAACCCTTACAAATGGGGGAGGAACCCCTATATATAGAAAAACACCCCTTGAGCTTAGGAACATCTCACTATACACGTGTAGGAAGATATAGCTCAGTGGGATAACAGCTAGCACAACTGTTAACAAATATCTAGAAAAAGACACTGGTAGCCGTCGGCCACCACTGGTAGCCAACAAGAACAATCCATGGCCGACAGCCTATGAGGGTGGCCGACAGGTCACCAACACTTCTAGACACCAAGTTTTGATCCAAAACAAGGCAAAGAAAAGACAAGGTTTAGAGGCTCAAAGACAGGGCATTCTGCAGAGGACTTCGGGCACTCAAAACGAACACAAACAATCATAATCATCAAGTGCACAAGCAAGGACCTCCAAATCTTGAGGACAGTCAAAAATGGGGTGCCTACAAGAGGGTTGATAAAAAAGACACTAGACCCAGATCCAGAAACCAATTTATTTTACTTTACATTTGCTTTTCTAGTCCTTTACTTTCCTGCACTGCACTTCAATTTCGTACGAGTAGTTGTTTGTAAACCCCTTCGAGGCTATGGAATGCAAAGGTACATTGTAAACAATGTTTTACTTAATGAAATTTATTTTCTGACACTATTCTCTCCTTCTTCTTTATTTTTGTGATTAGTTCTTCTTAATTTTCTCCTAAAATAAGCCACCAGTAAAAGTCTCTTCATTGAGGCTAAAAGAACTTCGAAGCAATTGTCTGAGTAATCTGTTGGCATTTATTACTTTTGTAAAAACTTATTGATCCTACTGGTATGCTCTAATTACATTTTAAACCTTCAAAAGCCAAAAAAAAACCAACATAATTATTTGTGAAATTGTTAAGGCGGGCTAGTTTGTACCTAGAGGGCTTGAATATGCAAAACTATAAGCAAAATTACCATTTCAAAGAAGAAAAAAAACCTTCGTTAACGTTTTCAATTTTTAGTTTACAAAAAATAAGAAACAATTTTTGTTTATCTTTATAAAAAATCAAAAATAGAAAACTTGTTTGGTGTACAAAAATATTTTGAAAACAAATACAAATAAAAATAGAGAAATATATTTGATGAGTTGCCAGATTTGATGGCCGGAGATGGTAGACTGATGTGGTGACCAGTAGTGGTGGGTAGCTGAAGGTGTCTGCCGGAGGTGGTGGTCATATGTCGTTGGAGGACACGAGGTGGCTGGAAGGATGCCAAAAGGTGGCCTAAGATCACAACGGTGACGCCCACCTGCTGGAGAGTCGCCAGAGGTTGGCCAAAGCTTGCCACCCATCAGCGGCAACGCGAGGTTGTGGTTGGTGGTGGCGATGGGTGGTGGATGAAAGGAGAAAGTAAAAACTTTTTTTAAAAAGAAGCAAAAACTTTTTTTTTTTTTTTTTTCAAAAATTTTGAAAACTTTGAAATCAATTTTATTTTTTGAAAATGAAAACAATATGCCAAACAAGTTTTCGATTTTAGTTTTCTAAAAAAATGAAAATGAAAACGAAAACAAAAAATAAGAAACAAAAACGTTAACTTAACAAACGACCCTTTGTTCAATTGATTCAATCCAATTGAAGATATTTCAAATTTTTTTTTTTGTTGTTTTTTTAACAAGGTTTTATGTTCCAATGAGTTGCCAATTATGATTGTAGCATGAAATGTCTATGACAACCACACATAAATCATAGTAAATAAGAAGACAACGAATTATGTGTAAAAATCATTATGACTGGTCCCAGATATATGTTTAAATACAATACCGGTTCTTAGGTTTTGTTTTTAGGTTTCCTTAAATTGTGTCCTTAAGAATTAATTTTCTTAAATTGTTTCCTTAAGAATTGATTTACATATCAGCTGATGTGTCCTTTTGTTTTTAGGTTTCCTTAAATTGTGTCTGTGGCAGGGTTTTAAATATGGGCCATTAAGGCATTGTATCAGCTTGATACATAATGACATTTTGGACTTTTGATACCATTACTCATCAATATATTGGTCGAAATTTTCCAATATTGGAAAATATATTACTATATTGCTGATATCAATACATATCCCAAAAAGAGATGGATGGAGTATGTATTTAATATCAAAATTCAAAACATCACTACAACAATTTACACTGTTGGCGACCAAATTTGGCGACTAAACTTTTTTGTCACCAAAAGTTGTAGAATAGGTGACTAAAAATTATATTGGTCGTTGTTGAATATGGTTTTTAGCTACTAATTTTTTTTAGTAGCTGTATCTTAATTATTGGCGACTAAAAAAATTAGTCGCTAAATATGCCACAATAGGCGACTAATAATTGTTTTAGTCAGCATTAGATCATGTTATAGGCTACTAAAATTTTTGTTAGTCGTGGTATACCAGTTTTTGGCTACTAAAATAGATTTAGTCGCCAAAAAGCTAGCATAATGTTTGCTCTTAAACTTTGGCGACCAAAGTTTTGTCGGCAAATATTCATTTCGATGACTAAATAATTTTTAGTCGCTGTATGGTAATTTTTGCCTACTAAAATAATTTAGTCACTAAATAAAAAGTATAAATTTTACTTTTATCTTTGGTGACTGTAGCTCGCTTTTTGTGCTCATTTCAGATACAACTAGCCCTACAATTCGGACTCCTGTGGTTCTAAATCTGATTTCACAAGTGTAATGTGAAACAGTGAAAACACAAAAAGAGTCCAAATTTGGCAATTTTGGAAAATCAATGTTTGAATCAAATGTCAAAAATGGACTACTTCACCAGATTTCAGAGTTGCCACCTAAATATTTTTGGAAATTTAGGAAACCCGAGACTCCTGCCAAAGGCAACTTATCTGTCATCACCAAAATGTCTCGGCTCGGGAACTTAGGTACAAGAGGGAAATGTCATGAATTGAGCACCCTGCTCTCCCGATCAAAGATCGGCCTCTACTAATCATGATGTGATTCTTATTTATATTATATGCTCTTATTCCGATTATTAGGCTAATATTACTATGTGTTGCACACAAGTATAAACTAATTTGCAAAATTTGGAACACTTTGATTTCATGTTTGAAAATTGTTTTGAATATATATCACTTGAAAAAATGATCTCATATGTACATTAATCAAATTATCCCAATTTAAGTAATTAGCCTTCATCCACAAGCATTCAAATAGATAAATCACTTACGCACTTAGCCTCATGTTAAGCATGCTCGATATGGCAACAATCACACGCATGCTATATGCTAAAGCAATAAACGCTCACCTAGTACTCCAAGGCAAGCCAAACAAAACACAAGAATTAGAAAACATGCATGCTCCTAAATAATGCAACATGACTAATGCAAAACATACAATCATGCAAATAACAAGTTCAGCTACTAGCATGGCATTTGATTCAATCCGAGACATGGGATAAAGCATTTATTCAAGCAAAGATTTTGATCTTGACATTGGTTAGAATGATGAGCCCAACTCTTATGTATGCAACATGAGTGGATGCAAGTCATAAAAAAAAAAAAAAATTGCTAAGGAAACATGATGCTCTATTCTACCATCATAAGAGGAGAAATAAAAGGGAGAAAGAAATAGGGGTTGGAAGACATACACACATTATTACTATTTGCCCTCATGGAAGACGGTCCGAATGAGTGTCCAAGTGTCCTAATTAAACTAATTATTACAAATTCAAATGAATAACTAACTAGATATCTAACTTATTACATCAATAATATTACAACAACAACAAGCATAATTACAACAATTATATTTAAGATAAATAACAATAAGAATGCATGAAGATTGTATGTGCGTTAGTGAAGACAGTGTTCAAAGACTGCTCTGTCTGCCTAGACTACTCTGTTTCACCCTCAGCCACTGCCCTCTGTTTCTACCAAACGTATTATGTTTACCAAACATTGGAGCCCGACCGGCCCTTAATGAGGCCCAGTCGGGTCCAAATGAGGTCGGTCGTGCCCTAGTTTTTGGCAAAAATCTGTTTTTGTGCTCTGGGGCAAAAACAGTACAGACAGAGCAACTTTAAACTATTTTTGTCCTTTCTACTCCTCTCTATCATGAAACTCAAGAGAATGGTGAATTTGAGTCCAAAACCGTCAATAGGCACAAGTTGATGGCTTGACGATTTCGAACACAATTTGGACAAAACAATTAATAAATGCAATGAAGACGACCACCCCTCCCTCTCATCATGGAGGCTCAAAGAGGGAGATAGAGACGCCTCAAGTTTCGTCAAAATATGATGGACTGATAAGTCACAATTCTCGAAGCAATGGATCCGGCATAACGTTTGGCCGAATCCAACCAATTCTAAACATTTTCTTTAGGTTGGTTTCACTGATTTTAAGCCAATTTTATTAATCCCTTTTGACTTACCTTTCCATTATTAATCATTTTGTCCAAAGTGATATTTAAGTCCACTAAATGAGAAGTGTGGAGAAGTGGTTTGGAAATACTCTTCAGATCCTGGGAGACGCTAGTGATCCTCAGCTAGTCACCTGAAAAGATGGAAACACTCCGGTCGGGGGTACCAGAATTAGCACTCCGACGGACAAGTTAGTTCAGACACTCAAGATAGCTTCTTCTCTAAGTAAAGTGGAGTGATTCTTACATACCTTTCTAAATTTGTGGCTCTTGTATTTATACTTGCTTTTTGGGCCTCGGGGCCTGAGCCTACCTTTATCCCATTCATCTTTGGTTCATTTGGAGCTACTGACCTCTGTCTATTCAGCTCCACTAACAGATTCGGCATCCTTATTTCGCAATACGAAGCCGAATAGTATCTATCTTTTGGGGTTCGCGTCTTCCAACTCTTCTATTTATTCAGCTCCCACAATTGCCCCCCAAGCGCTTCGCCGACGATAGTTAGCTGGAGTGCTTGGTTTTGAATTTAGAAAAGTCAGAGCCAAAATTCGGCGATTGGCCTTATCGTCATGCGGATATCTAAGCGCACCCCTTTCGGTTGTCGTGTCGACCTTCCCCCTTCACGCACGTGTCTATTTATTGCGATTTAAAATTTTGGCGTCCTTTCAAGTATGTATTTCGTGACGCTCATCGCTGGATTGCCCTTTGGATAGTCCCTGCAACTTTGTTTTCCGATATCCCCTTCGTCCTTTGTAAGTTCTCTCCTCCCTTGTTTTGGAGACTCTTTCTGGTTTAATCCTTCCTTGGCATATTCTCATAAACTATAGAGTATGGCGAAACATTTAAAAGACCTCCTCTCGTCAGATCGAATCGCTGGCTCTAAACGCCATTTCTCTATTCTTGATGATGTCCGTCTGTCGCTTGTGGCGGACGGCACTCTTGATATGGAGAGGAAGGACGAAACCACGATTATCTTTCCTCTTTTGTCAATTGCAGAGGGTGGAGTCCGTTTCCCCTTCACCCGTTTCTTAGGGCTACGCTTCGCTACTGGGTTTAATCCCTTCTCAACCTAATATGAATTTCTTTAGAATCATAATGGGGGTTGTAGCGCTCAACCGTCGCCTAAGAATTAACCTTGGCATTCCAGCCATCCGGCATTGTTATGCCTTGGCTAAGTCTTCTGGTCGGCACTGGCGTTTCTTCCTTAGGGCCAAGGATATCGACCATCAGCTGATTACTATGCTTTCCAGTTATGGAAAATGAGTTGATGATGAGATGGTCGTTGTCCAGGGTAACTGGGAATTTGGCGAAGGGGAGGATCACGTCGACCCTATTCCTAACGGAGGGGCGAGCCAGGTGGCTGATTGCCTTCTCGCTTTTATTATTTGTTTGTTTTTGTTGTAAAGCCTCTTCTTTGAAATGTGACGGCTTGGCTTGTGCAGGGAGAAGTTTGAAGAAAGTTCTATCTTCAACTGACAGCGCCGTTCTTTCGGATATCGAAGTCGCACTCAAATATTTCGGCCATCGAAGTCTTCAGAAACAAGGGAGGTCGGCGCATATTCTACTTCGTTACGAGCCGACATACACGACCTTCTCGGCAGCGGAAAATATCCCTGTTCCTGAGGGTGAAGATTCTCTTATCGCCCTTATTTTGTCTGACTTCAAAAATTTGAGGCAGGTTGGTTTTGGAGGGTCCGATTCGGAGGGAGATGTAGCTAATGTTATCGAATCAGATCAGTCCGAAACCGAGTTCGATGAGGTATTGAATTCAGCCAATCCCACATCCACATCGGGCCGAGGGGATCTTTCACTTGACGGCGTTGTTCACGGCTTGGAGTGTATTCCCGCCGCAGACCCCGAAGACATGGCCGGGTTAAGTCTGACGCAACTTGCCAGGAAGGCGAATGCGGAAAGGCTGGCCACGCGGCGCAGAGCGGAGGCCCTTCCGTCTGAAGTACCACCCGCCACCGAATTGCAATTTTCCCTGCCTGTTAGCGAATCAGAGTCCGTGTGTGTTATTGTCGTGGAAACGGCAGCAGATCAGAATGCCGAATCTGCTTTGGAAGTGCAGGCCGGTCAAGAAGTTGAGGCAAAGAAACGCCCTTCCGAGTTTGAGGCCGGCTCAGGAGAACGTGGCGGGAAACGTCCTCCATTAGAGGGATCGGACGTGGTCGTTCCTTTTGTCATTCAGCCGATGATAAGAAACATCCCGGTTTCTTCTGATTCTTCGGCGCTTAAAGATCCAGAAGTCGCATTCAGCTTGGCTACGTCTGTGTCATTGCCGTCTGACAAGGAGGCTTTCCGGGTGGAAACGGATCTGAAAGCCACAGCACTAGCCGCCCAATCGGCACTTTTGGTATATTCGAACTTAGCTTCGCTTAATCCGAATACTGTTGAAGTTATGGTTTTAAATTCTTGTCTTGCAGACCGTCGGATGGATAACCGATGTGGGCCGTCGCCATCGCGACGCCGTCAAAGAGATTGGTCATTTACGCGAGGAAGTTGAAGGCCAGAGGAGAAGGGCCGAGGTCGAGGCTTTGAGGGCGAACAAGGAAGCCTCAAGGGCCGACGCCGAGATGGAGAGGGCTCGTAGCGCAGATCAACTGAGATCGGATGCCGAGAAGAAGGCGGATGCGAGCGAAGATACGCTCAAATTGGCCCAGAAGGCGATCTCCAAACTGGAGGAAGAGTTGGCTGAAATGTAGGCGGCGAAGGAAGCAGCCGACTTGGAGTCTTCCAAAGTATTCGAGGCCGGGAAAAATGCTGGACTCGCCGAGTACGTTGACCAAGTCCCTAAGTTTGAAAATCGGGGATTCAAACATGGCTGGCACAAAGCCCTTGCTGCTACTAACGCTTCGTTGATTACGCCAATACCGTATGAGCAAGTGGATGTTGAGCCATTGGAGTCTGATTTCGATGGCTGAGCCGGCCGATTGAAAGTTTTAGGGTGTCGAATGTATTTTTACAGTTTTTTTATTTGGTATTTTTCATCTGTTGCTACAGTAGTAAATCTTGTTGTTTAGTAGCTTGAGTATATATGAAAAATTTCATGAGTAACTTTTCATGAGTATATATAAAATCGAGCTTGTAGCTTTTCGTTTCGTAACTTGAGTATATACACACAATTTCATGAGTTGCGTTCAACTGGCTAAGGAAAATGTTGATCAATGATATTGCTTTCGGTTATGGTTTAGATTGGATTAATAAAGTAAATCTGCCCTTGCCTTAGACAGGTCGCGAGCTTGGGAAGCCGAATGGGCGTAGCTCGTGGGCTGGCTAAGGCACGTATTGATCGGCGCTTGCGCTTGAACACTCGGCCGATCAGATTAATAAATCTGCCCTTGCCTTGGCCAGGGCGAGCTTGGGAAGCACATATTGATCGGCGCTTGCGCTTGACCACTCGACCGATCAGATTAATAAATCTGCCCTTGCCTTCGCCAGGGCGCGAGCTTGGGAAGCCGAATGGGCCTAGCTCGTGGCTGGCTAAGGCACGTATTGATCGGCGCTTGCGCTTGAACATTCGGCCGATCAGATTAATAAATCTGCCCTTGTCTTGGCCAGGGCGCGAGCTTGGGAAGCCGAATGGTCTTAGCTCGCGGGCTAGCAAAGGCACATATTGATCGGCGCTTGCACTTGACCACTCGACCGATCAGATTAATAAATCTGCCCTTGCCTTCGCCAGGGCGTGAGCTTGGGAAGCCGAATGGGCCTAGCTCGTGGGTTGGCTAAGGCACGTATTGATCGGCGTTTGTGCTTGAACACTCAGCCGATCAGATTAATAAATCTGCCCTTGCCTTGGCCAGGGCGCGAGCTTGGGAAGCCGAATGGTCCTAGCTCGCGGGCTAGCTAAGGCACATATTGACCGGCGCTTGCGCTTGACCACTTGGCCGATCAGATTAATAAATCTGCCCTTGCCTTCGCCAGGGTGCGAGCCTGGGAAAATGAATGGTCGTAGCTCGCGGGCTGGACAATTGTCATCCGACTGTTGACGTTTGGGATTGCTGACGTTGCCTCAGGAAAGCTGCAAACATTGAAGGATAAATGGAGTGGGTGCACGTCAGAGGCCCTACTTATTTCCATCGAGGCAACTGGGGAGGGACGAAGATTGACTGAATCAGACGTCGCAATGAGTCGCAGTAGCGAGCCTACGCGTTCGGGAAGAAGATCGTCCAAGGATCGGGCAACACAGCAGCCCTTTAGTCGTCGAAGCAGATCGCCCCGAAAGGGCAGTCAACCGAGAATCGAGCCTGAAGCGACGTCACGGCCGTTGAGTTTTGTGATTTCTGTGAGGAATAGACCAATGACGGAGGCGGACTCTATTATTAAAGACGCAGATGTGGCAGTCGAGTTCGCTCGACAGATATTCCCGTCGGAAGTCCAACAATCGATGGTCGGACGTCGAGATTTCGAAGTATTTCGAGACGGCATTCATGGGGCCGTGAAAGGACTATATACTGCTTATGAAGTCGGTATGCGTCTGCGGGAAGCGTGACGTGAGAACGAGAAAAATGACGAAAGGGATCGCAGTTTGGAGATTCGCACGGAAAAGGCTGAACGTGAGCTTCGGGAGTTGAAGAATGTTCGAGCGAGCGCGTCGGTTTCGGCCAATCAATCTAAATTGGTTGTTGCGGAGAGAGGAACCCAGCGGACCCCGGGTTATGAAAAGGGGTTTCAGGATGGCCTGAAGGTCGGGATAGAGAAGGCCAAACAGGACCTTGCCGAGGAGGTCTGTCGATGTGAAAATCGTGGATTCAAGCATGGCTGGATCAAGGCCCTTCAAACCGAGGGATCTCTCAAAGTCGTGGGAATTGATTCGGCCTTGCCCCTGTATCATCACCACCACTTTCCTTATCTCGATTTAGAAATTGAGAAGAGCGACGATGAGGGTGCCGAACGAATAGACAGTGCGCCGAATAAATAGAATTTCTTTTCTTTTCAACGTTTGTATTCGGTCTTGAAATGTTATGTGCTTAATTAATCGTATTGTTTCAACTTTCTGGCAAGTTTTGTGTTGTATGGCGTAAATGTTTGGACATGTATTGACCGGTCTCAATTAAGAACGATTCTTAGTGAATATTTATTCGGCCAATCAAGTGATCCGAATACAAATCTCAGAAAGGCCAATCGTGATATCCACGATGGGCGCTCCGAATCTAGAGTCTCAATCGGCCTGAAGGTGATATGCACCAAAAGGGGGCTCCGAATCCGGAGACTTAATGTGGCCAATCGTGATATCCACGAAGGGCGCTCCGAATCCGGAGTCTTAATCGGCCTTAAGGTGACATGCACCAAAAGGGTGACATCCTCAGACAATTGTAAGTCAAAGAAAATCTCAAACCTCGGCAAGCGCCGCCTTTCTACATTGATCCATGGCTCTGGAAAGCCGCAGAATGGAAAGTCCTCCCCTTCGCAGACAAAACATCTGTTCAGGGTACCCCGGATAAGCCGGTGCATCAACTCAAAATGTTTTCCCATTTGCTTGGCTCTGGCCCTTCCGGCCATCTCTTTCGCTTTCCTCACCCAGTCCTCCTTGGTAGGCAGATAACCTAAACCAAAGGTATGCGGGTTATGCTGCACTTCGGCCAATGTTGCAACACCTTTCCGGCCACTGCATCCCAATCCCATCCCGGGGATATGCTGGAGCTTGTTCATAAGGTACACTGATTGTGCGCTGACATAGAGCCCCTCATCAACAGCGAAGATACTCTGTACAACCTAAGCCTCGACTAGGGTGAACCCTGATAAGAACACATCCTCCACACCATGTTCAATTTCCAAAACTGGCGTAGAAACTTCTGGTGGCGGATGGATTGAAGAATTCCCAAAAACAATGGCCACCCCCTTCCCATGGGGGGTAATTGGGCATCTGGTGCATGGTGGAAAAGACTTCCTTCACCTGGTGCAGCCACGGCCACCCTAGGAGTAGATTGAAGGTTGCGGGAACGTCCAAGACATGAAAGTCAACATTGTGTTGTCCTGGACCAACCTGAGTCTAGATCTGCACAGTCCCCATCACTTCTCTGCTCGTATTGTCATAGGCCCTTATCACTTGGGTAGTTGGCACGAAGTCCGCGGGCTTCAATTCGATTGCATATGCCGTCCTCGACGGGCACACATTAATAGCGGATCCTGTGTCGACAAGAACCATCGGTATCCACTTGTCTCTACACTCCACAGAGATGTAGAGTGGTTTGTTATGGTTTGCGCCCTCAGGCGGCAGTTCTTTGTCAGAAAAGGTCAACGTCGGGGAAGCTCCTCCCGGAAAGACCAGTCCTACCAGCTGTTCAGGTGTGGTATCTATTGAGAGTTTGGCTTTGTCCATTGCAGAAAGGATAGCTTGTCTATGAACTCTGGAAGCCATAAGCAGTCCCCAGATAGAGATGTCTGCTTGTATCTTTTTAAGCTATTTCAACACAGCCTCCTCTTCGAGTACCTTTTCTTTCTGTCTCTCCGCCTCTTTGTCTTTCCCGGATGCTTTTGGTTGATCGAAATGTGGGGGCTTAAAATACCGCCCACTCCTAGTCATGTGGTCAACTTCCCCCACATACCAGGTATCATCCGGTTGGCTTCGTCCCCAGTCTTCGTCTGTGTGGGCAAGACATAAGTCATCGTCTTCCCACCACATTCCATCGGCCATCGACAAGCAACTATCCGGTTCTGCTACAACTGCTTCTGTGCGCACAGCACCATCCGTCCCCTCTCGCCCTTTCTAGCTCTTCGACCTTTTCACGCTCAAACTGCTTCAATGTAGCCTACTATTCAATGTCCTCGGTACTCAAAATGCTCTGATCCCGAGAAAAATTCTTGTCACCGGTGCTCTCCGGTGGTGCTTCCTGATTCCCGGCCATTCCGGCCACTGCTGATGATATTCCAACTCCTGATTACCCCTGGTCTGGCTGGAGTTCTTCTATAGAATCCGGCTCGTCACTGAGCCACCCGGTAGCTTCTGCTGACCCATTCAGATCAAACCAGTGGATAGTCACGTCCCCTGAGTCCTGTTCGTCAAAGAATTGAAGGTTGGCTATGTCCTCTTCCAATTTCGCTAGATCATCTAGCCCCTGATTAGGTCCATCCTCTCGAACGACATAGATCTCTGCCCCAACTGGCAGTTCTATCCTTGGCTTAATGTGCCCCGTTGGTGTAATGTAACCGCTCGGGTTGTACACAAATCTTGTAGACCCCTCAGGCTCTGAATACTCATTTCCATCTGCGCCCACAATCATCGCGGTTCTATCTTCGATAGCCACCACCACCGGCTCAAGTTGGGTTTGGGAGATGTCCAGTATGCACAAATTCGTGCTTTCTGATATGAACACCTCCGGCCTGGGTAGGTGAGAAGGGGTGATATATATGCTAGGGTCGTATGACACAACCCCAGTTTGGATTAGGTTAATGTGTTTGGGAGGTGGAGCTTGGTTATGTGGTGGGAGAGGGTTGGTTATGACGTTTGATTTTTCCGGAGGTGCGATCACCTTATTGTCAACGAGATCTTGGATATCGTGACGCAGTCTAAAGCACTGGTCGGTATCGTGACCATGCTGTTGGTGATGGGCACAATACTTTGCTGGGTTATGGGAGGAAGAAAGTTTTTCCGGTAGTGGCCGCGACTCTAGGGGCTTCAAGTGCCCTTTCTTGATCAATACCCCCAGAGCTTTGGACAGGGGCATATATAGTGGAGTGAAGGTTCTTTGGCCTCTAGGCGCATATCTAGCTGTTTGTGAGCTACTACCGGACGCACTGGTGAATGGGGTAGCTGTAAGGGTTTTTGGAGTGGTGGTGGTGACCATACCCACATCTATAGATTTGCCAACTGCAGCACTGCTTGTGCCTACATTTGTACTGCGGTTGAATGCCCTCTTGGGCTGCTCTCTCTCATTATCAATGAGGCCTTGTTTTATAGCGTCCTCTATTTGCACCCCAATCTCATGGAGGTCTGTAAAGGTGGGTAGGGGAAGGACGATCATTTTCTGCATGAGCATAGGCTGGAGGTTGCGCACAACCATCCGTATCTGATCTTTGTCCACAGGCCTGACGGTCATCATCGAGGCCTTGGCCCTCCACTGGGTCACAAAATCGGAGAAGCTCTCCTTTAGTTCTTGCCTGGTTGTCTCAAGATCACGAGTTGTGATCTCGATTTGCGTATTGTAGGAGTATTGAGCTATGAAGGCCTCAGCCATCTCCTCCCAACTCCTCTTAACGGAATCTTCCAATTTTGCGTACCAAATAGCCGTTACACCCGACAGGATCCGGCCAAACAGAGAAAGCTTCTGTAATCTGGAAAGGCCCATCGGCCTTAGTATATCCGAGAACAATCGCAGGTGCACCATAGGATCCCCAGACCTATCAAAGTGATCTATGTGCGGCATTTTAAACCGGTCCGGCAGCGTCACGGCCGAGTCGGTATATCCATCCTCTATGTCCGGAATGGAATGAACGCCTTGAGACTTTTTGAAGAGCTTTTCCAGCTTGCTCACTTTTAACGCCGTTGGATCCATCTCAAATTCAAACGGTGAATCCACTAGGTTGGTGGGTGCTTTGGACAGCTGGGGTAAGATTGGGGGCAGAGCTGGCCCCGTTGGCATGTCCGTATTTTCCTGGACATTGGCTGTCTCCCCGGGTGTTGGAACTCCAAGTGGGGGAGGAGCTTGGTGTGAAGAAGATGCTCCGGTTTGTTGCTGTAGCCTAGCAATTAACTCTACCTGCTAAACCACTACCTCTGCTTGACGTGCAGCCACTTCTGCCTGACGGGCGGCATCCTGCTGCATGGCGTACATGCTTTCCTGGAGGTGACGCATCATCTCTTCTAAGTCTGCCATAGAGTGTTGGTTCATCTGAACAATGGGTATATCTGTCCCTGCAGTAGAAACTGAGACCTCAGCCTGACTGTGTACTGGTAGGGTAGACGACTGATCTGGCGACCACTGTACCGACACACTACGCCTTTTTGACCTCCGTCTGGTAACCGGGGGTAAAGAAAGGAACACTGCTTGTCCGTCTATCAGATCCATGGATCGATTAAGTCTATGACCTCTAACCTAGAGTGCTCGGGGAATATCTGCCTGGTTGGATGCAATAGTGCTAAACTACTTTGCAAAAAGATAAATAAAGCATAATAAGGAAATAAACAACCAAAATGCACAGTGTGCTATGTTATGAACTGAATAAATTAACGACAACACACAGTTGGCCTGACAACACACAGTCAGTATCTGTAAGCTGAACACACTGTTCTCAAACACTGTTTGCTGTGCCCAAATGAATGTCCCAAAACTGATACCCTCAGGTAAAATTGATTCTTCAAATACTGATGCCCGTAGGCCTGATACCCAGACTTGCAAACTGATACGCGCATTCCTGTAGAGATACACTCTGACAGCACATAGCAAGCAAGTGAGAGCCAAAAACACCCCTATGTTGGGGTAGGGTTCCCCTGTCCTATTTTGTCAGGAACTAGGGTTTCACTATGCACACAGTGGTTTCAAACAACCTATAATCGGGCAAGCAACCTGTCATAGTTTGGAATTGTCACTATGGATTCCGATATGCACTAGGTCGAATGGTCAAAAAGGGTGCCCCTGTAAAAACTGTGGTTTGTGTTCCCATCGTGGCAGAGCCCGCAACCGGTCAGCCTTATGGCACGCTTCTCCAAGCGAGCCTCCGGCAAACTGTTCAGGAATAGCATACGACAAACACGGTGTCCTAGGCGCACCAATGCAAATGCAATGCAAAGAAACACATAAGTGTAGTAAAAACAAGATATCATGAGTTCAAGTCAAGTTCTCTAAATCCACAGCAGAGTCACAAGAAACTGTAGACGCGCTCTGGGAACCCTCCGATATCCGTGCGCCTCTTGCGAAACGGCGCGAATCTCGTTTAGTTCTGAGCTACTACAGTTTGGACTCAAATGTCACGGTTCTGAATCTAGTCTCACAATGTGCAATATGAGACCGATAAATCACCAAAGAGTCCAAATCCGGCAAATCGTTTTTGAAAAATTGATTTTTAATAAAGAAGTGCCAAATATGGACTGTTTTGCCAAATACAGAGTCGCCACCTAAATATTTTATTTTTTGGGAAATCTAAGAAACCCTGACTCATGCCTAAGGCCACGTGTCCGTCATCACCAAAGTTGCCTCGGCTCGGGAAATTGGGTACGATTGGGGAAGGTCATTTAATGAGCACCCCCGCTCTGTACTAAACATGATATCTCGTTTTTGAAAACACATGTGTTCTTATTCCGGTTAATTAGCTAATCATACTATGTGATGCACACAGCAAACAAGTATAGACTAGATCGCCTAATTTGAAACAAAAATTGCATGTTTGTTTGAAAATGGTTTGAAGTTTACTACTCGCAAGTAGGCTAAAATACGGATTTCAATGAATTGTTTCAATTCAAGTAATCCAACCTTCACCCACAGGCATTCAGGCAGTTAATCACTTAAGTAGTTAGCCTCATAGCAAGCATGCTTTCATGGCAACATTAACACACATGCAGTATGCTAAAGCGTAAACACTTACAGTGTACTCCGAGCCAAAATAGAAAACTGTTAGAAATCATGCATGATCCTAGTTCATGTTACGATGGCTAATGCAACACATGCGAAGATGCAACTAAAATAGGCTCGGCTATTCTAGAATGTCATGTGAAAATGCAACTTGATACATGTATTCAAATAGGAATTGAAATACAATGCAGTTAGTATGATGCGCCGAGCCCGGTGCATGCAATACGGATGAATGGTGCAAACATGCGAGCATAAGGTATGCTAAATGAAATATGCCCTAAAAACTAACCATCATAAGCGGTTAAGTAAAAGGGAGAAAGAAATGGGGGTTGGAAGACATGCATCACACACACGCACGCTTATTACAACAATGTGCCCTCTCGAGAGAGAGACCGAATAAAGAGCTAACTAGCTAATCTAAGCTAATTAAACTAATTATTACACAACGAATTAATTAACTAATCCTAATTAACTAATTGTTACAAAACAAATTGAATTAGCTAAACATATTAACTAATAAATTACAAACCAAAGCATAAGCTAGCTATCTAAGCATGGCAGCTAAGGAAAGCAATAAAATAGGAGCCTCGAAGTAAGGAGGATGCATGCACGTCCGGTTGCCTCGTTCGAAAGTCCAATGTGATGCCCCAATTCGCCTCTGTTTGCAATCTGCTCTCAAGAACTCGCACCAAGCTCCAGAAAGATGAAACTCCACCTTGGGAATCCAGTGGGAGGGTGGCCGACCACTTTTGGTCTCCCCAAACAACTGTCGACCACTTTTGGTTGTTGAAAAATCAGAAAAGTGGTCGGCCAGCTAGTTTTTTTGGCTGGCCGACCAGTTGTTGCTGCTGAACTGCACTTTTCTGCAACAGAGAGCACGAAAGGGCATGGCGATGTATTTGCAGCATATGTGTGCACAACCACCCTCCCTATCATGTAATGAACTCAAGGGGGTGTGGTTCTCGACCCTCGGGCCACCAATCGCGCATTTCAATTCATGATGGCCGAGAGGCGAAGTTGCACAATTCAATATGGAATGAATGCACAAGTAAACACATAAAGCCTAAAACTCTATCATGGGTGATCAAGAGCGTCGGCGACCGAGAATTAAGGCACATTTCATCACTTGAAGTATGAAACGTCCCTCTTTTCCCGTGTTTGGACTAACACCTATGCCAAACACAAATGCAAGCAACATGGTAAACATGCAATGCGACTACATGGCATACACAATGCTATGGACAATATGGCATACTCAATGCAATATGATCGTGGCATGCTCAATGCAAACAACAACATAACATGCACAACACATTATAACATGGCATACACAATGCGACAATGGACTTAAACCAAGATGGATAGGCCTCAGCCATGCCCAAATCAGTGGCCATAACACCAAAATAAAGGCACCAAAATGCAAAGCATGCATGCACAATGCATTGGCCAATCAAGTAGGCCAAAGAGCACAACTCTCAAGAGTGCTCAAGGAGTGATAAAAGTGGAAGTGTAACAACACTAAGTGCACTGAAATGAGGTAAGAAATGATGCCAAATCATTCAAACAACACAAGTATGGCATGCAAAGGTCCTAAGGCATGAAAGCTAGCAAAGAGCAACACATAGGAGGCATGCAATACATGGCACAAATGCATGAACTAAGCATGGACAGAGCTCAAGTAGGTCAAAATAAGGACCTAAACATGCTGAGATGATGGCTCAAATACCTAGGCATGCAAGCATACAAGCTAAACCATAAACTAGGCAATCATGCACAACACTTAAAGGCATTCAAAGCATGGATGAAGTGAGAACATGGCAATTCTATATGCTCTGAAATGTCATGTTAAGTGACGCCAAATCAAGTACACAACTCAAATGAAGCATGCAATGGTGCTCAAAGCTTGAAGCAAGCAAGAGCATTTACACTACAAGTATACAAAACATGAAGCATGTGGTTAAGGCAACCCAAAATAGTCCTAGAACATGTTAAAATGAGACCAAAACATGTATGGATGGAAGCCAAAAATGTGCTAGCATGAGGGGGCATAAGACATGGAGTATGCAAGGCAAATAGGGTGGATTACACTACACCTATTAGGACCAAACATGGTATGACTTAAGCAACAAAAATTAGAGTTATATTATGGCATAATAACCCCAAAAACACATTGAAATGATGGCTCGCAAGCCAAGGCATGAAGGCATACGCAATGGTTCATGTTAAGGCATAAAGGGGCAAACCCTTCAACGCATTAATTAAGTGATAAATGCAAGTGCATGGCCATAAAACATAGACTGAAATCACATAATAAATGATGCCAAATCATTCACATAGTCCAAGTAAAGCATGCTAGAGGACTTGATACACAAAGCTAACAAGCTAGAATGAACCATAGCTATACAAAGCAAGTCATGCATGGCCCAAAGTCTTCTCACAGCTAAGCCCAAAGCATGCTAAAATGACATGTCAAAGCATGATGCATGTTAGGCTATTTCATGGGATTGCATTACAAGTGCATGAAGCATGCAAGGGCCAACCAAACCAAACCAAAACAGAGTCATGATATGGTAAAACAGCACCAAAAACATGCTGAAATGGAAAGAAAATAAGCTAGAATGACATGCTCAAACATGAGGCATACAAAGCTAGTTTAAGGGATTTACACTACAAGTTTATAAGGCATGCATGGAGTGATCAAACCAAGCAAAAATAGTGGCATGCCTCAGCAAAATAACCACAAATACAAGCTAAGACATGGCCAACATGAACTTAACAAAGGTGCTCAAACATGAGGCATTTGAAGCAAGTAAACAACACACAAAGGAGAGGGGATGATCCTTTCCTATTTAGGACTCCAAAACCACCTTCCCACCACTAAAAATCCTCTGGATTTCAGTGGTAGGAAGGTCATGCAAAGGGTTCAACAAGAGCCTAAATGGATGGCTCTAAACAAGGCCTAACAAGGCCTAAGAGGGGGTAAATCACCCCAAATGAAAAAGTGACCTGAAACAACAATTTTAAGCATGCAAAAATAGAACTTTTTCTAGTTAAGAGTTAAGCTTAAAAATAGATGCAAGAAGGGATAAAGGCCTAAGCAAGAAAGGGGTATTTAAAGGTAAAAAATTCACCCTTGAAGACCTTCTTTACCACTGCAACTCTAACAACCTTTCAAGCTCAACGCAGCTCAAGAACACCAAAACCAGCTCCTAAGCACCTCAGTAGCAAAAGGATGATGTTTGAGTGTGTGTTTGTGTGAAAAAGCAAGACAAAACTATCCTTTTGAACACAAAACAAGAGCAAAATGAAGAAGTATAGATATAGGCTATATGTATAACTCAATGGAGTTTTTTCTGAACCTAGAGGAGGGAGGAGGAGCCTCCCTCTTATAGAAACCAAAAGGCTAAGCTTCTTGGAGAAGCTAAGCTTCAAACAAATCCCTCCATACACGTGTATGGAGGATAGCCCAAATGTCCTCTAGTTGTGCCAGCTGGAGGAAAATATCTCCAAAAAGGTGCCAAAAAGTGGTCGGCCGACCACTTCAAGTGGTCTCCAAGGACAAAAACTAGTCGGCCACAGGTGGGAGAAGTCCAGGCACCAAAAGCAAGCAAGTGGACTGGTGGTCGACCAGAAAAGATGCCCCAAAGACCAAGAAAGCCAGTTGTCCGACCAGAAAACTAGCTGGCAGAAGGAAAAGTGGTCGGCCAGAAGAAATACTGGTCTTCTACCCTTGTGCCACCTTCCAAACAAGGAAACTAAGGTTTGTACCAAAAACAAACCAAAGCGGATGCAAGACGAGAGATCAGGAGGCAAAGCACGTGGCCAAAAGTCCCAAAAACTAGCTAACGAGCACCAAAAGTGGTATGCAACCACAAAAGTGGTCTCCCGGACCACAGTGTCCCTCTAGGCAGAGGCAACATGGTGTGGTTCAAAAACCACACCAAACGGAAAATGTTAAGCGGTCTCGAGACAAGGCGCACGACCAAAGGCTCCAAAAATCGAAAACTAGTCTCCAAACGGTAAAAGTGGCCTACGACCACAAAAAGTGGTCTACGACCACAAAGAGATGGTCTATAAGACCACTCCCTCCCTCCGGGAAGAGAAAACAAGATTCGGTCCACAAACTGAGCCGAAGCAGAAAGAATTCAGAGGCCTGGAGGCAAGGCTCTCAGCCAAAACTCCGAAACCTCTAAACGAGCACAACATGCACCATCACCGAGCGCTCAATCGATGACGTCTAAGTCTTAAGGTCGGTCAAAAATGGGGTGTTTACAATGCTATAATGATATGAGAACATGTGCCATGAAATAGGCTATGACGATCCTTATACGAAACTGGGTATGAAAAGAGAAAAAGACCTCCCCCTCCCCTCCCCCACAGAACATTAAAATCCCAGCCTATAGCCATTTTATCAAACAATGATTGTAAACAGATGAGATGGTAACCAACAAGTGGAGATCCTTTTTTAAAACATTACAGATTTATTGCATGCCAAAAAACAGCACTCGAGTGATTATAGAACAACCTAAACAAGTACTACAATATTTGCAAAAAAAATATTGCTAGGCAAAGATTTTTCAAAATAGAAAATTTGGTATGAACTGTAGCACAAAAGAATTGGAGATTAGAAACAAAAAAAAAAAAAAAATACTAATACAGGCATCTTAGAACAGAAACAGGGTAGGAACAGTAACAACCAAAAAAGTTAAGCTAAAAATGTGCAACAACATATTTGCAGATCTTATGGATTGTATAACAAAACATTTTGGAGTTACAAAATTAACACCAACAAACCAACACACATTGGGTAACATTTAACCAACGCATTTGGGAGAAAATATGCAGTTGATTAACCATGTTTCCGACCTCACCAACAATGCCCCAATGACCTTACAATTAGTCTATTTTTACAATTTCAGAAAGATTTAAAAAAAACAAAAAATCAAAAATCAAACAGCACCTTCCAACTGTCGATTAGAAAACCTCTAGGCACATCGGAGGGAAAGAGAGCATACCTGCAGTTGGGGCATTCCTCGGAGGACGGAGTACGTTTCCATTCGCCTTCGCCGGCTATTTTCCTCGGTTGCTTCTCGTTTTCCTTAAAGCTTCAGTGCTGTTGTTGCCTTGAAGTTGAACGCAAACCGAACCTCTTTTTATTCATCTTCATTGATGTAACTACTCTTCACCTACACTCTGTGCTAGCAGTCCAGCTATATGCAGGTTTTGACGTAAAGGCTGGGTTCGGACATAAATTTTTTTTAAAAGATAACAATAACAAAAAGGAGAGGTAAAAAGGTCATTTGACGTCTGCGAAGACCACAGATCATGTGATTGCAACATAGGCTAGGTGTGTAGAATAAAATTGTAAGTTTTTTGACTTTTTTAGTAATTTTTGGACTTTTCGGTTAAAACACTCGCATGCCAAACGACACCTAAGTTATTGTATGTATTTTTAAATAGTACTATATATATGGGCTTGTTTGATTAGGCTAACTATTCATAGGAATCACATTCCATGGTTTGTGTGGGGACATATTTTTGTGGAATGAGAACACGTGGCCAAGGTGGTATCGAAGTACCAGCCGAGGTGCCACGTATCCTGGTTATGGTGTCGAGGTGATCTCGGCTAGACCGAGGTTACCTGCGGAGATATCGGAATCCGGGATAGGCGGATAGGGGCAAGAGTCCTAGGATAAAGGAAGACTTTAGTCTGGATAAAGATAAAGCTCTTAAGGAGTTTATCTCTAGCTAACTGGGAGTCCAGGATAGGCATTGAGCCTGAGTCCATTGAAGCTAGGCTTCTACTGAGATCAGGATTGTGCTAGCTATAAAAGAGAAGCACCCTTGTGGGTCTAAGGTACGCTTTTGAGATTCTGAATAGTGAATTAAGCACTTTTTCTATCTTTGAGAGATAATTGAGTACTGACTTGATCATTGGAGTGCCCCGGGTGGACGAACCACCGCTGGAGTCTTATCTTTCTGTGACAGGTTGTTCAGACGTCATCTATTCTTCCTGTGCTCTCAAGCTGAGTTCTTGTTAAACAGTGTGCTCAAAAATCAGCACACACAATTTGGCGCCATCTGTGGGAATGAAAGGAGAATAGATGGCCAACGATGCATAGAAAGAAAATATTGGGGACGACACCCCTACAGGAAGTGGTAAACACGTTGATCCCAACATGGAAGAAGAGAATTGTAATGAAGAACCCTGGACTAGAATCCCAGGGATAAAGACGTCGGCCCAGCGGGAAAGACGGCAAAGAAGGTTGGCCGAAGCGAGTACTATAACGAAAGCGACCTCCAGGTATGGAAAGATAGATGCCTAAGGAGGGACGGTGAAATGAAGGGGATGGCAAACAAATTGGCAGACCTACAGACAGTTGTCAATTTCATGATGCAGAACAACGTCATGCAGCCACCCTTTCCACTAGAAGACACGCCGATTCCAGCGGCCAAGAACGATACCCAGAAAGGAGGGCAGAAAACAATCCCAGTAGTCCCTCAGCATGACAGAACAAAGGAGCATTCTCATCGGCCTTCACGGGAGGTTGGACGAGGAGAATCAAGGAGAGGGGAGTCTCAGAAGACGCCCCGTGCCAAAGAAACATATATCCAAGAACATTGGCATGTTCAAGGGAGGGAACTTTCTTTTGACACAATGAAGGAAGGGAGGTCCAAGAGGACTCATCACGACACCGGGAACAGTGCCCCCAAAGAGGCTGAAATCCGTTGACAGTCGAGCTCCAGGGCAGACTAAGGAGGATTTGAGGGACTACCTCTAGAGGAAGCAACGAGATGCTGAGGTCACATCGCTAATCAAACCAAGAACTCCATTCTCGGTAGAATTGGACAAATTTGAGGCCCCGAAAAGGTTCCATACGCCAAGGCTTCAAATATATGATGGTAAGTCAGACCCTAACTTTCACGTCGGCTTGTACCTGAATCCGATGGCATTATATACTGGGAACGAACCTCTGTTGTGCAAGGTATTCCCCTCTTCCTTTGGAGAAATCGCATCAGATTGGTTTCACAAGTTGCCAAAAGGAACTATGAAAAGTTGGGAAGGTCTGGCTGAGATGTTCGTGGCTAGGTTTGTGACTAACAAACTACAGCCGTTAAGGGTAGACTCCCTGATGGCTTTGAGAATTGGCGAGGATGAAAGCCTCAGGGCTTTGCCAAAAGGTACTATGAAGTGTTTAACCGAATACCAGGGTGCAACCAAGAAGTGGAAGTCGTATCTTTCAAAAACAGTCTGAATGACGACTGTTTGCTTCGAAAGTCACTGGCAAAAACATTGCCAAAGAGTATGAAAGAACTTATGGCCAGAATCGAGAAATATGCAAGAGCAGAAGAAGATATGCCGGGAACAAAGGTGTCAAAGCAAGAAAAGAGAAATGGCTCACCGAAGCGAGGCCGAGTTAATGCTGAGCCTAATAGGCAGGAAACAGGGTTGAGAGCTACATAGGTAGTCACCACTATGTTCCGAATCCCAATTTACAAAGTTTTGGAAAGGATCAGGAACCAACCTTATTACAGAGCACCAGAAAGGGTTCCTAGCGAATTTATGGGGAGAAGCCTTGGGAAGCATTGCGCTTACCACAATGCAGATGGGCACTTGACTTAAGGCTGCAAAGCCTTGAAGATACATTTGGAAGATCTGGTCAGACAAGGTCATTTAAGGGACCTAGTGGATGAGGCCAGAACAAAGGCAGAACATGCAAGATTGCCCCAGGCACCGGCAGCACCACCCCACCAGCACTGCAACCATAGACGGACGGACTTCGAGTGACCAATGTGATCCACTCGAGGGTCAATGAGAACGAGATATGCCGGGAGACTCAAAGGGTGAGGCACTTACAGCATATATGTCAAGTCCAGCAGAAAAGGCCCAGGGAAATCAAGTGCCAAGGACCGATGGTGTCCTTTACTGAAGCCGACCTAGACATAGTGCAGCATCGACACAACGATGCGCTGGTGATATCCCTCAAGATTGGAGAATGCCAGGTAAGGCGCATTCCAATTGATCAAGGTAGCTCTTGTGACATCATGTATGTCAGACGTTACAAGGAGCTCGGCCTTCACCAAGATGATCTGGAGCAGTCAAACAGTCCCATGGTCGGGTTCAATGGAACACCGACATGGCCCTTGGGGGCAGTAAATTTGGAGGTACAGGCAGGCACCAAGAAGTTGAGCACAGAGTTTACAGTCATTGACACCCCTTCCCCTTACAATATTATCTTGGGGAGGCCATGGTTACACGTAATGAGGGTTGTTCCCTCAACGCTGCACTAGCTGTTGCGGTTCCCAACAGAACATGGAATTGAAGAGATTAGAGGAGATCAAGTGCAGGTGAAGAATTGCTCCATGGCAGCAATGAAATCCACCTGCAACGTAAGGGAACCAGAAACAGTAGAAATTGAGAACAAGGACAGGGAGGTCCTGGACGATGTCGACAAAGAACCAGCCGAGAAAAGCGAAGAAGCCCTAAAGAAGATCCTGGTCCAACAAGGGGATAAAGAACGCTTCTTCCTCCTCGGCTCAAGGTTGGCCGAGGAGGAGGAAAGGGAATTAGAAGCATTCTTACGAGCAAACATTGAGGTGTTTGCATGGACGCCATATGAGATGCCTGGCATTGACCCGGAAGTTAGCTGCCATAGCCTGAATGTGGATAGGTTGGCTAAACCCGTCATCCAGTGAGCTAGGAGGCCGACGGTAATGCATTTTAAAGCAGTAGAAGAGGAGGTAGGTAAACTGTTAGAGGCCAAGGCCATTCGAGAGGTAAACTACCCAACCTGGTTGTCAAACACAGTTGTTGTGGAAAAAAAAATAGGAAGTGGAGGGTCTACGTGGACTTCACCAGCCTGAACAAGGCATGTCCCAAGGACAGTTTCCCACTCCCCAAGATCGATCAATTGGCGGATGCCACTTCAAGGCATGGAAAGATGAGCTTCCTGGACGCATACAGGGGGTACCATCAGATAGCAATATACCCCCTGATGAAGAGAAGACTGCATTCATCACCCCAAAAGGGTTGTATTGCTACAGAGTAATGCCCTTCGGGTTGAAAAATGCAGGAGCTACCTATCAGAGGTTGGTGACCAAGATGTTTAGACATCTAATTAACAGTGGAAGTATACATAGATGATATGGTGGTGAAGACCAAAGAACCAGACAATCATCTGGCCAATTTAAAGGCAGTATTTGACATCCTTAGAATATATCGACTCCGACTCAGTGCTTCAAAGTGTGCATTTAGAGTTGGGTCTGGTAAGTTCTTGGGATACTTGGTTACCAGAAGGGGCATTGAGGCGAGCCTGGATCAAATCAAGGCCATCTTAGACTTGAAGAGCCCAATGTCGACAAAACAAGTGCAGATGTTGACTGGAAGGGCTGCAACCCTGAATAAGTTCATAAGCAGAAGTTCTGACAAATGCAAACCTTTCTTTAGTTTAGTGAAGAAAGCCACAGACTTCTTATGGACAGAAGAATGCGAAGTCGGCTTGGCCGACTTGAAGAAGTACCTGACCACAACTTCAGTTCTCTCAAATCTTGTACCTGGAGAGGAATTTTTTCTATACTTATTAGTTTCGGAGCATGCAGTAAGTGCGGTGGTAATCAGAGAAGATAAAGGAGAACAAAGGGCAGTTTACTACGTCAGGTACTTACCCCTGGAGAAGTTGGCATTAGCCTTGATAATGGCCTCCAAGAAGTTGAACCACTATTTCCAAGCCCACAAAATTGTGGTATTGATTGAGCACCCCTTGAAGTCCCTACTACAGCAAAGAGATCTGACAGGCAGGGTGGCTAAATGGGTAGTGGTTTTAGGCCAATACGATTTGGAATTTAAGCCCATAACAGCAATCAAAGGCCAGGTTCTGGCCGACTTCGTAGCAGAGTTCACACCTGGTGCCATGCTACGTCGGGCTCCGGTGAGCCGTGGCTTAGGATGTCCAGGAGAGCAAGAAAAAACCCAACTGGGGATGAAGAACCCCACAGTAGAGAGAAAGAAAGAAAATAAACTTAAACCTTGCGATATCTACATAGGCGACTCCTTCCGCCTATTTGTTGATGGGAGTTTGAACCGTTAGGGAGCAGGGGCAGGAGGAGTGTAGTGGCTCGGATTTTAATACGTATCGGATTGGTGTAAAGTGGTGCTCGCCACCTTAAAACTTGTGTGGTTGTCGGACTCTTGGTATTGATGGGTTGGCAAAAGAACCTTAAATATTATAATTGAGGACCCTTGGGTGATGTTTGGAACCTTGATTGAAGCCTTAACAAGGTATTTAGGCAAGATTAGATCAAAAGCCTCAAATTTGAGTTTTCATTTTTGACCAACCTTCACTCTTTATCTCTTTTCTCCGTCCATACTTTGAATTTGGATGTGAGGCTAGAACCATTGGAAAAATTGTTTCCGGGGCTTCGATTTGGACACAAGAACGACCTAAAACGGAGTCCGAACGGGATAGTTATACCCGTTTGAATTCTTAGTACCTCTGTTGGTTTTCTATAGGGTCGACACCAGTCTAGAAAGGGTCGACCCTCTTATGTTGCAGAATTTGTGTGTTGGTTGCTAGAAAATAGGGTCGACCCCCTCTTGTCTAAGGGTCGACCCCCCTTGCTTGTGCCAGATTGTCTTTTCTACCTAAAGGGTCGACCCTCCTGCCCGAAGGGTCGACTCCTGCGTGTTTTTTTTTTTTAGATTTTGGGGTTCAAATGGGCCCTACCTTTGGGGGGTTTTGGGCCTATTATTTTATTGACCTTAGGGCTACTTCTCTACTACTATAAATAGGCTCCAAGCATGGTTTCATTTCATTTTTCTCCTCCCCTTTCCTCTCAAACCGTGAGCCTCTCTCATCTCTCTCTAAACCCAACTTTTTCCCATTTAGATTGCTAGATCTACTCATCTAGAAGCATCTTCTCACCTAGGTCCCTTGAGGAAGGTTGTAGAGCGCGCCAAGGGCTTTCAATCTATCCAAGCAGATCGTGTTTTCGTTGAAGTCAAAACTTTGGGTCTCTCTCTCTCCTTGCTTAAGGTAGGGATTTTCCTTGCTTCTCTTCAATATTGTCTTGTGGATAGATGAGTGATACTTTTTATTGCATAAAACCCTCATTTTGAGGAGATTTTTAGAAATGGCATGTGAAGGGAGCTAGGGTTTTTGATTCATGGAATTTTAATTGATGATTTAAGTGGAATATATAATGTTTGGGTCATGAGAATGTGGTTTTGTGTTAAATAGAAAAAAGCCCTAATTTATGTTTAACCCTAGTTATGGAATCTATGTCGGGAATAAAGAAAGCTTCAATTGACATTTGATTTTATGGAATTGAGTTCATGTTTTGTAGAAGATGAGAATAAATAATGATGAATAATGGTTAGAAAATAACTATTGTATAGGAAGGTCATTTTGAAGAAATTAAGATGAGTAATTAAATTAATTAATTGGGGATAATTTATGATGATTATTGTGTTATGAAATTGAGTATAAAGATTTGATAATCTTGTGGAAAAGTTAAAAGACCATTGAAATATAAGAATTGAGAATGCTTCTAAAAATGTGCCAAATGCTCTTAGTGGAGGTGTTATTGGATGAATTTTGTGATAAAAATAATGAATGTTATTATTGGTTTTGTTGGGATTGTACAACGAACGACTTGATGAATACTAGAGAATGGTCGAAAATAATGAGTACGTGTTCTTGAGCCAATAAGTAATGAAAATGATGAATGAATGTGTTAGCTTTGCCCACAATTCGTATGAGCAATGACTTAAGAAATTAATGGATTGTAATGTTGCCTTGGGGTCCGTTTCCCGCCGTATTTGAGCCGGCAAAGCGTGACGCTTAATAAAGGTTTCGCCTTCCTTCTGGAGTAGTGCCCGGTAAAGCGTGTGGGTTGATAAAATGTGCAAAGGTTCCGCATTCCTTCCAGCTTGTGACCGGTAAAGCGTGAGGTTCCGTGTTCTTTCCGGCTTGTGACCGGTAAAGCGTGAGGTTCCGCATTCCTTCCGGCTTGTGACCGATAAAGCGTGTGGTATGATGTTAAGGCTTGGTAATGGAGCCGGCGTCCAATTTGGATTGTGTGGAATGATTATAATAAGATTTGTACATGCGTGTAGACACCCCATTTTTGACCGACCTTAAGACTCAGACGTCATCGTTTGAGCACGCGGTGATCGCGCATGTTTGTGCTCGTTTCGAGTTTCCGGAGTTTTCGGCTGAGTGCCGGGCCTCTGAACTCTTTGTGTTTTGGCTTGGTTTGTAGACCATGCCTTGGTTTCCCTTGCCTGGAGGGAGAGAGAGGTCTGTAGACCACTTTTTGTGGTCGTAGACCACTTTTCCCTCTTGTAGGCTAGTTTTCGGTTTCCAAAGTCTTCGGCCGAGCGCCTTGTCTTCCTTCCTTTTTGGTTTGGTTTTGAACCAAACCTTGTTTTCCCTTCCCTGGAGGGAGAGAGAGGTCTTGTAGACCACCTTTTTGTGGTCGTAGACCACTTTTCCCTCCTGTAGACAAGTTTCCAATTTCCGGAGCCTTCGGTCACGTGCCTTGTCTCGGGACCGCTTACCGTTCTCTTTTTGGCCTGGTTTTCAAACCATGCCTTGTTGCCTTGGTCTAGAGGGATACAGAGGTCTTGGAGACCACTTTTTGTGGTCATAGACCACTTTTCCCTCATAGACCACTTTTGGTGCTCGTAGACTAGTTTTCGAGGCTTCCGGCTGCGTGCCTTGACCCCCGGACTCTTGTCTTGCATCCTTTTTGGTTTGTTTCTGGCACAAACCTTGTTTTCCTTGCTTGAAGGGTGGAATGAGGCTTAAAGACCAGTTTCTCTCCCTGAAAACCACTTTTCTTCCCTGCCAGCCAATTTTCTAGTCGGCCAACTGGTCTTGGTGGCCTTTGGACCACCAAAAGTGGTCGGCAGCCATGCCACCACTTTGCTTTCTTGGTGCAGACAACCTCTCCCCCCCTGCCGACCACTTTGTCTCCTTGAAGACCACTTTAAGTGGTCGGCCGACCAGTGCATGTAGCTGGCCGACCACTTCAAGTGGTCGGCAGCTTTCCTGCATTTTCTGCAGAGTTTGTGGATGCCAGCTGTGCCAACTGGAGAGCACATATTGCATCCTCCATACACGTGTATGGAGGGATTTGACCAAGCTTCTAGCTTCTCCAAGAAGCTTGAAGCTTAGAGTTCTATAAGAGGGAAGCTCCCTCTCCCTTTTCCAGGTTCAGAAAAATTTCATGAGAGCTATACATATATCTCCCTCTCTATATTCCTCTCTCTCTCTCTCTCTCTCTCTCTCTCTCTCTCTCTCTCTATATTTTTGCACTACAACTCCTAGCCACACACCACCAACTCTAAGCTGAGATTCTTGGAGGTGGTATTTGGGTCATAAAAGTTAGTTTTGGGCTGAAGAAGGTGTTGTTGTTGCAGTGCTTCAAGGGTAACCCCTTTTCCCCTTTTTAAGCTTTGTTTTGGTTACTCTTTGAGCCATCTTTGCATGCTTTTTTTGGCTTAGCTTTCAACTGTAAAAAGCTTTATTTTCCAGTGTTTGAAATGCTTGTTTAAGGCCTCTTTAGTGTTGGGGGTGGTCTACCCCCTTTTATGCCTTATTTTACCTTGTTTTGAGCCATCTCTTTAAGCCTTTGAGATCACCTTCTCTTGGTCTTTTAACCACTGTAATCCAGTGGATTTTTAGTGGTAGGAATGTGGTTTTGAGGCCTAAAATGAGAGGGGGGTGGTCCCCTCTCCTCTTGTCTTGTTTGTATGCATAGAGGACCTATCACATGAGCATGTTTTTACACTCCCTTGTGGCTTTGTTTAAGCTTGATTTTGTGACTTTTTGGACCTAATATGACTCTATTTTTGGCTGGTTTGGTTGTCTCTTGAGTGCTTCATACACTTGTAGTGTAATTCTACATTGCTAGCCAAACATGCTCTATACTTTGGACCATCATTCTAGCCTATTTTGACTACACTCCAGCATGATTTTGTCCATGTTTTGCCACGCTTAAGCTCTGTTTTAAGTGTTTTGGGTCATGCATGCCTTGCCTTGTATAGCCATGGTGCAATCTTGCTCATTAGCTTTAAGTTTCGAAGTCTCTCGCATGCTTAGAATGTGATGTTTGCATGATATAGCCTCAGTTCTCACATGATTTCAGAGCACATTTCATTGCCATACTGTAGACACCCCATTTTTGACCGCCCTTAAGACTTGGGCGTTACTGATGGTTTGCTCGGTGATGAAAGATGTGCAGGGCAAAGGTTCAATTTCTTCGGCAAGGAGAGGGTCAAATCTCAACTTCACACCCCATTTTGGACCAAAGCTATTTTGAATGGTTTTTAGACCTTAAAACCCTCTCTTTCAAAACATTTTTGAAATAAAGTTTCTACAATGTTCCGAGGCTCACATTTTGTCAAATAATGCGCTTTTCGATAAACCGAGCAAGGACAAAGTGGAAATGAATGAAAGAGAGATGAAATCTTTGAAAAATCTTTCAAAACACCTTACTTAGGGGTTTGAAGTTGAAGAAAAGAGGAGAAGAGGGGAGAAAACAAGTTGGAGAAGAAGTTCGGCATGAATCCCGGTGGAAAAGAGTCGAGCAGCCCTCGCTGAATCGGGCCTATTCATCTGCATACTTGGATTTCAGCTATGAGGCCACCACCATTGGAAAGCTAACTTCTGGGGCTTCACTCTGGACACCCACCGGCCACTTTTTGGCCTTGGCAGCACCTACCGGCCATCAATTTGGCCGGCCGGCCAAATAAGTAGCAGGCCGGCCAAAAAAAGTGGCCGGCCGGCCAATTTTGCTGGCCGACGACCTTCCGGAGTATTCTACAGATTGAATGCATGCCAGCTGGAGTGCACAGACCCTGCTCCCCATGCACGTGTGTGGTTGTTTTCCACCCTTTGACCCTTTTTTTTGCACCTTTTGCTCAAAGCTTCTTGAGGAAGCTTTGACCCCTTGTCTTGGCTTCCTCAAGAAGCTTGCACCTTTGCATTAGCTTCTCTTAGAAGCGTGGTCCATTTGACCCTTTTGTATAGCTTCTTTGAGAAGCTTTACACCATTTCCATTGCCTATATAAGCAAACCCTCTCCTTCTTTGAGATGGTTCAGCAAAAACCAGACCTAGGGCATATATATCTGATATATATACACCCTCTCTGTCTATATCTCTCTCTCTACATTTGTGTGTTAGAGGGTTCAAAAGGGGCTTGTTCTTGGCCTATTGCACCACACCTCATAGCCATACACAACCACCATTGGATTGAGGTTCTTAGGAGGGTTTCTTGAGCTCTAAAAGCTGGTTTTTGGCCCCTGAAATTGCTGATCTCAAAATTGGTCTTCAACGGTAAGTTTCTTCCCCTTTTTAGTACTTTCTTGTACCTCATTTTAGCCTATCTTGCATGCTGTTTTCAGCTTAACTATAAACTGAAAAAAGTTTTGTATTTGCATGCTTAAGATGTTTGTTTAAGACTATTTTGGTGTTGGAGGTCATCTCCCCCCTTGCATGCTTGTTTTGGCTTCGTTTTGTGCTATTCTTTGAGACCTTCGAGCAAGCCCTTGCTTGGCCTCTTAGCCACTGAAATCTAGTGGATTTTCAGTGGTAGGTTTGCTGTTTTGAGGGTCAAAATCAGAGGGGGGTGACCCCCTCTCTCCTCGGTAGGTTTGATGCCCTTTTTGGCCTTACAAAGGGGCCTATATTTTCATACTTCTTGAGCTCAGTTCAGGCATTTTTCAGTGGGTTTTAGGACCTCCATAACCCATTTCCAGAGTTAGTTTTGCCATGTTAAGTGTCCTTGTTGCATGTGCTAAGTAACCCCTTGTATGGCCCTCTAAAGGAGCTCATCATTTTTGCATGCATTGGCTGCATTTCAGTGTTTATTTGGGCATATTTTGACATGATTTGTTCACTGATTTTGGCTGGTTTGGTGAGATTTCATGCGCATCATATAGTTGTAATACAACTCAGGCTTACTAGCCAATTTTGCATGTTGCCTTAGCTCTTCATGTGAACACTTTTTGGCCATACTTTGAACTAGAAATGTTCATGTTTTGGGACTGACTTGGTTCTGTCTTTGTGCTTCATAGTCAAATAATGCATGCTTTGTATAGCTATAAGTCAATACATGTGCCTAATTTTGAGTTTCGGGGCTCATCTCATGCATTGGGTGCCATATTTCCATGTTTCGGGACCATTTAGCGTCATGTTGCAGCGCTGAAATTACATGTTTGTATGCCACCTTGCATCCCATGCCATGCCTTGGTAGAGTGACATTTGATGCCTTAGGTTCGGTCCTCGGTTTGCGTGCATGTGTGCACGCATTTCGATTGTCTCATTTTCATCACATGGCCACTGTTTTGGGCCTAGTTGAGGGCCGCCCAAATTAGTTTAAGTCCACTCTTTACATGTTGTCACATGTCTTACACTTTGCATGCTTTGATTGCATCATGTCTTGCATGTCCACTAGCTTGCATACTTGTTCATTGTTTGCTTGTTTGCATTGCCATGTTGCATACTAGCTCACATGCCTAGGATGCATTGCATTGGCATGCGTGCCTTGCCTCTTGACTTGGGTATGATAGAGGTTGAGCTCATTGTTTGTTTATGTGCATTTCATTCCACATTGAAAATGCACACTTGGTTTCTTAGGCCATCACGCATTGAAATGCGCGATTGGTGGTCCGAGAATCGAGTACCATACCTCTTTGAGTCATAAACATGATAAGGGATGTGGTGGTGCACACATTTGCTTGAAATGCATTGCCATGCCTTGTTTTGCCCTTTGCTGCTGTCAAAACAGGATTCTGCAGGAAGCTTTGGCCGGTTGGCCATCTGTAGTGCCGACCGGCCATCCATCAATGGCCGATGGCTTCACAAATGGCCGATGACCACTCACTTTTGGCCGGTGACCATCCCACATGGCCAGTGGTGTCCCCCAATGTCCAGAGAGTGCACCTTGGGCCTTGTGCAATTTTCAGAGGAGCAGAGCAGGGTAAACAGAGGCAACTTGTGCATGGCGACGGATTTCCGAGCAAACCCGAACACGCATGCATTGGACCCTCTTCCCGAGGCCTTTTACTGCTTTCCTTAGCTTAATTGATTTGTTAATTAATTAGGTGGTCTGTAATTATTTAATTAGCTTGTAGGTTAATTAATTTGTATTATTCTTTTGGTCCCTCCGAGCGAGGGCGAATTTGTAATAAGTGTGGGTGCGTGTGTGCATGTCTTCAAATCCCCACTTCTTTCTCCCTTTTACTTACCTGCTTTCGATGGTTAGTGTTAGGGCATATTTAATTTAGCATACCTTATGCTATGCATGCGTGCATCCATACATTTGTCTTACATGCACCGGGCTCGGTACATCATGCTAACTGCATTTGTATTTCAATTACAAGTTGAGTACTTGTTAATTGCAGCATTTCACAATGCCATCTTTAGGATAGCCGAGCCTATCGTAGTTGCATCTTGCATGTGTTGCATTAGCCATCTTAACATGAACTAGGATCATGCATATGATTGTTAACTAGTTTCTGTTTTGGCTTGGAGTACTAGGTGAGCTTTTTATGCTTTAGCATACCGCATGCGTGTGAGTGTTACCATAATAGCATGATTACCATGAGGCTAGCTGCTTACGTGATATAACTGCTTGAATGCCTGTGGATGGAGGTTGAATTACCTAAATTGGAATAACACGTCAAAACTGTGAGTTTTAAGCCCACTGGATAGTGGCAAAACCATCTTTTCTAAAAGCCCACTCAAGGGTGGCAAAACCTATATTTTAGCCTGCTTGCGAGTAGCAAACCATTTCCAAAACAAACATGAAATGTTTTGTTCCAATTTAGGCGATTTGGTCTATACTTGTTTGCTGTACGCATAACATAGTAATTCTAGGCTAATAATCGGAATAAGGGCATGTAATGTTTTCAAAACAAGATATCACGGTTAGTAGAGGCCGATCTTCGGATCAGGCGAGAGGGGGTGCTCATAGCTGACCTTCCCCAATCGTACCCAAGCTCCCGAGTCGAGGCAACTTTGGTGATGACGGACACGTGGCCTTTGGCACTGAGTCAGGGTTTCCTAAATTCCCCCATAAAAAATATTTAGGTGGCAACTCTGTATCTGGCGAAGCAGTCCATGTTTGGCACTTCTTTAAAAATCTGTTTTCTCAAAACGATTTGCCGGATTTGGACTCTTCGGTTCAAGATTAAGAACCGTGACAAATTGAGTCCGAACTGTAACCCATTGAGGTCCCTCGCGGGCTTGTTACACATACTCTCACATTTTTCACTCCTTCAATGTGTTTGAAAGTTGTGTCTTCATGCCTTGTTTGTGAGCCAATGTACATGCATGTTTGCCTAAGCTCTTGAGCTCCATTTCAGCATGTTCTTGACCCTTAACTTGGCATGGTTAAGCTCTTTCCAGAGCTGGTTTCGTGGTTTAAGCTCAGTATTGCATGCTCCTTGTGTATTTCTCTTAACTAGTCTTATGCTCTAGGCCTTCTAGCATGCCTCTTTTGTGTTGTTTGGATGATTTGGCATCATTTAACACTTCATTTTAGAGCATATAGCATTGCCATATTCGCATGCATGTCACTCTTTAATTGCGTCTAAGAGTTGTGCCTTCATGCCTTGCTTGCGAGCCATGAGTTGAATGTGCATTCCATGCTCTTTGTGCCTAGGTTTTGTTGAGTTTTGGCCACTGTTTTGAAGTATCTCAGGTCTGTCCATTCTTGGTTTTGCCATTTGAGCATTGTCTTGCATGCTTCATGTATGATGCACTTCATTTTCCTTGAGGCCTTAGCTTTTAAGTTTGCCATGCATGCATTGTTTGCATGATAGAATCTTGAGCATGCCATCCTACCACTCATAGAAGAGCATGTTGTTTGCATGTTGTTACCTTGCATTGTGTTTGCATGTTGCTATATTGCATTGTGTTTGCATGCCATTAGCATTGATAGGTTGATCATGCTTGTGTTGTGTTGCATTGTGTTTGGATAGGGTGTTAATCCAAACACGAGAAACGAGGGACGTTTCATACTTCAAGTGATGAAACGTGCCTTATTTCTCGATCGCCGACCCTCTTGATCGAGCATGATAGAGGTTAAGGCTCTTATTTGTTGTTTGTGCATTCATCGACATTGAAATGTGCAAACTTGGCTCCTCGGCCATCGTGCATTGCAATGCTTGGTTGGTGGCCCGAGAGTCGAGAACCACACGCCCTTAAGCTTAAGAAATGATAGGGAGGGTGGTCGTGCACACATATCTTGCAAATACACTGTTATGCCCCTTCTTGTTCTCTGTTGCAGCAAAATGGAGCTTGGCAGGATTTTCTGGTCGGCAGACCAGAAAAAGTGGCTGGCCGACCACTTTTTATGGTCTGCAGCAAGTTTGGGTGGTCGGCAGGTAGTCTATACCACCAATAAGTGGTCGGCAGCCTTCCTGGAAGTCTCCATGATGGAGTAGAAGCTATCTGGAGGCTCTTGCAGTGTTCTAAAATCAAATGCAAACAAAGGCAAGTTGGGGCATAGTGATGGATTTCCGAGTGAGGCGATCGAGCATGCATGCACCCCTCGCTCCGAGGACCTCTTCTTAATGCTTTACTTAGCTGCTTTGCTTAGTTAACTAGTTTAATGGTTTTGTACTTAATTAGTTAATTTGTTTAGCCATTCATTTGTTTTGTAATAATTAGTTAACTAGGATTAGTTAATTATTTTCGTTTTGTAATAATTAGTTTAATTAGCTTAGATTAGCTAGTTAGTTTATTATTCGGACCCTCCGTCGAGAGGGCGAATTTTGTAATAAGTGTGCATGTGTGTGATGCATGTCTTCCAACCCCCATTTCTTTCTCCCTTTTACTTAACCGCTTTCGATGGTTAGTTTAGGGTCATATTTCAATTAGCATACTTATGCTTCGCATGCGTGCATCATTCATTTGTCTTGCATGCACCGGGCTCGGCGCATCATACAAACTGCATAGTATTTCAATACCAATTTGAATACATGTTATCAAGTTGCATTCACATGACATCTTAGAATAGCCGAGCCTATCTTAGTTGCATTTTTGCATGTGTTGCATTAGGCATTGTTAACATAGCTAGGATCATGCATTGATTACTAACTAGCTTTTGTTTTGGCTCGGAGTACTAGGTAAGCTTTTACGCTTTAGCATCCTTGCATGTGTGTAAGTGACTGCCATGACAGCATGCTTGCCATGAGGCTATGTGCTTATTTGATATAACTGCATGAATGCCTGTGGGTGAAGGTTTTATTGCTTGAATTGGAACAATTCATAGAAATGCGAGTTTTAAGCCCACTTGAAGTGGCAAATCATCATCTTTTTCTAAGCCCACTTGAGGGTGGCAAAATCCGCGTCTTAGCCTACTTGCGGGTAGCAACTTCAAACCATTTTCGAAAAACAAACATGAGATAATAAACCGGAATAAGAACACATGTGTTTTTAAAAACAACATATCATGTTAGTAGAGGCCGATCCTTTGATCGAGTGAGCGGGGGTGCTCATTTCAGGACCTTCCCCTCTCGTACCCAAGTTCCCGAGCCGAGGCAACTTTGGTGATGACGGACACGTGTCCTTAGGCACGAGTCAGGGTTTCCTAAATTTCCCAAAATAAAATATTTAGATGGCGACTCTGAAATCTGGCAAAGCAGTCCGTGTTTGGCACTTCTTGATTAAAATTGATTTTTCAAAACCAATTTCCGGATTTGGACTCTTTGGTGATTTATCAGTCTTACATTGTACTTTGTGAGATTAGATTCAGAACCGTGACAGAAGTCCAAATTGTAGTAGCTATGAACACAATTAGCGCCCTCGCGCACGGAGCGAGTTTCGGGCGATCTACAATGGGTTTGAGATAATGGAAAGTGAATAATCTCGATTGGGCAAAATTGAATATATGGAATTGTATGGGTTCTTTTATGTGGAGTATAATGGGTTATAATGTATTGTGACATGTAGGAGTATGACTCGTTGTTATGTTTGTAATTCTAGATAAAGTTAGCAAGGAATTCTTGAAAAGACTCTTTTTTTTTTTTTTTTAAACATATATTTGACTAATATAGAAACAAATGAAAGGGTTTTTCTTTGAAAAGTTTTCATGAATTTCCTTTATAAGAATGGTGTTACCTATATATATTGTAATTTGAGTATAAAAAGAGCGCAAAGAATTTATGTTTATATCACTCTTTGGCACTTCATGATCTCATGTATTTAAGGACTATATTGTTTAGAATCAGGGAAGATGCCTACTGGACTTCGTGTTCATCCTAATTATTTTAACCATTTTCAGGAACAAAGTTTGGAACGCCGGATTGAGGATTGAAGAGTTTAGTTTCTATTATTTGGTCATAATGTAAATGAGAGATGCTTGTTGTAAATGAGATTTTCATGTGTATTTCAATGTGAATTTTGTACATGTATTATTATTGTATTATTCGAGAGAGAACAATGTTGTTGTTGTTGTTACCCCATGTAATGGGTGTTTGTAATAATAATTGTAGTTAACTATATGGACTTGTATTAAAGGTTTTGGTTATAATTTCGAGTAATAAAAATTGGGGCGTGACAAGAAGTGCTAATATCGCCAGATGGGCGGATGTTAGAGCAATCCATTCGATTGGGGTTTAAGGCTTCAAACAATGAAGCAGAATATGAAGCACTGATTGCAGGACTGAAGTTGGCAGTAGCAATGGAAGCCCACGAGGTGGTAGTCTTCTGTGACTCCCAGCTTATTGTGAACCAGGCAACAGGTGAATACACAGCCTGAGATGAGAGAATGATGGCCTATGTCAAGGAGGTTGTCAGACTGCTTGCCTTATTTCAAGACTATAGGCTACAGCAAGTTAGCCGACATGATAACAACCATGCCGATGCCTTGGCTAACCTGATTAGTACAATGAAATCAGGAGAGGCAAGGACAATAATGGTTGATTATTTGTCTGGCCCAAGTGTGGAACCACTAATCACAGAGTATGAAGCAATGCGTGTGGAGTTGGGCCAAAGTTAGATGGATGGAATAGTAATGTTCCTTAGAGATGGGAAGCTGCCAGATGATCACAAAGAAGTGCACAAGACCAAACTGAAGTCGGCTAGTTTAGCCTGACAGCAGAAGGACATCTCTGCAGAAGGTCTTTTACTGGCCCCCTTTTGAGATGTGTGCACCCTTCACAAGTTGAAGACTTCTTGTATGAAATACATGAAGCGGTATGTGGCAGCCATGCAGGGGGCAGATCACTTGCACATAGGGCCATTACTCAGGGGTACTGGTGGCCCTACATGCAGAAGGATGCTGAATCCTATGTTAGGAAGTGTGAGAAGTGTCAAAGGTTTGCACCTTTGATACATCAACCAGCAGCAGATTTGAACTCGGTGTCCAGCCCTTGGCCATTTGCCCAGTGGGGCATGGATCTAGTTGGGCAATTACCTCGAGCAACTGGACAGAGAAAATTCCTGCTGGTAGCAACAGATTACTTCACCAAGTGGGTAGAAGCAGAACCTCTTGCAAAGATTCGAGATGTTGATGTGAAGAGCTTCATATGGAAGAACATCATCACTAGGTTTGGGATCCCAAGGGCAATAATAGCAGACAATGGCACGCAATTTGACAGAAGAGCTTCTGTGCAAAGTACAAAATCAAGAATTATTACTCTACTTCAAGCTTTTCTCAGAGTAATGGTCAAGTAGAGACATCTAATAAAACAATCTTGGATGGGATCAAGAAGAGGTTGGAAGCAGCAAAGAGAAAGTGAGTGGATGAGTTGCCCAGCGTACTCTGGGCATATCAGACTATGCCGAGAAGATCAACTAGGGAATCCCCATTCGTCATGGCTTATGGCACAGAAGCAGTTATTCCACTGGAGGTCGGCATCCCAGGGATCAGAACCCAAGGAGTAGAGAATGTGACTAATAAGGCATTCCTGGCTTGAGATCTGGACCTATTAGAAGAAAGAATGGAGAGAGCAGCAATTCGGCTGGGGGCATACCAGCAGCAACTTGCCAAGGCTTGCAATAAGAAGGTCAACCCAAGAGAGTTCCAAGTTGGGGACCTTGTGCTAAGGAAAGTAGTTGGCAACAAGAAGGATCCCAGAGAGAGCAAGCTAGGCCCAAACTGGGAGGGACCTTATAGAATTATATCGGTCGACGGCAATAGGGCATATCGGCTTGAAAACAGCAAAGGCAAAGAGTTGCCAAGACCTTGGAACACTTGCAACTTAAAGTTTTTCTTTCATTAGTTTTTGTTTTCTTTTGAGGTTTATGTCATTCTTTCATTAGCTGAAGTAATAATAAAGTTTGATTTTTGCAAATTCCAAATTTGTGTGACAAAGTCCTCAAGCAATGTTTCTGATTGAAACATGACGAATAACGTAGACTTATTATATGGCAGAGTTGAATTATACTTGCATATAATAGAGTTGAACTAAGTTGGCGATGTTTCTAAATGAAACATGACGAATGGCTTAGACTTATCATATGGCAGAGTTGAATTATACTTGCATATAATAGAGTTGAACTAAGTCGGCGATGTTTCTGATTGAAACATGACAAATAACTTAGGCTTATCATATAGCAGAGTTGAATTGCACTTGCATATGATAGAGTTGAACTAAGTTAGAAAAACCTAGACATGTTATGTCAGCAGAATTGAAATTGGCATGCACAGAGAAACCAAGGATAAAAACCTCGGCTAGTGTGTGTGAATCTGACTTTGGCAAGAGATTATACTTTTTACATAAGCGAAACTTAGGTTCACATTAGGGGCAAGGAGCTAGGGAATGACAAGTAAAAGTTTAAAGTGGACTTATTTAACACTTGTTAAAATTTTCAGAAATATTTACAAGTTAAAGTTAAGCCGAGGTAATATTGAAGTAAGACAAAAGTCTTGATAGAAGACAATAAGTGAAAGTGAAGTGGCAAGTTTAGAACAACACATGTAAAAATATTTTTAAAAATATTTTTAAGTGTTAAGCTAAGTGCCGATATAAACAGTCAGAGGATATAACCGAGGTACTTTTCCCCGAGGAGATTGCACATTTAAGGTATATTTTTTAAGACATGCAAAGTTATTCCAAGTATGGAAGTGGTGAACATACATAGAAGGGAAAAAGGTATTCAACACTTAGAAGAAATTATAATTGTATTCAAAGAGAAAAAAGGCACTTCGGCCTGCAGAAGGATTACATGTTCAGATGCAAAAAGGGCACATCGGCCAAATACAAAGCTAACATTGTTCAAAAACAAAGTATTACAGCTAAAAAGGAAACAGAGAAAGAATATCCTAAGTGTTAGGATTGGCTTCATTAGCTGGAGGTGTTACACTCTTGTCAGCCTCTACTTCGGCATCAATCACGCGAAGTGTGTCATCAAGGCTTTTATTGGAAGTCTCGACCTCGGCCTCAGAGGTGGTCTTTTGGACCTCATCCTCATCCTGAGTCAAGTCCAGTACTTGCTCATTCAGAGTTGGGGACTTGGCCCCAGCAACTTCGGCCTTCTCGGTCTCCTTGGCTTCAGCCTCCTCGGACTCAGCTTCGTCCTCGGATTTGCTCGGAGAGGGGGGAATGACAGGTTGAGGCGGCTATCATCCTTGAGAGGAGAGTCCTTGGGGACAGCCAACTCCTTTAGAGTAGCCATCCAACCAAGGGTGTAGCCCTTGTTGCATGCCAGTCTGACTCGTTTCTTGTAGTCCTCGCGGACGTCGACTGCCCCTTCGGCATACGCCTTCTCGTCCGCCGCATTGATCTCGCCATCTTTGGTGGCCAGGGCAGCCTGAAGTTCTGCTTGGGCTTCGACAGTTTTTGCTTAAGCCTCCTTAACTTCGGCCTTCAAGACTTCGGCCACTACTTCCACAGCACCAACTTTCTCTTCGGCCTCGTCTTGAGCTTGCTTGGATGCCTTGGCCTGATCTATCAAGGCTTTCATCTTGGCCTCGGCCTTGTTAAGGGTCTTCAGCAAGCCAGCAGCCTCTTTGGTCTTGTGGACCAACTCCTTCTTCATGTCTTCGGCTTGCATTGCGAAGGAGTGGACGTGTTGGATCGCCTGGAAGAAATGGAAAGAACAAAGTTAGTAAACTCTTTAAGTATGAAAACTGAGAATATTGAGTACCAAGTGTTAGGAGTTTACCAATACAGAGTGCTGCAACATCAGAGCCAAATTTTCATATTCGCTGACCTCGGCATTGCATTCGAGGTCGTTGAGGAGGAGCAAGGCAGTAGAGAGGACAATGCCGATCTCGATGTTGGTAGCGCTGTCACCAACTCTAACTGGTTTGTCCTCAATAGTGATTGGTGGGGCCCAAGGATCATCAGATTTAGAGAACTCGAGGTGGCTGCAGAGCCCAACCCCGGCTTCTTTGACTTTGTGGACTTGAAGGGATCGGCCTCTACGGGCCTCTTTTCAGCGCGGAGGAACTCTTCTCGCCCTCGTCCAATTTTGAAATCGAGAAAGTATCCTCAGAATCGATCTGAGTCACCGTTGCCTTTGCTTCGGCCTTCTTCAGCCTCTTTGGCCTCTGTTTGGGCTGGGACTGTGAATGTCACGTCCCAAACTCGCCCCTAAAAGTTTGGGCATGACCTCTTCAGAACCGGACACTTAACCTGATATACAAAATATATGGGGCTTGAACGGAAGCATTTAACAATATAAATTAATATACATTAAAGAATTACATCCATTGAGCGACCACTAACATGCCAGGATCACAAACGAAACATAAGGCAGATAAACATATAGTGACGTGCATCAGAGAATTTAGCTATGTACATATATATATACAGACCCAGCCCCCAATATTGGGTGTAACAAAACATTGAAAGGTAAAGGGATTATATACACTTCAACCTTAGACAGAGAATCAGGGTGCAAAACCAAAAGCTTAGCAAAACCCCATAAAATGAGCTGCCTTCATTTATGTGCTTGGACACTCTGAGGTTGACAAGAGAGGAACGGATACCATGGGTTAAGACTGACCTCCAGGTGGAGTGCCTACAGAAACAGACATAACACAAAGTGAGTCAAGCTCAGTGAATTGTAGTACATAAGCAATTTAATGATTAACTTGGATTACAATGTACATATATAAATGCAGAGAACATATAATTAACTTTATCTTATAATTGTTTCTAGAATGGCCTTAGGCCTAAACTTTAAACAGAATGGCTTCAAGCCCTTGGACAGAGTGGCATAAAGCCCTTAAACAGAATGGCATAAAGCCCTTTACATGTATGTATGGACTCAAGAGGTGGCTCACACGGATTCTAGAGGTGGCTCACACTATAGCACTTAGTTCCGTATAGCACTTTGTTCCAAACCAGAACTACAGAATGGCCTCTGGCCTAACAGATCATACAGAATGGCCATAGGCCCAGATTGGCTTTAAGCCCAGTTCATGTATGTATGGACTCAAGAGGTGGCTCGCACGGATTCTATAAGTGACTCGCATTGCAGCACTTAGTTCCGTACAGCACTTTGTTCCATACTAGAAATATGTAGGTCTTGAAGACCGAACGATTCATATCATGTCGGAGCATGGCATAAACAGAACGGATAAACAGAAACAAATTCATACATATTCTTAATTATGCTTGAATCATAACCCGAAGTCAGAATTCATGTTTGACTATACATGGTACATTCAATAGCGCTAATAAATCAATATAGAGCATACCTTTTAGTTCCATATAGGAACCTCCGGTACCAAGAACTTATACATACTTGAACCACGGTATTATTACCCCCGGGCAAGGGCCTTGTGCTAAGGATGTCCTGGATACTTTGATATATATGGACAATCATTTACTGGTTCGGAACATAACATATCAGAAAATAGAGCATTTCTTGTTATATCGTCATTACAGTACGCTTAACAGAGACAGAGCAATACACTTTCTAATGTGGTTTACATAATGATGATAAACCTTTACATTCATGTTGTAAATTCTAAACGACTTCAGGCTCCTTAGTAGCAAAATAGTATGCTCTCATATTCACACCATAACGTGAATCATATAACAATATCATTGATATTCAATTCTTGACATCTAAGGCAACCCATGGTTCTATCCGATTTTCATTTCGTTAATCCATTCTAGGCAAATGTCTGTGTCATAAAACATGTGTCGAACCAATATAGGAGTCCCTGATAGGACGTTCAAATATCATATCCCCATTAAGCGGGGTTTATATTCATAATTTCTTCCCGTTAACTAATTCCATAGTATTAATACTTCTTGTGCGGAGTCTTAGGTAGTTTACAGGTTATAGCACATTAATAATATCCATTAACCATAACCGGAATGCAGAGTAGTTCCAGAGTCATACCGAGGTACGCATAATCTTTCAATGTTCTCACCGATCTTCAAACAACATAAATGTTAACGTAATTGCTTATATAAAAACAGAGCGTTAAGAACAAGAATTATTAACGGTAAGTAAACGTACGATTACAGTACTACTACTCATAGTGTTGTGGCGGAGCGCTGCTTCCCCCTGAAGCGTGTCCTACACACATACAAAGTTCACAAATTAACTTCCCTTTTTCCTTGTCAAATTACTTCCTGACTCATTACGTTTCGAATGAATTTACAGCCATCCTAAGATCATCAGAAAAATATTTTAAAAATATCAGAGGGTCGAGCACGTGAAACGGAGCAAAACATTTTTTTAGCTTGGGCCGCACGTGCGGCAGTGATCCCCGCACATGCGGCGATTTTGGCAGATTGCAGTTCGAAATTCAACAAAACCCAATTTTTTGATACACTTTTCCAAGGCTCAAACTAAGTTCTTTAATTGATAAAACATGGTTTAAAAATCATGTACAAAGGTATCTCAAACATCCAACAATCTCAATATGAATTGATTCCTTAATTCCTTGCAAATCATAAATATAAATTAAACACTTAAACCCCTACCACATGGTTCCCACACATATATAGAATCATCCAAATCCCTAAATGAGTTCAATGATAACATATCTATTCAATTTAACCAATACACACCTTAATTCACATGATTATCAAAGAAAATCTCACCCTACTTCAAGAGAGGACTTAATTAAACCAAAAATACATACCTTAAGCTTTAACCCTACCATCCTTCTCTAGTTCTCAATCTTTCTTCTTGATGAACTTAGCCTCTTCCTCTCACAACTCTCTTCTCCTCTCATTCCTCTCTCAGGAAAAATTTGGAGTAATGGCCCCCTCTCAAGTCAAAGGGCTATAGTATAACCATATATATAAAGTTGAATAAGACAAAACTTGATCAATTTAATCATCCCAAATCAAACTTTCACAAAAATGCCTATTATGACTTAAAAATTATGTTGATCTCAAATATAAGATTAATTTCGGATTATTGATCTCCTAAGGCTTTCAATTCCTGATCCAAACATTTTAATTGTGACAGATATGTTTTCTTATTAAACAGATATGGATCTATCACTATAAGGTTCACTTAATTACACTTAATTTCTTATGAACTTTCACAATAAGCATTTAAATGCACAGGATAAAGGGACTGAAAATATATCAGAAAACATGTACGAGGGTCGGGTTATTATAGTGAAGGTGAAGATTGGACTGTGACAATGTTGGGGATGTCGACTAGAAGGTCATTAGCAACAGCCTTTCTATGACCCATCTCGTCGGTGGCAATGGCGACAGTGACTTTAGTGCCGAAGCGGATTGCTGGCAGTGCAAGAGGTGGGTTGGCTGGATCAAGAGTCAACGCCTCAGAACTTTGACGATGGATTCTACCAGCAGGATTGTTGGCAGGGACTCGGCGATGGTGTCGATGCTGTGCTGGAGGAATTAGTTGTGGAGCGGATGTTGATGGTTGCTCTACTGGGTCAGATGTTGATCCCTGGTCTGGCCTTGATGATGACTCAGTTAGAGGAGTTGTTACTGATGGTGGAGACTTGCTCTTCTTAGGAACGTCGAAAAGAACGGATTTGTAAGTCGTGATGTAGTTCAGTAGTAAAGGTGCCTTACGCTGATTAACAAGCAAGTCTAGTAGCCTCTTGAAATCTCTGTTGGGGAAGAATGTCTTGCGAAAGTCTTTGGGTGGCTAAGGAAGGGCTGCAAGTAAAAAAACAAACATTAGAACATACAAAAATACCAAAATAATAAAGACTTGAAAGCAAGTAAAGTTACATTTGGCTCTTACCATTTCCCTCTCTGAACACTGTTCGGCTTAAGGGGTAGAGGTGAAGGTCATCATCTGGTAGGAACTCCCAGTTGCCCAAGACGATGAAATAATCGTCTCCAGTACCCTTGTTGGAATCAGGGAGGTCGACGATGAGTTTGTATTCGGTCGACCTCGGCTTAAGGTAATAAATGTAGCCTTTTTCTGACTTAAGGCCACACATGGTATAGCAGTATTGGATGTTGGCTAGAGTAATCCTAGCGTTCTCTCAGCTAGCTAGGGCAATGATATCGTTAATGACTCAGTAAATGTTAATGGCTAGCTACATTGGGTTCAATTTGTAGTAGTGAAGGACTTGGCAGAAGAGGATGTCAAGAGGGAACCTAAGCCCACACTCAAGAAAGTCCACTACAGGGAAAGGCATGGAGTCCCCATAAGGCATGATGGAGTCCTCCTCCCCTGCCAACCTAAGGTGGACATCCGCAGGAATGGCAAACTCCTACCTGATATATTCTAGCTTAGACGGGGTGTCTACCCTCCACCTGAACATACCCATAACGTCGGCTAAAAGGGGAAGGTGTTGGATTTCAGAAGGAAGCGATTTGTTACGGTTTTAAGGACCTCGGCTAAAACCTAAGCGAGTGCTGGGGCAAGATATTTTGAAGATCTAAGGGGAATTCAGTCTAATTTTTTCTAAAGAATTGGAGTTCTCGGGCAAATCCCAAGCCTAACACTATGGAAACAAGAAATTAAAGGCAAGAATTTGGAAAAAAAAAGACATAGAAAACAGAAACAACAATGATTCAGACTCAAGAAAACAAGCAAGAATTCAACGAACACTATAACGAAGTGTGTGCAGGGGTGCAAGGCCAAGAACAGTGGCAAAATAAACAAGTGTATGAGCGATGTGTACATAAAAGTCATGAATCAAAAGCAGATTTAAACAAATTACAAATCCCAAGCAAAGCATGTTTGGTACCCAAGGTAATGGAATTCGAAACATAAGCAAATATAATCAAGAGCATGAATGGATTAGCAAATGGCAGTATACAGACACAGCAGAGTTTGAAGTAAAATCAAAAACTGAAAAAGGGGAAGCAATGGCTTACTAGAAAGAGTGACGCCGGTGTGAGGTACGCCGAAGTTAAACGGTGGCAATGAGCGGAGACGAACAGCAAATGCCTCATCGGAGGAGACGAACGGAGCAAGTTGCAGAGCTTAAGAAAATGACAACGGTGGTTTAGAGAGAGAGAGAGAGCTTGAGAGCAAAGGGAAAACGAGTTTGCAAAAGTGAAGAGACAGAGAGAAAGGGCAGAATTTTTGTCAAAATTACGAAAGGGCGGCAAATCGTCATAATGTGCTTTGGACGACGTGTCTGTCAGGCGGTGCGCGCAGAAGCGATGTGACCTAATGGCGCATGTCAGGTACGGGTCAATAAGGAAGAGACGCGTGGCGAAAATAGTTGAGTTACTGTGCGTGACAGCTCATACGAGTGTAGAAACTGTTGGAGTTCTTGATTTAATGAAGCAAAGACCTCAGCTACGAGGATGATCTCGGCTAAAAGAACTTGAAAGGCTTGGTTCTTGGTTCTAAGGCATTGATGAAGACAGACTACAAGTCTTGGTCATGTGGAGCCAATGAATGATGACCTCGGTAATGAAGGAAAGAGCAAGCTTAGCCGACATTCTATATGGACAAACGATCTACGTTCCATCACCTCAGGATGCCGAGGTAATAGAACCTAAGGGGCAGTTGTGGGGACATATTTTTATGGAATGAGAACACGTAGCCAAGGTGGTATCAAAGTACCAGCCAAGGTGCCACATGTCCTGGTCATGGCGCCGAGCTGATCTCGGCTAGGCCGAGGTTACCTGTGGAGATATCGAAATCCGAGATAGGTGGATAGGGGACAAGAGTCCTAGGATAAAGGAAGACTTCAGTCTGGATAAAGATAAAGCTCTTAGGTAGTTTATCTATATCCAACTGGGAGTCCAGGATGGGCATTGAGCCTGAGTCCATTGAAGCTAGGCTTCTACTGAGATTGGGCTAGCTATAAAAGAGAGGCACCCTCGTGGGTCTAAGGTACGCTTTTGAGATTCTAAATAGTGAATTAAGCACTTTTGCTATCTTTGAAAGATAATTGAGTACTGACTTGATCGTCGGAGTGCCCCCGGGTGGACGAACCACCGCCGGAGTCTTATCTTTCAGTGACAGGTTGTTCGAACGTCATCTATTATGCCTGTGCTCTCCAGCTGAGTTCTTGTTAAACAGTGTGGTCAGAAATCAGCACACATAGTTTGATTACAAAATTTATTATTTGGATTAGATTTTAATAGTTATTTTATTCAATAAAATTGATAAAATTTTTAATCTTACAACTAATAATACAAACCATACATATAATTAGGATTATAAATTTTTATATCTATTGCAAAATAAACTTATATAAGAAAATGTGGAGAAGTGGTTTAGAAATACTCTTCTGATCCTGGGGGACGCTCGTGATCCTCTACTAGTCACCTGAAAAGAAATAAACACTCTGGTCGAGGGTGCCGGAATTAGCACTCTGACGGGCAAGTCAAAATCAACACTCAAGATTGCTTGTATTTTAAGTTAAGTGTAATGGTTCTCACATACCTACCTCTGACTGATGATCTTGTATTTATATTACTCTCCATCTTGGGCCTCGGGTCTGGGCCCACTTCCAGTTTGCCGTGTAATTATTTATTCAACTTGGTTTGTAGCAAACCTCTTCTCACTCGGCCCCTTACTCAATCGGCTATACGGCCGAATATGGCAGGATTTAAATTGCGGGACGAGTTTGGAGAAGAAAGTAATGTGGCCTGACGGCAGGTCCTGTCATTGGTCTATGGTCAATTGTTCGGCCTTTCCATGAGGTCCCATTTATTCGGCCCCCATAATTTCCCCCCAAGCACTTCACTTACGACAGTCAACTGAGGTTTTGGTGTTTGGGTAAACTTCGAAAGGTCAAAGCCGAAATTCGGCGTGTTACATCATTTCACGATCAGTGCCACATCGCGGTCTACAGAGCATACGTGGCATCCGGATTCATTTCAACTTCCCTCCTCCTTCGTACGCCTCCATTTATTATGATTTAAATCTTTGTGTCGTCTTCTCGAACACGCACATCTTGGACGCTTAAAGTTTTTGAACAGCCTTCCGACTCTTTTCTGCAACTTCTGTTCGTCCTTCATTGTCTTCTCCATCTCTTGTAAGTCTCCTTCCTCTCTGCTTTCTTTCTACTTTGAGTCCTCTTTCCTAGTTTGCCCTTAGTTTAGCACACTTCTATAAGCTTATCGAAATGGCAAAACACCTAAAAGATCTTCTCTCTGCTAATTGAATTTCTAGCTTCTGGCGCCATTTTTCTATCCCTGATGATGTCCGTCTATCACTGGTGACAGACGGCACTCTCGATATGGAGAGCGATGATGAAAGCACAATCATTTTCCCTTTCTTGTCGATTGCAGAAGGTGGAATCCGTTTCCCGCTTCATCCATTTCTTCGGGCTGTCCTTCGCCATTGGGGTCTAATCCCCTCTCAACCCAATGTCAATTTCTTTAGAATCGTAATGGGGATCATAGAACTAAACCGTCGCCTTAGGATCAACCTCGGCATGCCTGCTATTCGGCACTGTTACGCCTTGGCGAAATCTTCTGGTCGGCATGGACGCTACTTCTTTAGGGCTAAGGACACTGACCATCAACTAGTAACTATGCTTTCCAGCTCTGGAAAGCGAGTTGATGACATTATGGTTGTAGTCCGAGGCAATTGGGAATTCGGCGAAGGCGAGAATCGCCTTGATCCTATTCCCAGACGGAGGGGCGAACCAGGTGGCCATTTAGTTTCTTGTGCCTATTTTTCGTTGTATTTATAAAACTTCATTTTTGAGACCTCATGGCTTTTGCTTATGCAGGAAACGATTTGAAGAAAATCCTGACCTCAACCGACGACGCCGTTCTTTCAGAAATCAAAGTCGCGCTCAAATATCTCGGCCGTCCAAGTCTCCAAGGACAGGGAAGGGCGGCCCACGTGCTGCTTCGCTACGAGCCGACCTATACGACCTTCTCGGCGGCAGAAAACATCCCAGTACCGAAGGGTGAAGAGTCTCTTATCGCTCTTATTTTGTCCGACTTCAAAAACTTGCGACAAGTCGGTTTCGAGGGATCCAATTCAGAGCGGGCGGAAGTAGCTGAGGTCGCCGAGTCAGATCAGTCTGAAGCAGAAGTAGACGAGGCATTGAAGTTGGCCTTTGACGAAGCTGGCCTTAATTCAGCCGACCCTCCGTCTACTTCGGGCCGAGGGGACCTTCCATTCAAAGACGTCTTTCACGGTTTAGAGGACCTTCCCGGCACATATCCTAAAGACATGGCTGGGTTAAATCTCACACAACTTGCCAAAAAGGCAAACGCAGAGAGGATGGCTTTGCGACGAAGAGCAGAGGCCATTCGATCTCAAGTGCCAACTGCCGCCGAATCCCAGCCGTCTCTGCTTATTTCCGAATCTCAACCCCCCTTGCCCGTTGAAGAAATGGCAAAAAACCAAAGTGCCGAGTCTGCTATGGTTGTTCAGACCGATAAAGAGGCCGAGCAAATGGTGGAGAAGCGTTTTACCGAGGTCGATGCCGGCTCAGAAGACCGTGTCAAAAAATGACCTCGTTTAGAATAATCGGATGTGATCGTGCCCTTTGTCATTCAGCCAAAGATAAAGAACTTGCCGATCTCCTCTAACGCTTTGGTCATTAAAGATCCTGCCGTCGCACTCAGTATGGCCACGTCCATTTCATTGCCAGCTAACAAGGCAGCTTTCCGGTCAGAGCCGGATCTGGTTGCGATAGCACTAGCCGCTCAATCAGCTCTTTTGGTATGTATCTTGACTTCATCACATTTTGTGCAAATACCGTTTTGGTTCTAATTTCTTGTTTTGCAGACGGTCGGTAGGATAGTGGAGATGGGCCGTCACCATCATGATGCCATCGAACAACTTGGCCGTTTACAAAATGAAGTTGAAGGCCAAAGCAGCAGGGCCGAGTTCGAGGCTTTGAGGGTGAAGATGGAGGGAGCGAGGGCTGAGGCCGAGATGGAGAGGACCGCAAATACGGACCGCAAATGCGGACCAACTCAGACTGGTTGCCGAGCAGAGGGCGGACGCGAGCGAAGCTGAGCTCAAGTTAGCCCAAGAGGAAATCGCCAAACTTGAGGCGGACTTGGCCGAGTCGAAGGCGGCGAAGGAAGCAGCCGATTCTGAAGCTTCGAAGGCGTATGAGGCCGGAGAAGGGGCTGCCCTAAAAAATTACGTACAAGAGGTCCCCAAATTTGAGAATCGGGGATTCAAACACGGCTGGCTCAAAGCCCTTGCTGCTGCTAATGTGACATTGGCTATGCCAATTCCATACGAGCAAGTGGATGTTGAGCCGTTGGAGTCTGACTCCGAGAACTAATTTGGGTGACACTTTACAGCTTTTAGGATTTCAAATGTATTTTACAGCTTTTCGTTTGGTAATTTTCATGTATTGCTACAGTCATAGATTTTTACTAGGCATTTTCATGCGAACTCGTAGCGTTTTGTTTAGTAGTTTTCATATGTGAAATGGCTACAGTTTGTGCCTAATTTACTTAATGAAAATTCCTTTTGTACTTTGCTATTACTTGTGCTAAATTGTGTCATTGATGAATGGTGTAGTTTTTTGCTATTTTAGAGAAAACGTTCATGTATACTTGCCGACTAGGTAATTAGGCAATTTCAACTCTAAAAAGCTAAATGCTTGGAGTTCATGGATTGGTTGTGGCACACATCGATCGGCATCGGGCCTAGATACTTGGCCGATCAGATTAATAAATCTGCCCTTGTGTGGGGTGGCCAGAAAAAGCTGTTGTGCATGATTCGGGGGACAGACTTGAACAAGGGGCAGATGATCTGACAACAGTGGAAGGGACTTTGCCAACTTCCAATTCTTCAACGACCAAGAATCAGGGGATGCTGCAATCAAATGGTTCGACTATGAGGAGTCGGCAGAAGTTGTCGGTGGGTGGTTAGATGATCCCGACGTTGATGAATTTCAATCAGAACAGGCCCAGGCAGGGGCAAGAGTATCAATGATGGCCGAAGGGCCGAGGGTCAGAATCCACCACCGGAGAGCGCCGGCGTTAAGAATTTCGCTCAGAATTTCGGGGATTCGTAAATACAGGGAATATTGACCAACCAGCTGTACTGACGCTAGTTGGAACAACAAAAGTTTGACGATTCCGAAAGAATCAGAAAGGCTAAGGCCCATGTGGGGGTCTGAAAGTGCGTGTGCACAAAACAGAAAATGCTGCGGGCATAAAAGCTGAAGGTGCTCATGAGCACGATCATACCGGAGCCGGACAGATGTCTGTCGGCTGCCGACGGAATGTGGTGGGAAGACGATGACTTATGTCTTGCCCACACAGATGAACTGGGGAGGTAACCAACCAGATGATACCTGGTATATTGACGAGATCGCTCATATGACCAGAAGTGGGCGGTATTTCAAGCCCCACATTGGACCAACCTAGAGCATCTGGGAAGACAAAGAAGCTGAAAAAGAGAGAGAGAAAACAGATTGAAGAAGACTGTGCTCAAGCAATTGAAGAAGATACAAGCAGATATCTCCATCTGGGGACTTGCTTATGGCATCAAGGGTGCACAGACAGGCCGTCCTATCTGCCATGGACAAGGCCAAACTCTCAATAGACACTACACCAGAGCAGCTGGTTGGGCTGGTTTTTCCGGGGGAGGTTCCCCGCATTAACCTTTTCAGACAGGAGTTACCGCCTGAGGGCACAAACCATAACAAACCTCTCTACGTCTCCGTGGAGTGTTAGAGAAATGGATACCGGTGTACTTGTTGATACCGGGTCCGCCATCAATGTCTGCCCAGTCAGAACAGCCTATGCAGTTGGGTTGAAGCCCGCGGACTTCACACCAACAACTCAGGTGATCAAACTTACGATAATACGAGTAGGGAAGTGATGGGGATTGTCAAGATTCAAACCAAGGTTGGTCCAGGACAACACGACATCGAATTTCAGTCTTGGACGTTCCCGCAACCTTCAACTTACTCTTGGGGCGGCCGTGGCTGCACCAAGTAAAAGGCAAGTCTCTTCCACTCTACATCAGATGGTGAAATACCCCTATGGAAAGGGAGTAGCCACTGTATTCGGGAACTCATCAATCCATCCGCCTCCGGAGGTATCTACGCCGGTCCGGAAATTGAGCATGGCACAGAAAGATGTTTTCTTATCAGGATTCACTTTGGCTGAGGCCCGGGTAGTACAGAATATTATGGCTGTGAATGAAGGTGTGTACGTTAGTGCTCAATCCGTCTACCTCATGAACAAGCTACAACATATTCCCGGATGGGAGATAGGAAGGAGCGGCAGGAAGGAGTCGTCGAGTTGCCGAAGTGCCCACAATCCGCATACCTTTGGACTGGGTTATCTGCCCACCAAAGAAGACTGGGTGAGAAAGGAAAGGAAATGGCCGGCAGAGCCAGAGCGAAGCAGGCTGGAAGCCTTTTGACCTAATACACAGGCCCATTCAGGGTACCCTGAACTGGACGCTTCGTCCGGGAGGGGGAGGATTTTCCATTTTGCGGCTTCCCAGAGCCGTGGATAAACGCGGAGAAAGAAGCGCGTCCAGGCTTCGAGATCTTCTTTGACTTGCAACTATCCGGGGATGACGTTGCCACAGAGCAGACAGACCCACCAGCTGAGGCTGAGCAGTGCAAAGCAGGGATCCTGAGGGCACAGAATTTGAAATGGGGTAGCACTGGCATGTCTCCTCTCTGATCCTCCGATCGCCAAGAGTGCTTGGGGGATACTTCGTGGTTTCCATGATTGGGATGAAACGGCTGCGAGCCAGACCAGCAGCTATCTTGGATGCATCAATCGCCACCCTCTCTCACTTGGCAATACGAGGAGGGATTTTTGTCCAGCAGCACCGGGTCAGGTATGAGCCGGAATCTGATTCCACCGAGTCCTGTGAGTCGGAATCAGGTTCCAGCTCGACTGAGTCTGAGTCTGGTACTCCTGGGGATGTTAACCCGGATGCCACAGTCCTATCTAGGTCGTCTTTTTCCTTTTCTTTTGAGTCTGTTGTAACAGAAGAATGGACGATTTGATGAACTTAATGAGAATGAGGTGAATGTGGTTTCCGAAGTATTTCTCTGTGCCCTTGATTTATTTGCATTAATTCAGACTTTCAAAACTTTGATGAAAACGACGAGGATGAAGTTCCTCCGGTTTTACAACGTTTAATT